>CM061918.1:99288599-99824665 GCA_031002005.1 Vandiemenella viatica | reverse complement strand
CACCGTGTGTCGGCAGTCATTAGTTGGATCTAATTTTTGTTGGTGCGAACCGGTGTCGGGCTGGTCGATATGGAGAAACGTAAACAAAGAGTTCAGAAATTTCTGGTCCTTTACGACTAAAATGTTGCTTTAGAAAAGCGTCAATTTTTTCAGCCATACTTTAGGTTCATCAATGTTCGTAAAATGTAGATATACTAGTCCTTGCATTTTCACATTAACAAACGAAATTGCCAGACGTGAAGGTCGATTTTAAGGCCTATAAAAATTGCATCAGAGGATCCGGATTTTGAACCGGGGACTTCCATACCCAAATCACACGCCGTAAGCATCTGAATTTAGAAGTACTGAAAAAATATGTATTTAATCATATAAAATAACATTTGTGTTTTGGAATAGCAAAAATAAATGCTACAGAAAAAAAGTATGTTGACTTTATTATGGTTGAATTTTTATTTTCATTACATCCAGATTTGTCTCTTGACTCAGATGGATACGGCGTACGATTGGGGTACTGAAAGTCCTGTGTTCAAATCCTTATCTCAGCTTGCAATTTTCATGGGTCTTAAAATTGACAGTCCCCTCTGGCAAAACTTTGATTTTGTTAATGCTAAGATTCTGGGACGCTCCTTGGTTCGAATTTCACGTTAATCTGTAGGTCTCCTTTTAAAAATAGATGACAACGATAGAGGTGCACTGCGCGGCTGGTAAGAAACTCTATGACTGAAATTTTTAGATCACACGAAATTATTATTAATTTACAGAATATTTGCAGTCTGTATTTAATTTAAAACATATAATAATCTTATTATGTTTTGTTGAAAAAATATTGAGTGAATCGAAAGGAACCTGTAACTGCTTTCACGGACCATCAAGAGTTCTTTTATCGAAAATCGGAACTCGTAGGTCCTACAAGTTGTACTGTGAATGCGCCAGGTGGGTCGCGAGCACGGAACTGTGCGTGGTGAGTAGGTGGTAACGGCCTGGCCTCGCATTCGGGAGGACGCCGGTTAGAATCCCCATCCGGGCATCCAGATTTGAGTTCCCCAAATCACTCCAAGCGAATGCTTTCCATTAAAAGACCATGGCCGAATTCCTTCCCGTTCCAAACACCATCTTTTCTCGCCTCCAATGGACTCGACGTCGACGAGGCGTATAGTTATAACACCAAAAAAAAAAAAAAGTGAGCGTGGAGATGAGCGGTGGTGTGCCCTTGTGCTTGACGCTTGAACTAGTGTAGCCAGCCACGAACTCCGCAAAGTTCATATGATAAAGACTGGTTTTTAGACGCGTACGTAATTATTTAAAATAATTTAATTCACTTGTGAAATCATCCCACATTTTTTGTTGTTGAAAGATCAGGCAAAAATAAATCAATATGGCAGTATTAAATGGAAATAGAATTTAATTATGAAAAAAGATTGATTTTTAATTTATTTTTGATAAAATAATAAAATCTAAATAATTATAAATTTAATTTTTCACATCCGCATCCGCTTCCGCAAAACATCCGCATCCGCGGATGTCAAGCTCTGAACATCCGCATCCGCAAACGCATCCGCAAAGATGACATCCGCAACAACCCTAGTTCAAAGTATATAAACAAAGCATCATCCGTTTAGTACGGGTAGTCTGTGATGGCACTATTGAGTCACTCCAAAATTATATGAAGGCTGGTACCTATTTTTAATTTGTGTTTACAAATATAGATTTAAAGGTTATTTTTATGTTTCTTTAAATTACGGCATTGATTTCAAGTTTTTAATAAAAATTGGTAAAACAATTATATTGCCTGGCACAAAATCAATATGATTTTAGGCACTTAGGATCTGAATTTCTTAACACCAAATTCAATCAAAATCCGTTCAGCTGTGAGAAATACGACTTAACACTTCCCGTTATATAAGTTCTCTTCTGTTTTGATCGTTCTCGCCTGAATGACCCTAGCTGGCTTGTTATTTTTTTTTCTTTACATTATCAATACTAAAGTTTAATATCTCGCTGATTTCACGCCATGCACCTTATTTTTTAGTTCGATTATAATACTGGAGCTATCCAATAACACCCTCTTTGATTCATACTCATCAATTGGAGTTAAGCAAGTTTCATTGTCCCACGTGCTCGCGCTCATTGTAGAAACCGCCAAATTCCGTCCACACTGAGCGCCGAACAAACACTGGCTCGCCTTTGAGCATTCCAAAATACCGACAACCGATCGGCTCGCCCCGAGCGCGCTCGCTGTCGTTCGTTGCGAGCGTGCTCAGGCGTCCACACTTGATCGGCTCGCTTCACTGAGCGGCTCATTCGCCTGAGCGTGCTCGAGTGGATACGAGGCCTTAGGGAGTGGCCGGGTGTGAGCCGGGTACCTGTTGCTGTTGCAGACTGCGTGACGGTGACGTCGGAGGGAGGTCAGTTCTTCTACAAGTCGTCAGGGCCGGCGGCGGATTCCCTGCGCCCTGGAGGCGTGTCTGCCGCGGAGACGCCTGTGTGCGGTGTCTACTTGCTGTCAGACCCCGACAGAGCCATCGAGCTGCACTTCGACTACATGGACGTGCCCTGCCAGACTGGAGGACTCGTCTCGGTGAGCCACTCCCTCATTCCTTTAAATACATTTTCACTTTTTCACTTTTTTTGCACTCTTTTCCTTAAATGTATTAGTGCAGAGGTGCAGGGACATGAATGTTGATGTGTATGCATGTTTCAGCGACTATAAAAAAGCCTTCGACTGCGTGAGGCATAAAAAGATGATAAAGATTCTGAGATCAGCTGGTATTGACCAAAATGATTTACATATTATCAGCATGCTGTATTGGAATCAGACTGCAGATGTCAAAATTGACGTATGCTCCGATTTCTAGGTCGTAATTTAAATCAATGCACTCAGGAAGTTAAATCGATTGTATACAAGTCACTAGTACGTCCTCACTTAGAGTATTGTTGTTCTGTACGGGGTCCCCATCAAAAAGGGTTAATGGAGGCTTTAGAGAAGGTCCAAAGAAGAGCCGCCCGATTCGTGACAGGTATATATAGTTGGAGGGAAAGCGTAAGTGCGATGTTGAAGGAGTTAGGTTGGGAAGACCTGGAATACCGAAGGCGTTGCTCTAGACGGAAGCTAATTGAAAAATTCACGACAGATATATTTCGGAATGACAGCCAGAAAATATTGCTACCAGCAACATTCATATCTCGAAATGACAGCGAAAATAAGATAAGAGAAATCAGGGCCAGAACCGATTCATTTCTGTACTCATTTTCCCCACGAGCGATTAGGGAATGGAATAGAAAGGATTTACCGGGCGAGTAAACTTAAAATCCGACAGGAGTAGCTTTCGATAAAGCACTCCGGCCATCCTGATCTGGGTTTTCCATGGTTTTCCCAGATCACTCCACGCGAATGCGGGGATGGTTCCTCACAATAGCCCATGGGCGCCTCCTGCCATATCCCTTATAACCCTTCCAAACCATAACCCTTTTCGATAGGTGCAATGCACCCTCCGCCACACACTTTTATTGAATCGCGGAGTAATAATAATAGTAAAAATAAAAATAAAAAGGAACATGAGAAGTGACTGCAGTCAACAAAGGTGTTCGCCTGGGCTGTGTACTATCACCTCTCTTGTTCAACAGTTATTCCGAGGCAATTTTCAGGGAAGTATTGGAGAACGAAAACAGTGGGATCACTATCAACGGGAAAGTGATCAATAATATCAGGTACGTAGGTGACACTGTTGTCATAGCTAGTGATCTATCTGTACTCCAACTGATAATACACAATTTAGTCCAGCACAGTGAATAGTTTGGCCTGCTTGTCAACGCTTCCAAGAACAACGTTGTACTCTTCTCTACAAGAAAAATTCAGGCAAACATATTAATAAAAGGCAACAAGATCAAGCAAGCATCCTCCTTGAAATACTTAGGCACTGTGATGGATGAGCAACGTGATTGCAAGAAAGAAATCAAATCGATAATAGAACACGCCAGGAGACAATAAATTAGCATGAATTTTTTTTCATAAGATCGGATCTCAGTCTTCAATTGAGAATGCGAATGATTCGCTGCTACGTGTTCTCAATTTTTCTTTATGGGTGTGAAAGCTGGATCTTAGACCAAAATCTAGAGAAAAAAAATTGAGGCTTTTGAAATATATTTGTATCGTCCTCTCTTACGCATATCTCAAACGAAGAAGTACTTAATCGAATGGAGAAAAAAAAGAATTGCTGCTCACTATGAAGCAAAGGAAAACGTAATATCTAGGACACATTATGAGAGGCGAGAGGTACCAGCTACTGCAGCTCATTATTGAAGGGAAAATACAAGGGAAAAGATCTGTTGGGAGGAGAAGGAATTCGTGGCTGAAGGACATTCGGAGATGGTTCAACTGCACATCAGAAGAGTCGTTCCATTCTGCAGATTCACGCCCAGAGCCTACCTATGTGGACCGACAACATCTAAAATGAGAAGGCGACTTAAGAAGAAGAAGAAGGGAAAAATTTGTTAGCGTCACGAGTTACACTTTGCGCATCAGGCTTGCCGCCCAGTGGACACGTAATAGCGCGAAAAATGCTCGTGCGAGAACGTCCGTATACGCGCGAACAGATCGCTCCAATCCAAACACAGGAATTGTGATGTGACTCCGTCCATCGCTTGATTTAATTTAATTTAATTTAATTGCAATGGAGCACAGGCTCCGGTGGCAATTTCCCTACACACCCATCTTCCCCCTATCCTGCATCTACCTACATTTGCCCTCTACAAATTTTATCTTTAAATTCTTTCAAAGATCCGAAATTGGTTGGATTTGGTCGCGTGAACACGCCCTTCACGCGATGGATATCGAGAATGTAAAGACGCCGACAGACCTTTTTTGAGCTCCAACAATCACGGAAACAATACTAGTCGAACAAAAACAATTAAAACTTGCACAAAATTACTTGAAATCATTATGAAATTTTTTAAAATGAAAATAGGAAACATACACAATCACATAACAACATATTTACGAAATCAAACACTTCTAAACATTCAAAATATCATTCAAAACATTATGGCCCACATAACATTTTTAATTACGGTCCTCTAATATTCCATGCACTTTCTTGTTTTTAATACAGTATATTCAAAACAGTGATTCAATTCATTTTAACCATCAAAACACAACACGTTCATGGAATAATTATAAAATTTGCAATCAATTTCTTCGCTTCTCTCTCAATCAGAGATTCAATTTATTACGCGGATTGTAGTTAGTGGCGACTAATCTTTAATACGTAGCATTGCGTATATTAAGTTTATGTTTGCTGTCGTATCGTTAATAGTACAAGAGTACTTAACACACTGCATTATATTACGAACAAAATAAAGTCAATTTATAAATATTATTTACAGCGTAGTTCGTTCCACCTACTTTATATAAGGCCACTAGTTTACTCGAATTTAGCTGGAAATTGTTTCAGCCGCCATTTCGAATTACTTTTTTGTGTCCCGTTTTCAAACAATTATTTTTCTCTTAACATAAAACTAAGTGACCGACCTGGCTATGTTTGCCTGCTGAGGGGTGAAGGGTGGACGCTGGAATGCGGGGTGGAGGGGAGGAGGCAATGCACAGCTGTGGACAGAGCGAGACGCTTTTGTGCAGGCAGACGAGTCTGAGTTGTGGAAGAAGACGGGTTCTGTATGTGTGCATGATGCTAAATAAAAGTGTTGTTCTAATGAGAAGTTGTTGCTCTCTTGCCGCCGTTTCATAGATGTTTCCGAACCCATGCAAATATTGTATGAACGACTTAAAGTCTTTAGCTGTATTGACGGCAGTCATCAGGACTGCAGGAGCAAGAATTGGACGTCTTGTCGACCATTGCAAGGAAACAGGTACCTTGCAGTCTTCAGTGAGTCCTAGAAGAGGATGCAATCTTAGCGTTACCGTTGCAAGTGCACCAGTATATTTTCAAAAAAAATTTAAGTAACTGATGTGGTATAAGATTAAAATGAATTTAAGAAGCAGACCGTGTCACCAATGATAGGATGTGAGAATAGAAATTTTGCTGACCGAGGGCCTAAACGAAGAAATTTACGTTTATTTTCTTTAATTAAAAACTAAATAAATATGTATTAAAGAATTATTGTTCTATTTTCTTTTGTTATATTCACTGGCATCAAGAAGAAATGGAATGGGTTGCGGGATACAACTAACAACTGGTGACAGAGGCGCGCGAATCTGCTTTCAGTGGAAGAATGATTTTAAGTGGAAATTTCAATATCAATTTTTGATTAAACAATGGCTTTTTGAAGGAACCATCCTGGAAATCGCCTGGAGTGATTTGGGGAAAACGTGGAAAACTCAAATCTCATTTAAGAGGAGAGGGTAGATAAAAATCTCATGTCAACTTTATATTTCAGATTCATCTACATCTACATATATACTCTGCAATTCACAAAGCTGAGGGTGGCAGAGGGTGCTCAGCACCAAACCTAATCTCTTTGTTGTGCATTCCAATCCCTAGTGGTACGAGGAAAAAAAGAATTCATATAAGAATCAGTGGAGCAACTTATTTCTCTAATCTTATCTTTCCTGCCATTCCGAGTCAAATAGGTTGGTGGACGAAGTATTTCACTACACTCTTAAGTGAAAGTGGGAGTACGCATGTTTACCAATAAATTTATACGAAACGCACGTAAAGAAATAAATGGCGTATGGCACTGCTGGCCGGGAGACCCAGAAGGTTGAGGGAGTTTCGTTTTGCCGCGCATGCGCCTGTGTCGTGGCTACCCTTAACTTAACCTGGTAGTCCTACCGTGGAAAGGGCACCTACAATTTAACGTGCGGAAGCGTTCTGGCATACCTCACATTACACAGTAAACAGTGCCAGAGGTGAAGGTCGGGTTAAAGGCCTTTCAAAATCCCGGGGACCTGTTCTAAGAGACGCCTTAACCACTGAGCCATTAGGCCGCTCATTGCCCTGTTCATAGAGCAGTATAGCTTTTTTTTTTTTTTTTTTTTTAAAAAAAAAAAAAAACTTCTTCAAAATTACAAGGTTAATCTCATCATAGGGGGAGAGAGGGTCCCGCCAGATCCCCCCCAAATCTTCCCAAGGGAGAGGGGGTTCCAATTTAATAAAAAAATCTTCACGTAGTTAATGGACGTCTCCATAATACTGTGTACATTTGCAGCCACTGACAATGCCCCACACCAAAAGGGTGAAACGCAACTGGTGAAAACATCAATATAACAACAGGTGATAATAGACAATGTTTAATTTAATTTTAAATAGTACTTCAATTGAGGTAATGGACAGTGTTACATTACCACTTGGCGCGCACAAAATGAGTTTTTAGACGGAGACGAGTGGATAAAGAGCATGTTGAGGCTCCCTGTAGTCGATGTTCAACTGTCAGGACTGCCCCCGCACTGACTGAAGCCAAGGAATAAGGCTCCATTTGCAAGTGAGAGCGGTGTTTAAGTCAGGAATATTCATTTATAGGACGATCGTAGGGTCAGGGCAGCTTCGGACTGCTTTGAATAGCACAAGATCTGAATTAAACATGGCCGCCTTCCATCTGACTGAGCTCCACTAAACTTCCCTACTGGAAGTTAAACAGACATTCTCTGAAGCTGCCGTAAAAACTTTCTGTCGATAACGGACAAAATTGTGCGTAAAGGCAACTCTCTGTTATTAGCGGAATAATCGAGCACAGAATACAGGAAGAAATCGTAACATACCGAAAAGTGACTGGTGGTTCAAAAAGCTGGAGTTCTTAAACAACTCCCTCTGCAAAGTGCTCGCAAAACCGCAGAGATCAAAGAAGGGTTGAGGGACAGCCAGAGGTTGAAGCAAAGATTTTATTAATGACGCTATTACGGTGATAATTCATCCTTCTGCAATTGAGTCATTTTCTTATAACCTAAAAGAGTATAAATTACTGCTTCAACATAAAGACGACATACGAGAGAACATCACATTTAAATTATAACTTTGCTGTGTAATAGTTACATTAAACAATTAATATACATACTGTTATTTTTAATGTGGCTTTAATTGTTATTAATATTGCTACTAATTTAATTGCGATTGAGCTAACACCCCGGTTGCAATTTCCCTAGCCATCTAATTACCCCTTTTTACATCTATATTTTATTTAAATTTTCTGTTATATCTGTAATGTTAAATTCCTCCCCCATTTACTTTTTCAATATACAAATTTTAATTTTACTTTCTTGAAGCGTTTTTGATAAATTATTCATCACTACACTTAGTAATTTACCCTTACCAACAAAAGAAAATTTTCCCACTCCCTTATGCATGAAATCTAGCGGAAGCTTGTGGTCATGGTCGTCTTTCCCCTTCCATGCACTAATCCTGATTCCTTGACCAATATCCCTACAAGGCCCAACACCAACACATCCACTGTACATTCCATTCCCAGCATTCTCTTCATCCTTTCCTCCAATGAGTCCCAGTCCAACTTGTTTATCATATCAGCTACTGACTGGGTCCTGCGATAATTTACACAAATCTAGCTGCTCTTCTTTGCACACCTTCCAACTCCTGTATTTGATAACCAAATGTGGGTCCCAAACTACACCACCATCTTCAACCAATGGTCTGGCAAAAGTTTTGCAACCCAACTCCCTAACTTCTATGGTACCTCCTCCCATCACACTCTCCAGTAAATGAAGGATTTTGTAACCTTTTCCTACCACTTGTGCAATGTGCTCTGCCAGTTGAGTTTGTTATCTATCTATCTATACCTATACTCTGCAAATCACAAATGCTGTGGGTGGCAGAGGGTGCTAAGCACCAATCCTAATTCTGCGCATTCCAATCCCGAACAGATCGAGGAAAGAAGGAATACATAAATGAATCAGTATGGCATCTTATTTCTCTAATCTTATCCCTCCTGTCATTGCGACCTAAATAGGTTGGCGGAAGAAGTATTTCGTTGCACTCGTAACTTAAAGATTTTCGCATATTCTCCAGCAAATTCAAACGAAAACGACGTCGTCTGTCCGCCAAACAATCCCAGCCCAACCCACGAATCAGCTCTGTGACACTTACGTAAGGACTGTAACTAGCAGTCACGAATCGAGCGGCTCTTCTCTGTACTTTCTCTAACGTGTCAATCAATCCCTTGCGATACGGATCCCAAATTCCACAACAGTATTCCAAATGCGGACGCACTAGTGTTTTGTACGCTATTTCCTTTGTATGAGCATTACAACTTCTCAAAATACGTCCTATGAATCGTAGTTTGGAATTAGCTTTGCCTGCAACGGAAGTTATGTGCAAGCCCCATTTCATGTTGCTTTGTACTGTTACGCCTCGATACTTCAGGGAATCCACAGTGTCAACAACTGAATTGTTAACTTTTGTACTCTTGAGCAAGCGGTGTCTTTTTATTACTTATGTGCATTGCCTTGCACTTTTTACAGTTAAGTGTAAGCTGCCATTCACGGCACCATTCCGAAATAACATCAACCTTTATGCCAAGATATTTACACTTCAAGCTTTCAAGAAGCAATTCTGACCCCACCCATAATCAAAATTGACCTTCCATCCTCTTCCCCCCTCCCAACCCCCTAGTTTTAGTTATTCAAACCAAAGAGTCCCACATTTCAAATACCCAACAGAATGTAAGTACGCTCTGCTATACTAGCAATGCAAGCTACTAGTAAGACATGTTGATGGTGAAGGGTTATGCAAACGAGATTTTAAGGTTCGAGTACTAGTGGAGGAAGAAATTTTCACCATTTGGAAATTAACTAGCAAGCTAGGAGAGGTGGCAGTGAGGCACTATTCCTAATCACCATAGTGTGTAACCACTTCGAAGCGCGTGTGGAGTGAGACACTGTTGATCGAGGTTTTTTATTCCTATGGCTTTACGCCTTGTCGACGTCGAGGTCATTAGAGGCAGGATGGGACTTGGACAAGGAACGGAAACGAATTCGGCAATGGCCTTTTCAAGGAAGCATCCCGGCATTCGCCTGGAGTGACTTGAGGAAACGATGGAAAACCCAAATCTGGATGCCCGGACGGGGATTCGAACCGGCGCACACAGGGGTATTTGACACAAAAAGCCGATCAAAAGTCAAATTTTTTTTTAGCAAATTCAAAGAACCCTTATCTACCTGACTCGAGGCAAATGTCTATAGAATAACAATCAGCTATGTTTTTTAGGTAAGCTCCATTCCCTACCCCGTGAACAGTCATCTTCTGAGCACATTGCAAGACCCACGTACTGACCCGAAGCAAATACGAGAAAATTATAAGTTGTACCATTTTAATTTGTGAGTGATGTTAAGTGAGTAGTGGTGATTTTAATCATGGATATTGTTCAGCCAGGTGCCTAGAATTTAAATAATAGTAACATTCATCCAAAGGTAACGCACAACTTTATTTCTGTACAGTTTTGTAAGCTGACTCATTTTGTACTGATTTTTTTATTACTAAAAGTATTAAAGAGTGATTTGTTATATTTCCGGACCTTTCCCGAGTCTGATTTCTTATATGGTATTAGTTTAGTGTACTATCTTGGTGTTCCATTGAAAATTGGGTGCCAAAAAGTGCCAAACGTCTATTTATTCGAAAATATTCTAGATTATTTACAATGAATCAAACTTATTTTTTCGGTCACATTTTTTTCATGTAAGTTTTTCTTTGTTATGGGCTCTACTGGTATCATGCTCATGATCCGAAAAGTTATTTATGATATGATTAAACACGAGAAAGGAAATTATTTCGTGCAAAAGTTGCAATTAGTCGAGGAAAATATTTTAAATCAACCGACATTCACGGTCCAACAAAGGAAACAGTTCGAACAAAGGTTTTCAATGCTTAAATTGGAAATTAAAAGAAAATGGCACGCTGCTAAGAGAATTGAGAGTGTATTTTTAAATAAATACCATGATCGGTTCAAAAGATCTATCGAAATCCCCATAAAATCCAATCCGACCGATGTGGATTGGCCTATAAAATCTTTCGATGATTTGACCGATTTTAGCAAATGATGTCCGCAGAGATAATAGGTATTAACAAAACATTGATTGACAGGTTTTATACTATTATTTGAATGATATATAGTGGGCACAAGAAAGATATTAAAAAAAATTAATCCTCACTGCCAAGAAAAATTTAAAATGTACTGTACATTGAACTGTACTCGTGGCATCCAATGTCACCTATACAAGAAGTATTGATTGAGGGCCCAGTTATAATAGAGTATGCACTTTTGCCTTTAGGCAATCTGTCAGAAGCAGCAGCAGAAGCTAGAAACAAATATTTTCTACGATTTAGGGAGAGACACTCCAGAAAACTTAGTTGGGTGTAGTGTAACACAGATGTCATTAATAGGCTTTCATTAACTTAGGATCCGTATTTGTGCTTCATCAGGTACAAAATCCCCAAAACATCTAAATCATTCAATCGATAAAATTCTAAAATATTACTTTAATGGGGCCCGAGTACTCAAGAAGAGAACGAGCCATAAGGTGAAGGATCCGACGACGAAGGATGGGACGGTTCGTCAGAATGATATTTTAATGTACATATATGATTATTGTTTAGATATTTTGTAAATATTCGCTTAATATATTATAACGTGTATGAACACAGTACGTGTTCTTTATTATTACTCCTACTTCACAGTTATAAGTTCTAATACACAAAAGAAGCGAAACAAAAATCAAAATTACCTAGAAATAATTTTGATCGACTTTTTGTGTCAAATACCCCTGTGTGCGGCGTCCTCCCCAACGAGAGGCCAGAGCGCTAACCGCTCACCCAACACGCTCGGTCCGAGGTTCGTTCGTTGGTTGGGGACGTTAAGAATGGCGGCATTACTGGAGTCTATGGTAAGAGGAGACCTTAAATTCCGGCTCCGGGTTTTATCCTCTCTCTCTCTCTCTTACGCAAAACAAATAATATTTACAGTCTTCCAAACAGTCTACTCCACTCTTTATTTATTCCCACTCAAAAAGTTTTATAAATATTTCATGGTAACTAAATATTATAACAACAATAACAAGTTATAAGCAAGTAACTGTAACAAAAATAGGCAAGTACATAAAAAACAACAACATAACTGAAAAAAATAATACACGAGAGGTAACAATTATTATCTTAAAAACGAATCATTGCAGTGAGTAAATAATTATACAAAAATCAAAATTAAAGAAAAGTTACATATTATTAACACCATGACGTAAATGGATCAAATCCTTGACCATGAGTTATCTTATATGGTGACCGTGTCTGGACTCATACATGGATCAGAACATTAATAATTTTAAACAATTTTTATCTCTTACTCCCCACTCATGTCACCTAGAGGTAGCAATATGGACTATTGTAAATGTAAGTTAAGAGAAAAACAGACATTGGGGAACAAGTTTTAGAGAAGATGACGTTGGCTAGTGCATATGTGGTAACGCTCTGGGCTGACATTCTGCCATCCGGCAATCCAGATTTCAGTTTTTCCATGGTTTCGAGAAATCACTTCAGTTGAATTCCGATATGGTTCCTTGTAAAGGCCATGGCCGAATTCCTTCTCGTTCATTGTCCTCAATCCCTCCCCGGCTCTAATTAAATCGATATGATGCAGCGAAAAACCCAAAGCAAAAAATAAAGTATTGATAGAAGCTACGGGAGCAAAACGAAAAGGGTGGACACCGAACAAATTCTTGAGGCAGGTACTATGAAGCCAAAATGAAACGAAATTAACAATTAATTGTTTGTTGTACTGTGATTTTAGGTTTTTAAGTCCACCAACCTCCTACAGTACCAGAACCACCCTGTCCTCTATTGTAACAGTCTCTCTGATTACGCTATATCAGCAGCGAGCGTGGTAGGTGTGCGGTAATGCTCTGGCCTCGCATTCCGGAGGATTCGAATTTCCATCCTGCCATCCATATTTCAGGTTTCCAAGGTTTCCCGCAATCACTCTTGACAAAAGACGGGAAGGTTCATTGCAAAGGCCATGGCTGAATTCCTCCCTATTGCTCGCAACTTTTTTTTTTTTTTGCCTCTAATTACCTGGACGCTGACGAGGCGTAAAATCATCAAAAGTAGAAACAAAGAAGACGAAGACTACATTATCTTGTGTTTATAGCATTCTACCACTCATCTATTCTTTCTAAATTTTACCTATCACTCTGTGAGTAATTCTGGTGAATTATTCAGTGTTCTCTACGTTCTTTGTCTCTCCAGTTTTGATTATTGTTGGCACACCTCATACCGCATATAAATGAGATAACGTCGAGTTTTATTACCTGTTCACACACAACAGATTGCTAATTACAATGTCCCGTCGATATTTCGCCGTTATTTATCTGTTCAATTGCAGCTAATTGGCGGGAGAAATTGTGTCTGATTTATTGGTCGGCACGCCTCAATCAGCCGTGGCGGAGAAATATCATTAATTCCGGATGCGGCGGCATTACAGCCGGTAGCAGGCTTCATGTCGGTGAATATGGAGCGTGAAAACGCTTCTCCTTACACTATCCTGTCATCGACAGGCTAATTTTCACTGTCTCCGACAGCGGCAGAGACCATACTTTACAGTTTAGTGTTATTGATCTTATTATATGCTTCGCTGTCACTTAGTTCAGAATAATATACGAGCGGGTACCCAAAAATTACCGGAATAGCATCGCCACGGACTTAGATTGTGTAATACGCGTTTCTGCCGCTAGTCGTTTATATCGCAACTCATTGTCAGTTCAGTGCCGTCCGTGTTCTGGACTTGGCTTGTTCTGTTAATTGCACTGATTGTTTTTGCTACCACTGTTTTGTTATTGTTTCGTTTTTGATGATGCCAAGTTTAAGTGAACAACGTGCAGCTGTGAAATTTTGTTTTCTACTCTGAACAAAATCACATGTTTCGAAAAAATATTTATAAAATCAGTATCTCGAAAACGGTAAAATTTTGTCATATAGTAGAACATCATGTGACCTATCTGCGGTTACAGGATTATCCTTTCATTTCTGGACACCCTGTATATACAATCTGGTAGAATACATTTACAGGCGTTTATTACATTTTGATTTTTCGAAATGAATATGTACCCTAAAAAAAAAAAAAAAAAATCGAATCGCAGATTTAATTCAGGCCCGATTCTCTGGTCTTTCAGAGTAACAAATTCAGGTTGATTCAAACCTCTCTATAGTCAAACGCTACATACCTTGGTCAGTGTAGAATTACGTCCTTTCATTGTTTGTTTAATATACCGAAGCGTGCCGTTTAGGTATATCTTCCGTTTATTCCTTAATTTTGATTACCATTAAACTTTGCATAGATTATTATTAAAATTACGTAGTTATTTAAATAACTGATTAAGGGAGGGAGCAGGATTTGTTTGTATAATTACAATACCACTGCATCTACATTTACACAAGTCACAGCGTTATTTACAAAGAAAATTCAACAACAATCGACTTTCTTTAGTACAAACGAATTAAATTCATGCCTCAGCATATGTTCTTAGGTCGACATCCGGCTCACAAACTACACTTTTGGTGACCAGTTTATTCGATTATCGTACCGTTATAGTTGCGGTGGGCAGATGGTTGCACTTCGAATTCAGTGGCAAACTGTTGGCGATAGAATCTTCTCTCATATGCATTACACATGCACTTGATGACGGCATACAATCGTCACACTACCATCAATACTTTAGTCGGTTCCACACAATGCTACCAGCGTCTTCAAACTGCATCCCTCTTCATGAAGACACTTGGAAGCATTGGATTGGATTAAAAAGTTAGAGGAATTCTTAAAAGTTAGAAAGCAAAGTGTTAGAGTAGGAAATACATTATCAAAAGAGGTGGAAGAAAATACGGGAGTGTCTCAGGGTAGAGTATGGCGACCGTTGCTGTTCATTACTCTAATGAATGACTGTGTTGATGGGTTACGGTCAGAGTCTAGGAATTTTGCGGATGATATAATAGTATACAATAGGATCAAAACGGGTGAAAACTGTAAACAGCTACAGGGTGACCTGGATAGAATATCTAAATGGGTAGGTCAGCATGGAATGACGACAAATGCCAAGAAGAGTCGGCTCATTACATACAGAGATAAAAAACTGAAGGTTAATTATGATTATGGGGTGGGGTCAGAATTACTTGTTGGAAGCTTGAAGTGAAAATATGATGACAATACGTTTGATAACAAACTCAATTTGGCAGAGCATATTGTGCAGGTGGTAGGAAATGGTTACAAAATCCAGATAAGTTTCCTAACTTGGGTTACAAAATTTTGATCAGACCATTGGTTGAATATGATGGTGTAGTTTGGGGCACCCATTTTGGTTATCAAATACAGGAGTTGCAAGGTGCGCAAAGAAGGGCAGCTAGATTTGTTTGTGGAAATTAACGCAGGACCCAGTCAGTAACTGATATGATAAAGGAACTGGATTGGGACTCATTGGAGGAAAGGAGGAGGGTGAAGAGAGTGCTGGGAATGTATAGGGCATATGTTGGTGATGGGGTTTGGAGGGGTATTGGTCGAAGAATTAGGAATAGTGCATGGAAGGGGAAAGGCGACCATGACCACAAGCTTGCGCTCGATTTCATGCATAAGGGAGTGGGAAATTTTGCTTTTGTTGGTGAGGGTGTCAGGGATTGGAACAAGTTACCAAGTGTAGTGATGAATAATTTACCAAAAACGCTCAAGGAATTTATAATTAAAATTTGGAAATTAGAAAAATAAATGGGGGAGGAATTTAACATTCCAATTATAAAAAAAAAATTTAAAAAATATATATGAACCACATTAACGCACAACTAACACCTTCTCGACGCTAGCTATCCTAAATCACGTGACTCAGTTAGTGGCGACATCTCTCGGAATGCAAAGGAAGTTTTGTAAAATCCTCCCTTTCACTGAGACTGCACGTATTCTTTTCACTTGCTAATAAATATTAAAATGAAATCTATCACACGATTCATTGTTCAAATAAAAAGCTTTCCTTTAGCCTGTTATATATGTGGTGATTCAAAGCAACATCTCATGCGCTTAGTTTATTGTGTGGTACGACAAATTGATCAACTTTCAGGAGGGGAATCAAGACAAAAAAAGCATTATTTTGACAAAATCTGTCAATATAGAACTTGTATCTCTGGTTTAGTGCGTAAGGTAGTTGTACACTGTCCTGCACATCGGAAGAGGACTTTATTGCATAAATCCACGTGCTCAGCCACACTGAGTGCCTGAAACACTGCATCCCTGGCGAAGCCTCTGTACTGAAGTAGGCGATCAAAGCTTTAAACAACTTTCCTGAATTCCTTGTTGTGTTTCTTAGAATAATTTTCAACTGTTCCCAAACTTCCCACAACGTCAAAACCAATCTTTTCCTGACATGTGTCCCATCTTGAAATATATCAAGTGTCCCATCCTCCATGCGTTGTCAATATTGCTTTGAATCACCCTGCATAATTCCTTACACTAAAATTTTACTGTCGGATAACGTGGGTTCATATCGGAGACTGACTGTATTTCAATCCATCCCGAACTCGGCCGAGTGTCAATGTTCGGCACAGAATTGAACATTAACCTCTGCTGTACACTACTCCTACCACACGAGTAGCCCTTGTGTCGAGAATACTCTTTGGTGCACTGTAGATGCTTGGTGAGTATTGGTAATGTTGTGTTTCCAGTTCGTGGACGGCTGGGAGTTGAATCGTCAGTTCTTCCCGTCGGTGGAGGATCACCCCAAACCTCTGGAGCTGCGGTACCGGGAGCTGTGTGGCACGAGGAAGGTCAAGGACGTGTTCAGGTCGTCCCAGAACGCGGCGCTGGTGCAGTTCAGGGTTCCGCAGCGAGACAAGGGCTTCAGCTTCACCGTCAGATTCGTCAAGAACCCCACACGTAAGTGCAGCACACAGCTTAACATGTACCAACAGTGATAAAAATTTCCGCTCTATTCGTATAATATAAACTTCATAAAATAATGACAAAGATGTGGCGAATTATAATTTAAGTATAAATCCCCACATTCTACCCATTTATTCAGTATAATATATATATATATATATATATATATATATATATATATCCGTAAATCTCTCCATCTATTTGATATAGTATGTACTTTATAGAATAATGACAACTACATGTCCAAACAGTTGGCATTTGTAACATAACTCTAAATCCCTTCGTTTATCCAGTATTATACCTACTTCATAAAATAATGGCAAAAATATGTTGAAATTGTAACATATTCTGTAACATAATTTGTAACGTAATCGGCAAATCTACCAATTTATTGTTTTTTAATCTCTTCACAACATATTCACTGCTTCTAACTACGTTCGTGTATGCCTGTGTGATGTTTAGTGTTTTTATTTCATAGTGATTAATCATGATTTCTTGAGTTTTATATTTACACATCACTCGGGGTGACTCCACTTTCGGAAAAATACTGTAAAGTATTTATTGGATTTTTTATTCTTTTTACTGTTCTTTTAATTAATTAATTTCACCTAGACAGATAGAATAATAAATTTACTGAAATTTGTTTGAAATTATTTTGTCTATATGGAATAACATGTTATGAACATGATGTAGTTACTATTGTGTGTACTATTCGTTCTAATAATTATTTTTAATACTTAATGATTAGTTAAGAGGATGTTATCAGATGCGTCAATGCTTATTTTCAGTTATTAAAATCTGTTTATTGAGTCTAAAGTGATGAGCACCTTTCCTGTTCTCTAAACGTTTTGGTGTCAGCAGATATAGTGTAGCATACTGTGAGCACAGAACAGGGTCACCCGAATACTGGTTAGATCGCTGGTGTGTGACAAATGTTGGTACGCCTTGATCACTACGGGTGATGTAGCGTTTATCGCCATTCTAGATAGATGTGCATCCAAATTTAATTGATGAATTTATCGTTCAACTCTAGAGGAAGTATAAATAAGTTGGCAGTGGGAACACCACCATCTTCTAAAAACATCATTGTTAAAACAAGGGAATAGATCAAAATTTCTCAGCCTACCAGTAAAAGAATGTGCCTTTTATTTAAAAAATGCATTTATTATTCAACGTTTTCCACCATTAATTCAATGCTCTGTGCCCATCGTTTTTTACTTGAATGAAGTAATATTATGATAGATCTGATAAATAGCCATATACGGCTGCTATTACTTCTCTAAACGTTTTGCAGCTATAAATTTCTTTGAATTTGTATGTAGGTGGAACTCACATGGGGCCAAACTTGATGAATTGGTGGATGTTGCAACAACCCATATTTCAGATCTCTCAAGTGTTCACATTGTTCTGATGAAAAATGATTGTTTTCTTTTTTATCGAATTGAGATTACTCTTTTTCGTATATTTAAAATAAGAATAATAATTCAAGCGAATGTAATAGTTGATCCTACATTAGTTATTAGAACCAGGAAATACTCTTGTTGATAGTTGGCAACCTTCTGAAGTTGTCAGTTTCGAACTTAGATAATGTTAGCAGCGACAGAAAACAGTGAGAAGAAGCAGGCATTTTCCCCTACAGATTGACATATAATTCGTTATATTTGCTCAGTTGGCTTACGAGTTATAACAATGTTAAGCCACACTATTTTAGTAAAGTTAGTTTTCACCTAAAATGCACCCCCATAGATCAAAGTTAAGACGTACATAGTAAACACATCAAAACGATCTTGACCGAGGCGCGACTCGAACTGGAGACCATAACAACTCGAGAACAACACGCCAACACCTATGCAGTAAGTTCACAGTTTTTCCTACTGGCAGTAATGCTTACTTTAAGAGGGTGTTTAATCGAGTTAATTTATTTGTTCATTGAATCGAAGTAATTGATCTTCTGAATATCCAGCGCTTGAGATATCTTTTGATGATAACAAAGAAGTGTTTATATTGGATGCAGTGTGATCTGTGACGCCTAACTGTTGTGGTTACGAAAAGATTAGGTTTCTTGCTCCTGTATACCGCAGATTATAAGCCACACTCTGAAAACCCAATCCAAATTGGTTATGTAGTTTTTAAAATAGACAGACGTAGTGAGATTATAGATTTATGTATGTATAGCTACACCACAAATTTAATATACCTCACACGTTGAGGAGGCGAAAGCTACTAAAAAATTTCTGTGGACTCTACTACTTGGAATGCGACAGGATTGAGAAGCTTTAAGAGTGGGAAGAAATTTTTGCTCGAAAAGTTCGTCAACAAACAGGACTGGCACCGCATTTCTTCTGTAACGTTATGAAAGATGTTAGAGCATTCCAAATGAACTTGAAACACATCTTACTGAGGCACAGCATTTGGTTGATTGCTGGTTAATGCTTGCTGTGACTGCGGCCGGCTTTTCACTTTGAGTGAGAAGATCAAAGCCAGCTTAGCGACACCTCGCAGAGAACTTTCCTCTCAGACTAATTGCTGCTCGTTGCGCTACTTAAAGCCCTTGTTTGACGCGAACTTAACAGAATGTTTCAGACTGCTGCTCACTCGATCAGTGCGTCAGCGAGTTCTTCAGCTTCTTCTGTTTGTCATTATTCACATACATAATAATGTAATTGTTTAATGCAAAAGTGGGTGTGTAATGGGATAGCCACAGGAGCAGATATTCCATCGCAATTAATCCAATTATTATTATTATTAGTTAAAAAACGTCAAAGAGACCTAAATTTTAATTGTGCTGGAAAAGTTTATAAGAAAAATTTACTTTAAAAATGATTAAATATTTTTTATTTTATTTTTAACCTAGTATTATCATCAACAAAAACTACAATTTTATCACATAGTTTTTGCTATATTTCGAGATAATTATTGACGTATTTCGTAATAAGCTGCATTTCGTGTAAACTTTCTCTGATAATTGAATAAACTTCTCTGTTTCATTTTTTTTTTAAATGGTATCATTTTGTTCTACTGAATGTTACAGAGCATAGAGCGCAAAATAAACTAATAAGTATCAAGTAGTTTTAAACAAAATACATACCATTCCCTATGATTGCTTGCAACGATAAAGTCACTGTGAAATGGCCGATACACAATCACATATACTGGGCTGCAATACAGGAAGGAACATTTGATACTGGTTTAGAGCTACTGTTTCGCTCATCCTACGTTCCACACCGGAAAGAGCAATTATTTATATTTTTTCTAAAATCAGACATTGCGCCATATCATTGAATTAAAATAAATGTTATTGTGTGGCTTTTGCGAAACACTGTCTACCACACATTCTGTCAAAAAAAAAATCTGTCATAAAATACAGGTATATAAGAGTAGTACCACCACCTCGTAGTAAAAAGTTTCAGGATCAAGATACGAAAGAAAGACATACGCCGTGAAGTACAGTACAGGGTCGTAATCCGAACTAACTGGGACCGAGGGAGGTTCGGATTGTAGATTTGTAAAGTTTCGCTTTACATAGTTTTTTATTTAGCTTTTAAAGTTACATTAGGTACATTATAATTTTATATATCCCAAGCGAAGGAAGTCTCTTATTTTCTTCTGCTTCATTTTGGAGACACATATGCTTCCTTTTAGAAGATGAACATGATGCTACGAGTATTATAGGCGTATAATATTAGTACAAGATATTAAAGTCAACAGAACTCACTAACATAGAAAATCAATAACAAAGGTGCAGGGCGAACACAACGGGTTTCAGATTTCTAAAAGAAACTCAAAACTATCGGCATATTGAACGAATTGCTGTCGCGTCGAGGTTACAACAAACATTCAGCATAAAAGGCAGTGTCTGGTTGGTCAGGTGGATATTGCAACGATAGAACAATATTTTTTTTTTTTTTTTTTTTTTTTTTTTTTTTTTTTTTTTTTTTTGTAACTGCTTTACGTCTCTTTTTAACATCGAGGTCTTTAGAGGAATGGGAAGGAATTCGGCCATGGCCTTTTGAAGGAAGCATCCCGGCATTTGCCTGGAGTGATTTGGGGAAACCATGGAAAACCCAAATCTGGATGCCCGGACGGGGATTCGAACCGCCGTCCTCCCGAATGCGAGGCGAGAACGCTAACCGTTACACCGCCCTGCTCGGTGATAGAACAATAACAAATACAAGGTGCAAAACTCATTGTACCTAGTTCTTTGCTAGTGGGATTTCCGAACAGTACATCTGCAAAGGTGTACTCTACCGTAAATCTGAAAAACAAAGTTGACGCTTTTGTAAAATCGTGCACACATCGTAAAAAAAAAAAAAAAAAAAAAAAGGTTGGTTGGATATAATATTTGACGTTTCGGGTAACTGACGTTCGGATTATCGACGTTCTATTGTATTTGGATTTGAGAAAAGTTTTGCCAGAGAACTATAAAAATAATACAACTACCCCACCTTTATTTCAGAAAATACTGCTCCTAAACACCTTTCAAAATCTACAATGAGCTAAAGTTACAGCAAAACTATAGCCATTTTTTTAGAGATTGACTTTTTTTCAAAATAACTAAAAGGGTGATGTTGAAAAATTTGATACGTTTTATTTGAAACAGAATTTCAAGAATCGGATAGTAAATTTTTGTGAAAATAGTTTTTTTGAAAATTTTTCAAAAAACCCTTCAATCCTTTCGGCAGAATTTTTTTGTGTTAGGTTTATATACATGTCTTCAAAGATGATTTCACAAAACGTATAATGAACTCTGTTTAAAAAAAAAAAAAAAAAAAATTCTTACTGATATTTTTTTAAGTTTTAATTTGTTTGTTGAATAAATTTAATATACAATCTGCATGTGGAGACCTACTCGCAGTTGTCAATACAAATTTTTAAGTAAACTTACTTCAAGAATATAATGGAGTTGCTGTAAGAGGAAGTAAAAGAAATTCGTCTTTGTGGGACACGGAAAGGAAAATAAGTTACATGGAACTAAAAAAAAAAAAAAAAAAAACACAAAAAAACAACAAACAAACAAAAAACAGACAAAAACAAACAAACAAAAAACAACACGAGATGTAATTGTGAATTCGTTCCAGACCTCCCCTGTGCCACACCGTAGTATAGCTACTATTGGTTTCTTTTCTGTCTGCAGCGTGCAACATATTGCTGGAGGGCGTGTCGGACGTGTACACGCTGCGTAACTACGGGCGGCGCGTGAACTGCACGCTGTCGACGCTGTTCCCGGCGTCGTTGAAGGTTCTGGCGCTCAGCGTCGGTCTGGCGGGCGCCGGTGAGAAGCGCAGCGCCGTCGGGGAGCTGATGGCGGCGGGCGCCCCGTCCGCGGTCATCCCGGAGATAGAGACCGGCACCATACACAGGGTGAGCGCTCGACGCCACGCACGCGCTAAACTAACGGGGAGTCTCCAGCCAAGTCAATCATCATAGCATGAGCCACCTACAGGTATACGCATCCATCACAGCTGACCGGGACTAATGGGCGAACGGTTAACGTTTGGACCTACAATTCGGTAAGAGACGTATTAGAACCCCTGACCAACGAACCAGATATCGTTTTCCCCGAAATCGCTCCACGTATCGACCTTCCTGTTCCTTGTTCCCCCACCCCCTCCCCATCCTTTCAAAGTATGCGCACGACCAGGTACCCGGGCGCATATGTTTATGATGGAAGTGTTACGTAACTAACACCTTTTAGTGTTTCAATGATCCTGTCACGGTCGCCATGTGAAGTTATTTTTAAAATACTAAAGGCCCCACCGAAAATTTCGCGAATACCATGAAAAATAAGGTTGGTGGTTGTAATACAATGAAACAAAAGCCACCTCATGTATAGCAATTATTTCTTTTTTAGTGTAATAGGTACGTAACAAAAGTCGACGTCAGTGAAGAAATTTTGTAATATCTCAGTTATATGTGCTGCTGCTATCTAGTCGCTAGGTTCTCACTTGAATAATACGCGCGACTTTCACAGTTATTATTTTTCTCCTTCAAGGGTCAAATTCATAAAAGTTTCGTTCTTAATTTATAATGCTGCCTGTGTTGAGACCTTAATTTTTAAATAATACCACATTTATCGATTTCTGTTAGATATTAAAGGAGATAAATGTTTTTTAACAAAAAAACACGTTATGCAAATAATTATACTTTTGCCCTAAAAGAGTCGAATTCCGAAAAATTCCTTTCTTAGATTATGATGTGACCAAACCTTAATCTTTAAAATAATATCTCATTTATCCATATCGGTTAGATGTAAAGATAGGCATATGGCTGTTGACAAAAAAACGAGTTGTAGAAATATTGATAGTTTTGCCCTTTAAAATTCGAATTCCAAAAAATTCCTTTCTTAATATATGATGTCACCAAAACGAAGACCTTAATCCTTAAAATGATGCTTAATTTATGGTTTTCGGTTAGGTATTCGGAGAGATAAATGGTTCGTAACAGAAAAAAAGTTTTTTTTTTTTTTTTTTTTTTTTTTTTTTTTTTTTTTTTTTTTTTTTTTTTAGAAATATTGACATTTTTGCCCTTTAATGGTCGAATTTGGAAAATTTAATTTCTTAAAATATGATGTGGCCAAAGTGAATTCCTAAATGTTTAAAATGATACCTCATTTATCGTTTTCGGTTAGGTACGAAGGGAAATATTGGTTTATGACAAAAAAACACGTTTTAGAAATATCGCATGATCGAAAATAACTGATCCTTGTATCTGCACATGACGAATTGCATGACGGGACTCATTTAATTCCAAAATTCTATGCCACAGTTGCTTCAGCATTGCTCCACCCTTAGCCAATATCGCTAGAAACCGAGGCATGGAGAGCTACAAACTAAATGGTTTCTCTTTATTTTCCCCATTGTATAACCGTTCGTAAGTTTTACTCTCTAGATCCTTCTGTAGCTGTCCAGAGTTCTCTCTCGTTGTGCTATTATTCCATCTGTAAACAAAGTAATTGCTAGTTCCAAACCACAGTACAATAGTAAACACTACCTGTGAGGCTACTGTTGGGACATATTCACGATATAACTCAATATGTACAGCAAAAATAATGAGAAACCAATAGAAACAATCACAAAGGCCTGGTAATTTAATTAATTACAACGAATATTGTTTATGCAGTATTATTTTGTTAGAAAATGAAAGGCGAGTACCCATAGTGATCAGAGTTGAAGGAAATGTTTTCTAATCGTTGATTTGTTACAGGGATCAAATGAAAAGATTATCGACGTAATTACGAGATGTACTGAGGATACCAGTGGATATTATGGATATTAGATACCGAAATTGGGGGGATGGGATGAAAGGAGAACAGCCATATTTGTATATGGAAATTATGAACACCCATACCGATGTGTTCTTTCTAGGGAACCATTTAGAATCTTTAATGTGGTGGTTTCCCGTTGTCTTCACCTTCCTCATATCGTTGACCATCTACAGGTTCCTCCGCCTTTAGGGATGATTTCTCCTACCTGGGGCAAGAGATTGCTCTGGTTCTTTACCCACTCATCCGCCCTGTAAGTGGTCGTTGGCGCTTGGTAGAGGGTGTCTCCTTATCCCAGGAGCTACTCGGCAAGCTGCTTGCCTTGCTAATGAAGGTGCTAGTTTTGGTCCGCCCCGGGTATTTCATTTCCCCGGTACCTCCCATATCTGGGACGAATTCCCCGATCCGCCACCTGGGGAGGCGCGCAGTGGGGGATTAGCAATTCCCACGAGTTGACAAAGAGATTCGCAGACCAAAGGGAGGCGTGGAAAACAGTTGCTGTGAATAGACCTGCTGAATATCAGAAAACTCATAATGATGAGTACTGATATGATAAAGCAGCTGTGTTGGAAGTCATAAGGTCCATTCCCACGACATCTTGTAACGGAGGCGGGACGGTACGGGACGGGACGGATACTCAACAACACGCCATGGCAACGGGGCCGCCTCTGCTGACGGAGATGGCACGCAGCTACCCACTCTATGTCGGTAAACATCACAGGCGTGTGTAGTGGTGCGCTGTTGCCATCGGTTTGCAGCAGAGGTGCGCAACCCTTCTGTTTCTGTAAAGTGCTCTGTACCAAACGACCGAGCGTGGTGGTATAACGGCTAGCGTTCTGGCTTCGCATTCGGGAGGACGGCGGCGGCGGTTCGAATCCCCGTCCGGGCATCCACATTTGGGTTTTCCATGGTTTCCCAAATCACTCCAGGCAAATGCCGGGATGTTTCCTTCAAAAGGCCATGGCCGAATTCCTTCCCATTCCTTGTACCCCATCCTTTCCCCGTCTCTAAAGACCTCGCTGTTAAGAGACATTAAACAGTTAAAAAAAAAAGTACCAAAGGACACTAGGCAACGTGGTGGGGGGTTGGCGGTGAGGTAGCGAGGGCTAACCTGTGGCGCGCGCTCATCACTACAGTTCGTCTGGCCTCCGTTACAAGACGTCGTGTGAACGCGGCTGTAGAAAGACAGAAGGCGGGTGAAGATTGTGTTGGCTTTATGTGGGGTGCACGTTGGTGATGAGGCCTGGGTGGCTATTGAGTGAAGAATCAAGAGTAAAAAGTGGAAGGAAAGAGAGGATAGAACTTTATTTTAAGAATAATTGAGTGATAAATTTGCAATTATTGGTAAAGAGAGTCAGGGAGCAGAGTGAGTTGTTGAGGGAGTTGATAAACTACATGTGTCAAACAAAGAAAGAGATACTGCTGCAGCGCTATTAGAAGTAATACTGAAAGTAAACAGCAGGCCTGTGTGGTGATCAGCTGGTGTGGTTTGCAGTGTGAGAAGCGTGGTCTGCCGGACTACGTGCAGCTGGGAGGCGCAGAGGGTCTCGACACGGCTGCACTCAACGTGGCGGACTCCATCTGCGGCGTCGACTCCAAACCAGGTGAGGACAAGTAGATACAGTTTAGGTAGTGGACACGTATTCGCGTGAAAAATGCTCGCGCTAATGCGACTATATTCGTCCACTGCAAGCATATTCGCGTGAATCCGCCACCAGTTCTCCGTTGCAGTTTGTGTCGGAAAGAGCTGCAGGATTGTCTTTCTCTGAATTTTTCCAGTTATTCGGGTTGGAATCAATAATTCTGGATTGGAGAAGACCTGAGAAACGGAAGGAATAATAGATGAATATATATGTTCATAACTATTGTAAGACACGTGTTATCAAAACATAATGCTTTTATTGATTCGAAAAAAGAAAATATGAGTTCATAATTTTGCCATGTGTTAGTTTAGTAGTAGGAGGATCACAGTCAAAAGATCTACGCCTGAGGAAATGTATTTTTATTTTATTTTAATCTTGTAATGCATTAATTATTTAACTCTCTTTTAAAAATATACTGGAAAAAATTAGAAATAGTTTAACGTTAAGAGAAAAATAAAGAATATTTGAAAAAGGAGTGAAAAAAAATAATTCTAAAGGGCAGCTCAAACAAAAATCTTGAAGCGAAACCAGAAAGAAACCATTTCCAGCTAAACGTGAGGAAAAGGAAGTATGATAAACTAGAGGAAATGAATTACGCCGTAAATAATTTTTAATTAAGTACGTTTTGTTTCATAATATTATGCAATATGTTAAGTAGTTTTCTAATTTTATATAAAAAGTAAGAAGTATAATATTAATACACAATAAATATTATAAATACCTATATTAAGTAAAATAGTAGGTAAATTATATTATTTATTTCGTTAATTAAATGGATAGATAATATAAATAATTATGGGGTAGATTCATTTCAACTTCAATTTCCTCCCACAATTTCATTTGGAAATTGCTTTGATGGTGTTGGAATAATTTTTAACACCACAAAGGGGCTCTTTCTTCAACAAGAACAATCATTTTCACAACGTCCATCGCGCGAATCGTTTGTTCGCGCGCACAAATCCAAACAATATCTCGCGTAGGTTCGCGCGACCCAATCCCTCGCAGTGGACGGAGTCACATTACATTCTCTGTGTTTGGATTGGAGCGACCCGTTCGCGCGCATTCAGGCGTATTCGCGTGACGATTTTCGCGGGAATACGCGTCCGGTGGAGCGCCAGCCTTAACCATTCAAGTTGTTATTCGTAGTCCCCATAAACATATCGACTGCGATAAGTAATTTATCTCTACCGCTGAGCAGAAAACTATATCAAATTGATACTATGGAGCAATTAAATTTACGCACAGTATTCTTAATTTTTTAGCTTCCCCACCTCACATCAAAATGAAAGGTCGAGTGAGCTGCTTTTTGTCTGCTTCAGCGTAGTTGTTTTGCCTGTGTCTTGACTTTTGTCAGTCCCTTGTTGCTGTGCCTGAACTTGTTTTGCCGTGTTGTTTTGCAGGCAGTACCGAGGAGACTATTTTCTGCGGCGTGACGGCTGTTCGGCTCGTGTCCAGCGGAGAGTTCGACAACGCAGTGACAGTATCAGTCCGCCAGGCCGCAGAGGACGACATCCCGGCAGCCACGCTCGTCTGCGGACTCTAGGATGGGTCAGTTATAGTCAGTTCAGTTAACAGAGGCGGCTCAAGGTCAACCAGCTCTGTCCCCACTCCACAGCCCTTACGTGTGGAGGGGAAATTTCTCACACGCCTACCTGGACACAGTGGTCAGCTTTGAGAGATAGGAACGGTAGAGGGTCGTAAGGTGAGGAGTGGTGCCACGGGAACATGAGCTTGAGCCGCCAATTCAGAGTGAACGGGGTATAACAACACATACCCCCACCGTCATATATACTTTGTAAACTGTAAAAGAATTTGCCATACTATCTCACAACTACTACCTCATTACCGATTAGACATGATTTCCACAATAGATTGAGAGCTGATGCATCGTTCAGTAAATTCCGACGCCATTGCGTTATGGTTTTCAGTTTAGTATTAAGCAGCAGTGTCTTTACTTTAACGCAATGGAATAGCTGCTAACACATTCATGTGCGTGACGCCCACCGTCGTGAACGGGGGTCCACCTCCGAAACTCCTTAGCTAAATTATATTGGTTAACGCAAAGGTAAATTCACTTGAATTTATCTTTACATTCAGCAAGATGAAGCTATTTCAGATTAGTAATTCTGAACCGTCTGAAGGGGGCTTCCCAAAGCCCATGTATTTTCCAGCTGCACCGATCTAGCTGTAATCCCTGTAGGAAGGGACCACCTCTGCTGGCAGGGATGGCGCCCTTCTATCCGTCGCCCAATCGGTAAACATCAAACGCCCGGGTATCTGAAACGACACTAGGCAACGTGGTTGGGTGGTGGCGAGTGCTAGCCTGTGGCGCGTGCTCATCCATACAATTAGGCCTCCAAAACCACGGGCCGTGGCAAGACACCATTACAAATGCTTTCCAAATTGCAGCGCATTGGGTTTGAAGCAATACTAATCCATAGATTGGTGTAACGGGTTTGTTCCGCCAGAAACAGGTGAAAGATGGTAGTGAAGATGAGAGACGATATCGGGAGAAATCAGACTCAAAAGGGAAAGACACTTATAATAGATTTTCCTGCATGTAATGTAAAATGTATTTCAGTAAGATTTAAATATTTTCCTTTAAATAGCATGATCATCGTCACAGAACACTATGATATATTTACTATTAAAGAGGGGAACATATTGTAAGGTATCTATCAAATTTTGAAACTGTGTAACAAAATTTTATTCTCAGAACCGTGAGTTAGGTTAAATAATATTGTATTTTATTTCTAAAGTCAGTATCTATGTTTATTTGAGCTAGGAAACAGGTTTTTATAGTTTTCAAAATAATATTTTACATTGCATCAGTTTTCATCATTCGCTTGGAATAGGATTGCGAAAGTTCATGTCTAAATTATTTATTTTCGGTTCAATTATTAAAGTTACGATTTTTTTTATAATAACGAAAGTTAACATTTGCCATCAGATCTAGCAATTTTTAAATTTTCAGGGAGATAGGATTACTTTAGTTGTCAAGGTCAAATTTTATGACGAAATCTTTCTGACATGCGATTTGATATCTGATCAGCCTTCCAGAAACTACCCGTGTGAATGAGGAAAAGAGCCCTTTCTCACGGCTCGTGAGAGAGCAGAGTCGTCAGGAATCTTCGAGAAGCGGTGAGCGCGATGTGATATAGACTCGTGCGTTCAGTCAGCCGGGCTCAGTCATCTAGGAGCCGTGCGCGCTACAAGATGTAGGCTCAATAGACCAGCAAGTTTCACATTAAGCACTACTGTGCAAGAGCTTTATTTTGGAATAATGCAGGTTCGCGTATTTAAGTTTTATCATAATGCTGCAGTAAAATAGCATTACGCCAAGGGAGACCTCGGGATTTCTTAAGTGTCGGTCACTGGCTAACAAAGTGCCATAACAGAAGCGTGTGACGAACTTTTCCACATGTACTTTCAAGTAATAATCAGTATACAGTGAACTATGGGGTGTGGTCTGGCTCGAACGGTTAATAGAACTTGTAAACTTTACTTCTGTGACATTGTCTGATTGCCTATTCAGCTAATGACTTTACAACTTTTCAAGAATACAGTGATACTAATTCCAACTGACTTGCGAACATTTTATTTTGTCTATACCTTGACTTAAGGTGGTAAAAATTGTAGTCAAGTGGCGACCTTGTATCATCAGTATAAAGCCCTAGCTGGACTATCCAAGGATACTCACGGTCAGAGCTAAGACAAAGCTTTATGCAGAGCCCCACTGCAAGCCTTTTTCTCTTACAATATATACTGTAATATAAATCTATGAAGTTCATACTTTACAGATTTTCGGATATGTCTGTTACGTTTCAGACAAGTTTTTAAAATACATTGTACAGCAAAAGCAACTTAAGATTTGACAAAATGACATAGGAAATCTCAAATGTTGTTGAAATTTGGCAGAGAACGGTTTATTGTTTCCAGAAAAATATCAGATTTTTTACAGTTGTTAAAAATATATATAAAAGTTGTTAGTGACAGTAAATCTATAGTGCAGAGTAGACTATTTATTATGGAATGATAATATTTATGCCTGACTTTTATGTCATTATTTTAAAAAGTAGCTTTAAGTATGGTCAATGAATACTGTACACATATACATGTGTGTGTGTGTGTGTGTGTGAGAGAGAGAGAGAGAGAGAGAGAGAGAGAGAGAGAGTGTGTGTTTTCAGTATCTTAAGCGTAAGTGCAGAAAGAAACAATCTCTCACTATACAGATAAAAGTAATTAAAAAACTGTGGATCTATAACCCTTGCCACTTAGATCGTGTCCTGGTTCTTATTATAATAATTTACAATCTTTTCCTGTATCGTTTATGAATTGTGTAGTATGGTTGTAACATTATTTCTATGTGGTTACAGGTTTTGCAGACAGAACTACCAACCTGTAGAGAAGAAATCCCCGAGACCAAGAGCAGGAGGTGCAGTCAAGCCTTCGTCTCCCGCAGTTTTCCAACCTGAAATATAAAACAAATGTCAGTGTCGTAGCATTGAAACCAGTCTTTCGCTCACAGCAGATGTGAAGCCTATGATTGGAAAGTGTAAAACTTCATTCACAATCAGAGTACAAGTTTATTTCGAAGCATTTGTTGTTCATATTCAAACTATGTTTATTATGTAAGACTGAATGAATCATTCATCACAACTTGCCACAAATATTATAAACTTTCGTTTCGTATTTATCTTGCCGAATCATTGTACAAATTCTTGTTTGTGTTATCTTTATATTATTGTTTACTGGAATTTCAAAGTTGCCTGCTAACTTTAATTAGAAGGTTATTGTTTTTTGTTGTAAATGTCTAGTATCGTTGGAAATAAACACCCTTATAGCAAATTTTCACGCTGGATGTTATCCTCTTCCCCTTTAATATTTTATATCGTTGCCCTGCTTTCTAGCCTTTTGTGGTACGGCCAACGACCTTCTACATTATTTAAAAGCAGCCGACGTCATACAATTAAAACCCATACGGGGCAAAGACTACAAAATGACGTAAGTGTTTATTAATAACTTATTAGTCATTGCTCAACTTACATCTACAGACATTTATACTGATTTCAACTTCTTCGGAACTTTACATACATGAGATAATAAACGGGTTGAACTACTATGGTTGACAAATTGCTTATTTCGTTGATTAATTTATTAAGAAACTCATGAAACTTCAATCTTAAAGCTATAATATAAGCAACAAACAGAACGGTCACAAAAATTACTAAAGTAAACCTTTAAATAGAGGGATAAAACATGCACCTTCCATTTTCAGTGACCTGTCTAAGAAATAAAATATTATCTATGTGAACCCGAAATTGAACGTGAAAAAAATTCTGCTTCAGTATCCTTTTCTGCTCTCTATAAAAGAGGTTTTATTTTTGATAAACGCTTTACGTTAGGAGAGTACGCAAAAGTTTCAAAGTTATTCATTGGAGGGTTTATTGAAAAATATGTACAGAAGTTCAATTAACGAGTATATCTGAAAATGTTAATAATATTTTTTAAATAACGCGTGGTTGATCTGCTAACACTGAAAATTATATGGTTTTCTGATACGATAAGTAATTAAACTGTGATCATACGATGGTTTTACGAATAACATGGTGTGTTTTACTATTGAATCAAAGTATATTTATTTAATTGAACTTAATTTTTTTATCCATTCTTTATTAATATGTAATATATTCCAGTCTTGATTTAATTAATGAATATGGTTTATGAAAATTCGTTGTGAAATTATCTTTAGTGTTTTACTTAAATCACCACTACTTAATCTAAAGATTACACGCTCTATTAGAAATGTAGAATAATTAATTGCAAAAATTATAGCATTCGTAAATTATGCTGTCTTGAGAGCATCTAATTAATTGAAGACGAATGAAAAACATGAGATGCTTGGAGACTTTTTTTTCAGGGCTGTTGAAGTTATCACAAGATCATAAGAAAGAGATTCCAATTGTGCGATGGCATACAGGATGAGCCTGACTACGTACATAACACCGCCGTGTTCTTCCCGATTAATTGGCACATGAACTCATTATCAAACTCTTAATTACAGTTAATCAGCTGTCGACAAGAGTGAATGCGCATGGGCTAACTATGGTCCTCCACGACTGGTTATTAGAAATAGATCCCTTAAGGCTTTTAGAGGTTAGATTCACCTAAAAAACTTCAGGCAGATGATCTTGGCTTGGGGAATTGATATTTCACAAAGGTGAAATGAGCAGAAAATAGAAGAAAACGAAAGCGATTTTGCTCACAGATACAGCTAATAATGGTACAAAACAGATAAGAATTAATAAATCAACAAAAAAAGAAAGAACAAAAAAACATACTAACCCTATTGCAAAAATACTGCTATTAGCTGTTTCCTACTAAAAAGTTCCAGTTCTGCCTGATCAACTGTAATGTTTGGTAATGATGTTTACCTTCACCTAGATGCGAATGTGGAGAAGTTTTACAAGACAAAAAGTTATTTATGTACTAAAGAGTGGCCTAAATTGTGGTTAATCTTGCACAAAATCATAATCTGATCGGTGGTTTTGCTTCAATTTAATTTAATTGCGACGGATCGCATGCTCCGGTGGCAATTTCCCTATCATACATATAATTTCTATAAGGTTTTTTTTTTTCACAATCCATTATCTCCCTTCATACCTAACCGAAATCGATAAATGAGGTATCATTTTAAAAACTAAGGCATCCGCTTTGATGACATCATGTATTAAGAAAGGAATTTTTCGAAATTCGACACCTAAAGGGAAGAATTGTCATTATTTCCATAACGTATTTTTTTTTGTCACGAGCTGTTATCTCCCTTGATATCTAACCGATACAGAAAAATGAGGTATCATTATTAGTAAAACCATCGTATGGTCACTGTTTGATTACTTATCGTATCAGAAAATCATATAATTTTCAAGTATCATATTTTAAGAAAGGAACTTTTTGGAACTCTACCCTTAAAGGGCAAAATTATCATTATTTTCATAATGATTTTTTTTCTTCTCGAGCTAGTTATCTCCCTCGATATCTAACCGAAATCGAGAAATGAGGTATTATTTTAGAGAGTAAGTTCTCTGCTTTGAACAAATCGTATTTTAAGAAAGGAAATTTTTGAAATTCGACACTTAAAGGAGAAAATAATCATTATTTCCGTTATATATTTTTTTATCTCCCTTAATATCTAACGGAAATAGATAAATGAGCTATCATATTAAAGATTAAGGTCTCTGCTTTGGTCACATCGTATCTTAAGAGAGAAATTTTTTCGGAATTCGACCCTTCAAGGCAAAAGTATCATTATTTCTATAACTTTTTGTTTGTTTGTTACGATCTTGATTGACACCTAACCTAAATTGATAAATGAGGTATCATTTAAAAGATTAAGGTCTCCACTCAGGCAACAATATAAATTAAGAGCGAAATTTTTCGGAATTTGATCCTTAAACTGCAAAAATAATAACTGTGAATGTCGCGCGTATGAGACAGTTCAAAGCGAAGCCAGATAGCAGCAGCACATATCACAGAGATGTTAATAAACTGCTTCACTGGCGTCGACTTTTGTTATGTACCTATTACACTAAACAATTGAAACAAATGAGGGGTTCTTCTTTCATCCTGTCACAAACCTCCAACTTTACTAATCATCGAAATTTTCGGATGGGTCATGTAGTGCATTCATTATTCCACCTTTCCTGTACACACCTACTTTTGCCCTCTACAAATTACAGCTTTAAATTCTTTCAATGTTTTTGGGAAATCATTCTTCATTTCTCTTGAAAACTTATTACTATCCCTGACCCCCTTAACTATGAAAGAAAATCTTCCTAAATCCTTGTGCCTGAAATCGAGTGCCAGATTTTGGTCATGGTCATCTTTTCCCTTCATGCATTACTCTAAATTCTTGTACCAATATCATTCCGCGATTCATCACCTTGTACATTCCCATGACTCTCTTCGCCCTCCTCCTGTCTTCCAGTGAATCCCATTCCAGCTTGTATTGGGGGCTTCTGGTGGTTTATTGATTATTAAGATGATTATGAATTTTGATACTTGGATAACAAGAATCCTTGACTGCGGTAGGATTGCAGGTAAACAAAGATATTTAACGTTACTTCTAACACAATATAATCCAAAATTATAAGCAAGAAATCCCCAAACCTTACAATTTGCCGAATTAGAGCAAACAATAATTGAACTCGAACTTGAAATACTTCAGGGTTTAAAGTGATTTATGAAACATCATGGTGACACAGGCCAACAGTTGGATGCTATGTCTTTACATATAGAAATATTCCCAGGGCGTCATTAAAACAAAACGAACATCACCTGAATCATGTTAAAAACAAGAAGCTTTCAGAATTTAATGTTCGGTGAAAACGTTGCCAGCTAGCTCAGGGGTCCTACACGATTAGAGTTGAAATTCCAGTCTCATGTGGCGTTTACGCATCACTAAAGCCTCGTTAAACCGTGAACACTGGCTTGGTGTAAGAGCACATTACCATATGAAGACAGCACCGTGATGAACGTAACACAGCGTGTTACTGCGAGATGTCGGCCTAAAAGCTACGGCCAATACTGCGCCGCTCGTCTCGCCCAAGTGTCTACGATGACTGCGTCAGGCCACTCCGGCCAACAAAGTGTGTCGATGTAGCTACCTTTGGCCATCAAGAAAACGATGACCCCATCTCTCGCAGTCCAGCGACCATGTCATATGGAAAAAAGAAGCTGTGGAATAACTTTTGTAAACCCCGACGCTACATACCATTTGTGGCATAGCGTAGCCAAAACCACACGATGTCCATGACACTTACTGTTAGCTTTTCGCATCGCACCCATTGAGGCAGCGCGCGTCGGTTAGACCTCCCTAGCGTGCGAATGCAACGCCCTGTCTCTGGGCCAACGGCACTCGCCCGTCGAATCCGGCACCCCTATTGCCCTCAAGGCGACTTCCTGTCGCCAGCCATCGGCTTTCTCCGGCCACGCAGGCGTTCAGAATTTTACACTGAGCATCAGCACATTTCATTATTTCACAATTTATTTGCTCCTTTAAATAAGCAGTCTTCCATTACTAAAAGTTATTTATAAATCTTTGGCCGCCCAGGTTTAGTATGAATAAATTTACCTAGGACTTGAATAAGAAAATAATTTATACTAACTAAATAATCTAAATATAGTAAGTCGAAGACTATATATATATATATATATATATATATATATATATATATATATATATATATATATATATATATATATATATTCATGGAGTGTGGCATGAACGTCACACTACAAGCTCTTTTATGATATCGCTTACTGATTGTGTTTTGCGTAATTTCCAGAGACAAATCTAGCAGCCCTTCTTTGCACCCCCTCCAACTCCTTTTTTTCATATCCGACATAATGCGTCCCATATTACACCACCATATTCAAGTAATGGTCTGACCAAAGTTTTGTTACCAAATTCGTTTACTTGTCTGGTAAAAACCTTCATCACTTTCTCCAAGTGCAGGATTTTGAAATTTTTTCCTACTATCTGTCCAATGTGTCCTGCCCAGTTAAGTTTGTTATCAAATATTATGCCAAGATATTTACATTTCAAGCCTTCAATAAGCAATTCTTTCCCCACCTTAACGATCCTTCTCAGCATCAATGTTCTTTACTTAAATATTAGATTTTTATAGCCGTCGTAGTCGAAATAAGAAAAATTGCGTGTATGAATTAGTGAGAGAATAGTTTATTCTGACTTTTTTTTTGTTGTATCAGCCAAGTTCTTTGAAATAGTTTGTAAATGACGATGAGGGTGAAAAATAGCGAAAATTTACATATAAAAAAATATAAAATTTATAGTACTCCACTAACAAATAATCATGAAACTATAACCTGAGTATAGGTTTTTACACAAGTACACGCTGCTCGTACTGACATAAAAATGGTTTCATGGCAACAAACGATTGTTATAACTAACTTTACAGCTATTGGTTAATCCAATCATCGGCGTTAATTTAGTACTGATGTGGGTACACCGAGGTACTGACTACCCAGCCGGAAAGTGTTTTAAAACTTTTTTTTTTTTTTTTTTTTTTTTTACACCAACATTCTAATTTATTTTGTGGCAAACATTGAAATGGTACCGTACTTATTAGATTAATTAGAACTAAACAAATAAGGTTTCAGTCTTTGAGAAAACATATATATAATATTGTGAAATAGTGTGATCAGTTCCAATTCCCTGAATATATAAATGAGAATTAAAAATCCTGAAACAAAAACCTTCCTTGAATTTTCTACCAAAATGAATTCCATCTTCCATTTTAATAGTTACTATGTATAGCCCTGCTTCCTTAAGGAATGCAGTAACAGTTTGAAAATTCTTTCCAAGAAGTGCTGATTTCAATCCCTTACCGAGAAAAAGCCTGTAAGCAAAAAGACACAACTCGATCACATCGACACATCTCACGGCCAACTAAATATCTTTAGTTGGCCGTGGACACATCTCAAGAAGTGTACCTTAAAAGCTACTGGTTGCCCCTAATTTGGCGGCAGGCGCCTCGTTCAATTTGCGAATGAACACTAGCGCCGTCACTACTTCTAGTGTATAATATTCTAACTTCTTTGGTTCCAACACGCGATAAACGTAGTTCATTCTTACGTTTATGATAGTCAGGTTGGTTGCTAGCGAATTCAGAAATATCAGTTTCAGAGATAAGCTACTACTCCCAGATCCGTCACTGTACATAAGATAATTACAACCGTTAATCTAATGAGAGTTAAAAAAAAAATTAAAGAAAGTCTGATTGGTTCCAAAACGTTTGAACACTTGAATACCAGTAATTGCAATCGTCATCTCAAAACTGCTCGGCATCGACCAACAAGGTCACAAACTTCCAGGAAAATTTAGTGGTTACCTTCGCGAACTGTAAACATATTTTTTGCTTTAGTGTATGAGATTTATTTATAACTGTCATGCAGGTAAATAATAAATACATATGGAAACACTGGCCGAAACCACCCCAAAGTTTGGTTTGCTTCCTTAATTAAAGAGTTGTCAGGTGAGCACGTAGTTCGCGTTTGTTAATAAGAATTTCTTCTTCACTTTTCAATCCTACAGGCTAAGCCGGCATCGGAACTTTGAAATCGTTCTAGCGTAGATTGTAAAACAACATTTTTCAGTTGTGAAACACTGGTATTTGAATTAGAATCTCACGCAGACGCCTTAAAAACAAGCTTGGCCTCAAACTCAGACTTCCCGTTGTAGAAGAGCAAAGAAAGCAGCAGCAACAGGGAAGCAAAGAGCTCCATAGCAAATAGGACAGTAGCAATTACAAGGAGGTGGCGAGCGGACTGAGCACAGAAGTTCCACCACTTGCTTCTATTTCCTGGCAGCCGCATCATGAAGCAGCTCGTTCATTTTGAAGACTGTTGTAATGGAGGATGTTTGTTGTGTGTGGATCCTCTCTCCTTATAATCAAATAAATTCCTCTTACTTATTCCACCCATATATTAATTACAATTCCGTTTTATAATTAAAGAGGATTGAATGCAATAAAGGAATTGTATCACTGGGAGATATGAGCAAAACCTTGGTGGACCTGGCGTACCTGTCTGTTAATCTGATAATGAATGTGCTTTTTATATGCGGGAAAGTTGGAGTTTTTAAAGTTTATTTCAGAAACCGCACATATTCCACAAAGTAATTAAAGCTATACAGCACAGAGACAGTTGGTTATCTTCTCATTAACAAATTGTTGATTCAACTGTGGTGATAACTGCCATTATCTATCAATTTCTACTCAGATTATCCTCCTACACACATCACATATACATTCACTTTTCGATAACTTATTTGAGTCGGTAAATCCCACAAATACAAATAAACATTTTCCACTTCATTATCCCTCAAATCAGATGCCAGTTTGTGGTCATTGCATACCGTTTCACATACCTCTCATAATTTTTTTTAAATTTAAGTTAATTGCAATGGAGCACAGTGAACAACTCTTCCACGTCTCACCACCTAAATCTGCCTTTCGCATGTTCGACAATCCCTTCATCTCCCTCACTTCCATCTTCCCAATAACTCCCAGTCCAATTCATTTATCAAATCAAGTTCTAACGTAATTTCTATAAACTTTCGTAGCTGCCCTCCTTTTCATACTTGGACAATCGTTTAAACACATTGTTGTGGAGCAAGGAGATACCCATAACGTGCGTCCATTTCATGGTACCATACTTGAGCACCGAGCCAGGTAGGGCAGCGGTTAACGTTCGGGTCTGCCATTCGAGTTCGTCTCTGGTACGACTATACAAAATGCGGATTTCCGTGATTTCCTGAAATCGCACCAGGCGAATGCATGGATATTTCTTTGAAAAATCCGTGGCCGAATTCCTTCCCGTTTATAGCTTATTTTATAGCTCTGCTCTAATGATCCTAACGTCGATGTACCGTATTTTTTTTTTTTTTTTTTTAAAAAAAGTACCGATTAGACCTGATCAGTTTCGCACCGCCGTATTCTCCAAACTTCTCTGCAGATTACTCTCTCGCATAGATATGGGACTACGGAACATTTCCGTACTATCGTATGCGATGCGCAACTGAACTTATCAGGAGATATGCAGAGATGTTAGGATTTTTATATTTTTACAACTTCATAAATATCATCATCAATGATGCACAAATTTACGGCGATATTTAAAATACCAACAGGAGACGAAAAATTAGATCATATTACACTTAATACTGGTTCTAGTTCAAAAAATGTACTCGCGTTTGTTCTCAGACTTTGCATATGAATTATTCTTTATATTTGTAAATACTTAATTTGCTGTTGGAATTTTCCTTCGTTTTTCTCCGCTTCACATCAGATTATGCACAAAGAAATTTCATTGCTCGCAAGTATGAAATGAGTCAGTAATATTACAGGTTCTGTTGATTGGCAAGGCACGTTCGAGTCCAGCATTAATTTGTAAACTCTATACTGCATACATAGAATAACCAAAATCTGGAATTTCACTAAACAAAGGGCGACAAGAATGTGAATTGATGTCTGTTTCCAGGCAACAAAATCAGTAAAACATCTGAATTTAGACCGGTATTCACGAGCTGCCTTGATTATGAAGTGGATTCAGAACATTTTTTCTTGGCTGTGTGGATACTGCCTGTTTGCTAGTAATAAAATAAAATTTTAAAAAAGAAAACAGAAAACGGAGAAGGTTTTTGTCAAAAGAGATGAATAAAAAAGACTGTTCTAGTAAAACGTTATAGCCGCTAGAGTGCTGGACGAACGAACAATTTATAGTTATTAAAATTAGAAATGGTTGATTTTTAGGAAGCACAATTCTTCGCAATTCGATTGTAATAAGTAATTTACTGTACAGTATCAGATCAAAACACGGACAAAGAAATTAGTTCACGGATTCAGTTCATCTTCCAGCATTACCAACCAAAACGGAAAAAGTCGTGTAATGAAAAGTTAACACAAAAAAAACCAATATTATCGCGTTAAGCTCGTTTACACAACAAGTCAAAGAAAGATAACAAAAACGATCCACAAGTAACTGGATGAACAAGCGAGCTGCTATATGACGCGGCTGCCAAAGGAGTAAAGAAGGTGGCGAAACATCAGTATTACTGCGCATGCGCAATGAATATCAACATGGAGCACACATACTACAGTTAGTCACCTCCTTTATGCGGATGGTATCCTAGTGATTGTCGGACTCTTAGCTTCCCTGTTCGTGATCCTCCACCCAACAACAACGAAAAGAATTGATTGAATAAAATCAGGTATATGTAACCCCATATTTAAAAAAAAAAGGCTTGAAACATTTATGCTGCTCCATAATAAGTAATATTATGAAGTTCATATTATGTCCACATTTTTGAGGCAGTTCTCAACAATGTGTCAAAAAAAAAGAAGCTTTTTATTTGATTTTAATGCTCTCTTGCTCTGAAGCTCTGGTTGTATTTATTGTCTCTGCAAGGTTTTTTCAGCACACATTTCTTACAGGCTTCAGGCTCATTTTTCTTCAGCTAATAATTTGAATGTCAACTGTTACATTCATATCAGACATATTATTTGAAAGATTTTACTAGCGTGCTTAAATTAAATCTGTCACGGAATAACTGCTTCATTCAAATAAAATCTCTTATTGCTAACACAAATCTAACCATCTGCATATGGATTTAGTTGATACTCAACCAGTCAAGATGTGTAAAACTAACCATACTCTTTGAAGCATTTTTTTCACTTAAAATTTATAATGTGTTCTGACTCTTGCCGTGAAAAATAATTTCAGTCTCTTTTTTTGCACTAGCCGTGCTGATAAGGTTAATGGTATGCCGACGAGATAGTAAACTTTATATATTTTAAAAAAAAAAAAAAAAAAAAAAAAAAAAGTCGGTGGTGTAGTAGAACCTGGAGCCCCATTGCTGGAAGTAGTTAAAAACTTTAAAAATATATGGGACTTGAAACTTGGTGGCAGCTGTTTGATAATAGGTTGCAAAAATGACGTTTACAAAAATTAAGCCAAACAAGCAACTAGATTTTTAGTTGAAACATTAAATCTGATCATCGACATTAATAATATTTAATTAAATTGCAATGGAGCGCACACTCCGGTGCAATTTCCCTAAACACCCATTTTACCCTTTTTCTGCACCTACCTACATTTGTCCTTTACAAATTTTATCTTTAAATTCATTCAACGTTTTTGGCAAATTATTCATCATTTCTCTTGGTAACTTATTCCAATCCCTGACACCCTTACCTTAAAAAAAGAATCTTCTTACACCCTTGTGCCTGAAATCAAGTGCCAGCTTGTGGTCATAGTCATCTTTTCCCTTCCATGCATTACTTTCAATTCTTACAATAATATCTGTCCATGCCTCATCACCAATATACTCCTTGTACACTCCCATGATACTCTTCACCCTCCTCCTGTCTTCCAATGAGTCCCATTCCAGCTCTTTTATCATATCTGTTACTGATCAGTACCGGATTAACCATGTAGCAGTAGGTAGCAAATGCTACGGGTCCCGCGCCTTCTAGGGGGCGTGGGGGCCGCAAATAGGCTAGATGATGGGTGACCTTTTTTTTTTTTTTTTGCTCTACTATGTTCCCCCGGACGGTAAAAATCAAGGGCCTCTTTGCTACGGGCCCCGCGCTGTCTTAATCCATCCCTGTTACTGATTGCGTTCTGTGTTAATTTTCAGAAACAAATCTAGCAGTCCATCTTTGCACCCTCTCCAACTCCTGTATTTCATACTCAAAATGTGGGTCCCATACTACACTACCATATTCAAGCTATGGTCTGACCATGATTTTGTAACCCAATTTCTTTACTTCTCTCATACATCTCCTCATCACTCTCTCCAACAAATGCAGAGTTTTGAAACCTTTTCCTACTACCTGTCCAATGTGTTCTGCGCAGTTAAGCTTGTTATCAAATGTAATGCCAAGATATTTACATTTCAAGTCTTCAGTAAGCAATTCTTTCCCCACCTTCATAATAAACCTTTTGTTTTTTATTTGTGTATCTAATAAGCTAACTCTTCTTTACATTTTTTCTTCATCCAATGTTTACCAACCCACCTAGATATTGTTTCCAGATCACCCTGCAACTGTTTACAATCCTCCACCGTTTTGATCATTTTATACAGCATTATGACATGCAAACAAATTTCTGATAGTAAACAATCAACACAATTATTCATTAGTGTCTGTGTCACCAGCATTCCTCATCGATATGACCTGATACCATCATCGTGTGTATACAAAGAAATAGAGATCACAAACCGAAAGTATCAAAAAATGTAAAGCTTATCCAAATACCAAATTTGTAAATGTGGACTGCCATCGAGAAGATTTTACTAGACATGACATGCATAGGAATATTAAAGGGAAAGTAGCTTTAGCCAAACAGATACTGTGCCACATAAAAACAAGATGCAAACATGTGCAGCACTCAGAAATCAAAACAAAAGAACCAACAGATGTGTGCCAAACAAAAATGATACTATCTAACAAAAATGACATGTTCTATTCTGCAGCGTAGAGAAATAAATGCACAGGAATTATATTCAAGCTCCATACCACAAACAACCCAAAAAAACAGTGAAAATTAAAGAGGAACTAAATGGACACATTGTATTGACCCAAGAGGATTCAACTGTTTAAGTGGCAACCCAATCATCTACTAGAAGATGCAGCACCAGACAGAAAATTTCAACACCAAAAGATGAAAAAATTTTATGGTTCAACCTGGGAAAGCAAAAATATCCTTAGTGAGAGTACTGAGGTGCATAGGTTAACAATATCGCAGTTCTGGTGATTTTGAATTGAACTCAACTATCCTACATAGTTCAGTGCAAATACAACAGAATATGTCCTGTATATTCAGATCAATTATTTATATAATTTTGGAATGTTCAGTGGTTAGCTAATAAAATTGATATTGTTGAAGGTCATCTTTTTGACATCAATGTTGATGTATTCTGTCTGGTTAGAACCAAATGAAAATAGCCATTAAAGACTCAGGGGGTATGTACTAAGTAATCACTTTTGTATGGCAGCTCGAGAACATGGGAGCTGTGCTATTTACTTGAAAATTCTGTTGTCAGTAAACCACTAGAAATAGTTAATCAGATGTTGAATGAAATGAGTTGCTGGTTAACCGAATTCAACACAATAATTATAGTGTATAGGCCTAATTGTGAGAACAAGGACTTTATCTATTGGCTAAATAGTGTGTTAGAATATGTAGCTAAATTTAATTAAAATATTATAGTATGTACAGATTTCAATCTTGATTTTGGAGTGGAAAATAATTGGCAGAACTTGGAGCTAGTTAATGTTTTTGTATCCTTCGATATTTCTTTATCTGCAACTGAAATAACTAGGTATAAGCCAGGAGGTGGTGGTTGTACTGATAATATTGTAACTGTTAAGAGATCACTATTAGACTGCCAAGTAATGGAATTAGAGGGATCTGATCACTGGGTCATTATAAAACTGTCTGCAGTAAGTAAATGTATATATAATTTGGAGAGGGGTGAAAACTTCTCTAAAGTAAGAATAATTAATGATTTCAACATATCGAAGTTTGTTCAAGGCCTCTCTAACACTGAATGGCATCACATGTATGTTTGTAATACTGGAGCTGAAAAATCACAGATCTTGCTATCTAGAATTATCAGTTTAGTTGACTTTGCATTTCCATTTAGGATCTCACCAAAGAAAACAAACTCTACTAAGCCAATGAAGGTTAGAAGTAGGGAAATTGACATTTTGAAAGGAAAGTATAAGTTTTATTATGACAACTATTTATGGAAAGGATCTGTTGAAATCGAGGATATGTATAGGAAATGTAAAAAGACATTGATTAGAGTGGTTGAAGAACTAAGAAAGAAAAAGAATGACAAGTTTATAAACAGTGCCCAAAATAAGTGTAAAACAATGTGAGATATTATAAGAAAAGAGACTCAAGGGAGTGGGAAAAAGATGGATATTGATAGCAACTTGTCAATATTTTATTTTAACTCATTCTTTATTGATAAAGTACATGATATAATAGATCAGGCAGCTTCACAGCCACATCTTTTAAGTTCTGAACATTATTTAAGGAAGTTACCAAGACCTCAGAATAAAATTAGTTTTAATTTGGTCAAAACTGAAGATGTGGGTGAAGTAATGTCTAATATGAAAAGCAGTAAATGCACAGATGTATATGGACTAAGTCAATTTGTCTTAAAGATGAGATCCACATTAGTCCAAGAAACCATAACTTTTCTTGTTAACACCTGCATTTTGAATAATGAATTTCCGGCTGATTTCAAGATGGTTAAAGTGATTCTGGTATACTAAAAAGGAAACAAAATGGATCCAAATAGCTACAGACCAATTAGTATTGTTCCAGTGATTTTTAAGGTCTTCGTAGCTGTTATCTATATGCAAATTATTAATTACTTTGAACAAAACAATCTTCTTAGTGAGTCTCAATTTGGCTTTCGTTCTGGATTAGGAACTGTTAGAGCTGTCATTTCATTTATAAGCAATTACTTGAACAACATTGATAAAAAGAATCACGTGTCTGCCAGACTGTATGATTTGTCAAAAGTGTTTGATACTGTATCTCACAGTATACTGCTTGATACGCTGAGGTATTACAGCTTTCAAGAAAATGCTTTACTGTTGATTCAATCTTACTTGAGCAGAAGGTATCAGAAGTTGTGTGGCATAATTGTGAATCAGATTTCTTACCAGTGAAACAAGGGGTCCCTCAGCAGTGGCGGATCCAGGATTTTGGTTTGCGGGGGGGTCTAGGAATTTGGTTTGTGGGGGGGGGGGGCTTCATCCACTGTCCCTCAGGGTTCAGTTCTATCCCCTTTACTTTTTATCATATATGTGAATGATTTACCTAAAAATATCTTCGATCCATTTGCTGATAGTTATCTCTTTGCTGATGATCTGAATGTAAGTTTTAGTGCCAATTCCTCCGAAGTTATGAATTCAGCAATTGAAAAGGTCCTAATGACAGTTTTGTAACATCTCTCACATCAGTGGTACATTATCCTCTCCAACAGATGTACTCTTAATACTGCTGGCAATGTTTGAATTGTCTGAATTAGGAGAGTTGCTATATTGTTTTCGTGAGTTGTGATCTGGATATGTCCTCGCTACACCGTCATTCCAAGGAAGTACTGAGAGTGGCATTTAAAATAAACCTGCACTGTGAAGCACTACGTTGTTCATTTTCAACTTACACCCGTAGACACACTCAAGTTTTTTTGTTGCAAGAGTTTTTCAGCTATGTGATAATGTATCCATCCATTCTTTAAAATTAAGAGGCTCCCATTTGCTATGTATAATTTATGTCTTATTTGTTTTGAGTTGCTGTATTCAACCCCAAGAGCAACTAAGTGTTTTGTACCACTTTTCCTTCTTCTCCTTCCTTTATTATGAGACGACTGTTTTGTAATAGATGATAGCGTTTAGAGCCATGTTATGTAAACAGGTTGCCCCCTTTAAGGAGACATTGATATCTAGTTGGTATAGCAATCCCAGATTTGTCAATTTTTTTTATTAACAACTGAGTTATGGAGAATGTATTGACTATTGTTACCCTTTCTTCTTTTGATGCTATAAAGTAAAAAAAGATTTTTAAAGAAAAAAAAACATCTTTCCTAATTCATCCTTCCATTGTGGGGTTATGGAGCATGTATAAAGTAAAAAAGATTTTTAAAGAAAAAAATCATCTTTCCTATTCAACCTTCCATTACTGTCTGAAGTAATCTAACCATGAAATGAAATTTCAGGGAAAAGTTCATTAATTGGAACAAGAGCATCAGTACAGCAGAGGTGGAAAGAGGTCAGGGAGATAATAAGAATGGGAGAAAAAAATGTTTATTCCAAAGGTGAAAGTAAAGATAGGTATGGAACCTACATCCTACAGCAGGGAGGTGAGAAGGCTAGAGAGAGTGGCAAGAAGAGAACACAGCAGAGTTATGAGACAATAAAACAGGAGAGAACATTTGAAAGAAGTAAACCAGCAATTAATAGCTACAAAGGGAGAAGCAGAAAGACCAGTTTAAGAATAATATTATTGGTGCAAAAGGACCCCTCAATGATGCTTGTAAAAACATATATTGCTGTGTCAAACAACTCAGGCATTTGTGGATAAGGAAGAAGTTGCGAGGATATGGAAAAAAGGAGATATTAAGACATTGGTTTAATGAAACCGTTAGGGATTCGGAGGTGAGAGGGTAAAAATCACAGGAGGAGCTACTCCACTTAAGTAGCAATAAGCAGACTGAAAAAATTGGAAATAGCTCCTGAATATATTAGGAAGGAACTAACAAAGCAAAAAAGGAGTAAATGGATTGATGTGGATAATATTGATTAGGAAGGCCACCAGATTGATGGGATAAGGACATGTGCAGGGTTGTTTGATCTGGAGAAGACGGCTCATGTTCTACTTGAACTGATGACTCTAAGAGGCCACACCATTTAATGATTGAATTGGCTGATGACAATTAAAGATAGGTGGATACCATATTGTTCTGTATGTTGTAGTTTAGATTGAGACCGGAGGACTGGGAAAGTGTAGCACCCCATAAAGTAGGAGTGTCAAATAGGCTAAAAAATTACAAGCAAATCAGTTTGACATTAGTATTAGATAAATTAATTGAGAGATTTATATGCAACCACATTAGAAATATAGAAATAAGGGGTGAAACTTGTTTGTAATATGGCAACACAGGTTCAGGCATGAATATTTTTGTGTGTCTCAGTCAGTGGATATTTGCAAGATATATTGGATGAAATGGACAAGGGAGGTCAGGTATAGGAGTCGATCTGTCCAAGGTATTGACAGTATGAACAACATGGTGTTAAATAAAGTAAAAATCATTGGAGTAGATGAAAAATTGATTTGATAGAGTAATTCTTAAAATGAAGAATGCTCATAAGTAGCATAGGAAATGTAATATTGAAGGAAGAAGAAGTCAGAAGGGGAGTGGGACAATTGTTGTTCATTGTTCTAATAAATGATTGCATTGGTAGTTTACAGTGAGAAGTTATGCTGATTATGTTATACAGTATAACTGCAGTGAACAATTGCAGGGGACTCTCCACAAGATTTCTAGGTGGGTGAGTCAACATGAAATGGAGGTAAAGACCACGAAGTGTAAGTTGAAAAGGTACACAGATAAAAAAAATTTATGATTATAGGGAGAAGGAGAAATTGCTTGCATTAAGTGTAAATATCTTGTCATAATGTTCAATAGTAAACTCAGTGTGGCCGATGGTAGGGAGAGGTTCAAAACTGTTTCTTTCATTGCAGAGGACGATGCAACAGAAGTAAGGGAACTGGAATTACAAAACCTAAGTCAAACCATTGCTTGAATATGGTGGTCTCGCATGGGATCCACATTTTGGGTATCAAACACAGAAGTTAGAAGGGGTACAAGAAAGGGCACAAAGATGATTGAGGAAATTAACGCAGAACATAATCAATAACCAATATTATACGAGAGCTGAGTAGGAATCATTGGGAAACAGCATTCAGGTGAATGTATAATGCGTATATTGCCAAAGAAGCTTGAATGGCTATTGGTATATGAATTAGAAGAGGTACATGGAAGGGATGAAACTTCAGCACAAGCCATAACTTGATTTTAGGCATAATAAAGTGAGAAGTTTTTTTATTTTATTTTATTTTTTAGATATGGTGATCAGAGATTGGAACAGTTTACAAAGGGAACTAATTAACAGTTTACCAGAAACACTCAAATAATTAAAAATAGTAACTACATGGTGACAATGTAATCACTGAATTTTAAGATTAAAAAAATCACGGAAAAAGAAAATGGACATGAGGGGAAGTTGTCACTGGAGTTTATGATCCATTGCTGATGGATATAATCTGAATGTGATATAAATGCATACTGTAAGTTGCTGCTAGCACAATCTGCATTACATAATTTTCCAGTAAATGTAAATATCTGATAGAACACTTTACATATTGTTTCTGATAGAATCTGTCACAATGCTTGGATGTCATGGTGTACAGAAGCAGCAGCTATACAAACTTACAGTACACAAGAGAGAGGTTGATGGGGAAAGTATACAGACTGTCCAAGTTCAAATTGTGGGACAGTAGAGAATAATATGCAACCCCAAACTGGAGGATCTGCACAAATATGTCAGGATGGAGGATACAAGAGTTCTAAACTATATGTATTTTCTATTAATTTTTATGTTGCATTAGGTATCCCACAAGGAAGAATAATTGGATTGTTCTTTCTTATTTATTTTTTATAATCATTCTTTAAGACAGTGACAGCAGTTTAGCTAGTTTTGAGTTATCAACAGATGTAAAGACTTCTGCTGATTATTTAGGAATTAAACATGATCTTGCAGTTATTTCAGCAAATTGTGATAAATAACAAACTAAATTTCAAAAAGTGCAAATAAACGAGCATATCAAACAAAGAATCTCAATTTGCCTGAGTAAAAAGTAGGTTTTATGACTTGTGACAAGACCGATAGCCATTTTTTAAAGTCAGTATTGCACTTCACAAAATTATGACAACTTCAAACTCAAACTGAAAGAGTTTTCTTCATAATTTATTGTATTCTTAAAAGTGTTTCCATATTTTAGCTTTGCGAATGAAAGACGAGTGGGAAGACCAAGTACATTAACAATATTTGATATTTTTAAGCACATTAACAATCTGATTTACTCAAATCTGCATACAGTAGTTGGAAGAACTTACCAGTGAGTACATCTCTTGGTAGTGTTCAATAAATTACTAAACATAGTAAATATCAAAAAGTTTACATATTTTTTCTTCTTTTAAACAAATACATAAAAAATAAAAAGCTACAGGTGAAAGAATATACATTAATTATTTCCAAGCAGATTCAAAGGGGCATTCACCACGCAAGTAGGCAAAATTGGGGGGGAGGGGAACAACCCATGGTTAATGCATGTGTGGGGAAGGTAATGTTCACACTATTTTTTTCGACAAATAAGGAATTTTGCATTCAGAATTTATACCTAAATGCACAGCATTGAATTCAGGTGCCTACTCTAAAAAAATCCTCAAATGACTGAGGAAGGTAATCAATCTTAAATGACCTGACAAGTTGACAAAAAATGTATTGTGCTTCTCCATTATAGTGTGATACCCAATTTGCAAATGACACAAATTCATGTAAGAGTGTGGGAACATTACCCCTACAACCTTCATATGTCCCCTAGTGATTTTTGTGTGTTTAGATCCAACAGAAATGAACCGGCAAAGAAGCATTATTGCTCAGATAGCAAAATAAAACAGGCTGCTTTTGTCTTGTGCTTCCAAGCTGAAAGTTATTTTTTGGAAGCAGGTATTTTTGAGCATTTAGAGATCTGGAAAGTGCAAAACTGCATTTGGGACATTATGTTAAATAGATTTTTGTATTTAGTTTTAAAATAATTTTTTCCCCAAATTTGTTAAACTTATGTCTTCTTTTTTAATTGATTGGCTAAAATAAAAAATATATATATATATACATATAAAGGAAATCATGCACTGCTTGATACAATATTCATATTGTGTATGATAATGTGTCATAAACCAGGTTCATACTGACAAAGGTGTTAAAAGCAATGTAAAATATTTATTTTTTAGTTTGTACAATTTATACAATCTGACATTTCTAACAACACACAATGGAAAGAAAAATCCTTACAATATATATCTGTAAATCTTTAAGAAAACTGTTTGAAGATAACTTTTAAGCATCTCTGACATATGACAGAGATGGCAATGGAAAGCACCACATACCAGGATCAAAGACAGAACACAAAGACTCAAACAAAAGTTATGATCCAAACATTCTCTCAGATAGACTTAACCATCAAACATTCCAATCTTGGTATTAGAAAGCATTTATATATAAAACTACTAGTCCTCTAATTCATTTTAAAGTAACATGTTGTTTGCTGTCTCATCTTCAAACATAGTACAGAACAGTTTTCCAGTCTAAGTATGTATACTGCATTTAAAAATATGAGGAGGATATTAGGAAAAAAAAAGCACTCACATTTCTAGAAAGAAAGTTTTGATTGTTTCCATTTTTCTAAAATTCATATGGATTCTTTAGCATTCATGCAACATCATACTAATATGTGAAAGCTAACTTTTAATGATAAAAAGAATTACAATATCTAATAAGTCATTCCTTAACAAGCTGTGGCATAATTTTTGTGTTCTGTTAACAATAAAGAAAACAGAAGAGATGTGGCTTTGATTTTGATGGCTCTGTTACGTGGCAGGAAGAACTGGTAAGCCAAACTGGTCCACCAAGACTCCATCCTGAGGAAAGATAACATATATATTAACTTGGGAAATATTGTAATAAACAAAACAAACAGTGAAGAATTAAACATCAAAATAAATAAAACTTTAAATTTAGTATTGTGGACAGGGAAAAAAAAGTTGTTTTAGGAAAAAACAGGAGCAAAAGACTGAAACACAATGAAAACTTATTACAATGACCAAATAAAAAAAAATATTTTCATGATTGTTTTCTGTTTTCTTAATTCTATGTGTTAATTCAATTACTTTTTGTTTCAATGAAAGTACCTGAAAGAAATACTTTGTCTTACTTAAACAATGGAGAATCATAAACTTTATGTTTCTACAGTTGAATTCAAATGCAATGGAGTGTATGCTCCAGTGGATTTCCCTAGTCATATAATTACTCCTATATTGTTATTAGCTTATGAACTTTGAGTGTTAATTTCCTCCATCCATCTTCTTTCACCATTTATGAATTTTTATGTTAAATTCCTTCAGCATTTCTGTCAAATTATTCATTACTTCTCATGGTAATTTATTTCAAACCCTGACACCCTTAAACACAAAATAAAATTTTCCCATTCCCTTATGCATGAAATTGAGTGCTCCTGCTTTCGATCAATATTCCTACAAGCACCTTGAGTCTAACTGTTTTGGCACACTAAGCAAATTTTTTCAGCAGTAAGTTATACTGTTTGTTTCTCTTATTATTTACAAGTTTTGAATGGTAATATATTTATGATAGGGTGATAATTTGATTTTCATTGAAATAATAGCTTTTATGCACATTAAAAATGATGTATTGAACACAGTATTTTGGCAATACATTTCTTTGCAAGTACTTAACTAAATACAATTGTTGTTATATAATGCTCATAACCCTGAAAAAATGTAAAGATTTAAATATTTCTTAGCTTACCATAACAGCGGTAGTTCTGTACAGAGAGAGTGTATGTATATACATATATATAAAACATTTGCATGAATATAAATAGACAAAAAACAACAAATATGACAATTAAACTGAAATACATACTTCTCTTTCAGTGTTCTGGCAATTTATTTCTTCACAGTTGGTTAAAACTGAATAGAATTGTTGTTAAAATTATTAAATTGGCTATTTGACTATTTTTGAAAATGGTTTTAAATAGTTTATTGATACATGTTATTTACCGGGTACTATTTATTTTTTGACAAAAGTGTTTATTTTCCTTAAAATTTAACATTAAAATTTAGAGTACTTGAAAACCTGCCAAAATGCTCCTTTGCTGCCTGGCGCGGGCCAACGACACTCATGACGTCAAGTGCCAGCAGGCGCTCACTCTACATAAGTAACGTTTGGTTTGTTTCTCTGAATTTGTGTATAAATTGTTGTAAATATGGTTTATAAATAGTGTGTAGTACATCAATCTACAACCACAACAATAAAAACTCTCCAAATAAACTTAAAGTGTTCCCGCATTAGCTGAAATAGGAAAAAAAGTAGCTGCACCTTGCTCATAGAAACCCAGACGACATTGCGACTAAGTCACATAACATTTACTGTAAATATAATTTGCACCATAATTTCTTTGAGATAATGTAGTACGCTGTTTAAGGCGAGTATCGGTAAAGTTAGGGTTCTTAGGTTCGATCCTCGCTTTGGAATATGTTTTGTTATTTGTGAGTGTTTTCTTTAGATACTAGTTGCTGTTGGTAGTGCCGCATATTCTTTTTCTAAAATCCACCAAAACATTAGTTTTTTTCCGAATGTTTCACAAAAATTTTTGGTTAGCAGGAGTATTATAAACATTTGAGATATAAACAAAAAGACATCAAAACTGAATCTGGATGTTACTTGCACACCGATAAAAAGTTAAAAAAAAATATGAAAATTACTTGCTCATTAAAAGTAAATACCACTTAAATAGATGCATTTATTTCAGAAAGGCTACATACAGTTGTATCGTCACATAAAAATTCCAACAAAAAGTATTCAAAGCGTTCCGGAATTGTTGCAAGATTAGCATGCAATGTTATTATTAAGACAAATCTATTATTCACCCCCGAGTACTTGGGTTTTGTAGCGATGATGATGTATCTCTGGTATGTTTCAAAATTAAAAGTAGGAGGTTATCTTTTATAAAAGTTTTCTTGTATGACAGCAATTTATGTTTCAAACGTTTGCATGATGTTTTATGACTCCTTCTAATAAAAACATGATTCTGTACAGCAACAAATGGCAAAAGAAGAAGAAGAAAAAAAAATGTACACACATAAAAATATTATCCTAATCAAGGTTCGAATATAGTATCTTCAAATTCCTATAGCACATGTAGCTACCTCAACACCATTGGCATCGTTACTTATCTTCTCGTTAAAAGTGAACACTTAAACATCACATTCTCTATGTGAGGTGAAGTGAATGCGGTCAGTAAATAAATTCAGTTTCATTGGAAAGAAATTATAATTTATCTATAATTATTTATCTGCAGTTAAGAAAAATTGTCCACAACATCCAGTGTTTACCTTATACTACACGCATTTTGCTCGTAAATATCTCCTAAAACAACTAACTTAATTTAAAATTTTAGTCATTCTTATGAAGGATTTCTGTTAATCTCTAACTTCCAGTTTAAATATAAATGATTCTCGAATTGAAGTTATTCTGAAGCTCAGTAGAATAAAAGTCAGTGGTTGTTTCTTTGGCTAGTCCGACAAATAATATTCGGTATTTTTCCACTGTAGCCTTCTACAAACTGTTCATCTTATATTCAACACAAAATCTCATTAGTAACAAGAGATAACTAGCAACAAATAGTTGAAAACTTGGATTGCGGGAAACACTCCATACACAGCGCCAACAGGCAGGTGACGTCACTAAAGCAATCGCCAATCCCAGAGCGTTCTCTGCCATGTGACAAGAGGCAAGAAAAATATGATTTTTATTTTGCCTTTTTAAAATAAAAACAATCCATCTTTCTTTTCAAATTTAACTACAATTTATAATATATTTTGATTACTGTCAAATAGCCTATTATGCTGTTGTAATATCTCAGACATTATTAGTCCAGCAACAAAGGTCAAGCGTGTGATAGCATGACAGATATTGTGACTAAACTGTCCTTTTCTAGTATTGATAAATTATTCTAATCTGAAGATATTATTCAGTTAAGCTCACTAGGATTTAATTAAAGAGTACAGATAATTCCATAATGCCCCAGAAGAAAGTGGAATTAGGAAATGAACGAAATGGAATGGTACTGAATTATAAGAGAAGACTATTTTTATCCAAAGAAAATTCTTAAAGTTGGAAAAAAAAAACTTTGGAACAATGTCACACAAATTTAGGTGATGGTTGTATTGCTTAGTCATGAATGATCAACCTAAGGCTTTTAAAGCATAGTTAATAATATGCACAAGACTAATAAATTATAACAAAGAAATTTTAATAATATAACTCTAGGTAGTGGGGCAGAAAGAAAAGTAAGGCACTAACTAACCACCATAAATAAGGAAAGAGAGATGAACAATCACCACAGATGGAAACAAATAAGCAACTAAACTTGATTTACGTAACACTTACTAGAAAAGATCCAGTAACTGCGATAGACAATACATCTAACCATCGTCAAAATCACAAACAGAATGCACTCAGGCACATGCTACTTAGAATAAATACAACTAGCCAAAAATGATTAATACCTTCACACAAATGGCAAAGAATAGCGGGTACTCAACAACTGATAAAACTTCAAAATATAAAATCTGAAGCAAAACAAAAATACAGATATCACATAACATAGCACATTTAAGCTGAAGGTACACATTAAGTGACATTAACACACACAGAATGAGAAATATAGACAAGAAACAATAATACACAAATCACATTCAGTACAAAAAACATAATAGAGAAACACATAAATACCAACAATATTTGTGACCATTACCAGCAGTAAGAAATATATTAACTGACTTGGCAACAATGTCAAGCAATCTACATAGACTAGACAACCAGGAATTTCATCACAAGATACAAAGAATCCTTCAGAGCCATAACATGCACTGACTACTCAACTTTTTCTGGACACTTATTGGATCACAACCAACCACAATAAAGACATGAGAAGCAAATTACTGTAAAATTTAATTTCATCAAAGTTCATCATAAACACAGAGTGATGAAAAAATCGTGCTCAATGAATTCAACAATTTAACAAAAACAAAGCATTGTTAAAAATGCTAAAGAATACCAAAAACACAAGAAAGTAGTAAATACACATTCTTCTTATTTCTCTGGTATCTATCTGTTCCAGATGTTGGCAACCATCACGGCTGCCTTGTCTCTGCTATAGTCGGCGTCATGGAATTAGGCCTGCCAAGGTCACGTAGTCTCCACTGCCTCCCCTGCCCGCACCAACCCTCTGTCCCTTGGTTGGGCCGGCGACATTGCCACATTAGCTTTTGCCGGTCGTCCATGCGTATCTTTACACGCGGTCGCTTTATTTCCTTAGTTTAAGGCCTATTCGAGTAATGTTAATGGTGGTGATGTTCAGGAACATAATCATGCAATTAGTGTATTAACAGACAGAAGTAATATTCGCGAACCTGCAGGCCGCCTGGGCATTGGAAACCTAATTAAAATCATTGTAGCAGATATTTTAAAGTATTTTAAAGGAATATTACCAATAACTAATACGAAAAAATAAAAAAATAAAAATACTTCGCTAAATTACAAACACTGACATGGAGGTATTTGTGGCAGTCATTTCTATGTATAATCATCCCTTACATTTTATAAATTAATTTTCGTTTTGTCTTTGCTTTTGAAGATTTCTCGCGAAATTTGTCATGTATGGGCCATTGTGTACAATGACAATAATATTTCTTACAGAAGCTGAAAATATCTTTTCTGTGGAGGACAGGAAATATGTTTCTCAGTCGTAAACGAACCGACCGACCAGCCGGCACTGCGGCATGCGCTGCGCGCAATCATTCGCGCAAATATAAACTGTGAAACAATCCAAAAGGGGTTGTCTGAAGAGGCTTTGCCTGCTACCAGAATTAATTTCAGTATTTTCTTAGAAACTTTCTCGCTGGAAGTTTTTACGTAAACAAATAAAACGTAAGTTAGTCAGCGACAACATTTTACATTACACAGCCGAAACAACTAAGCGCATCGTGTAACATTTTTTTTTTTTTTATTCACATGCTTCCCTATTTAATGAATAGAATGTATTCGGTATGAGTCTGTTAACTTTCAGGAAGGCGCATAATTTTTTTTGAGTTATTACTTATTATTTTTATTGCTTTTTCTGTCGGTTGAAGTGAAAAAGTATTTTGATTTCTAATTTTCATGGAAACACATTACTATTTTTTTAAAAACAGTCACACAAATATTTGGAATTAAAAAGCACATCACCTTGTCCCGCATGTTAAGTATTATGTTTTAGAAATTTTTTCGCACTCATTACTGAAAGTTGATTTTTTTGCTGATTTGCAACACTGTTCGGATACTCCGTGACCTTCACAGGACTAATTTCGTGACTGCCACTATAGTTGATGCTTGAATGAGCACAGTACCAGTCTTGGAGGTCCAGATTCTCAAATTTTTAATCCGGGAAGTTATCCTCCTCCCAGCACTTTTCTTTCCTGGTATTTTCCCCTTGAGAATAGGAGTTTGCAATGGCTATTGTTCCTCATGATGTGGCCAAAGTACTGTATTTTCCATGTCTTTATGGTAGTCAATATTTCCACATTCTATTCCATTTTGTGGAGCAATTCAGCATTTGGGGTGTGCTCTGTCCATGGTGTCCTCAACATTATTTGTTATGGCCACATTTCATAAGCTTCTAACCTTTTACTGATTGTTTCTGTTAATGGCCACATTTCAACACCATACAAGAGGACAGAGAACATATAGCAATGCAGGGGCCTCAGCTTCGTGATAATTGATGAATTATGACTTTTAAAAAGATTGTTATTTTATTGAAAGTAGCCGTGGCTTTACCAATACACATACACATAAGTAAATCAATAACCAATGTTACCATACAAATAGATATTGCAACATTCTGGGACACAAATATAAGCAACAACAAATCAATACTAATAAAAAGTCAGCTAGGTCATGACATCATGCACCCAGACCTCTTTGGCGGACCAAGAAAAGTCAGAGATGTTTTTGCTCTTTATCCATAGATAATGCTAATATAGCAACGTATGAATGAAGGTTATCTATTTTTTTTTTGTGAATGGGCATTTTCCCAGGATATAAATGCAAAACAGTCTTCACAGGTTTTGAGCCAGATATTTTCATGAAACAATGTCCTCTATTGTCTTCATCTGTAAGATCACACCAGAGGACATTGTCGAAATGTTGTAATGGTTTCATGTGAAAACTAAATTGCTTGTCTTTTTTTTTTGTTGTTATGGTTTGAAATTAAGTTTTCAAACCATAACCATAAAAAAATTGTAAATTTCATTAAAAATCCACATATTAATTGCAAGTTGTTTGTTTATTAATATAAATTTGAACCATTTAGATGTTTTTGTTGTCTACAGATTTGGCTATAATAATAATTATTAATACTTTAATGGTACTTGGTTAACCTCCATACAGCTAGAAACACAACATTAGAAGGAAACCAGGATTAACATCAATAAATACATAGCCAATGGCAATATTTAGCTAGATAAAAAGGTTTAACATCAAGAATACATGGATAAAAAGTGGGAATAACAATAACTAAGTGATTTGTTTAAACCTACATATCAATTATAAAGAGGATTGTTTAGTGGAACAACGTTATAAGGATTATTTAATAACAATTCTATTTAGTTAAGCAACTGCGAAGAAATAAATTGCCAGAAAAATGCATTCAACCTGCTATTTCTGATGAGCTCAGAAGCTAGTAAACAAATAAACAACTCAGAAGATACCAAAATCAGCTGTGTACAATCACACAAGATTAGTTCAACACGTTTGAAAAAATAAAAAATGACAACAGTCAAACTTACTATGAATAAAAGAAGCAGAAAGTTAAAACATAACACCATATTTGGGTTACTGAATGTACAAAAAGTGCTATTTTGAGACTTATGTAACCAACACAACCAATTGCACATGTAAACCACATTTTGATAATAATACAATAACACTATGTTCATTTATAGCCACTGACGATGGTCCATATCTTAATTGTATAAACCTTTTGGGAATAAATAATTAATCAGAAACATTTGTACAGTCAGTGTTTAATTAAAACAACCGTTATCATATTTACAGTTGATTTTATCTCTACTTTCAATAAAAAATGTTTCATACAAAATTTCCCTATGTGTCATTCCATGCTCAGTAACTTGGCTTGAATTTACAGGTGCTGTGTTGCTGTTCTATGGGTGTCTACTGCTTTTTGAGGACATATTAGCCCATAATCTTATGTATAAAAATGATTGTTAGTTTGTTTGTATGTTCATCTTCTGTATGTTGCTATACCATTCATCCAATTATGCTGAGACTTTGGCGAGTAATTGTGCAACAATAACTGACCCAAAAAAAAATCACCCCCTAGCCCCCCTTTACAACCCTTAATTTTATAAGAACCCACATTTTTTATCCAATTTTGATGGAAACTTTCACACTTATACTTTAAAATAAACAACAAAATACTGTTAACATTTGGTTTTTGGAAACCTAACCCCTCTCCCCATATCGACCACCTTAATTTTTGTCAATGTTCTTCACGCATACCCACAGTTTTTATCCAATATCGACGGAACTTTCCACACGTATTCTTTAAAACCAACAGCAAAATAGTGTCTACATTTGGTTTTCCGAAACTCTACCCCTCTCCAAGCCCTTATTTTTGTAAACATTCTTTATACACATCCACAGATTTTGGCTGATATCTAAGGTAATTTGCACTCATATACATTAAAGAAAGAGAAAAATACTGCCTAAATTTGATTTTCATAAACCAAATCTATGCCATTAATTTTTGTCAACTTTTTTTTTTACAGTTTCTATCCAATTTTTAAGGAAACTTAAACACATATACTTTAAAACAAAGAGAAACGTATTGCCTACATTAGGTTTACAAAAAAACCAACCATTCTCACTCATCACCCTTCTTAAAAAAAACTTACACATGAAACCATTCAGAATTTCAGGAATATCTCAAAAGTAGATGGTGATGAAGTGTTTTTAACTACAATTTGATCATAATTGATATAACATAAGAACATTCATATCCACCTGCTTTTGCAAAAGATGGTAGAACAAAAATATCCTATAACCCAAAGCACCAGAATAAACCTTTTCAATTTTAATTTAATGGATAAAAATCATTGTTTTTCAGTTAATGTGTCTGTTTTCTACATGTGTACCCACTTCAGAAATAAAAATAGGCATTGCAACGCATGCCAGGAAAAGCTAGTAACGTATATGAGCTAATAAATGGTGTTCATTTAGTACATAAAATGTCAGTGAAATGAATGGAATTATTCCTCAGCCTTTGACCTATCAACGAAACAAGTTTCATTTCGAAACCATCTTGAAACTTCTAAAATTAAAGACCTTTGCCTCGTTTTCCACAGTACCTTGTTACGCACACTTTCAGCTCCAGGCTCCCTGTCTGGAGCAGCAGGTGCGGAAACTGCATCGTCCAGATAAGAAGTGTCTTCGTCCAGGGCAATTTCATCTCCAAGGGCGTCCAGCTCAGCTGCCAGCTCGTCGTCATCGATCTCTGGCGTCCCGTAGCTACGTCCCAGAGCCTCCTGCACCTCGTCCGCCTGATCCAGCATGTCGGCCATGTCGTCTTGTATGTCCTACAACAGCCAACACAACTTAGATGGATATAAATGATTTATTATGTATGTGTGATTGCTAATTGATCAATTTAAGGTCCAATTCGCTACAGTCAATATACGATTATTAATCAGAAAAATATCTGAGCATGAAATACACGGCATTCCAAATCTGAATAAAACTACAACAAATGAGACGCACACACATATACAATGTTTTGGGCGACTCCTTATTCTTGTGTGCCAGTAGGATGTGACAAAAGCAATCTTGACTTAAATAGAAACGTGAATGAGACACTCTGCATGGAAATGAAACAAAGTATTATATCTCGATAGAGGGATGGAGAAACCACAGAAAAAAGTGGACTGCAATAGTAAAAAGTGTAACTTAAGTGACAGCTTTAGTAAATGTATGGTGACTAAAATTATTTATTTGTTCGTATGGAAAATCATTTTATATGTAAACATTACATGAAAACCATAAACCTAATGATCACTATTAGGATCAAACAATTACAGTCAAAACAAAAAATATAGATCAAAATTATAGAAAAAAGAAAATAATTACACGAGAGTAAACTATTAAATACTCAAAACATAATAACACTGAATGTACAGCCACAAAATCAAAATAGTTAAAAAAAAAAAAAAAAAAACAAGGGGAGAACCATATAATTATTGTAGTAGTTTATACTACAAATCTCACTGCTTCCTCCATACACGTATAAGTACTTGCTTGTAAACAGTGACACTGTTTGTGCTTTCAACTTTACACCTCGTCAACATCAATGTAATTTAAATATGGGAAAGTAATGGAGACAAGGAACAGTAAAGATCTCAGCCATGGCAGTTTGATGGAACTATCCCAATACCCCTGGAGTGATTTCGGGAAACCATGGAAAACTGAATTCTGGATGGGGATTCGAACCTGTATCGTCCAAAATGTGAGGCCCACCTATCATACTCAGTATGCAATGCTGTCACTGAAAAAAATAAAAATAAATTTGAGGAGAGATGCTGTCACTCAGTCTGTATGCATTCTAATGCACTGTTTGCTTCATAATATGGAAAAACATGTCATCGGCCAAATAATTTTCTAACCTTGAACCAGAAGGGCAACGTAAAAATATATGGTAAAGAATCTCAGAGCAATCTATAGCACCAGCAGAGATATTATGCAGAAAGAGGACACCACTGAAATTCCATCTCAGCTCAAAAGGATGGAGACAAAGGCTTAATTTATATATAGTTGAACGAGTTACCCGCATACAGCATAGCAGAAACTGAGGGGTAGGAATTCTGAAAAATTATTCAAATTACTTTTTTTTATATAACCTATTTCTATATGCCTTATTGATGCTGAGGTCATTAAGGCAGGAAAGCGCTTGGAGCAAGGAACAGGAAGGAAATCGGGAAATTTCAACATAATGGGAATATACTGGATGTACTGTGTCAATTGCAGATATTACACATCATCAAATTGGAGTGCCACTTTTAAATCATCTCAGCATTTGCCTGCAGTGAACCATAGAGTCTTTCGACGGAACCATCACCACATTAATATATTGTGATTTCAGAAAACCAAAATCTGGATAGCCACATCAGGGATTGAGCATGCATTCTCCTGAATGCCAGGCCCAAGCATTCACCCACTAGGCTCAGTCTATCAGCGCTACTGAAGACACAAATCTCAATTTTTAGTTTTAAATATAATGAAGTATTTTAAAATGTACTGTTTTATGGATGAAAATGTAGCAATTTTTGATATGTCCAACAAATGTTACTACTCAACATAGCTGGATATTTGAGAGTTGACATATTGTTAAGAATTGAAGGAGCTCTCAATGACTTTGCACACCTAGTCACAATCTATATCTGGAATATGAAAAGAAGGGAAAATATGTAGCAGATTCTAAATGAAATAATCTGGGGAAAAGAGGGATGATTTTAGCCTTAAGAAAAGACTAATTTTTGACATGAAATTTCAAGCATTGTTAGTTACAGAGACTTTGACTTTAATAAAGACATCATAAGGAATCAACATACTTAAAATTCTTGATTGTAACAACAAATCAAACATAAAAAGGTGAATATTCTGACAATTACATTTCTCTACGCTAATTATTCAACATGCGAACACACTGCACTGAAACTGTCGGTAGGCAGAGTACTTTTTTATATATTATTATTACATTACCTCAATCTCATCAATATTTATCTTCTTAAACTCTTTCTGCATCTGTTTGGCACCAGCCTTCATTGCAGCAACTGTAGCGTGGGTGTCTTTGAGCGTTTGTGTAGCGTAGTTGGCCTGTTCCATGTTGAATGCCTGCTGTCTCAGATTATCAGCTTGCTGTTCATACCTGGAACAACAGTCAAAAGCAAGCAGTAGAAGAATTAGTAAAAATACAGATTTGGTGTGATTTTTTTAAATTATACAATACATTTAATTTATATTATTGTTCCCTCAGCTGAAAAAACTTAAGTTTGAACCTAAAAATAAATGGAAAACAAACACTTCAATTTTGATTGAACATTTGCTTCTTTCTTGTGTGTTCATATGATCTGTGTTGAGAACCATTGAAAGACAGGAGATGAGTGAGGAGAGTGCAGGTAATGTATAAGGCATATTAGGAATGAAGCCACCTTTTATGCTCCAGTGACTCCCAATTCAACTCTTAACTTTTCAGTTACAGAGTGCATTTCGACATTTTCCACAGACAAAACTAGCTGCCTCCTTTACGCTCCCTTCAAAGTCAGTATTGATACAATATGGGTTCCATGTCATCTCAAAATACTCTAGCAAAAGCCTGATTAAAGTTTTGTAACTTGTCTCACTCACTTCCCTAGTACATTCTCTCATCACTCTCTCCAACACATCCAATATTTTGAATACTTTCCCTATGACCTCCAAAATATGCCTTGCCTAGATTAGCTTACTGTCAACTAATACTCCCAGATATTTACAATTAACACCCTCAAAAATGGCCCCACTCCAATGATTAATCATAATCATCTTTTACTTATGTAGCCAATAAACCGACATGTTTTGGCATTTATCTTTACTTCATGCTTATTCACCAAACTACATATATCATCTAGATCCCTTTTTAAAAAAAACTCTCTCTCTCTCTATGTAATCAAATCACATAGCATAACACCAAGAACAAAATCATTTATTCTAAATAAACAGCAATGGTTGCAATACACTAACTTATCACATGCTTGCTCATACTTTCCGATATTGTGTTTTTTGCTTTCAATCTTTCCTTCCTACCACTTACGAATTTTTCCACCTAGAATGTCACATCCTGGTTTATACCAATGGTCTTGACCTCACTTGCAACCAATCCACTCTTTCAAATACCTGGAAAAGATCCAATGCCAACTATCTACTTTGCCTCCCATGTCCAGTTCATCCAAAATATTGTGGAAATAACTTATAATCTGCGATTCACTTAATTGATCCCTTTTAAATCCAGCTGTAAAGAAATATATGATACCAGCAGAACTACTTCACACCGAACAAGGTAATGATATCATAACTATGCAGTAGTCAAACGAGAGATTTTTATTTCCTAGCAGTAGTGAGTTTAGAATACATCCTGGACCAGCACAATACCACTGGAACTTCTTTCTGAAGTAGTTCTAGTAATGTCATGTTTGCCCAGGATGTAATATAACCTAATTACTGATAGAATTTTAACTGTATACTGCAGTATTATGTCATCATTGCCTCGCATGTGTAATGTAGCTGCATATATATCATATACACCTAAATACTCCTGAATCCATGCTGGTGACATATGAACCACTTCTTTCCCTCACAAATTTTTCTTATGTAGCTGTCTATAAAACTCTCCATCGACTTGTCAGTTACTGAAGTCAAAACTAATGGGTCTGTCATTCTCAGCTCTATTTTTCTTCGCGCCCTTATGTACTGTCACTTCTACGGCACAATTCAAGTCCTCTGGAATACAGCAAGTCTCCAAACTTATCCCAAATAATACTTCTAGATATGGTAAAATGTCACTGCTATCTAGCAGAATAGCTCCTGATTATTTTTTATGATTAGTGACAAGGACTGTTTTTTTTCTGCTTTACACTTCCTTGATGTCACTGTTATTAGAAGCAGGAAAGGATTGGAGCAAGGAAAACATATGAATTTGGCAATGGTATTTTGAAGGAAGCATCCTGGCATTCCCCTGGAGTGATTTGGGGGAACAATGGAAAACCCAAATCTGGATGCCCGGATGGGAAGTCGAATCCATGTCCTCCCGAATGCAAGGGTAGTGTGTTACCATTCACCAACCATACTTGGTCTGATGTGGACTATATAATACAATAAATTCATTTTCAATTGATCCCAATATAAGAGACTGGCTCTGTGGGATGTGGAAAGTTGTCAATTTACAAATAAACAATTGCATAACAAAGTAATATATACACCAGAAGATGTACAGTCATAGCATACATGGTACATTAATTATGTTAACAAGATTTACACAAACTACTGGCAGTTTATTTTGTAGGTACCTTAGAAATAAATTCTTCGGCAGAGTAGAAGGAGTTGTTAATTAAAAATTCTTTCAATTTTTTTCCCTGAATTTATTCTCATCATCTGCTAGACATTTAATAAGTGTTGGAAGCTTGTTGAAGATCTGTATCCCTGAATATCAGACCCATTTTTGAACAAATGACGATGACTTGTAATCCTTGTGAAGATGATTTTTACTTCTAGTACCATAATTGTGTATTTTACTATTTGTTTCAATCAAAATATAATTTGTGACTACGGAGGACATTAATGTGTAGGCTATATATACTCAGCCGCCAATGTTAAAATCCCTAACTTCTTGAACAGCTCTCTACCCCACACATAATTCTTATTACTCGCTTTTGGGCTCTGAACATTTTGTCTCTATGGGCAGAATATTATTCCATATGACATTAAGGAGTGAAAATAAGCAAATAAACTAGCTGCCTCATACGGAGATCATCTATAGCTGAAATTGTACGAATTGCAAATCCAGAGAGAATGCTATACTCGCTCACTATCTAGGCAGTCGTGACCAAAGGAATATCATTATTTAACTGTTACAGTTTATTTCAATAGAAGATAGAGCAATTAATTATATATTTATTATTGTGTGTACAGCGGGATATTTAGTAATTTGTGTGAACAGGTTAATAGTTTTCTTTTATTATTTTCTAATTTTAAAATTAAAATGTAGTGTGTAACAACCCAAACAATTGAAAATGTTAGACATGTTTAATTGTATAGAGTGATAGCAACACATAACATACAAAAATACGGCATATGCAAATCATGTGCTACAGTGGCATTTTTCTGTGGTCCTTGCTGCATTCACCACGCATGGCGATTCAGATTTTTATCACAGTTGGCAGAAACTCCTGATATGATGGTAACACAAACACAATTTGTTTAGGTTTTAATGCAGCCTAGAACCAAAGTAATATCCACAGATAGGGCATTCACAATGTCACGTGCTATGGTTGTTTTACTGTCGACCAGGCTGTTTTCTGCACACATGATGAATCAATTTTCCAATTTCGTTTTTATCGCTGTTGGTCCCAACTTTTCACACAATGGTAATAGAAACACAATTTGTTTATGTTTAGGTTGTGAAGCAGCCTGGATGACGGTAATAAGTGACAGACACGACACGACAGTAGGACATTCAAAATAACTTTTGCTATGGTTACCTATTATCATGTCAAAATTACAATGGTCACAATTAAGTTTAAATATACTACCAGTGCCAGTGTGAGCAAGTAATCCTGTCACAGCTGTCTACATAGTGAATGAGTACAGCACAGTCTCTGGAGTACAGACCATGTTAGCTATCCTAAAAATGATCAAGAGCTACTTTGCAGGATAGCCCAACAATCACTACCACCTATCTCAAACATATCCGTGGTATTATTGCACTTCAGATATACAAACTACAGCTTTCTCGTATCATCCTGTGATTCTGTTTGCAATTTCTCTGTACGCCCACTCTTACTAACACGGAAAACCTCTTCCTCAGTTATTTCTTCATCTGTCTCTATGTGTCAATCCATAACAGTAATACATAGGCCTTTGTTTTTTTACTTATGGCTATACACCTCGTCGAGGTCATTATAGGTGGGAAAAGACTGGGGTAGGTGGGCGGGCGGGTAGGTGGGTGAGCGGCAAGCAAGGAATGGGAAGGAATTCACCCATGGCCATTAGAAAGGAACTATCGCGGCATTTGCATGGAGTGATTTGGGGAGATTTGAATGGAGTGACTCTAGCCACTCAAATCTGGATGGCCAGACAAGGATTTCAACCCACATCCTCTCAAATGTGAGGCCAGAATGTTAACCATTTACTCACCATGCTTGATAGGAATGTAGGTTATGTGCTCATTAACCAAAACACCATGGTACCATAATTTGGAGATGTATTCGTAAGCAACTTGACGAGACAAATCAAAATTAAAGAATAAAATTATTTGATATTTCACTTAGTTTTCGAGATATTGTATGTCAACATTGAAATGCAGCCTGGACCAGAAGAAAAACTTCGTCAAATCCAAATTTGATGCTGGATTCTCACGTAACTCGAGAAACATGTCAACTTCAAAGAATAATTTTTGACATCTCACTTAGCTCTTGAGATATCGTATCTCAAAATTGAGGTGGTTAGTTTGAGAGGTGGACTGGGCCAGATAAAAAAAAAAATTCACTGGATATGCACAATAGATGTTTTGCATTCTTCCTTCTGGTTGTGGTTAGGTTAAAATACAGTCTAGACCAGGAGAAAAATTTCACCAAAAGCACAAGGAATTATACCCATAAATGATTTTTGACAATCGATATCTCAAAACTAGGCAAAATACTAAAAAAATTATTGTTTACTTTTGCTTTATCTTCTGGAGGTACATAAGAATGTATTTTAATTGACAACTCCTTCTACTCTGTTGACGAATTTATTTCTAAGGTATCTACAAAATAAACTGTCAGTAGTTTGTGTTAAAGTAACTGACATAATTATTAAACCATGTATGATATGAATGTACATCTTCTGGTGTATTTATTATTTTGTTATGCAATTGTTCTTCTGTAAATTGACAACTTTCCACATCCCACAGAGCCAGTCTCTTATATTGGGATCAATAGAAAATGAATGGGGTCTACTGGAGATTGCAATTTCGCAACAACAACATTCAGTAATATCATTGGAATATTGCTGTTGTCAGTCAAAAGACATATTATTTTCAAACACTAATTCCATTGCAATACAGACTGGCCCATTATTTTCAAGCAGCAATTAGGTAGCCTGGACCAGCATGAAACCCTTAAATGTACTTCGGAAAGAATTTCTAGTGGAGTCGTGCATTTGACCACTGCAGTGTTATGATGACAACTCCTGGAGGAAACGCGATCTCCAGTAATCCCAATGAATGTATTGTATTGACATCAGGGTTATGATAGTGCTGTTGATTATCAAAACACATGACTAAAAGTAAACAATCACATTGGATTATTTCAAATAAACGCTACACCACTATGATTACTGCAAGGCAGATGTCACTAGAAATATCTATCAACAAGTTCTACAAGTATATAATTAAAACATTTTGTAAAATTCTATGCTCACACTTACATCTTTTTCTGTTTTAATACTCGTAAAGCTTTCTGTTTAACTGAATTTTTCGCTGGACCTTCTCGCATTTTTTTCATCTGATCCTTATACTTGATAAGTTCTTGGTCCAGACGAGCAATTTTCTTTTCCACAGATTCAGCCCTGCTGTCAACCTACAATAAATGATTAGGTCCAGGTTCAACAATGCAGAGGCACAAACGATGTCATCAATTAACGAATATAATATTAAACGTAAAGAACTAAAGGTAACTATTAATTATTTAGTTTGATACAGAAATCTTTCTTTAGTTTCAATGTTACAAGAATCTCACATCTTACCCCAGCTATGCAATCATTTAGGTTTGGAGGTGGTTCTTTAGGTTTTCCTTTTCCAAAAAGCCTATTCATTTTGATCCCAGATTCTTTTTGCGCCGCTTTCGGCCTAAAATACAAGACAAATTATAAACAGAAATGCAATTTACACCCGCAATTTTACTACAACCACTCACAATCACAAGAACGAACTGTCATACAGCTTAGCAAAGATGCTACAGTGCTTACGGGTGTGCCCATGGAGGAAGGAATTATATGGAGAAGAAGTGAGCTTAAATCGGTGAAGCAAGCACTAAACTCTCCCGCATGGTGGCAGCACCGGCAGCGACCATATGGCGCTTCCCAACAATTAAGGTGTTCACATTGTGGTAGAGGCAGTGATTATTTCATTTAGTATTGTGTATAAGTGTTTAAAAATGCCAGCTTGTGTTGCGTACGGTTGCACAAATAGGCCAGACAGGAATGAACCTGGAATATCATTTCATAAGTAAGTTGAATTGTAATTATCGTTGTTGAAGTGAGCGGTAGACACAGCAAACTTTGGCAGCACGTCTATAAATATTTAGTCATAGCTCTCAATGGGATGACTTTGTTCGCAAATTAAGGTGACTGAATAAATTTTCACAGATTATCAATTGAACAACTTGTGTTTCAGTTTGCAAAATGTTTAACTTCTTTTTAAAAAAATAAACCAAAATTTGAATGCACATTTCTGCTAAATACTTTTTAAAACGTTTCACAAATGTTACTTATATCAAGTGAACGATGAATAAGACCATCTCTACTTTTGTACGTTTTGAGAGATCCCCAAAATAATAGAAATGGAGATCACAATATACTAACACACTCTTCACTTTTTAATATTTTTAGATGTTTGTGTACCACAAATCCTGAAATGTAGTGTACAATATGATCTATTAAACAGTTAGTGCACCTGCATCAAACATACATTCGTGGTCGGACTTGGGAGGAAACTGTAATTCTTTTTCCTCTTCAATAATTCGATGATGTCTTGATGTAAAATTTATAATATGTTTCTGGAGCATGATTAACAATTTTTCCAGGAGTATACAATTACCAGTGTTTGCATATTTCACTTCACATTTCAAGAGTAGGTTTTTTTTTTATAAGCTGCTTTAAATTGTATGGGCAGTGGGATTGTTTGAATTCCTCCCCCCCCCCTCCACCCCCCAAAGATCTGATACATTGTAAAAATATTTCAAAGTGATCCTGACTAAATTTATATGCTAATATATATTTTAAGATTTTTTGATCAATAACTAAGGAATTAAAGAAATACTTCAAACATGAATCAGAAAACCTAAGAATCCAGTGCTCCTACTGCTGTCAAGTATTATCTTGCCATATGGTGACACTTTCAAATTACATATATAACTTTCTGTTTCAATCAATCTTGTATCACTGTTTCCTAATTACACTTGGATATTATGGAGCGTGTGCTCCATTGAAATTAAATAAAATAATAATACCCTTAGTCTTTTTTTGTGGCTGTAGATGTTTTGGCAAATAAAATTCTATTAAAATAATTTTTAACAGACTTTTTTTCCTTAATTTCTAATGTTTATAGATAGCATCAATTGAGATACATACATAAGAGAGCGTGCATAAACCACATAGCTCCAATTTGGCCTCCTGTGAACCACTATCCCTCCCCATGTAGACCAACTTGGCTTTTGCCTCCACCCCCCTTCCCCCCCCCCCCCTCACCTAGCAAGTAGGTTTTTTTCCCCCTTTTGATTCCAGAAGACATTTTGCACTGTTTTCTCTTGTCAGACTATTATAAATTACATAAGGAGATAATTAGCTGAGGGAAATAAATAGGTTTAATTCTAGATCATGATACTGCTACAACTACTTTAGGCCTACTACCAGTACAGGGATCTAGCTTTTTTTTAAAATTATTCCTAGCAGTTGAGGTTAGGTTGAAATACAGCCTGGACCAGAAGAAAAATGTCATAAAAGTGGTACGGATAATTCTTTGATAGCTGCGTGTGGCAGAAAGGTGCTATAGCGGTATCGCCATCTAGAATTAAACCAATAAATATTCACATGCTGTTGTGAATTCCATTCCTCATTTTAACTGTGACAAATTTTATGAAAGGATAGCTACGTGGCCTGGCTTGGAATCCCCCCCCCTCTCCCTACATAGCTCAACGTAGCCTTCCAGCACCCCCCCCCCCCCCCCGGACCAGGCCGTGTAGTTTGTGCACGGTCCCTACCTTTAACCACATGTTAATTCATTATTAATAATGTGAAGTAAAGGAAAATAATGAATCAAATTCTGTGTCATAAAGTTACTTGTACATTCCTGTAATAGCAACAATTGTGAAACGGCTCTTTTATTTTTAAAGGTAATAATAAAGCCTCTGCCCTTTTAAACAGAAGTTGAAGTAGAGTTCTTCTAGCGTGATAAGTTATTTTGTTGAAAAAAGTATAGGCTTGTTCAGACAGTGACTCATCATCGCATTTATGATTGGAGCACACTTGCTTGAAGTTACTTAAAAGAACACCGCATGATGCCAACCATACATTATAGTAAAGTATCACTCTTTACTTTTTGTTGATACACTTTATATTAACTATAAATTATGCGGAAACATTTTATTTCTGGTACCAGCCTACAAAATGTCTGGGTTGCTCATCCCTAGAGTGGGTCCTCTTACTTTTTTCTGGTCTAGGACACATTTCAGACTAACCACAAGTGGTAGTAATAAAACTGAAATATCCATTCTGCATGTCAACCATGTAATCATTGTGGCTTTGACAGAATTAATTTTTGGTCCAGCCTGCATCCAAACCTAAACCCCTCAATTTGGTTGTTGTATATCCCCCAAACTAAGCAAGATATCGAAAACATTTATTCCTTATTATCGAGTTTTTTCGTCGTGTTACATAAGAATCCATCATTAAATTTGACTTTTGCGAAATTTTTCTTCTGCATTTCAACTCAAGACACCTCACTTTTGAGACAGTATATCTCGAGAACTAGGTGAAATATCGAAAAATTGTACTCTTTATTTTTATTTGTCTCGTCTTTTTAAATAAAAATTCATCATAAAATTTGACTTTGAATAATTTTTTCTTCTGAATTTCAACCAAAACCATTTCACATTTGAGACAGAATATCTCGAAAACTAAGCAGGATATCAAAAAATTTTATTCTTCATTTTTTATTTGTCTCATCGAGTTACATAATAATCCATCACCAGATTGCGGCGTCACGTTTATCCTAGAGTCCCCTTGAGGTGTTTAACCATACTCCCCGTGTTTGTTGGGAAGCGGTCAAGTCCCCACCACTCCGGCCATGCCCCCCCACTCCTCCGCCGGCCTGCTTCACTTCCATGCGTGGCAAAGGTCTCTTGCGTCGTCTCCATATTATTCCTTCCTCCATGGGTGTGCCATAAATAACGACACGGGAAGGTTCTATTGTATGTTACGCACCATGATGAAAATCAATTGGAATTTCCCATTTTTTAAAAAAAAAAAAGTGCAATAAAAATACTCCAGCACATTTAAACTAAGCTCAATAGTATGAAAAAAAAATAACTTCTGCAGTTACATATTATTAAAAAATGAAGACTACTGTTTATTTTTAAAAAAAATCTGGAAAACTCTCTCTTTAAGTTTCGTACAGTAGTAATTTTTTCCAGTAATATTCCAGGCATCAAAATTTATTTTGAGATTATTTCACTCTGTAATTAGTATCATTTTAGATGCCATCATGATCATAATGATTACATAATATCCTTGATAAATGTTTACTACTTGCCTAGATTTCATAAATGCAGTGTCTGAATCTATATTGCCTTTGCTCTGAGTTCTGAAGTGTGTTTACATTTACATCGACTACACTGTGTTGTGCGTGTGTGTGTATTAACAAGTTTATAGTTGTCATAAGTGTTTCCGAAATGGCAACAGCATTGAATTCTTCTAAGAAGAAGGTTACCCAAGATGATTTAAGGCGTATAATGAGTGAACAAAAGCGGAAGTTACTGCAGACTGTCAAGAAAATAGATTCTCCACTGGCAAAATATCCTTTTACACGCCATCTGTTGAATGTTATCATTTGGAAAAGGGGAAATTAACTAGTCCGAACGTAACATTACGGTAGTTTGTAGGTGTGTACCGGCAACATAAAAAATTCAACTCACTAATCGCTTAAATATGGATATATATACATGTACATATTATACCATCATCACAATCAGTGGGAGATCTCCAACACTGACAAAAACCATCCTGACCTCTGGTTGTGAATGACATATCCCAATCAGCGATTATTTCCCATCTGTTAAGTACATAGTCTGTATTATTTGTAACATGACTTACCAATATGAAATTCTACACATACTGTCACTAAGAAATTTTTTGAAAGATGACTGTAGGCCTAGTCATTAAATTTTACAGTACTGAGACTCATTCATAATGTCTTTCTCTGTAATACACCCGGTTACCACCATTAGACTTGTTCAGATTGAGGGAGTGTGGTGCCTGAGCTGTTAGGTTTAATTCTAGATGGGGATACCGCTGCCTCGGTCACAATATATGTTTTTAAGCGGATGACTGTACGTGAACGTGACGTCACGTTAACAGTCGCGAGGCAGCGGTATCCCCATCTAGAATTAAACCAGCTGTTAACGCTCTGGCCTCGCATTCGGGAGGACGGCAGTTCGAATCGTTGTCTGGGCATCCAGATTTTGGGTTTCCATGGTTTCCCCATATCACTCCAGACGAATGCTGGGATGCTTCCTTCAAACGGGTCATTGCCAAATTCCTTCCCATTCCTTCTCTCCAGTCCCATCCAGTCTCTAATGACCTTGGAAAAGGTGTAAAGCCATAAGCAAATAAAAAAAAAAGATTCAAAACAGATTGAATTGTCTTTCTCTTTACATATATTCATTGTAGCCAATTGTTAACCAAATTGAACTGAAAATGAGAATGACATTGGAACACAAATATTGTTATTGTGTTGGAACAGAATTGTAACGCAGTATTATTATTTACTCGGTGGGTCCAGAAACTAAAAACCAACTCTTTCATTTGATGTAAAATTGTGAGAGAGTGAAAAAGTGGAAAATGTTGAGGTTTGTAGTGATCTCCTTTCTAAAACCATACTATGTAAATAGAATAACACAACTCATGGTTGCACTTATAATTTTATCAGAGTTCAAATGATCTAAACTAACAGTATGAAGGTTGAAGGATTTGCACAAGTATGTAAATGTTGAGGGGCAATGAAAAATAAGGTCTGGTTGGTCAATGTGATGAGAACAAGGACTTTTATGCAGTGAGAATGATTCTAGAATGAATTGGTCTAATTGTCTGAAAATGTATGCCACATTCGTTGGGCCCTGGTGGTGGAAAAATTTCCATCACTTGGAACATGGACATCATGGTAGGGGAGATGGTGATGCACAACTCCTAATAATCAGTTTATTGTACCAAAGTCGTCTGTTAAATTTCAAACCTCTCTGCATTTCGTATTGATTGGGGGACAAACAACAACATCAAAGATTCTTGATGACCTTCGATTGTCTTTCGGAAGAGCAAGTCTTAAGGGCCTAGCATGGTGTTTTATCCTCTCTGCTCTTTCATCTCTCATCCACAACACACTATACAAGGTGTGTTCACAAAGTTACAAGACTGATTTTTCCTGGTAGGGGAGGGCATGTAGACAGGTTCCACCGACAGGGTGAAACAATGTTCGCTGTCAACTAACTAACCACACCAGCGGCAGTTGCCTCCAAGACACTGGTGTTAGCCGATCGTTAGTCGCATGAGTGCATGTCAGTGACCCATGTCAATAACTCAGAGTGTCGAAAATGCAGTATCATTTGGAGCAGCGTTAATTGATATTGTTCTGTGTGAAACTGAACAAAATCGTTACAGAGACTTTTAGTATGATTCAATAACCCTATAAAGAAGTAGTCATGTCACTTGCAATGGTTTTCAGAGGTTCAAAGTTGGCTGCGAGGATGTTGAAGACTATAACCGCACTGGGAGACCATCAGCAAGCTGAACTCATGAAAATTTGGTGCATGAACTTTTAAACACTGACCATCATCTTATTGTTACTTTCAAATGAACTGGGATTGGGCCAGACTACATTGTTCAAGTTAGTGAGATCGAAGACAATGTGGATCTTCATCACAACATTGTGCCCTCTCACACATTGCTCACTGCCTGCAAAGTTTTGGCCAAGTTGAATGTGGTAACATTGCCGCAGCCACCCTACATCCCTGAACTAGCTCCCAGCAACTTCTTTTTGTTCTCCTGAATCAAGAGAGACCTGGAAAGAAGTGATTCAACATGATTCCAGCAGTCCAGGCAGCTTCGATGAGGTTCCTTGACAGAATTCCGCATGATGAGTTCCAGGGAGCCTATGAACAATGGGAAAAACGCTAGCATCAGTGTGTTAATATCCAAAGGCCATATTTCGATGACATTTAGTTTGCAGTACAAAAATGTTTGGTAAATTTTTTGTTCTGAGAGCAATCTTGAAACTTTACGAACACATTTACTGACATAATCTCCCAAGTGTTGTAGTACTTTACTGTTATGTAGCTTTTATGATAACTACAGATTTGAAGTATAAATGGGAATAAGTACCTGACAGTTTATGAGGCAATCTCAGTTCATATCTAACTACAGCAAATTAGGTTCACTGCTACTGAATCTATTTTTATTTTTGATTTATTTATTTATTATTATTATTATTTTTTTTTTTTTTTTTTTTTTTTTTGTGAAGGATGCAGAATGTTACACACAAAATATAAAACCAAAATAAAGATGAATGTTTCCCTTAATTGTTCTATGAATTTTGTTAGTGCAGGGATAATACAAATACCATCTGTTTTGTTGAATATCAGAGCTTTTCGAATGATGTAACCTTACCTTTTTTCACTAGAAGTACTACCAGTCCATAGCAATAAATTTTGACAATTCTCTTTTATTTTTTTTAACCATTCTACTGTGAAATTACAAATATCACCTTTCCCTCAGCTCTGATGGTTTGCGTTTAGAAATAGTTGTATCATTTATATTCGACATACAAAGAAGGGAAGAAAAGGGCAGCACTATTATAAGCATGGTGCTGCAATTTGATGACGAATTCTTATTTAACTACACAAAACATATAGATAGAAAAGAATAAAATAAAAACATTATATCTCACTTAGTTCTCGAGATATTGAATGTCAAAAATCAGTTATAGGTATAGCTCCTTGTCCTTTGGTGACTTTCTTCTGGTAATTGCCGTATTTCAACTTAATCACAACCACTAGGGAGATAATAAAATACCTATTGTGCATGTCCAGCATGCAGTTCCTTGTGGCTTTAGCAAAAAGAAATTTCTGGTTCAGGTTGCGTTCAACTTAACTACCTTAATACGATATCTCATTAACTAAGCAAGATACCAAAAAAAAATTATTCTTTATTTTCGAATTGTCTCGTAGAGTTACAGAAGAATCCACCATCGAATTTGGCTTTGGTGAAATGTTTAATTGATCCAGGCCTCATTTTGACTTGACCACCTCAAATTTGAGACTAAGTGAGATATCAAAAAATTATATTCCTAACTTTCAATTTGTCTCATTGAGTTGCATAAGAATATATCGTCAAATTGCATAGAATCCCCGAGAAAAGGCTAAGCGCCAAATAATTTATTATTGCCAGTTTCCTTAATTCATTACTGCACATACACTGCAGAGGGCCAGCTGATGTGTATACTGTGCGACTCGGTAGTGCGCAGTGAGACTGTGTGGAATGTACACATCAACAGCAAACATCACCGTGAGAATGTAGCCCAGGTGAAGAAGAAGCGTGAAGCAGAACGAGAGCGTGAACGTCTGGCTGAGCTGGCTGCAGCTGCTGCCCTCAAGCGAAAGGCTCCCACACTACCAACTCAACCAGCAAAGAAGGTTAAGGGTGAGCTGGTACTGATTAAACCTAGTGAATATAACTAAATATTATTATTAACCTATCACAATGGCGTGAACTTGAGAAATATACATCACAGCCAAGATGTATGTTTTGTTTGTGCTGTAGTGGTAAAAGCTGTTTACTTTCCATTTTTCACAAATGGTTCTAAGACCTGTAAATGCTGGTATTATGGCTGATATAACATACTGCGATGCGTTTGTTGCTCTACTTAACACACTTAAATTTTGGTACTGTGAAAAATTTTAAAAGTAGATTTGAATGCTCAGTATCGATTACTAAGTTGTGTTGTGACCCATGGAGCATGGAAATTATTTATTTTGGCCACAGAAGCCTATGACTACATATTAGCAATTTGTTGTTTCTTCTCTAGCTATCCTGCTATTGTAGGATTTGAACTGTAACTGATTCCAGAGAATGCTGTCAGGCAGTGCAAAAATAAATGAGGCCATGAGGCCAGAGAAAGTAAACTCATCTCTGAGCAGAGATTGCAACAACTTTGAAAATACGATGAATGTCAATACACAACATTTTAGTGATGTCGTTGTCATGTTAGGGAAAGACTGAATCATATGATTCAGGTGCCCTCAGATTGAACCATATCGTGCAAATGCTTTCATGATACTATAATTTTCAACACTCAGTTCGGTCTGTAATGATACTAATCAAGTTACTATGTAAGTGATAATAAGATATTCATATTTACTTTGAACCGTTTTTCTGCACCTGTAATTGCATAAAAATTTACGGGTAATATCAAGATGGGGATACCGCTGCGGCCTCGCGTAGTAAACACACAGATCACTTGGTATACATGATAACATTGTAACATATTCAGTCTGCATGTACCAACACAGTAACAGCTATAGATATGGTCTGAAAATTGTATATCTGCAATATCGTGCATTATGGTTACGTTTCACTTTGGTCCAGGCTGCATTTCTACCGAAACGCATATTTATAAAATATGATTTCGTCAATCATCATTTGAGTTTATGTTGTAATGCAGCCTGGACCATACGTCACAATGTCGTCACATATACCATGTGATCTGTGTGTTTAGTACGCGAGGCTGCAGCAGTATCCTCATCTTGATATTACCTAAATTAACATAGTACCCAAGCTAAAGTTTGACTGAATTTTCCTGAAAGATAGTCTGTCAGAGGCAGGCTCTTTGCTCTGCGACTTACCAGTTATTGTAGAATGTGAGCCAGAGAGCTACTACAATGTGCTTCACGTAAAGAAATTGAGCTTTGCAAGGCGTAAAGGTTTGCGGCCTTATACCATAGTATTACAGATAGGTATAAGCTAGTAGATGAAGTACTAATAATGATAAAAGATCTTAGTCAGAGATTACAAAATCCCAGTGATTAATACTTCAAGGGCATCTGTTTTATGTTTTGGATAAAGAATTAAGTTAAATTCATTCATGATCATGGCTCTGTAATAAGAAGAAGGTTATGGTAGTAACTAAACATTAATGATACTACTCTCGGGGCCACATTTAAGCATAGGCTACCTAGGCTGTAGCCTAGGGATCCACACCACAGCCGGAGGCGCCCCCTGCCCCTGCCTAGGACAGTAATGGAGCTTAAAAAAGGTCGCCCACAAATTTTTACGGCACTGCCGACTAGAGCCAGCACTGCATGTGTAACCTAGGGGCCCACAAAGCATAATATGGCCCTAACTACTCTTATTCATATTTTCCCGTTTGATAGAATGCATTAAAGTGCCACCATACTTATGAGACACAATAGATCCAGGTACATGGGCATGACATATCAACTATTATGCTTATGATCTTTGAGAAATATTCTGTAATCATCTTGGTTATAGGTTTCCAACCCGTGGGACATTTTCTAGGTTGCTTGAAGATATGAAGGTTTAGGGATGGGGGTTGGGGTGCGAGGTAGCTTCGACGCCCCTGTGGATGATACCCTACCTCTACGCCAACGTTGCCTAACCGATTTTGGACAAGGTGCACAATTTAAGTTCTAAGTTAGGCTGTGGGCCACCTAATACTTACCTATAGTTACAATAAAAGTTTAAAAAAACAAAGATATGGGTAACACAGTTTAACTATAATCAGAATATTCAAATAAAATTATCAGTGATACATTTGCAGAGGTTTTTGAGTATATTCTAGAATGCTGCTGCTAGCAGGCATATTCTAATCCATTGGCCCATGAGCTTGGGATTGGGTGTCCTGGCTCTACATGGTTGCAAGTACCTACTATGTCTCCTTCGCCACCTCTAACGATTGAAAAACTTTATTCTAAAATCACATACTTAGTGATTTTCCTTTGAGATGTCATTGTTAGTACTGAAAGTTAGACATTTACCTTGCATTAATAATACAAAATGTGACATAGTAGAGGGGTGGCATGTATATTTTTCTTTTGATGTAGTGGAGTGTGGTGGGGAAAATTTTAGGAGCCCTAATTTAGATGAAAACTGACATGGTTCCCACACTTTTTGTCTAAAACTGCTACAAAGCAGATTAGGTGGAGGTTATTGCCCTGATACAGAGCTTCATGTTCAGTTTGTCATCTCCTTGGCATAACTGCCATTCTTTCTAGTATCTGGTAGTGTAGTATGGCTAGTGTTGCCAACTGAAGAAAAAATGTATTTTTTTCAGATTTGTGAAAAAAACATTTGAAAAAAACCTTAGCACCCTTGTTTTTTTCTAAATTTTTTTTTTTTCTAGAAAACAAATTATAGTTTTATTTATGGAACTTACATTTTACATGTGTGTTTTAAACCTTACTAAATCATACAATATCTTACATAATGATTCATAAATGTATCTATATAGGTAACATAATTTTTTATTCATCTTCTACGTCGGTACCACATTCACTAGTATCAGTACTTTGGTCGGAGTTGGAATTTTCTGTTTCTTCTTCTGTCCCCTCTAGATCCATAACTTCAGGAATAGTTACATTTTCTATTACTGGTTGTATTGCATGCAAAAGCTTTTGAGATTGCAATTTTAAATTGTGAGCAAAGTACACACTGTGAATGAAGAATGCGCCGATAGTTCTGTATTACGGTCTTTTAAGTTTGAATTTAAATCTATTATCATACAAAATAGGAGCTTTATTTGTTTTCAATCGTTGGTTTTACACCAACGGTTCCAAGGAAATTATTCATAATTACTGACAATGACTCAGTATTATCACTATACACTGCAAGTTTAACAAATATACGAATATAAGGAAAGCACAACAAGTAATAAAAATAGGCAAAAAACCGTAGTTAAATTTCCTAATTTTTTGAAAAGACTCGTAGGTCTACAGATAAATTTGTAGGGCCTGGCAGCACTAGTTCAAATAGCGAGTATCAATCCAAACAATGGGGAACGGGGATTCCTTCTCACGCAACCTAGCCTTTTCGGGAAGTCCCCATTCGTAAAAGAAAACTTCAGTCAATGTTACCAATATTTTTGTATTTTTTTTTTTTTAGTGAACCAGAAAGATATAGTAGATTTAAATGTAAGATAAGTACTTAGTATAAACTCTAAAACAGTCATATTAATCGATAAATGCCTTAAAAATTTGAAATTTAGTAGTTATGAAAAAAAACATGTCCCAGAAAAAAAAAGTTGTCTCTGGAAATTATCACACAACACAATCAATAACTGATATTTTAAAAGATGATATGGGACTCATTGGAAGACAGGAGGAGTGTGAGGAGAGTCATTGGAGTGTGCAAGGTGTATATTGACAATGATGCATGAGAATATATTGGTGGAAGGATTAGGAGAGGTGCTTGGAAGGGAAAAGATGACCGTGATCACAATCCGGCACATGATTTCAGGTATAAGGGTGTGGGAAGATTTTTTTTCTTTTGTATGTAAGGGAGTCAGGCATTGGAATAAATTAGTAAGAGTAATCAAGAATAATTGACCAAAAGTGTTAAAATAATTTAGAGTTGAAATTATGAGATGGAAAAAGTAGGTGGGAAAAGGAAAGAGCTAAAATTGGTGTGTAGTGAAATTGCCATAAAAGCAAGTGCTCCATTGCAATTTAATTTATTAAAACTTCATTGGTCGCTTATGGCAGTCGCAGTGTGCAGCATCATGGAAATATCTGGCCAGCAGCCAGAAACATTCGGCGATCTGCACTTTATGGACTGCATTAGTGGGAATGGGGGTGGACGTATGAAGGGCCTGCTTCAATCTTCTGTTCTGTTGCTCCTGCAGTCTTCTTAGGGGGAAACTGGCTGCATACCCCCAAATACGACAAGAATGCTGTATTACTGACCTGATTAGAGTTCAGTAGATGTCAACTCCTAGTTGAGATGCCAGTCAACTTTGCTGGTTAAGCACAAGGTAAGGTGCACGTAGGTGTGCACTCACCCATCACTTGACGTCCTCGTAGTGTGCTCGCCAAGTCATATTTAACACGGAGGTAACTAGCTGCTGTATGAGCTTGAGTTCTGTTACAATTGTTGTATATATCCTTCTGCCTAGCACAGGTTTCGGTCTGCACTCATTGCATTATGATGGCTCTGCTGTAGCTTGGTGTGAAGACAGTTGAGTCGTCTGTTTACAGGGCCATGTTCATATTCACTGATGCAGGAATGTCAGCTGTGTAGATTGTCTGAGGGTTGTTATGAAGGTCATCTTTGTGGATGTGGTTGCAGAGGTTCAGGGCTTGGCTTGCCAGGTACCTAAAGGAATACTCAAGACAAAACGGCAGCTAACAGCAATAAGTTTTATTGACAAAAACTTTGTCTGATAACTTGAAGAGCAGTTCCAGTAATTCTATGCAATCATAATGGTCTCTTTAAGAAATATTTCCTAGTATAGTGGCTAAAGTCACAAATTCTCCAGTGGTTTATAAATGAGCAGCTACAAAACCTAATAATTAACTAGTAAATACACCGCTTGCCTTCAAAGTTAGTTCAAAGCATCAACTGCTAGCTGGTGCACAGGGCCGGCGTTAGGGAGGGGTAAGCGGGATAAAAGTACCCGGGCCCGAGCCCCCAAAGAGGGCCCTCCAGGGTGAGAAAATAGAAACCAAACAAAAAAAAACTTTTCTAAAAAGGTGTTATTTGATTTTTTTGGATTAAAATTTTCTGCCTGTATCCAAAACTCAAAGTTTAAATTAAAAAAAAATCGGGGTTGGGGGGGGGGGGGACGACGACGACCAAGAACACTTATCCGGGGCCCAAGAATCCTAGCGCCGGCCCTGCTGGTGCAGAATTGTTTTCTGAAAGTTTTTCTCTTCCCCAACATCTTCCATTTGTCTGTTTCCTATGAAAGTTCTCACCTGTGAGGATGATCATTTTGTCCAATCATACAGACTCTACATGATATGGTGCACTATTGTCCTCAGAAATTTACAAAATAATTTACTCATTTACTTGCTTGGGTGTCTTTTTTTACATAAACATTTCAAAATCCAAGTTATCTGTGGAGTTTTTTGCTGCTTTCTGTACAGCTTGCAGTGTTACATTGGTAACAATATTATTCACATTTTGGTGGATGAAATTAATTAACCATTGTGCTAACAATACAATAGTATTTATCTGCATGACAGCCTGTTATCTCCTGCACAGATTCTTACTTTTCCACCTATATGTTTTAAACCATACATTTAATAAGTACTTAGTTATTATTCCCTTTGGGTATTTATGACATGCAACAAAATTAGCATGCCATACACAGAATGAAATTACATCATTCCCAGACAATTGACAGTACGTAGGTCCATTTTCCCATACAGATGAATGACAAGATCTTATGACCAATTGGTTGTTAAAATAGAAATGCCATACCTGGAAATAAAAGCAAACTTTACACACACAAAGAGCAACACCCTTATATTTTCACCAGATATTTCATCCTTAGTCTTAATGACAGTTATGAGATGTAATGTCATATTACCTACTATTTTGATTTTTTCTAACTTTGACATTCTGTATTTTATTTTTGTCCCCCTTATGAGCATTGCCACAATGTCAACCTTGATACCAGTGTTAATGAGAGCAATATATTCAACAGGTATCCTGAAAAATGCTGACGCTGCTCCTCCGCCAATCCCAGCAGACTTCTTTGATGGGCTACCTAAAAACAAAACATTAATGTTGGAAAAGTCATTGTCTAATGGAGATGTCGCACCCAAAAAGGTTGTCTCATTAGTGGAAGGAGTCCCCTCTGATGAAGAAGATGAAGATGACAATGATGCAGGTGAAAACATTGTTACAAAGGGAGCCAAAGAAGGCAAGAACAGTAAGTCTGAACCTGCAGCTCAAGATGAAACACTTCCTGAAGGGTTTTTTGATGACCCACTCCTTGATGCAAAGGTAAAACATCATGGAAATTTACTAATATTTTGATTTTTTCTAATTTTGACAATTTTATTTTTGTCTCCTTTAAGAACATTACCACAACATCAAGCTTGATACAAGTGTTAATGAAAACAAGCAGCCAGCAGCATTAATATTAATATGTTTGAATATTTGAACATTTACATAATGATTTTGATCCTGTGCTATATGTTTTTGAATTACAATCATCTAGTTTAAACAAAGTTGCCAAATGAATATTTCCTACACACAGTTAGTCGGAGGTGGTTACTTTGATAATTTGGAAAAAAAGACTTAAAAAGGCATATTTCAGGACTGAAAATATTACATATCTGGTTTATCAAGTTACGAATGAGCATTCTTCATCCTTATTTTGGATGTTTATAACAGTGTTTAATCAAAAATATCATTTTTAATGTACTTTAGGGTAATATCAAGATGGGGATACCGCTGCGGCCTTGCGTAGTAAACACATAGATCACGTGGTATATATGACATCATTGTGACGTATGGTCCAGGCTGCATTACAACATAAACTCAAATGATGATTGACGAAATCATATTTTATAAACATGCGTTTCGGTCATAATGCAGCCTGGACCAAAGTTACTGAGGCTTTGTATTAATTACCAACTTTTAAAATATTTTAATGAAACATATATGAAGCTTCAAAATTTGTAAATACAGTAGAACTCCAATTATCCGAACGCTGATTATCCGAATCGCTTTTTTAATTTAAACGGGAACGTACTGTGATTCAAAAAATAATGATTCTGCCTACACACCACTTGAAACTTCTCACTGTCAAGCGGAATGCGCGACTTTGGTGCCAGAAAACAGATGAATACTGACTGTAATACTGACAGCTTACTTTGACCAAGATGTGCAGCAATCAATGACTTTTATTTATAGTAAAGGATGTACATTGTACTAATGTACAGCACTTGTAACTATGCTTAACATGTAAAAGTGTTGCCTTTTAATTTAATAAATTAAAAGATCTTTTCCTTTAAATATAGTTTCTTCTCCCATTTTCAATAAAATTGTCATTAAAATAGGCACTTTTTCGGAAAAAATCCAGTTATCTGAATGGGGTCCGGTCCCAATTGTTTCAGATAATTGGAGTTCTACTGTATTCTTAGATTTTTTTTTAAAAAACACTTTTGATATTCAACTCACTTTTTTTAGGATCTCCAAAAATTGGAATTTTCAAGATTTCTGCAGTAGGCCTAAAATTTGATCAGTATTCTGATCATGCAGTTCAAGTTTTGTGCTATTAATGCATATGAATAAACTTATTGAGCAGGTTAAGTCACAAATGGTTTTCCATTCATTGTTATTGAAACCAAAAAAGATATCTGCCATAAACCGGTGCAATTGTAAAAGTATACATTTATCAAAAAGAAAGAAATTATCACCAGTAGTAAGGGGACAATGATAAAAATGTTTGTTTAAAAGACATTTATTTTGTAAACTTAGTATATATAAGGTTCATCAATGCAACTGTAAATCAAAGAGAGCAGACAAATATTCCTTGGTCATTTGTTACTGGATTTGACCCAGTGACACCGTATTTATTTGAGAGGGAAATGAAGCACATAATAAATCCAGTGGGTGCACACACCAAGCATGATGGGGGTCAATGGTTAACATTCTGGCTTTGCATTCGGGAGGATGTGGGTTCAAATCCCTGATCGGCCATTCAGATTTGTGTTTTCTCCATGGTTTTCACAAATCATTCCAGGCCAAATTCCTCCCCACTCCTTGTCCCCATTCCTTTCTCACCTCTAACAAACTCAATGTCGAGGAGGCATAAAGCCATAAGCAAAAAAAGAGGGCAGGCAGTGCACACATGTGGAACCTCACCTTATGAATCATGAGATGAGGTTCCTTCAGTAGTGGGATATGTGTTTGAAATGAGAATTCATACGTGTTATGTTGTGGTTAATGGCTACCTTACATTTATAGGCCCGTAATGTGGAATACAAAGACCCGATTGAGGAAGAGTGGGAGAAATTCCAGCGTGAGATAAAGGCAACAGAGACTATGTCAGCGGCCATCATCGCCGAGGACCAAGAGGCAGCAACGGCCGAGAGGCAAATTGACGAAATTGATGAGCAGATACGAAACTGGTCCAGGTGTGTAACATTATTAGATCTGTGGTTCCAAACCAGATAGACTGCATGTTTGGAGTTTGTAATGTAACTATTGTGTTTGTGAGCATTCAACTAAAATTTGAAGTGAAACTGAAGTTCAACAGGTTGGTTTAAAAATATATACTCACACTTCTGTTTGGTTGACAGTGGCAGAATTAGTAGTTAATTAATTGATTGGAGGAAACTTTTTTATTTTGTTTTCAATAATACATTTTTAAATAATTGATACCAAATAAATCATTTCACAAAAAATAATGTATGGTCTCTCTATTAAGAATTACAAGATTTCAAAGTATGGAATCATAGATAAGTGTCATAAGCTTGAAACGGTGTAGGAAGATAACCATTAATTTCCACATTTTTTGGTGCAGACTTTTGAAATGACTGGACAATGAGTTGTTTTTCTTTTCTTTCTGGTTTCCTTTTTTGCTAAACAATTGTACTTATATACCTGACAAATCTGTATAATGTTTAGATGACACAAATACCTTTAATTAATAATTGGCTAATTTTACGTGTGATCTGCAATTGCACTATCTCTATACTCTCTGTAAAATTGTAAAGTAACAAATCATGTGTTGAGCTGCTCACGTGATAATTTTTTTACCACACATTCTCACTTTTCATTTATAACCTATGATGTCATGTCACTTATATATTTGTTGATTCCTGTTATATTTGATTAATTACCTTCTTTTCCTTCTTCTTTCCTGCAATAAAAAATGTGGAAGGATAAAACAGGAAAGGGCCTCCAGACTTCAAAAAGGTTTTTCATTTTTTGTTTCAAGAACAATTTAAACTGATTCACTTTCACAAATCAAAATAAAATCTTACTGTAATAACACATCACCAACCAACAAGCGAGACAATACAGTAGCTAAATATCTTCAGTTTTTAGAAAAAAAGTTTTTCTTTCTGAGCTTAGTCCTTTTCATCTGTCACACCATTTCCATTACTTTAAATTGCTCTCAATTTATTGTTCTGTTTGAGTTCCCACCATACTACTCTCTCTTGATTCACTTTATGCATTCTTTCATGTCATACAGTGGCGTAGCTAGGTCAACAAGGGCCCCGGTGCAAAACATTTATTTTGGGCCCTCAGGCCAGACGGGCGACCTTTTTTTTTGCTTTGTGTGCTGGTAGGGGCCCCCTGAACTGAGGATGGGGACCTTGACTTGTTCCTTAGGGGCCCTTGAGCAGTGGTTAGGGCCCCCCCTGAGGAGCGAGAGGGCCCTTAGTGAGGGGCTCCTGTGTTCTCAGGGGCCCGTTAGACGACGGTTGCCAGTTTGCCGTGAAGGCTCGTGGGCCCTCTAAACTGCGTTTGAGGGCACCTAGAGGTGCGCTTAGGGACCCCTTGAGGTATGCTTGGCGGCCCCCTGAGCGTGAGGGCCCCGGTGCACTGCACCGCCTAGCCCCATAGTAGCTACGCCCCTGATGTCATATTACATATTCGTTGCTCCACAACATATATCAACTCTTGCACTAGCTAATAACCATAGAGCCTGTACTTACTTCTCAGCATTATCAACTTTATTCAGTATCTTTGTTGTCATTGTGTATGTAGAAAACCGGATATTACATACTCTTTAATTAAAAAATGTTTAAAATATCAAAAAAATATTCGGCAAGTGTGGAGGGTTCTATGAAAATGTTGGGTAGTAAACTGACTTCACTAAATTAAAGAAAAAGAAGTGATTTTTAAGCAGTATCCATAATTAATTTTGTGAAAATGTCTTTCAAAATACACACAGAATGAAAATCAGTTTAAAAAAAATTTGCTGGCTTGCAGAAAAACTGAAAATTTTCTAAAAAGTGTTTTTCTCCATGGAATATTTTTAAATTTCTAGGTCAGTACTAACAATGATGGAACAAACAAAATATATCAGGATAATATAATTCAGAATAGGGAAAGTGATGATGTTATCAATTTAGAAGTATCCAACTTTTGGTGATTCTCTGGATAAAGGAATAATTCTCGAGTTTTCTGCTGGATAGTTTCTTTATTTAATTCTTTATACAACGTTTCGGCAACTGCCTTCGTTGCCTTCATCAGGTTAGCTGTTATGTAAACTTACAAAACTGTGAATGCCCACTTAACAGCAAACCTGATGAAGGCAATGAAGGTAGTTGCAGAAAAGTTGTATAAAGAATTAAATAAAGAAACTATCTGGCAGAAAACCCAAAAATTATTCATTTCGTCTGTACGTTGGGAAAAACTTAATTCTCAGATTCTCTGGATAATCTCTCTCCAGGCTTCTGGTCTCATGGTTCTTATTTTAGTTATTCTGTACCAATTGTACATTGTTGAGCTGTATTGTTCTGTGACAGTTTGACTTTCTTGTTATATTAACCATTCCAGGCACCACTGTTTTGTACAATGTGTTTCATTACATCACGTGGCCAAAGTAAAAGAATAAGGCCCTGCTTGGATTGTGATGATCTTTCCCTCAAGCAACATTTCAGACTTATTATGCTCCAGCACCTTCTGACTTATGTTCCTCTCTGTCTCTGGTACTCAAGGATATGCCAGCTCAATGTATCAGTTGTCCTACGATCAACTTTCTTCATTGTCCAGCTACGACAGCCATACATGAATTCAGGAAAAAAAATAATTGCTTAGATTAGCATGTATTTGGTAGGAATGATGTCATTAGTCTTCTTAACATGATGCATACTTGACGTCAAAATACAATGTACTACTGTATATCACTTAATCTCTTCCCTGCATTTTCCTGTGTGGTCAATCTTAGAATCTAGGAAGCCAAAATTCTTGATCCATTTGAGTTCTTCATGTGTCTAAATATTTTTCGTTTTGATGTTGTAGTAGAGACTCATATTTGATAAGTAAATTGATTACAAAGTTTTGAATTGTTACTAATTCCACCTCTGTCGTGGTTGGAACTTTGATAATAAAACATATATAAGTTGAAGGGAGAACTGTGATGAGTCAAACACAAGACGGGCATAAATGTGTGATATACTTGGTAGTCAATTGGTTATATTGGAGAGTAAATGAGATTCTGGCCTCGCACTCGAGAGGACACGGGTTCGAATCCCCATCTGGGCATCCAGATTTGGGTTTTCCATGGTTTCCCCAAATCACTCCAGGTGAATGCCGGGATGCTTCCTTCAAAAAGGCCATGGCCAAATTCCTTCCCATTCCTTATCCCCAGTCCCATCCCGCCTCTAATGACCTTAGCTGTCGACGAGGTGTAAAGCAGTAAAAAAAGTAAATGAGTGTAGTGGCAATTTTTGCATTGGGTTCTCACAACCAGGTTGGCCATATAAATAACCTCAGGCAGTGGGTGGAAATGTAGTGGCAAACAGTGGATGGGAGAGCAGTGGTAAAAGACTGGATAAGTAGTGATGATAAGGAAGGCTATGAAATTAAACCCATCATGCCGCACAGTTTAAGGTGGGGGGGGGGGGCATGAAAAACACATAAAGATGAACTCAGTTTACAATATTTCAGTATAAACCTAAATGTGATTATAGGATATATTGGCAAGAGGGTTGGACTCGCCACATTACTCTTTATTATAGTGTTCTGGCCCCGCATTCGGGAGGACGGCAGTTCAAATCCCCGTCTGTGCATCCAGATTTGGGTTTTCCATGGTTTCCCAAATCACTCCAGGCAAATGCCGGGATGCTTCCTTTAAAAGGCCATGGCCGAATTCCTTCACATTCCTTGCCCCCCATCCTTTCCCATCTCTAAAGACCTCGCTGTTAAGAGACGTTAAGCAGTTTAAAAGAATATTTTAAAAAATTATTAAAGGGGGGGGGGGGCGAAAATAAACCAAATGGGAAGAGTGATGAGTTTACCAGAGCTAGTGATAATAGCTATTAAGGAATGTTTGAAATGAGAAACAGTTGTGATGACATTTGATGAAAACTGTCACAGGGAACAAGTGAATGGTTTGTTTTATGCCATTCCTGGTGTGTAACCAGTAACAATCTGGCCTGGAATTCGAGAGAATGTGGGTTAAAACCCTCATCTGGCCATCAATATTTTGGCTTTTCATTGTTTCCTGAAATCAAATGCGAGGATGATTCATGTAGAAAGCACTGACCAAATTCCTTCCTGTCCCGGCTCTGTGCTCTCAAAGGGCACTATTGACCTCGCTGTTGACATGCCCTAAACCCACAACAACAACAGCAACAATATCTATGCTCTCAATGTGAGCAAGGTGTAAAGTCTGAAGGGAGAGGGAAAATTTGCTTTCTATGTGGCCTCGTGCCCTTTGATTTAATTTAATTTAATTGCAATGGAGCACATGCTCTGGTGGCAATTTCCCTACACATCCAACTTCCCCCTATCCTACACTCACCTACATTTGCCCTCTACAAATTTTAACTTTAAATTCTTTTAACGTTTTCGGTAGGTTATTCATCATTCCCCTTGGTAACTCATTCCAATCCCTGACACCCTTACCTAAAAAAGAAAATCTTCCCACACCCTTGTGCCTGAAATCGAGTGCCAGCTTATGGTCATGGTCATCTTTTCCCTTCCATGAACTACTTTTCATACCTACTGCAATATCTTTCCATGCCTCATCGCCAGTATATGCCCTGTACACTCCCATTAACCTCCTCATCCTCCTCCTGTCTTGCAATGAATCCCATTCCAGCTCCTTCATCATATCTGTCACTGATTGCATTCTGTGATAATTTCCAGAAACAAATCTAGCAGCCCTTCTTTGCACCTTCTCCAACTCCTGTATTTGATACTCAAAATGTGGGTCCCATACTACACTACCATATTCGAGCAATGGTCTGACCAAAGTTTCGTAACCCAATTCCTTTACTTCTCTCTTGAATCCCCTCATCACTCTCTCCAACAAGTGCAGAATTTTGAAACCTTTTCGTACCACCTGTCCAATGTGTCCTGCCCTGTTAAGCTTGTTATCAAATGTAATGCCAAGATATTTACATTTCAAGTATTCTGCAAGCAATTCTTTCCCCACCTTATATTCATAATTAACCTTTTGTTTTTTATTTGTGTATCTAATTAGCTGACTCTTCTTTGCATTTATCTTCATCCCATGTTTACCAACCCAACTAGATATCCTGTCCAGATCACCCTGCAACTGTTTACAGTCCTCTATCGTTTTGATCCTTTTATACAGCATTATGTCATCTGCAAACAATCTAATTTCAGATAGTAAACAATCAACACAATTATTCATTAGAATAATGAATAGCAATGGTTGATGATTCATGATGTTGAACATCTGATTCGCAGTGAAGCTATAATAGGAAATTGTACGGTGGAGGAAGGAGATTAGTGTTACTGAACATAGTTAGTGAGTGGTAATGTCTGGTCTCGCATTTGGGAGGATTCAGGTTCGAAATGCTGTCTGGGCATCCAGATTTGAGTTTTCCATTGTTTTCCCAAATCATTCCTGCCAAATTCTGGGATGCTTACTTCAAAAGGCCATGGTCAGATTCCTTACCGTTCCTTGCCCCGGTTCTTTCCTGCCTCTAATGACCTAATGTTGACGAGACATGAATACATTAATTAAAAAAAAAAATGGAGATTAGTTTTTTGGTCAAAGTGGCATATTTAATGGTGTGGAAGGTTTGCCCAGTGGATGAACCAGGATACATGGCTGTGTTAAATATATTGCAACACGGATCCCTGCTTCTCCTAAATTCACTTGAAGCCTGCCTCCCACCCTCCCCCCTGTCTCAATTCCATAAACCATAACAACTTCAGTGGTTTTTGTGTTGGTCTTGATTCTTGAATAAATCCTGGATGAAAATTTTTTTGTCCAATTGGTATGGAAGAGAGGATCATTAGCATAAACTGGCATTTGATACTAGGTGTATGGGAATGGGAAAATTAGTAATGACGGGAGTTGGGAACTGGAAGAACCTCAAACAGCAAAACAGTTTAATGTAATAATTTGTATATTACAAATATAGATGTTTAGGAAATTTGGTGCACGTCACAATCAATAATAAAAATAACTTTTTAATCTTAAAATGTCATTAAGATGTTATCAATGCAAACTTCTGCTTTCACAATTATCCCTCCTCCCCCATTAGTTTTAATGGGGGCATTAAGTAAGCATTATACTGCAGTTTTTGAGGTACAATTGGCATTAGCCCAAATCCTACATGTGATGCAGCCATACTGACTACTGAAAATGGCCCAAGAACAATCAGACCGAGCGTGGTGGGTGAATGGTTAATGTTCTGGCCTCGCATTCAGGAGGTCGGCAGTTCAAATTCCTGTCCGGGCATCCAGATTTGGGTTTTTCATGGTTTCCTCAAATCATTCCAGGTGAATGCTGGGATGGTTCCTTCAAAAAGGCCATGGCCCAATTCCTTCCCATTCCTTGTCCCCAGTCCAATCCCGCCTCTAGTGACCTTAGCTGTCAACAAGGCGCAAAGCCATAAGTAATAATAATAATAAAAAAGAACAATCAGCTAGCCAAACAATGAGATGTTCCTCAATTTGTTATTGTTGATGATTCTTAAAATAATAATAATAAAAAAAATAAACAGTATAACTCAAAAAGCAGGAATTAAAAAGTGACACCATTAAACAACAGGATAGAAATTGTCAGCTTTGCCAAAACCCATTTTCACCTATGTTGCAGGGTGCTTGACCTCGAGAGGAAGAAAGAGCTGGTGAACCAGCAGTCAGGTGACAGCGGGAAGCGCGGAAGTGACGACGACTCGTCAGACAGTGCGGAAGATATCGAGCCAGACTTTGACGAGTACTTGGATTGGCGGGCTAAGAAGTCCTTCAAGTGAAATACGTGTCCTGCCAGGTGTTATTGTGAAATGTCGCTTCTTACAGGCCTGTTGGACCTTTATGTGTGAGGCACGAGTATAAACGGCACTGAGATTTATACTGGCAGGCTCTGCTTCTGTCATAATGTGACGCGAAGTACTTTCTAGTGGATCACATGACAGTGACATAAACTGTGTACATATTTGTGTTTTAATGTGAAAACACTGCTCCAAAACAAAGATTTTGTAATTCAGAGTCCACTCTGATCACTAAATCTATAAACCTTGATTGAGTGCAACCTCTGTATAGTGCTTACTGTGAATAATTGAAACAGCATGAGCAACAAAATGACCAATATTGACTATAATGGAGCAAGAAGCAAGTCAGTGAGAAAGTATTAATCTGAAAAGGATAAAATGAAATTTAACAAAGTTAGTAGTCTGGACAGAGTAAAAAATGTTTCAAGTAACCTTATTAATAATTTGCACAGAGTTACACACCCAGCAAGATAGACCCTTCAATTTCTTCATACCTTGTTATCCAAGATATTGAGTTTTCTGTCTATGCAGTCTTACCATAAACGTTTTCATTGATGAATTTAATTTCTCTCTTTATTAACAAGTGTTCTAAAGTGTGATTTGTTCAGTATAATTCAAAATTAGAACTCAAAAAATATGTAAACTTGTGAAAATAATCAGTAACAACTTGTTTGTGTTTATAAAATGGATGGCTTTTTTTTGTAGTTTTTACATGTTTTATGTTTGCTTTATCCTGTATAAACAAATGGTTTTAGTCCCAAATTTCACAGATCTTTCTGTTCAATTAAAATAAAGGTAATGGACATGAACTTATGAGAGAATTAATATTTACCAGCACACTATTGAAGCAGAACACTTTTTTACTAACCGGCCACTTGTATTTAAAGATTAATATTTACCACAGTTGGAGATAGGATAAATGTTACATCACAATAAATTTTTGTGTGGATTTTATTCTCATGTCATTGCTACCTCTAACTCTGGTATGTTATGGTTTCTCCTGTGGTTTGCTTGAACTCACATTGGCTTAAAATAATATCATTTTTTCAGTTACCATAAACCATAATGATGTTGGGAGGACATAAATGATAATTTATTTTCTTTTTCTTTGTGACACTAATGTTGTGTGTGTACAGTTATTGTGAATCCCAATAAGACATGTCACACTTGCAAAAAACTGTATATGGAGCAGAAGCGTAAGTAATAAATTTCAAGTACTATTGAAAGAGTGGAGACTTTCCCATCATATGGCGGTGATGAAATCTTAAGATTGCTTTATCTGGCATGGAGGGCTTGTGGAGACAATTTTTTGATTATCAGACATTCTCTCGAGATGAAAGACACATTGTTGTGGTCATAGGGTATTACATGGACCTACTAGTCTTTATCAAATCATATTTTGAATGTTTCTACAGTGAAATACAGAAGAGTCCCTCAGAACATTATTGTAAAACTGTAAGCAAAATCCACGCTGAAATGTCAGTGGTTTATTAGCTCCTATGTGGGATGCATATCAATAGTTATAGTCCTCATGTGACAATATACTTTATAATAATAAAATACTTTTTGAATAAATTATGTGTTTTATTAATTAATTAAACAATGTACTATTGTAACAGATGTTGGTTATGTAATTTTTATTTATGCTTCATTCCAGTTTTTTCTCAAATTAAATTGCAGCAGTTCATGTTAATCAAAATTTAAGAATAATAATGGTATAAAAGGGATCATTTTTGGTATTGAACATCTGCCATGGAAAATATGTGCAGTCACACTAAAAATGTCAGTTCACTGTTGTTTTTACATTTGTGAAATGGTTTAATCAGTAGTTATTTTCCATAATATAACAATCACTAAACATTTATTTTATTCCAGATATATTCCATTTTAACTGATAAAACAGTTTAGTAAACCTATATTTAATAAGGCTGTCAACCAAATGAGAGGTAGATGCTGCAATGGAATTCAGATTTCAGGGTAATACAATTTTTAGACTGAGGATTGTGGGTAAGCAGGTAACACTCTGGCCTTGCATTCAGTAGGATGTGGGTTCAAATCCTCATCTGGGCATTCAGATTTGGGTTTTTCATGATTTGCCCAAACGACTCCAGGTAAATGGCAGGGTACTCCCTTCAAAAGGTAATGGCCGAATTCCTTCCCATTCCTTGTACCCATTTTTCACAACACTGTGACTGCACGATGGCTGCAAACACTTCTTTAGGTGTCTGTTTGGACCACTGCAAAATTGCTGGTACAAGAGTGCCAAGATTTAAAAGCATGAAACCAGAGAGAGCACCATTCATTGTTGCGGAAAAAAACAAAAATTGTGAGTATAATGTGAGGTGAGCAGGTAGGATGAAAAAATTCCTCCAAATTATCATAATGAAAAGTCTTATGGCTCAACAAATCAGCAGGAAGAATGTTGTGTTGAGGGAAGAGCTCATATAGTCTTCAGGTGATATCTTTAAATGCAAAAAGGGACTACTACTTCAAATCATCTTCATAGGCTCTGACAGTCACAACAGCGCTCTTATTGTGCACTATAACTACACCTCCTCATGTATGGGACCATCTGTTTCTAGTCCGAGGCTCTTTTGACTCATCGCATACAAAGTTTGGCTTCCCTCAAATTGTCACATTCATGAATGCATGTTTTTCACATCCATTCAGGCTTGGCATTCGGTAGAATGTGGGTTCAAATCGCCATTCGATCGTCTGGATTTCAGTTTTCTTTGATCACCCAAAATCACATCATGTAAATGTCAAGAAGGTTTCTTCAAAATGTCATGGCCAGATTCCTCCTGTTCCTTCCGCTCTGCCCCAGCTCTAATAACTTTAATGTTGACAAGCCCAAAGACATGAAGGGAACTGTTTTCACTATATACCTGACTCACCTGATGGTTATTGCCAATGGATGTAATTCCAGATAAGTGGAGGAAATGGATGATTACACTTTTTTAAAAAAAATTGTGAATATCGCCTTTAAGAACTCAGAATTCTCATTCCAGCAATTGTCATGCGGGTTCGGTAGAATGGACCCCTCAAAGAATGCTCAGCCAAACAATTGACACCATTTTAATTTGCACAGATTTCACCTTTTGTTTGGATTAACCTAATCTGTAATCCTGCTGGGTCAAAACCTGCAGTTTTACAGTTACACAACAGTGTCTCACAGTATGTGTTACAAGAAGGAAACAAAACTTTTCCAGAAATAAAGGTGGATTATTGGAAATTGGGATTCTGCAAGGAATTGGTGTTCTGATATTGCAGTAGTCAAATGCAGTACACCACTAGCAATACTTTCTGAAGTAGTTTTAGTGCTGACATGCTGGTCCAGGATTTATTACAACCTAATTACTGCTTGAAAATAAAACTTATCGTGATTGACTGTTGCGGTATTATGACTATTAGTTAGTACTGTAGGAACGTTATTTAATCAGAATCATCATCTCTGATAGCATCAAGGTAAGTATCAGATTCCTGCTGGTACTGGGTTTCTCCCATGGATCTCTAAATCCCCAATCAGGCAACTTGACAATCTAGCCCCCTGATGAATATTGAACTGATAATTAAAATTGTATTAACAAATATGTATATTTCCCAGTGAGTAATCAGTTCCTTGTGGATACTGACATGAATCGGAGACCAGATTTGTGCTTATAGCAGAAATCAGATGCTGTGAATCATTTGAAGTGCACATCAACCAACACAAAAGTTCTTTGTCTTATTGTAACATGTGGCTTTTGTTACACTCTGGCCACTGAAAGAAAGGTTATGAATAATTTGAAATACAACAAATACATAATGATTGAGAGGGAACTTAGCCAATAAATTTTGCTTGTTTTGTTATGGCAACAGAACTGTGTTACTGATTTTCTTTCCTGAGTTTGTTAAATGGGCAGTATCCCTTGTAAGTTTTGTCTATTAAATTCAGTCTCTGGTAAAGAATAACTGCTACTCATTGGTGATAACACAACTACATGATCCTAGAAGAGATTGGACAAAGATGATTATCTAAAAATGTGATAACATTAATTGGTATACAGTTTCAGAAAATGTGGGGGTTGGTCACATTAGTGTGGTTGTGAAGAAAGGTTTCAAAGTCCAACAATTATGGGAGGGTGTATGTGAAAATGACGAAGGATCTACAATATAAAACAATGGTTAGACTATAATTGGAGTTCGGTTGGATAGTATGAAACCTGCATAGGAATCAAATACAGAAGCTGAAGGTATGTGCCAATGAGGGTGGATAGCTTTGTGGAAATTCTCTTTGGACTTTAGGAACTGATGTACATCAATGCCAATTTATAAAAGAATTGCTGAAGACATGATTCATGAGGAAGAGAGTTGTGACGAGGATCTAGACAGCTGAGGTAAGGTTTGTTACAAGAATGATTGGTGAGACAGAGCGTGGAATGAGAAGGGGTACCCAAAAAAATTGGAATTATTTTTTAAAAGCTATATATTTTCAAATTTTTTCTACAAAACAACCTTGTCACCTTCAAAATTATTCTGCATTACAACTAATACATTTGTCTCACCGGTGCTTCCACTGTTTGAAACATTTTCTGTAGCCATCTTTAGAAATGGCTGACTGCACCTCCCTCGCTTTTAGCTTGACCCAGGGCCGGCGTTGGGGGGGGGGGGGTAAGCGGGTCAAAAGTACCCGGGCCCCGCCGGCTGATGGGGGGCCCGATCACCGACTATAGGGGCCCTCAGGCCATGAAGCCAAGAATACGCCCATTGTCGCCTGACCATTTTGTAGAGCTAAAAAAAAAAAAGAAGGTCGCCCATTTTACCCCGGGCCCGAAATTCCTAGCGCCGGCCCTGCATTTGACAGTAAATCTGGATCAATTTCAAGCTGTTGTTTCAAAGCAGGATTTGTTTCATCTCAACGTTCTTTTTGACTGTCAGTCAGAGCCCGAGGAACAAACTTGGCAGCAACCCTTTTCATTTCCAAATTTTCGGTTAAAATTCGATGAACCCAGCTCCAAGATGACCCACTAATCTCTGACAGTTGATCAATTTTCTGTCGACGGTTGAGAGCACAAGCTATCGAAATTTTTCAACATTTTCGTCGATTCGGGCATTTGATGGACGTCCAGAACGAGGTTTGTCACCAATCGATATGTCGCCATTTTTAAACCGAGCGAACCACTAGTACCCTTGAATTTTTTCCCATTGCGTCATCTTTGTAAGCTGTTTTCAACATTAAAACAGTTTCAGCAGCATTTTTAGTGAGTAGAAAAAATTTCACAACTTCACGTTGTTCACTTAAACTTGCTATCATCAAAAACGAAACAACAACAAAACGGCGCTAGCAGAAATAATCACTGTAGATTAACAGAACAAGCCATGTTGACACACAGGCGGCATTGAACTCACAATGAGTTGCGTTATAAACGCCTAGTGGCAGAAACGCACACTGCACAAGCTCCGCGCACGACAATGCTATTCCGGTTATTTTTGGGTACACCCTCATATGTTCACAGAGAGAACCTTGAGAAACCGGACATTAATTCACCTCCTTTTGTATTTCCAAGTGAAGAGTTTAAGCTAGTCCTAAACCACAATCCTGTCACAAAGTTTCTGAGCGATTACAGGTATGAAAAATGTTACTAACCTCTTGGCATTTTCATTTAATGCTTCTATATGTCGTCATCTTTACGCTCCCCACACACATTTACAGAAAAATTGCCATAAATTAAATTACAAATACCGAAATATTTGTGTCGGGCAGCTATTATATGCCGCCAACGCTGAAAATTCAATACAAATCTCTTGAAATGTTTGTTAATTCATGCGTTGTAATGTGTTCTTTTCTTTTCATCTTCACTCCGTTGTAAAAAGTAGCATGGACTTTAAAACAGCACATTTTTGCCAGTGCTTTCTTTCTGCAAAGCCAGCCATGTTGTATGGATGAACGGAATCAATTGCTTACGTTGTAAACAAATACGCCATTTCCGAGGTGGACGTCGCCAAACAAAATTTGCAAATAACTTTCAAGAATATTTCCTTATGCCATTTCAACCTCTAGAAGGAAGGGGAGGAAAAAAAATGTGTTAGGTATTTTTTCAGTCCGGTTTGCATTTCGCATTTGCGCAACCGTATTGTATTTGAACCTTTTTAATTTGATTTGTGGCGACCTTTCCGCAAAATGTATGTGGGAAACGCGAAGAATACATGATATATAAGCAGTAATTTCTAAGAGTTTAGAACCATTTTTTGATAGATGGAAAAAGTCATGTCCCAGTCTCTTTCTACTCTGGATCAATCTATTCACCGCAACATACCCTTTACAACCTGTGTCCTGAGTTATCTGATTTACATACTGCATTTCTCTAAGATACTTCGACAGATTGTTTCTGTAGAAAATTAAACCCATCCTGTATATCTTGTGACCAGCCATTCTTGCATCTTCTTTCGTTGGAATTGTGTCAAATTTTTTTCCTTCTCCGATCAATTCTGAAACATACTCATTTAGAACATCACCTGTCGCCTTTTCACGAAGCATTACATTTCAAATGATTAATTTAATGTATCTTGTGTTTCTAAGGATTACAATGTATTTCCATAAATAGCCTTATCCCACACAAACTACTTTTTTAGTAGCAGATTAATATTTCAAACTAAAAGGTTTCCCTTTTTTTATTGAAGATGTTTAACGGTTGAGTTATTCTGATTTTGAAATTTTTATGCCTCGTCCATCCGATTCCAAATAACATAATTCTCTTTCTTCTTGTTCCATATCTGATTGCCACGCTCACCCGCTAGAGCCAACTCTGCCCATTACAATCTTTCCGGCACTAGAAGGGATGTGATGGGGTCATCACCACACTTCAGCTGATCTTTACTTTTTTCCTTCTTAAGGTTTGCGGACATGGATTGTAAGGGATATGTAGAGGTGAAGGGGTTAGCTCGGGATAGGAAGAGATGGAGGATTGCATCAAACCAGTCGAAAGACTGATGACAGAAAAAAAAGGTTTATTTTTCAATATTTTTATAATAGGCCCCTATACTTACTGATTTTCTTAGATTGTAATTATAGTCTAGTATTTTTGTGAAAATTTAATAAATTATCTGTAGTTATGTCAGCAATATGACATATAAAGTTGTATTCTAATCACATCAATTTTTCATGACGTTTCAGTTCCCAAAAAATAATAGGCCTAATATTTTATGATGTATTTTCTTTTAAGATGATTAACATTTTGAAGATACCAAAGATGTGAATCAAAGGGTGCTTCGTGTAATGTCCAGCCTCTGCTGTCATTAATTTTCGTGGCTTTTCGATATATTTTAAGACATTTCAGGTGACGCCCCGCGGTTGTGTGTGGCGGTGAAGTTCCTAGTTATTTTGTAATACTAATTAATATTTTCCAGGAGTCATTTCCATGTACCATTTATCGTGTATTTTTCTGAAAGGTAAAATGTTATAAAGTCAATAGTATGTCAGTATTTTTCTTGATTCATTCATTTTTTGTAATTGGAGTATGTAATCTTAATTACGACCTATTTGTATGAAAAAATTAATAATTCATTTAGTAACCAAGTAACTATCTATTTTGACCGAATGTTGATTAATTTAAATGAAATAATGTCTCTGGTAACTTGGGGATAGTAATTCATAAGGAACCGAGATATTTCAAACTTCTCCTCGATAATTCAGTTGGGGGACAGAGACATTAGGTATTGTAGTTCACATTAAAAATAATTTAGTAAAGTAGAAGTGGTGTTTTTAATTACGGCTAAAGCAATTAAAACTACACATTATTATTCTTTTTTCTCTACACATACCTTCAAACAGATCAGGCGAGACATTTTTCTGAGTTATTTTGGTGAGCTGTATCCAACCAAACAGAAACCGTTTGTTTATTTAAATTTCCGGAGGCTGTGGAATAGTTTATTTCAACAATTTTCTTCTTATGGTTTTTCAGCAGTATTCTCACATTCATTCTCCATGTTCTTCCACTGTTAGTACACAGCTTCCGTTTTTCTTTAAAATCTTGGTACACTTTTTGACTTTCTCCTCAAGGCATTCCCGCTGGCCCATTTGTTTCATGTGACCATTGAGAAGAATCCCATCCAGAATATTAGCCTATTTAATTAGGCCATGAATCTGTCCCGTTATTTACATCTTCCATCCAGCGTAAGACTTTTCTTCGAATTTTTCGGTATACTATCTTTTACTACGTCAGATTTCTACTCGCAAGGTATTCTGTTCCATGAGGAGTCTCCTGTTCCCTGTCTTTGTGCTAGTGTTTTAGTTTGGCATTGATGGACAATGACCTCTTGTTGTAGAGGTCTTTGCTCATGTAATATAGTATGGTTTACCCCCCCCCCTCCCCCTTGTGGATGTTGTGTTCTGTTCTCTCATCTATGTATTTAAACTTTCAGACCACATGATTTTTTACTGTTTCACATTTTGATTTCTGGCATTGGCATGAAATTAATTATGAACTACGTTTATCTCAAAAGAGATATACAGCATGATGTAAGACAGAGTCTTCTGAGATATAAAATCATTTTGGCCCAGGCATTATAGGCGGGTTTTAGGGGTAACTTCAAAACGTAATGTAGAGCTGAAATTTGGCACAGACATACTTTTTACAATAATTATGCCAGGTAGTACACTTTTAACAGTGGGTTAGCCTCTTCAAAAAACCAAAACGAAATAAATGTATAGCTAAAATTTGGCACAGAAATTACTGAGTATCTAAAAAAGAACTCCTGAAAATTCCCTGCCTCTGGGGTGTCCGTATCATAGTTTTTTTCCGGTCAAAAGTGCTTGAAAAGGGCCTGGGGGCCAAATCAGTGTAAACTCGTTGTAATATTTAAAATGTCAGCATTAGTAATGTTTTATTGCACCCTAAGAATTTTAACTAGCTAACCACTGTTAAAAATGGTAGTATCTGGCATAATTATTGTAAAAGAATGTTTTTGCCAAATTTCAGATCTACATTATTTTTTGAAGTTTCTCCTAAAACCGGCCTATAATGCCTGGGCTACTTGGGATTGATAACTGTGTTTTACTGTCTGATCTTGGTTTCAATTCTCATGAATTCTTGTTATAGAAAACTTTGGTTGCGTGGTACCAAAGCTTAAGTGTTCAGATTCGAATATTAATAACTTTCTTTTCTATTCCAATTTGATGAATTAGCTTTTATTATTGTTATTGCTAGTTGTATATGTTACTTTTTTCCAACTGTTTTCCATTCTTTATAACCAGAAGAGCATTTGCAGTGAGTATTTTTTTTTCCAGTTAATGATTCGATTTATTAGTAGTACCCAAGGCATATAAAGACAGTAAGAATAAACATGTTGACACTTACTTCATTCCCGACAGCAAAAAATTTAAGCAAATTATTAGAAAAATAATTTGTCTTAAATTATGTAATTACAGCTCGTGAAATAGCAATCACGCTTATTTGACTTGTTATGCATATAGCAGATTTCATATTAATTTTATCATTGTTGTGAGATCGAAGGCTTTCACGGCGTATCGATGAAATGTAGTCTTCACGGTTTTCCGCCGTATGTTGTTGAAATGCGACAACGAGCTTTCGGCGGCTGACTCTGCCGCCATCTTCAGGTGGATGTTGTGCAGGGAGAACCAGTGCAGCTCTGGTTCTCCCTGCACAACATCCAACCTGAAGATGGCGGCAGAGTCAGCCGCCGAAAGCTCGTTGTCGCATTTCAACAACATACGGCGGAAAACCCGTGAAGACTACATTTTATCATTGTTGTATCAAATGATTCATGCTACTAGTAATTTGAATATAAATTGAAAATTTTAAGCTATAATTTGCACTTTCATACTTACATAACAAAATTAAAAAACAAGTATTATCTTAAAACAACACAATCATCCTGATTCTTTAACATCTTGTACGTTACTCTACAGTTTTAAATAAAAACAAAGGATTTTTCTGGGTATCATTTTTATTATAATTTTTAGCTGTTACATGCATACAAATAATTGCATTATCACGTACTCAGCATGAATCTCTGAAGTATAAGAAGAAATAATGTTTCCCTAGGAAAGGTATTCGTATTACTAATGTTCCAATGCTTTCTAGACATACACTATGTACGATACCTTCCCTATAACTCTATAGAGAGGAAAATAAAGTTCTTAACACTAGCAGCAGATAGATCGTAGAAAAGTTTTTTTATTCTTTCGAATCTTCTCAAATGTCTTTCACTTAACTATATGTTAACTATATATGAGTATCACCTATCGTTAAAAGCAAATAGTAGAAAAACAAGCTCACCTTATAGTTTTTTATGTGAATGAGCTAGAAATTTACTAGTTAATGATAAATGTGAACAGGATTTCTTCTCATCTGATTGGTTTTCACACAGCACACAAGTTTTCTTGTATAAATTCCAGCAAAGTAGAATAAAAATTAACTTTATAATAATCATACAAAAAGGTATTTAATGATAACGCTTGAACCTCTTCCCCAATGATCCAAGCATTACATTAAATCAATAAGCTTCTTATGAATTAAAAATATGCACAGAAGCACACAAACATTTAATAAGAAAAGTTATAAACACTACATTTTTTTGTACACGAACTAACAACTTCTAAGAAGGATATATTTATACTTTCCTTATGTATATAGCTCATATAAATGATAACTTCTTTGTCTTACACTATAGTATGACATATCTAGCATTATGTATATATATAAACTATAGTTTCTTAAGAATATACACATTTGAATCAGCCAAGTTCAATACATACGTATATATTTATATATATTTAGTTCCTTGAGCAGCATTAAGATATATCTCAATATAGTTTTAAAAAAGACAAGGACTTCCAAAAGTAGATCTACAAGGAATAGCGACCTTATACTATGTACATGTGGATATTACTGACACACATCTAATTATGAAGATAAAAATTTGTGCAATATCATTAAAACAAGTAATTATGTGTTGATATCATTTCAAAGTAATTTGATTGTAATCAATTTTTATAACTTTGCACTAAATCCAACTAAAGGCATATATTGCTAATCAGAAAACCTTCCCCCAAATTTTCTGTTAGCATTATGCCAAGATAAACTCTACAAGCAATACATGGCAAGCAAACCATGTACATTATAATTCTTACAGCAAAAGGAGCATTAGAACCACCAGAAATGGGCAACAAAAAATTATGATTATTACAAATAGGATACTAAACTATAGTTGAAACAGAGTGATTTCCATTTAAGGACTATCACTATGTTTCCGCCTATAAATTCCCATCTTGTGCTTATTTTTTATACTAAATCACTAAAAACATAAACATGTATCCTGTGATTTAATCTGAGATTAGTATTATTGATATAATGTGCACTCATAATACATTTGTACATTTTCAATATATCGATGAATCTAAGATAGAACAGGCACAAAAATATTTTTGTTCATATTATAGCGTGCATTACAAGTAAAAAAAACTGTATATTCGTGTAGAAAAATCGATCTAATTTTCGCAATTACTTTAACTGAAGTTTAGGTATATGACAACTGTTTTAAATGATTGAAATGTATTATTTAATATGGAGAAAAATTCAAAACACTATTCTCTACACAAAAATGAAAAATTAGATGTTTATGTGCGAGGAAAATGACGTAATAGTAAAAATAACAATGAAGTACAAATAAAATAATATTTGTATTGAACTAAAAATTAACGATCCATTCATTATTCGTTAATTTCTCTTATTTTCGATGTATTGGCATTATTGCATTTCCATCTATACAAAAATTTCACCACTTTGCTTCCAGGTAACTTACAGAATATGACCCAAGTTAATATTTGCCACATGTCATAATTGTGGCGCTGGTTTTATAGTGCTGAATAGACATTTAAATTACCCCCACGTATAATCAGCATACAATCTTTATATCAGACAATCAATAAATAAAATGACAGATTCGTCGGTTTTTTTTTTGTCAATTTAACGTCTTAAATACAGAGATATCGATTAAGGAAAATAGTCAATAATAGCTTTTACTGTAGCATATGTGCTAAAAAGTTCAATACACTAGAAACAAACAAATCACAGTTATTGGTTAATGTTTACGCAGCCATCGTCTCTTTCCATTTCTCAAATTAGTCGCTAGGTAAGATCGAAAATATGAAAATTAGAGTCACAAAGCGTTAAAGATATGAGACGTTTCCAAGCAAAATGGTCCCTTTTATAGATCACATGGGATGTTTGCCCAAGAAAATATAAAAGTTGACATAAGAGGCAAGTAAGACTCATTCACAATACGAATACTGTATATAGGATGTTTTGAAAGCAACCAGTTATTTCTTTACTTTAACATCAACTGTGGATTTGTAAGATTGTAATGAGATACTTGTAAAACAGTGATAAACTTAAGAGAAATACATTTTGGATAGAGTGTCTGCAATGTTCCGTTACTTGTGCCTTATTCTTTTTTAGTTAATGAAAGAAGCCACTTGTAACATAAACAAATTTTGGAGGATTAATATGCGTTGTTCATGTGGTAACTAATTGTACCTACTTCTTGTTTTTCAGATACTGAAACAGGATAAAATTATGTATATATCCGCAGAAAATCAATATCAATATAAATATAAAATCTGACTTCATGGTATTTATTGTATATAAATTAAATTTTATCTATAATTTTTATTTAATTTGGCATTGGGAATGAGTCTTCAGATAAATAACAAGTGTCAGTTAGCTACTGCTTGCATCTGTTGACAGATTTAATAATTTGAGAAACTGGCCTAATGCTTTTCTGTGAGTGTGTGTGTGTTTTTTTTTTATGGTGAAGAGTGACTGACTTTTGGATCACACTTCTTTCTGTTTCTAATATTGAATAAAGTGTTTATTTAGATGTGATTTACTTATTCTTCAGTGTTATTCTTTGAATACAAAATTATCTCCCTTTCTTTCCGACTATGACTGTGCTTTTTCAATAGAATTCCTTGTTTTCTTTTGAATCTCACATTTAAGAACCTATTTTATGCAATTATATCTCTGTTCTCAGATAAAGCTAATCGGCCATCAGTATAGGCAGAAAATGATTATCACTTTTATTACACTAGTCTTGGCCAGTTTATTGGTAAAATTCAAAATCATACGCTAGGTATCTTAACAAGTTTTGTGCATGCAAAGTTTTATACGTTTTTCTGTAGAAATGTACTAAACTGTAATGTTAGTTTTTAATGACCCCATGGCCGGTAAATAGTTTCTGAGATAAGACATCACGAAACTGGCTGGGAGATTTATATTAATAAGTAATTCCAATCGCTAAATACAAAAAATCAAATATTTGTTAGTAATGCGCATATTTTTTAATTATTTTTTTATGGTTTCTCTAGGGCAAGAAAAATATTTCTACAGCCATTTTTGCCTTGTAAGGTAGTGGTTTTATATGTACCACACATATAACTCGATTAAAAAAGCGCACAAAATTTGTTCCCGACATATGTAACCTGATCCCATTAGCATTTTTTGTTTGTTTTGTTTACGGCTGCTAACCTGTGAAATGTACTAATGCTACGAATGATTGACTTCTCACGAAGTTGGATGGAATAGAGCCGATATTTAGATATTTCTAATATTATAAATATCAGTATGATACTTAAAATGTCAGAGTGAGGTTTATAAAGGCAGACGACTCTAAAAATATGAGAACTATATTAAATGCAAGTAGAAAAACCTTTATTGGATCAGTTTTCAAGTATTTAATAGTTTATTTGGAACCTCAGTTTCAAATTAGCACTTCTTATAGCTGTTCTTTTTTTTGTTTTTGCTTTTTTCTTTTTCTAAATTTCAGCATTTCCTACATTGTGAACTAGCAGATAGACTCTACCAGATATAAGAAGGTAGATAACAAGCCCTTTGGCTACTTTCTTTGGACTGGCAAATGTGGTTATTAATGTTTCTAAATAATGTAATTATTTTGAAGAAATAGATAGCTTTAAAGAAAATATTGTTTATCATGAAAGCTTATAAATTTGAATTTGTCTCCAAATGTTGTGATTGTTTTTTCAACTACTCTTTATTTAACTTAGAAATTTTATACTGTAGAGAGAAAATTAGAATACAAAAGAGAGAGCGAGGGAGGAAACAGTGAAAACAACCTAGTTTCAATATCAACGTGTCCTTCTGTACTCAGTATTTTATTTCCCTCTTCGAAAATAGAAATCTTTTTGCATTAAATGGAGGTATGTCATGTTAATACCCTACAAATTCACAACGTTTATGCAACTGGTATGCTTTACATTTATCTTGACCAAACCTGCTCAACAATCATGGAAAAAAGGATTGTTTTTTAACTTGCTCTAGAAACCCTCACCCTTACTCTTATATATGACAACACAATGAAGTAATCTTAGGTAGTATATTACTGCTTTATATATTCTAGACAGTGTAGATCTCCAAATATCTTCAACGACAAAGTTGCTTTCACCAAGGCAGCGCCAGGAAGGCAGAGATAGTGGTTGTATAAAAAAAAATCATAATTTTTCCAATAAACTCGACCAAACTGGTGTAATACTACATATTTCTACAGCTTTTCAGTTTAATGAGAGGGTTACTGGAACAGTTTTAATAACTTTTTGATATTTTACTATAAGATAATTTGCTTTAAGCTGGGTTGCCAGATCTTATACTTCGGTCCTTATATGTCAAATCTTGCATTATGCATTTTTACTTATTGTGGAGAATTTTTTCTTGTCTTTCCTCATACAAAAACAATTATGATTTATGTTTCCAACGAATTTAATTTCCTTTTCTATATCAAGTATGGCCATAGTATACAGGTTGTATAGCAATAGAGGAATTAATGTCCATAAATTGTTTGCAATACTTGCCTGCCATTACATGGTCTTTCTAATTGTTACACCCATAAAGGTAAAACAAATGCCTTATTTTGCTTTGACCAGGAAAAACAAAAAAAGGATTTAACCAACCCGTTATCTATATGACAATGGCAGAAATATTTTGGGTTCCTTGTCTAGAGTGGATTGGAGCGGAAGAACCCAGCATTTATTTCAGAACTGCGACAATACTGAGGCCTAGTATCTGATTTAGGTCGTCTTGTGAAAATTTTCACCTCCCAAACCTGATATTTGGTAGAAACAGATGGTACAATGGCATTTGTTGAGGTAGTAGAACAATCTGAATACCACCTAATAGAAAGATGAGAGAGAGAGAGAGAGATCTCCATTAGGGTGGGCTTTAATGCATGTTGTCACAACTCATGGGTTTGATTTCAGAACTGTAACCTTACAACTACTGTGTGTGATGCTGAAATAAAAACTTTAACATCAGTTGCGTTAATCCAAAAAGGAAATTTCCCAGCAGTATTCTTCAAATGTTTAGTGGATTTAAGAGCGTGGATTAGAAGCGTTGGAGGCAGTAAAGAGCAGATATTATGGCATTAAATGTATCTTTTTTTTGGATAGGGACCTGGTTTTTTCTTTCTTTCTGAAAGTATGGAAGAACTGGCAACCCTAGGCGAGAAGTGAAGCAGGCGTCCCCAGAAGCTGAGACCAGGTTACTGCTGTCGGGATGCTGGTGTTGGTCGCTACTGCTTGTTGCTGTCTGAGGGCTCCCTCACTTCCACAGTTACACTCTCGAGTGTAGGAGTGGCTAGCGAGGAGGTGCCGCCCGTGGGGTGAGGGTGAGCGGAGCCGACCAGGGGGCTGGGAGGCGGCTTGGCTGGAGACCGCGGAGACCTGGTTGACGTGGCAGACGCGTTACTGCCCTTGCTACCTCTTCGGGATCCGCCGCCTGTTGAAAGTGAACCAAGCAGTCACATAAAGAATATCTACTCTGCACGAATCAGTACAAAATGCGAAATCGTGCACGGACGTTGTTCGGGCTTCACACCTGGTCTTGTATATGCGACTTTTTGGTGCCCGTCATTCTCAGATGATATTTGACCTCGATCTCTGAAGATAACATTGACTAGATGCGCTGATTTGATGGAAAGCCTTACACATCTATTCTCTCATGCAATATAAGTATATAAGGAAACATAAAATGAACATATTATCTGATTATCTCAGCAAAAAATGCTAACACCATTTTTTTAATCTCATTTCCTAATCTTACTTCTTTGAAGTTTGAGAAGTATTTTTGAATAAAATAGAAAGCTGTAAGCAGTGAAAAAATAGTCTTCTACTGGCGTGTTACATATATTGGCTTAAAATTTTCTCTCTGTTTTATCGTATTTTTCCCATAGTACAGTATACACAAAATATACAAATCGAACTGAGTTTGGATTTACAAAAAGTTTTATGGTTCCTTAAATCTGTGATGATAGCATTAAATGTTACAATACATTTTGATCCTGCAGTTTTATTTAAAAAAATCGTTAATTATAGCGTTGTTAAGTATTTCTGTTTACTTAAAATTGTACTGTCTTTGAATTTGCTTTCTGTTTTGTCTATGTTACGTGTACCTGGGTAGAATGCATGTAAGTTTTCTTAATGCTATGCACTGTCATATGTACTTCTTACACCAATAAAGAAAAAAAAAAGAGACGTTTGATTAATTTATAAATTTTGTAACTTACAAGTTACCAAAACGCACAGTAGTTACCATATACTTTATTGGACCAGTAACATATTCAGATTATTACGTAGTAATGTGTAGTGAAATACAGTAGGTAGAAAAGCTATGTAAGGTATTTTTAAAAGCATATTTCCTTAATATATATTATCTGAGAAGGATCCATATTAAAATCATAAGCCTTAATTACCTTACCATCACTTGCTTCTCTCTTAGTAGAGGGCTCATTAAAATGTTCGAGCAATCATCTGGATGAAACAATCTAAAACACCTCATGTGTGCGTTTAGTACGCTACATTGATTCCTCTAGTGCATGCAAACTTTTAACTGTATGATTCTTACTTTTCATTTGATAAAAGAAGGTGCCATGTTTCTCCCAAGTTGACTCCCAAAGGGCCATGAGTCATCAAAATGATTTATGTGCCTTCATTATGAGATGAAATTTTTATGGAGGAGAAAACCCACACTGTTAAATCTAACCAACAGAAACAATTAATTTTAAACTTGTAGTAAATATTTCAATACCCAAAATGAAACGAAATTTTCCTCCACAGATGATGACACGATTACTAAAAAAGCAGAGAACCTGCATGAAAGTAGATTAACCAGAGAAAATGGCATATTGTAATAGATGTTTGATATGGTTCAATATGGTGTACCACATATCACCTTCATATAGTGTCGGTACGGTTGGTGCCAACAATCTTTTGAGAGGAAGCAGCTTCATAGTTATGCCACTTCAAGTTGTATGAAAAGGATATTTCCTGCCAACTGTTCACAATGGATGAAAGCTCTGTGACCAAGAAAGAAAAGAAGTAGGAAAACAGCGGGGACGCAGCTTCTTAGCCCATTTCCGCCCAGAGAAAAGCCACAGTTCAAAGGTCCAGTAAATCATCCTGGTTGACCATTTTCCACACGCTTAGACAATCACTAGTGACTATCACTGATGTCTTTTAGCCCTGTTAAATGAAAATGATAGTAAGTGTTGTAGTGAACAATGCACCAGTCCATTTTTTTAGGGCGCCCATTTCCTTTACTTTGAGTGGTCCTGTTGATTTCCTCGTCCTGGAATCAAGAGCTACTTTCAAAACCAAGGGTGCTATTATTAAAATGAATTGTAGTTTTAAGTTCAAAATTCGGTGTTCTGGAAAGATCTTTGAGAGAATCATGATGTTTGTTTTGAGAATGAAAAGTTCTTTTATGTTGCTAAAATTGTCCAATTTTTCCTTCCACCTGGTGATTACAAGAACATTTTGATGCCCCTTCATATGTTTGTGTTTCTGTGACAAGTAAATGAAAGCTCAGTCAATGCTGAAGATATATTTAACAAATTCACATTTATATTCTTTGGTGATTCTGCATAGTGATGGAGAATGAGCAGTAACTATACAAAAAAATAAAATGTACGGTGGAAATTATATGATAGTTAAATTACGTGCCTTTAGTACTTCCACTGGACAAACGAAATTTTACGTCAAATTTTCTTAATGGTACTTGTCTGTCATGTCGCAGTCGCTAAATCTTCCACTTACTCATCCATATTGACGTACGCTACCAACATTTATTTTATGGCAGGGAAATCCATTTAAGCGCAAAAACTTTCAACATGGAAATATCATGAAAATGGTATAATTGATAAATTTGACATGATAGCAGAAGGGATATAATTATCAAAGACTAATAAACAGTAAATTCCCGTTTGGTTGATTCTTTACGAAATTTCTTGATCTTATTCACTTCTGTAACTAAGATGCTTGCATGAATTTCAACATTTACGACTATAATGTAGGATATTAACCTAAAATGTCCATTGTTTTGTAGTAATGTAATTTAAATGTTATGGTTGTTGCACATTACAAAAACTAATTTGCTACCAACAGTCCTTACGGTATTATATGTAAAATCATTGTTAATGCTAAAATGAGATATAGTCCTTATATACTAACCATAGTTTATCTATGTGAAACAATTTTTTAATATTCGACAAAGAGATGTTTCTTACTAGAAACTCGCTAAGAACTGACGTACAAATGAATCATTCATATTTCAGACACAGTTTATTGCATGACAAACTAGTACTGCGTGTAAACTAAATTTTCTGCTGTAATGTTGTAAAGACATATAAGATCATTCTACAGAGATAATGAATGTATTAATTAAAATATAATTAATCTATTTACTATTCATGTCTTGAAATGCTATATTAATACTAAGCTGTTTTTCCCCACACACTATGTCAAAAATCTCTACTGAAAGAAATGAATGAATAATTAGTTATTTCATCCATCTAACTCATCAATACTGGAAAACAGATACAAACACTTACAGATTAAATCCAAATTAGTTAAATACTAGCTAGTACACTATGGTACTTTCTGTTACTATCTGACAACAATTACACAAATACTTTTCAGTTTCAACTAATCTATTAGTAATTTTACGATTTTAGTGTAGTATTTATTTTAAACACTGTGGAGACAGGTGACCAGTACATTAAATATTCCTTGCTTTACTTTTCTTTTATTAATCGAGAAATTTATTCGCGTATCAAAAAGTTTCAATTTAAGCAATTTTAATGGGCCTGATTAGTACCAGAGTTATTTTCCTACTCACCTCTAAATATGTAGCCATTCAACATACGATATGTAGGCATTTCTAATCTCAGAAGTAATTAAATACGTGTGAATAAGAGGAGACTATAAAGAGTTTAAGTATCTTACGTTCTGTAATATAATTAAACCTTTAATTGGATGTACCTCTAAATTGTTTAGTGAAAACATATTATTTTGATGATTGAATCTGACATCTTCATTCTCTATAATTCCATTTGCACTGGTAATAGATTGTAGTTGAAATTTCTTTTGCTTCGATTATTTCGTACAGAATGATACGTAATCGTTGCAGTTGCCATACTGGAACCACGGAGGAAGGAAACATATGGAGACGACGCAAGAGACCTTCACCACGCATTGAAATGAAGCCGGGCGGAGGAAGAGTGGGGGGCTAGGCCGAACCCATACAGACACGGGGTATATGTACAAAAACCTCAAGGGGACTCTAGGATAAACGTAACACCGCAATCTGGTGATGGATTATTATGTAACTCGATGAGACAAATAAAAAATGAAGAATAAATTTTTTTATATCATGCATAGTTTTAGAGATATTCTGTCTCAAACGTGAAATGTTTTTGGTTGAAATTCAAAGGAAAAATTGGTCAAAGTCAAATTTGATGACGGATTCTTATTTAAAAAGGCGAGACAAATAAAAAATAAAGAATAAAATGTTTAGATATCTCACTTAGTTCTCGAGATATACTGTCTCAAAAGTGAGGTGTCTTGAGTTGAAATACAGAAGAAAAATTTCGCAAAAGTCAAATTTAATGATCGATTCTTATGTAACACCACGAGAAAAATCGAAAATAAAGAATAAATTTTTTCGATATCTTGCTTAGTTTTCGGTATATACTGGGATTGGGTTGATAAGCGGCCTGGATCAAAAATTAATTCTGCCAAAGCCACAATGGTGGGCATGCAGAATGGATATTTCAGTTTTTTTACTACCACATGTGGTTAGGTTGAAATGCGGCCTAGATCGGAATAAAAATAGTTATCTTGTTAGAATACATCGTAAGCTTAATTGGGAATACCTGGAAGCAGTTTATATCGCGATACACGTTTTGTCACTAACTTGGTTCTCATGAAATTACTAACAGTAATAGCTAAATTCTTTGTCCCTTATGGAACAACAAAACCATTCTGGTACAGACTGCATTTAAACCTAACCACAATATCCAATAAATTGTCGCTATAGAATCAAACTATGTAGACATACCCACACACGCATATTTGAATCGCAAACTGTATTTGCAGTAACAAATTAGCTCTTGACCTCAGTGTTTTACCAACAATGTACTGGTCACTCCACGGTGCATCATTACTTTAAGCAGATTTTTTAAAAGGTATTTTAGTTCTATATACAAATGTGCTCGGCTCATACCATTCCCGCATGCATTGTTCGACATCAATGCACATTTTTCTTTGTGCTCTGAAACAGGAGACAAGATGATAACAGACTTAGTACAAGGAAGTAAAGGTAAAATAGTAAGATAGTGAATTAGGAACAGGCTGCTTGCACCTCATTTACATTTGCAAACACATTAGCTATCAACAATGCAGTTCTATTTTTAATAAGTGTACGTGCGTTTCAGCTATGTACAGCCTACAAGAATATAAAATGAATTTAAAAAAATCCATTTAGCTAGAAAAAATATCAGCAACAAACCTCAAAAGCATTTGAATTAGACCTTTCCTGCAACTGAAAACAATGGTGATAATTAATACCAGCAATTAGCCATGCAAAATTTTCATTATGAGACTGTTTACAAAAGAGAATTAGTTATAAAGAGTTTGAAATACAATTTTAGGAGATATTACAAATAAAAATAATTTTATTTTAAAGTATTTTGGAGAATTAATATAATCTATTACCACACCAATGTTTACTAGAGATCTACAGCAGTCGGAAGTTTTGGACTTTATATATACTTGGTATTAGTTTATAGGAATAAGCAGTGAAGACCAAGTCCTTTTAAATCTCGTTTACAAACAAAAAAATTTACTACGTTCCATCAAATGAGTTAATGCAATCGTTAAATTTTTTCTATATTCTGATATTCTCTTCATATCGATACTCTAGCTAAACATAGGCTGTCATTTTCTCTTCCAGATTTTTTAGACTTTTTCTTGCTTTACAGTTTTTCCCTTCAACTGTTACTTTTACAGGACAGAATTTATTGGTTCCTTAAAAATTCTTCAATTCTCACTCAATCTGTTAATTATCTTTCATTCAAGATACAATTTTCTACAGTGTAGTGCTATCAGTATAGATTTTGTAAGAATTGGTCTTGTTTGAATGAATTGCTGAAGTATTTAACGAAATTCTGGACTTCACTATTTCGATATGTTAATATTAGATTTATACTGTCTTAATCTGTAAATCCATGTTTGTTCTTAAAATCGTAGAATACGAATATTTTTTAATTGCTTTGTTATTGATTATTCGTATTTATTTTTCTGTAAATTGGTATCCTTTTCAAATTTTCTCGTCATTTGTATAAGATCGTGTATTGTATACTTTTTCCTTTAAACATTTCATACTGAATATTCAAGAGATTTTTAGCACCAGAAAAAAATTAAATGGAATCGCATCACTACTTATTCTACCTGCCTGCCATTCTTGCGAAGCAATCTGACCTTTGTTTCTTAAATTCAGTTTGTTATCCCACCCTCTGAAACCTAAAAGCACATAATTATCAATAATATTGCTGCATTGTATTAATATGTTATGCTGAAGAATCTTTTTTATTGAATCGTAGTTGTCAACTTTCATTGTTATGTATGTAATGTCTTCTTAATTATCATTTATTTTTCAGATTTTCAGTAAATTTTTTGTAATTACACGACTGTAATTACACACTGCTCATTTTATTAATTGTTTTCCGATTTCTTTCGGCAAATATTTTCTTCATTACTGTGGATACTGATGCAGCAAGAAACAATCAATACATGAAACTATTTTTGAATTCTGTTAGCATTTGGAGGACAGTAGTCCGCCTGTTTAAGACTGTTGATAAATGGCAATGAGCCTTTTAGCAAATCCACAATTAGTGTACTGTCACTGTTTACTTTTTATGTGTCTACTGAATTCGATCATTTAATCTGTGAACAAGGTCATACTGGAATAATTAAATCATAGATTTATACCCTTTTATATATTCTTACTTCAGCATGACTCCCTGTTCGCTGCTTGTGTGGTTGAATACGAATAAATAAATATGATAAGAAATTAATTTATTACATTCATGCTTATATAAAAATTACTTTTGTTTGTTTCATTTGCGAAGGATGTACCCATGCAAGCAACATTGTTTTACACACCCATGCTCTACAGTCTATATTTAATTTACCGTTTGCAACAAAATTCTTTTTGTCTCCTGTTGCGCCTGCGTGCATGTAATGTCACAATAAGTTAGCAGATGTTATTGCACAAATTAAAATTGCTTTTAGCGTGAACAAGAAATATTTACAGTGACTGCAAATTAGATAATCTTTGAAGCCAAATAAAACTGAACGATAAGCTCACAGCAGTAAAACAAAGAATACCTTTTCCTTCCATAAATATAAGGAACTGTATGAGTGAAATAAGCTGTGCATTGCAATGGTGTATTAGGATAGAATAGGATTGCCAGAAGCTACCCTTTATACTTAAATGCAAAGATTTTAGCTCTACATCACAAGATTAATTTTTTACACTAATAGTAAAGTAATTTATGATCACTAATTGTATGTCCTACACAGATTTACCTTTTAAGTTGTTTGTAATGTTTATAACGGACTGAATTAATAAAGAATAAAATATAAAAAGAGTTAAGTGTTGCTTAAAACAAAAACGCCAAAAGTATTTTATCTTGCTATCGTCGTTGTTATCACTTATTAGACCAAAGATGTTATAACTAGTGCTCTTTGACGCAATCATGGAGCAAAGAAAAGAGAGGAGACCACTTAAGGAACCTTCCTCCACGAGGAACCTTCTCCATACAACGAAGTGAAGCTGAGAGGAGAGCGGTGGGGTGAGGAGGTAGCCATATAAGTAGAGCCAATAAATACAGGGAATGTATATGGCACGGAAGAATTTCTTCGTTTTTAACCTTCGCATTACGAAAAATGAAGTCTTATGGGGTCACATTTATAAATACCCTAATTATCCATAAACATTAGAATTTAAGAAAAAAAAGCTGATAAATAATTTTCGATTGGAATTTTGTACGTAGAAAGAGAACTTTTTTTTCTCCCCCGAGTGGGTACAAAAAATAAAATAAAAAAAAATAAATAAAAAAAATAATTAAATTGACGGTTATATTTCTGTTCAGATAGATTAGATAGATGTTCAAATAGATTATATTTCCACTTTCCATTTCAATAATTTTAATCCTTTCAAAATCTTTGATGGGAAAGATTACAAAATCAAGAAAAATAGGTCTAGACCTAATTACAAACAGCAGCAAGTCCTATATGAAATTTAAAAAATAGCCTTCAAAAGAATTTACCGCTTACTCAGAAGATATTGCACCTGTAGTGGATAGATCTATTTAAATTCGCCAGCAGCATCAGTGCAACGGGATTCTATCATTACCGTGCCCCCACAATCTGATGATGAATTCTTATGGAACTCGATGAGACAAATCGAAATAAAGAATATGTGTATATATTGATATTTCGCTTAGTTATCGAGATATAATGTCTTAAAAGTGAGGTGGTTAGGTCGAAATGCGGCCTGGATTAAAATAAAAGGGAACTAAGCGAGATATCAACAAAAAAAAAAAATGTTCTTTACTTTCAATTAGTTTCGTTAAGTTACATAAGAATTCATTATGAGATTGTGGCACCATGTTATTGATACACCTTCCCAGTGCAATTAACTTGCTGCCATACATTAAAAGTCGCAAGATTAATGGGGAGCAGTTTGCATCGCGTTACATCCTGTGTCACTAACATGGTGCTCAAAAAATAACTAATAACAATTAAATAATTTGTTCCTTATGCTATAAAAAGAATATTCTGCTACATGCTGCATTTCAACTTAATCACAATTTGACATAATATTGCCGCTAAAATGTCAAACGATGCAAACGCAACTAAACACATAAAACTTATCGCGAATTACATTTCGGATAACATCAAAATGGACTTCATACCAATTCTTAGTTCACATAGCACAAATTAACACAATAAATTTCATCACAAACTTTCAATTCAAATTACAACTCGACTAAAGCATGTAGAATAATGTATTTTCTGCGTAGCGGTGTAAACTTGATCCTACGTGAAAAATAGTATGATATAATGGTTCTCTGCATCTACAAATATTTGATAAACCGTAGTTCTATTGAGATATGTGAATAAACGTTTTCAACAGGCATTTTAAATCTATAATGACAGTTCGTATTCTTGCAGACACCGCGTTGAAAATACTTCAAGAACAATAATTAAAACGTAACTAACCTATGGAATGTTATTCCAGGTTGTTTCTCATTCATTCTTTTTGTGTAACCATGGGCAGCACAAGATGGCATTATAAAACACTTTGAAATATCAGAACATGAAATGTTCACAGCAGGGAAGGTAATGAAAACAGACCAATGTTTTGAACCTGCTAATATGGCAACGCGCATGGGCTGTCAAATCCAGAGTTTACAGTCGGCTTTTGCTACCTCCATGGACGCAATATTTGGTCTAGAAACACTATAATTTATACATCTTGTTCCTTATAAACAAGCATAACACTTTTCAGATTCGTTTACTACAAAATGAGCTCTAATTGTCAAGACATTATATAAAGATTTCCTGCCTTTCTTTATAATAAATGTAACTCTTCAGGTTACGAAGAACTTCTGGCAATCCTATATTAAAAAACAAGGATCTTACTTATAATTTAAGAAAAAGCTTGTAATAATGAATATTCTGCCTGTTTTACATTTCATGCTCAAAGATTATTGGAAATGCTGTATTGCTGTCGGGCAAGTTTGATAATGCTTCTGGAATCAGCTGAAATAATATTAAAAAGAAAATATTTAAAATATTATATATGACAAATAATAAAAAAGTGGTAGCATTTTGTATAAACAGAACTATTTTAAAGTACAGAAGAACATTTAAAAATGACTAAATAAATAAGAACTGAAGGCTGAATGTTTAAAGTGGCATTAATCATTAACCCACACCCGTAAACCATCAGTATATTCATTCTGGCCAGTAATGAACTATTAGGAAATTTCCTCTATTTAATAACAAACCAAGAGAAGAATATAGTAAAGCAGCTATGAAATTTTATTGTAATCCTATAACGTTCAGTTTGTATTTTGAAGCTGTTACATCCTCTGCCTCGTTAATGCGGATATTTCTTTCCTTTTTTTTTTTTTTTTTTTGTCGAAGTACCGTTTACATCATTAAAGACGGCCATTGATAAGCGATTCAAGTAAATGTAAATATTTTCATTTATCATTTGATAATAAACATACTTAATCTGAAAAAATTAGGGAGATAATAGAAGAGGTTTAGGATTCCTGCATCTTTTACCATGTACCAACGAAGTAAGGAACCTAGGGAGAAAAAAATATTGGTAAGGTCGTTGCTTGGCTATGGTGGAGTAGTATGGAGGCCAAATTTAAGTACAAATATATGTGTCCGGCGAGATTTATTGGCGGATATTATCGTGGAACATAATCAGTAACTGATTGGACAAAAGAGCTGGCTGGGAGTCATTGGAAAATTGGTGGTGAAGAGATTGGCAAGCGGTCTCAATGGATATTGTTACAGGCATCAGGACTAGTGGGAAAATTTTCAATTTTAGGTAAGGAAATCAGGATTGGAATTCTTAAATTATCAAGGGAATGCTGAATAGCTTACCTCACATAGTACGTAAAATAATATAAAGTGATTTAAAGTAAAAATTGACTTAATGTAAAAGTATGTGTGCAGGTGACCTTGTCACCAGAGCTTTCACAGTTAATAATAATAATACTGTATGGTATGTACAATGTATTTTTTTTATATAGAATCTGTATTTTTTAGCGTATGTCTAGGTCTAGTATACCAACTATACTGATAAGAGTGTAGTAGACACTTCGCAATAGGAGTTTTGTGATTACTTTATAGATACTGACGAAACAGAGGATTCATTAGTATAAATAATTACAACTATTTCCATTGGGCCTAAAAATGTTCAAATAATTTAGTCTTAAATGTTACCTTCAATTTAGTTGGAGTATTTTCAGTATTATTTTTCATTTTTACATTAAATTCTAAAAAGAAGCTAAGCGCTTCATTACTATAGCTGTTGGTGCTGATGTATGAATTAATGCCACTTTTTTTACAAAACAAATTAAAAAGTTACTATCTGATTAAATACGTGTCTTATTACGCTTCTTATGAGGTAGACCGGGTCTGCAACATAATTTAGCAAACAGTTTTGCATTAAGCTATTCAAATAAGCACAGTATTTTATTAAATAATAAAAGCAAAAAAATACATTATTACAATTGTAGACAATACAAACCATTATAATCTATGCAGCAAAGCGTTTGCATAAGCCAGCTCGCCTTAACAAAGAAGCGAAGTAGATCTTTTAGAAGCAGTTCCAGGTAAGCACTATGCAACTACCTGGCATGGCATATGATATTTTTTTTACATGTGTCCATGTATTGTGTTATTTGTTGGGAAATAGTATTAGTCAAATTCAGGGACATAAATTCGGGAGGAATGCGAACTAGAAGCAACTATAACGGCAGCAAAGGCGTTCTCATATACTACGCGTTGATGCATACAGAGACAGAGGAACCGCCGAGGGTTGGGAAGCTGACGTGGGATAAATACCTCTGAGAGTAGACGGTGACCGTTATGAAACAGTCACTTATATATCAGCCCTGAGTACTCCATTTTTCTGTAATTTTCATAGAAGGATGTGAGGTCCATTTGATAGAAATAACAGTGCTTTCAGTATCAAACATTGGGACACGCCCATTGGGGTAAAACAGATTATGGTTGAAGCAACTCTACCAATATAAAGTAATACCCATTTGGAGGGCAGTTCCACCACATGATTATCATAATGTATATAAAAGCAGCAAATTATTGTCAGACTGTAGGTTTCTTGGCGTTGAAAATGAATAAAATTTTCTCGGGTAACTAGCTGAGTTAGTCTACCGATCAAACACGACGGCGGTCACAAATCCCTGCCACCATTGTCAATAGTGGCATAGGTGTGATCGCCGAATCGTCGTGTTTGATCGGTAGACTAACTTGGCTAGTTAACCGAGAAAATTTTATTCAATTTATTGTCATTTTGTCAAAACAGTATTTCGAAATTTCTAACAAAACTAACAATATTTTTTTGGACTTATCTATTTGCTACAACTTGTCACAGTTGATTACATTATTAAATCCTTCCAGGTGGATTTAACTAAACATGGTCATACGATAACACGTGTTACTTGATTATATAAGAAATGATAAGTTTTTTTCTATTGGGATATTGTTTATTAGTTTCGTATATTCTTCTTTTCGATGGAGTAAAATTCATTCAGGGAAACAAACAGCATAATATTGTTTTGTAGTTATAATAACGCTTTATGCAGGACAAAAAGTTGATAGCACAGTAAACTTGCGGATCTCTTCAGAGCAAACCTCCCAATGAACATTGATAAGCCCAGTTACGTTGGACTTGTTTTGAAACACATCTTTACACTTTAAATGTGAACCTTCCGAAATAAATAATTATACGCTAATCTCTAAAGTTTTTTCTTCATATTTAGAATGATATATTATATTTTTGGGTTGCGAGACAATATATAATAATACATTAAACTAATTAACTATCTTATTCACGAGGCTGTTTTAATGGGAAAGTGCTTTAGGACATTGTATGTATGAATGGCACGTGTGGTTACTAAATGCATTTTAAAATATCTTTTGGACTTCATGCTTCTTGCAATAATATAAAGTATTTGCTCATAGGTTATGATGTTTAGTTACATGTTCGGGGATTAACAAGTCTCAACACAAATTAATTCCCCAAACTCAGGGTCTTATATAAATCATTCCCACTTTAATAACTGAAGATACATTTAATTCTGTACTGCTTGACATATACCAGAAAAGTTATCCAATTTCTCCAAGGTTTTAGAAAAACTGTTACAACCCAAGATTCGACTTTTTTTTTTGGAAAGAAATAACCCGTAACTAAAGAAACTGTGAGTATTATTTTTGTGTGAAAATTGATAGGAATTATTAATAAATTGCTATAAACTTAAGTTCACCTTCAATCTGATTTTTCCATTCAATCAAATTTTCAGATTATAATTAAAAAATGAGGCAGATTAGGGTGTTAATGTTTGTACATGTTTCTTCGGAAGATTCTTAACAAAAATAATTTGAACCCTTAATACAATGTAATTCCTGCTGTTGGAAGAAGAAATTCAAGTATATTTTCCACTAAATCTCGTTTAACATTAGTGTGTTTAGCGCAAGAAAAGAAGATTTTGTGTAACTGCATTAAGGAGATAAAGGAATAATGACGTTTGCGGCAAGTTAAATAAGTTCATTTACTATTTCAATCTATTATTTCGTCACTTCTTTTTAGCACGGCTTCTAATAACTAATTTAAAAGCACAGAAGCTATTTTCTACTTCTAATTCTACATTCGAAGTTCTCAGTCGTCGTAAGTAGGCTACTACAAGGCTGTTGTGCATTTGGAATAGCAAAGATATTAAAATATTTCACACTCAATCCGACTGAAAGAGAAATCAATGCACCATTACAAAAAATCTGAAATACAAGGATCTATTATATCTAACTACCTATGTAAGCAGCAACTTCAAGCGCAGCAATATTAGTCATCGTGTGCCAAATGGTGTTTCTCTGATCTTCTGCAGCCCTGCACATTCAGAGGAAGGTTAAATAGTGCTATTCAAACCTTATCACTATAAATGCCTGGTATACCGTGCTTCGTGACGACAAAAGGAAGCTTCAAAATTGTGAAATGAATAAAAGCATTGCCGCCTTTCACTGCCACCAAATTTGGGATTCCGTTCACAGAACTACTCATCCAAAACATCACAGATAAGTCAGAGTGGTCTTGGTATCTTAAGTAACACAAGAAATATATGTTTCGTGCAGCTTTTTCTATTTTACATGTATAGGAATTTTGATTTCAGTAAATCAAATTTTTAGTTCGATTCTTTTAAATATGTGATTGAAACAAAATTTTAAGCCCCCGAAATAAATGATGGAGTCATGATGTGTTTCCTGAACCAAAATTACGTTTTGCAATTTATAAAACTCATTGTAGATTATATGATCTGAATTCCCACTGTGCTAAAGCAGTATTTTTAAATTAATTGAGTTATTCTTTAAGGTACAGAGTATTGCTAACAGAATGTCTTGAGGAGTATGGGAGAATGAAATTGAAATATTGTACAATATTGGTCTACCAGGCTGAAATTGTTCCAGGACGTAGAACAGTAAACGACCGACACAGAAACGTTATGTCATCAGGACATACCAAATTTTTTAAAGAATGAATTTCAGAATGTGTGAATCATAAATTGAAATATGCTGTTGAAGAATGCTGACAATGCGTTCGCGAAAAAGTTTTTTTAGTAATAAAATATGACATGAAATATATTGCCAGTTTAAGAAATCTCACTTCATTTTAAGATATCCTCTGTTTTCAAATACGGAGGTACCAATTTTTAAAAAAAAAATATAGTAGAAGCAAACAGCATATCCGATTTTCCATTTATGAATTCTTCAGAGATTGAATTACTTGTATCTTGGAAATTTTTATAATAATATACGATGTTTCCAACTTATGTGTATAAAAGAGGACGAGAAATTATCTTCCGTATATGATGACTCTTTAAAAGTGGTGTGGACCCAATAAATTCTGAACCCAAAAAAAGCAACGTGTAGAACGTACATGAAAAACCTAAGTAGCCGTTGGTAGTTCCATGCGCTACGAGTATTTCGGCCAATTTGCTACCAGCAACAAAAGAAAAGAAAATTCCAGATGTCATTAGAAATATACCAGTTAAAGGGAGTCACATGATCAGATTAATCTGGGATTATACTGTATGAGAGGTGGAGGAGGCTAAGAGGGTATATATATATATTGCTCCAGAGTATTGACATTTGGATCTTTGATACGAAAGTAGGAATTGTGTTAAAACTATTCACTGTAATACATTTTCTAATATATGGATGTCAATACAATTTTTTATGTGTCAGGCAAGGTGGATCGAATCATGGGTGCGTTCTCATTGCCACTGATATCATTTAATATCACAGGATGGGTATCCGACAGCCTTGAAGAATACAAAATGGAATACTATGATCTAAAGATACAAGGATACAATGGAGAAAAAACGTAGGCCCCACCGGAAACTTGGCTAGGTTCATTGAGAAAAGATGTTAAATAGATATAATCGTTCTGTACTAAGAAAAAATTAAATGCAGCGGAACTGATAAATATTAGAAGTTTGAAATATCTGTGATGAAAGTGAAATAAACAGAAAAGATATAGAAGGAAAAAACAGAGATTAATTTTAAACCAACAATTAAGAAAAAAATAGTTCGTAACAAATCTTAGTAGATGTGAGATACATGGATATTCCAGGAGATAGTAAACTAATACTGATCCCAGTTAATTTGTAAAATTTATAACTCATGGGACCACATCGCTGACCAATTGACGTTAATTTCAAGACTCGTCACAGTACAGAGTCCTCCAGGAATGCTAGAAATGTCTTGTTGCAGTAGCGGATCAAGGAACTTTGATTTCGGAAGCTTGTGAACCGAAAATAGTAGTAAACCATATGTAATAAATGGAATTAAACTTTATGTTTGTGTTGACTGTGTCGTGTTTAACAATTATTTAAACGATTGTTGTCTTGGTAGTTCAAGAATCTATGCTTAGGAAGCTTCTGAATAAAAAATACGAGGAAATAATCTCCAATAAATGGAATTAGGATTTATGTTTGTGTCACCTAAACTATCAAATTGCAGATGCCCAAGTCTACGCGTTATTTTCTATTAAAATTGACTATCCACAAAAACAGAAGATGATGTTGGTCTAACGGAAGGATCGCACTAGCAGGGAATGATACACTGAAGTCAGCTGATATGCGAGGTGATACATGTTATCAGAGATGAACTTAAAGAGAAGCCCAGGTTTTAGGCGTAGCCTACTTTCAGTACATTATCTAACTGTTGAGGAGATGGATTCTTTTATAGCATCACCAGTGATATCTTTGACCAAGCTTTCTAAAGCTGAATGACCACCTGAAGCGTATCTGTGATGTTCTGGAAGCGCTAAGTCGTCCGGGGGAACTCGTCCCTGCTCTACTGCAGCCGAGCCGAGCAGAGCCTAGCGTGAGATCATCTCAGCACTGTGTCAAGAAGCGAGAGAGGTGATCGTCAACGCCGTCGCAGTACTTATCGTTTACCATATGACGGTGCCGGCGATGCAGGTCGCAGAGAGACCATGCTGGGTTGGCGACTCGGAGGCACCAGGCAGCTGCGTCTGCGCCCGTGGTCACCTGTAGGAGGCCAACTCGCTGAGCGGGGAGCAACGCAACAAAGCGGCAGCGCGCTGGCAACCTGTCTCCAAGACTCACCACTCACCGGGCAGCGCGTCAAGAACAGTACCAGGTAGACCGCATCACCTCCTACTTAGGACCAAGCATTGCGAGGAAAAAATAGTGATGCGCTGCGTATTATGTCAAGGACTCACCCAAATGATAACGGCTGGTCCAGAGGATGATGAACAATTCGGGGGAATCTGCGTCTACCAGCGATCAATCAACGTTCACCTGCTGCAAGCCATAAACGATAACACAATGCACCCAAAGACTCGCAGTGCATTGACAGTGCGTACGGAATATAGACGCAAACTGGACGGAGACTTTCCATCGAAAAAATCACGAGGGAATTGAGAGATACAGGCAACCTGTGGGAGTGGTCATAAATGGAACCTTAGTTTGCCTCTATTGAGAAATTAGGTGTAAGCCGGTCACCGTGTTTTGGGTATAGTCACGGTTCATGAACAGTCTTAGATATTAGCGTCATAGGTAATTGTAGCTGAAATACGAACTTGACCTGTATTTGGTCCTAAGTGTTTTCTCCGGAAAATTTTAAGGGTGGTAGAAGTATTAATAGACGTATTAAAAAAGGTCAGAAATGATATCGCTATTTTATAAGCATGGTAAAGGGATCAAAGATCGAAATCGCTTCATCCCACCATGCTGAAATACGAACTTGACCAGTATTTTACCCTAAGAGTAAAGACAGATTTGCGCTGAAAAACATGGCATAACTACTATAGAGGTAAAATCCTGACTGCTCTGAGATGGAGGGTTCCTCGACGAAAATGGGAGTTTGACGTGTACCAGTCGATTTAAGTAGAAATTTCTGTATACACTGTCCCTAAGCAATAAGTTTTACTATGTTAAATCAGTAGAGAAAATCCTTAGTGCATCCTCATTACAAACCTCATATTCTGGGATTGAATTTCATCAGAAAGCAACGATAAAAGTAATAATTATAATTGCAGTAACAGCGGATGGGAACGGTGAAAGAAAACCGGTAATATCCCTGATAGTGGAGACATTATTCTCTTTAGCAAAACGTTGGTAAATAGAAATATGAATGACAAGATCTGATCCTGACTCTGGTCTTAGAAGACGCCACGTAACGTGATGGTTCTATAATACAGGAATCGTGACCTATGTTTTACACAATATTCCAAATCATCTAGCTAATGCCAAGGTGGGTCATTACGAATAGCCAAAAGTCATTATCCCCATTTTCTCCCTTTCAATACGCATACTTTCGTAGCTAATCCGTGGACTAATTTGATGCACTCCTTCAACTTTTCCTATGCTAAACCAATCTTTTCATCTCTATATACCGATAACAAACTACTGTTTAATAATATTGGATTTTCCCGGAATGGCGCGTTATTTATTTTCATTACTAAGCTTTCACCTGACATGCTGCAACCTTCTTCAGGCATAGTATGTTTATATAGCAACAGCATCAAGCATCTTGGAATACTAAACCACTGTCTTCGTTTAAGTCGTTAGTTTTCTTCCAAATTTCTGCTGACCCCTTCACTCGTCAAGGTCACCACCGATCTTCTTTCCACAGCAGCCTCGTGTCTTCAAATTTTATCTATGCCCAGAACTACGGCGGATTTGGCGCTATAGTTATTTTTTTAGTGGTGGATATATTCCTTAAGTATAAGCTTAATAAATTATTAAACTACTTTTTGTATTCCTGCACAGTTCTCACCTTCAGCTGTTCCACTATTCCTTTCTATTCTTTTGGAAACTGTCTTCGACAGACTCCTTTCAAAAGGTGATTATTTCGTCTTTTATCTGTCTATTTAATCTTTAACATAATAATGAAGCACCAACTGCTCTTCCTTTGGGAAATCCCAGATCTCCATTTCCATATACGTATTATGTTCCAGTATTCTTTTTGAGTCGTACTTGCGGTTTTGGTATTTCTTCACAAAGTTCTGTCAGTTAGTGTTCATACATTAATTTTGAAGGTTTTAGAGGTTTCACGAACCACAGCAGAGTGATAGTAACAGCAGATGCAGAATGGTGTTAGAGAGTGACTTTTGTGCTGGGTGCCGTTGACGCTGACAGTGACTGAACTGTTGTGCGTTGACGACACAGAAGCAAACACCGAGCTGGCCTCACTACGGCATCTACCCACATCGACACCGACACAGACACTGTACCTCGCGGCGTTGTCTAAGCGTCAACCGGCGACGTCTCCCCACGGCGCTGCTGCAGGAGGCGTCGGTCGGTGCCGATGGAGGAGCAGGAAGGCGTCGGCTTGAGCGACGCCACACTCCCCGGTCGGCTGGACAGCGACCGCGAGCTCGACCGGCTGGTGCACGACCGACGACCACCAGGCTCAGCCGCTGCATCATCCGTCAAAACTCAGACTGACCACAGGAATGTCAACATGCTACACACTTCTCACTAAGACGAGCCAAGTAGAAGAGAGTCCAGCCCAACAAGCATCAAAGAAGAGAAGGACATGTCACTAGTCAACGATTAACACCCTAAATGAGATATATCTGACATATAGAGCCTATAATCTTCAGAGTGACGTACATTTTCCATTAACAAGTCAAGCACAACATTCGAGTTTTAGAGAACTTCAAGAGCAATCTTATGACAACTCAGTTTGTCGGATTTGGAAACAAAGAAGGAAGTGCGATCAGATTCACAGACTGAGTGAATAGGAGGAATAGCAGGCACACACAGATTATCGAGTGTACTGCAGCAAAGGGCTCAGTTTGAGGTATTCCCAGAAATTTAATCTAAGAATTCATATATATCATATAGAATCTTGTGAGATAACGAACATTATCTCACGTACCATTATCAACTTTTGCGTATTTATTCCAAAACCCAGTTTTTCAAGTACTGACATCTATGCATTCAATCTAGTACAATATGTTCAATGAGATTATTGCCACGAACTCCAAACTAAATGTAATCCATCTTTAAATGGCAGACCCTCTACCCTATAGGCCAACCTGCATCCATGTCAAAAAAATTTGGAACTGGGTAAGAGGTACCACTTCACATATTTTAGACACTGCCACGAGAAGAATAACACTGTAACACTTCCTAAAACCAGAAATGACATTAGATTCTGAAAATAGAAGAAACGATATAATATGGCTTATAGGAAACGTTATATATTATGTATTTGCAAAAAGAATTCAAACATAGAAAGCTGTTGGTGTCATCTTGTGGTAGACTACCACAGATTCAAGAGGAGGAAAAAGGATGAGAAAATTCTTTTTTCGCAAACTTTTTAGATAACATTATATCCTTTTAATAATAGTAAGCAAGGTTTTCCCAATATAATGCATTACACTAACAGGCAGTAAGATGCGAAAGACCAAATAATATGATGGGAAAGAGGAAAAGACCCCTCTCCTCCAAGGTATACATTGAAAGCAAAGAGCTAATTACATACATACAGGATTTTTGTCTGAGGCTATAAAAGTCTCTGATGAATTAAACATAAAATAGGAGCCCTTGAAGATTATAACACCACAGTATGAAACAGTTTTTGTACAATTTTGTGTATCTTATGCAACGAAGAACTTCTATATAGCTTATCATTTGTCTATGAAATTTTCATCCGCAAAGTAACTTCGTCCAGATTTACGAAAGAAGAGGCATTTAAAATGTTTTGATTTGAGTGTGTTAATATATGAAATAAATCTATACTTTATAAGTAACTTTAATAATACAAAATTAAAAACGGTCTTTGGAGCAAGGAACCAGTTGTTTAAAACTCTGTGGAACAGCCGAGTCTCTGCGGTGTCAGAGAAAATATCAAAAAGAAAGAACAGATTATTGTTTTGTGGATTTAAAAGAATAAGAGAAGATTCATTATCTGTTGAAGATGGCTTTGATACATTTAATGTAGATAAAGGAAATCTTGGAAATAAAACAGGGCAAATACCATGTGATTAATAATCTTTTCTGTCAAAAAATATGAACTTCGAAAAACGGTGAACAAGTGCAGGTTACTAAAGACTTACAGTTTCCATTTGGTACTTCACTAATTAGACCCAGACCAAATATTTTTTGCAAACAACGCATTTTTAATCCTAGTTGAGTCCAATATTTATTAGCTAGTTCTTAATACCATAATTTAATGTCCCTACTGTCTTGCATCCTAATAACTTTAATGGTCATCAATGATTTGGCTTACAAACACGCACACAGCTTCAATAAGAAATGGTTCAAAGAATAGGAAAACAAATGTTCGCTGATTCTCTTATAACCTGCTGACCTAATACGTCTTGCTTACAAAGAATCAAGAAAACACATTTTAATCTTCAAATTGACGATCAGACACATAGCCACATTGACAAACGAGAAAGGAACTGTTTTCATTGTTATCTGACTCATTATCTCTTAGTAGGGAATGGCCACCAAAAAGATCCGTCCAGTTGGACACCAAGTATAAGAGAGACGTCAGGAAGATTTCTGTGCATCAATTCTGTCTTATTATGAGCTGATGTAGCAGACCTTTTTCAAAGGAATAATCACCTCAAAGGTCCTCCAGGCTGATGTCCGTTACTGATCACAACACTAAAATCATCCGCAGTTTCAAACTGCGCTAAAATATATTACTTTTCTACCACATTTCGAGGATCCCATTCTAACCCCTTATCGTGACAAATTATTATATATCCAGTTACAATAACACGTGCTGTATACAGAAATAATGGAAGCAATGCTCCCGCTGTTACCACATGGATTGGTCTAGAACGCTTTAGCTACTTATGTAGAATCACTGTGAAAGGCGTTGGGGCGGGGGTGGGGTGGGGGTTGGGGGGTGGGGAGTACTCGCTGTGGAAGGGGCCGCCTGGAGGTTAAACTGTATTCTGCGATGAAATTGACGTCTGCCTCCTTAACTGACCTAAAACAGGGTTCCACGCCGTGCTGAGTTGTTTACGACGTATTCCGTCAGACAATAATGGAGCAAGTGTTTATTCACTAACACATTTCTTATTTAAGAAGGACAACGGTTAACAGTCCTCTGAACAGCAACTGAGTTCTCTATGTAATCGTAGGTTTTCCCGGCGAATCTGATGCTTGAAGATTTCTCGGACATGCTGTTACGTCGCGTCCTGGACTGCGCTCCTCACGTCGGTCAGCAGACGCAACCTGAAGATGATGGCACATTACGCCGTCGAAAATTTGTTGAACCACGATGAACTGAACCGGCTGCATGCCCGAGAAATCTTCAAAAATTGAGTTCTTCATCGTGGGTGTAGTGGGTTGCAGCTATTATAGCGGTTAGTCAATTTTTAGTGGCTTAGTGAGTAGAGGCCTGATTGACTCAATAGAGGAAATCTACTCTTTAAGTCATGATGGGGTCTATTTGCACTAGGGCACTTACCATGAAGGCACTTGTTCTGAGATAGCCACTATCAACAGACTGAGTTCTCTATTACTAATGAACTACATTGGGCAGATGTTCATCTAATAATGATCTCTGGGTATTGAAGGTATCACGGTGAATAATTAACTATGTACACTAGTTGATTTGTTGTTGGTGAAAACACTAAATTGCAACTAGTATATATCAGATAAAGGATATTTAGGTGTGAATGGTTTGGCTAAAAGAAGCATCATTGGCTCCTCCTAGTGAAGGATTATGCGTCCACTAATTCTATACAGAGTGAAGGGGCTCCTCAGTTTGAATTATCCTTTGGGAAGGACGTGTACTGCAGCCACTTTGCATCCACTAATCCATCTTTGGCTTGTGAAAGGTCACGGTAACTTCCTATTTACTAGCTGAGTTCTTGACTGTGAGGAGAAAACATTGCAGCAGGTCTACCGGGTGATTCTGTGATGATGTTACAAACGTTCAGGGATGATGGAGAAGGGTATATGTTATCAATTTGTGGTAAGGAACCCTGGTCTGGAAACGACTGAGTACCAGTGGACGATAAGCGAAAATCTCCTAATTTATACCTTATTTTCGCGCAGTGCTCAGTTTAAGGGCCCCAACTTCAAACCCTGAGCATGTTGTTCAGAATTCCCTATGAATACTCTCAAATGCCCTCAGATAATTTACCCTCTTGACGGACTAGTAACAGCCCACATAACTTTATGTCAGAGAGACCAAAAATCTCAAGTATGCAATACAGTAATAATGAATAAATTTACCTGCACAAGCTGCTACATTTACATCGTTAATCAAAATGGCGACTCCCAGCGTCAATGCAGGTACACAAGACTTTTCACGTTGCGCCACGAGAAGAAATCAAGTGAGCCACGGAACAGGACACCATTGTGGAATGCATTATTACTGTACCATAGAAAGGATTTACGGTTTCTTTGACATTAAGTTAAGTACGCCGTTACTAGTGCATCAACAGGAGAAATCATCTGCGAATATGCAGTGAAAATTCGTGATTAGTGTTTGGAAGCTGGAGCCCTCAATATGAGCGCTGTACGAAGCTAGGTTAAAATTTGAGTAGATTTCGCTTATAACATCCGACTCGGTCGTTTCCAGCCCAGGATCCCTAACCTGAAATTGATGAATTTACCCTTCTCCATCATCCCTGAAAGCGTGTGTCATCATCACGGAATCATCCTATTGAAGGATCTTTTGATGTGTGGAGAAGCCTAACTGACCTCTCCGTTGGGTGGGGTGTTGGTGATTTGGATTCTTCTACTTGCTATGTATGTCCAGTGTGTTGAGGGAGATTACTTGGTGACTTGCAGTCGTCCATCTAAGTGCCGGGGGAGTGGTATGCGGACTATCTACCGATGGAGGCTGCAGACGATGTTTGCCTGAGTGATCCGACGCTGGTTGGCCCACTGGCGCTGGAACCTGGAGCCATCGTCGGCACCCTCACGCTGGCGCGGCTGGCACGGCGGTGAGCTTGATCAGCCACCGAGCTCGACAGCGTCGGCGCCACGCCCGGAAACACCAAACACACACAGTACTGGCGGGCGACCACCTTGAACGTCAGCAAAACATGATGGAACTATACCATGCAGCTCGTACCAGGGATGGAGCTACGCAGAGAGGAGAACTAGAGGTCAACCCCATCCAATGACTTCAGACAAAAGCATTACCAATGTGTATGACTCAAGTTCAAGGTACATTCGCCATGTACCGATCTTGTGTTTTTGACAACTCGCTATGCTATAACATTTGATAATAAACTCAAATGGGTTGGACACATTGAGCAGGTTGTAGCAAATGTTTTCAAAATCCTTCATGTACTAGAGAGGGTAGTGAGGAATGTACCAGATACGTGAGGGAATTGGGTTTCAAATCGTTAATCTGGACAATGCTTGTACTATGGTTGTGTAGTTTGTGACCCACATTTTGGGTATCAAATACAATAGTTGTACGTCGTGCTAAAGAGAGCATCTATATTTGTCTGTGGAGATTATCGCAGGATCTAGATAGTAAGTTGTATGTTAAATGAGCTGAATTGAGACTCATTGGAAAGACAAGAGGAGGATGAAGAGAATGCTGGGTTTGTACAAGCGGTATATTGGTTATGAGTCTTGGAAAACTATTAGTCGAAGAATTAGTAGTAATACATGGAAGGGAAAAGATGACCATGGGCACAAGCTAGCACTCGATTTCATGCATAACAGAGCTGAAAAATTTTCTTTCTTGTGTAACGGTGTTAAGGATTGGAATAAATTACCAAAGGAAGTGATAAATAATCTATCAGAAACACAAATAGTAAAAGTAAACAAAATGGGGATATTGCACTTAAAGTATATAATATAATAAAAGTAATAATAAAAGGGGTAAATAGATAACAAATTGACAACGAAAAATTTGCTCCATAGCAACTTATTTCAAACTGTTTATCATTTTGAGGCTAATCGTGGTACAGTGTTCTTTTGACGACCCTTGAACAAGATTAGTTACAGTGAACTGTCGTCTGGGGATCTCATAATTTCAGTTTCACCAACGTTAATTACAGAAATCCTCTTGAAAAGCATTTTTATACCAGCAACACGGAAACATATCATCCAACCGATCCTCAACTTGAGCAGGAAGAAGAACTGAATTATCACCGGGGAATCTTCTATGTTTTATACATCTTTAGTTACTCAGCGGATCCGTCTCATGCTATTTATATTGCATCATAGATTCAAATCAAAATTTACTTGTTCACAGAAACCACCTTCACTGTCTTTTCTGTGGAACTTATGAGATTTACTTCGGAACGGATAAAGCTAATTTTGAAGAAAAATTAAAATATTTCGGATATGTCATGTTTAACATCAAAGATAAACCAGTTTCAAAAATGGAATGGTCAAAGATTTTATTGTTCAAGAGTGCAGACACTTTGTTTTGGGAGTAAAATGTATTTTATTTTGATTAAATTATTGGGAAACTGACGATAAATGGTATTTTAGTAAGCTCAGTTCTATTCGTAAAACTGGTAGGGGGTTTGAATTTCCAGTTACTTTTGTAAGCTCCAAGTGACTCGAAAATATTCTCACGCATTTGAATCGCAGGGCTATAGAGCTACTGTATACACACAACTAAATGAGTTTTTACGCCATATATTGCTACACGAACAAATTAAATCAGCTGAAACTATGATTTCTGTCTGCAGTTTTTCTCTAGATGAAGGCTAAGGTGTTTATTAACAGTAAATAAGAATCTGGTGTATAATCGTCGCAAAATGCAAGGTGTTAAATATTGTTTTGTAGATTTTTTTAAACTGTTTTGCTTACTAAGTGTTTCTAATTGTGTGTGTGTGAGCTCGAAGATGGAATACAAAGTACTTAAGTTTTTTACTTTCCTGTTAGGTGACGCAATAAACTACAAACATTGAAGTTTCTATTCTAAACTATTCAAACGACAGGCTTAGATGATTAATGTTCACAAAATGAATTCACCACAGTCCATAGGACGCAAACTGAAAAATCGCAATAAGGCAGTGCCAAGGTGCTCAAGATGTGTGTTCCATTCTCCATAAGTGCCTGAAGTGATTCCCAGAGGGCATCAATTCTGTGTTGGGACAATGTTTCAGCCAGCTCAACAAGTCTGAACCAACAGTTCGACGTACAGACCTGGTTAATGGTACAGTTGACATGATATAGCTTAATATATATCTAGGTGAATAACAATCAATACCATCTTGGGCAGTTTTCAGTCACTGTTCGGGTCTGTATGGAGCACAATCCTGACTTTTTACCATTCCTCCTCTTCGACAACAATCCAATTATCGTATCTTCTATCATTTTCCACTGCTGCCCAATTATCGTATTATCTACACATTCTTACTACCACCCAACTTTTCAGTAACGTCCAATTATCGTATCTTCTACACTTTTTCACTAGTATCCAATTATTGTATTTTCTATACTTTTTCACTAACGCCCAATTCTCGTCCTTTTTAACTGATGTCATATTCTTATATCTTCAATACTTTTCACTGTCGTAAAATTCTCGTAATATCTATATTTTATGAGTACTATCCAATTCTCACATCTTCTATACTTTTCCAGCATTTTCCAATTCTTACTGTTTTTTTTATTACTTTCCTCATTTTTTCTGCACTTTTTCACTAGGAACCATTTCTCGCATCTTCCACACTTTCCCATCATTGCCTCATTCTGTTATCTTCTACAATTTTTCACTAGCGTCCATTTCTCGTATATTCACCATTATTTCTGTACTGTCCAAGTTTCGTATCTTTTACACTATTTCTGTACTGTCCAAATTTCGTATGTTCTACACTTTCCATTATTTTCGTGTTTTTCTATCTTCTATACCTTTTCACTATTGTCCAGTTTTCGTATCTTCTCCACTAATGGCCTAGTTTCGTATCTTCTTGTAAGGTGAAAATAGTTAACTGTTATAATCACATCGAATTTTGTATGTGCACACTTAATTCAATTTAAGTGACTATCTTTGGAGCAAGAATATCTATGGTGAGAGATTTTCTCTGAAAGACAAGAGGAGGTCGGCGGTAAGAAGATCGCTGGAGGATTGGTATTGTTAAGAAATGTTGATTAGAATAGAGAACTAAAGCAAGTTCTGTTCTTTTTTAATATGAAGAGGAAGATGCCTGTTATAAATGAAAATGGAAATTTTAGAAGAAAATAAAGAGAATCTTTGAGTTTGAAACGACGATAATTTCGCATAATTAACGTTTATATCTATACTGAATACTATCTAACTAATAAAAACAATTAGTTTATTTTCTACACTTTTTGACTAGTGTCAGATTCTAATACTCTACACATTTTCATATTGTCTAACTGTTATACCTTATACACTATTTCAGTACTGGTACTTTCTAATGACCCAATCTTCTACACACTTCCACACTCCTTTCATCCATGTATCTCTCTTTAGTCATCAAGGTATCTCTCTTTCCAATGTAAAATTACTCATTTTCTTTTACAGTATTTCTTTACTCATCATCCTCATCCTCACAATGACAGGAGAGATAAGATTAGAGAAATACGATGCCGTACTGATCCTTATATATATTCTTTTTACCATCGTGCTATTTGATATTAGATTTGGTGCAAAGCACCCTGTCACCCACAATATTTCTGAAATACAGAGTATGTATGTAGATGCAGAACTTGTCCTGTTTAATTACATAGTCCTGCACTTCCGACACTTCATCTACTTTGGCTGCCATCTCAAAGATTCAGATCCGTACAACAATATAAGTCGAGTGCATATTTTCTTTGTAGTTAGCTCCGTCAACTTCGTTGGTCTATATCAATTTTTGTTCTCCTCTGAATATTAAGTTTACCTCCTTCCAATTATCACAAATCTAAAGTAATAGAACAACTCTTATGCTACCTTCAGCACCACATATGACATCACTTACTAGTGTCATCCTTCTTGTAACTCATACTTTACTATTTTTATCTTTGCGGAGAATTGGATTATGTCTGGTGTTACTACTTAGTGACATGCATCTAGCTGTTACTGCATTCCATTCTCACATTTTCCTCAATTATGACATCATATGTAAACAACATATTCCTGCACTAGTTGTTATATGTGCTATGGTGCTATCAAACTAACTTGTTCGCATGACTACTTGTCCTATTTCTTCATAACCTTGATCTCAACAAAGTCTAGGTGGACAAATGTCTCGTTCATCAAATGAAGACTGTGTACAAAAACATCACTTTTAATTTTTACTTCACACATAAACGTTCTTGTTCATCACAGTGCAATTCTGCATGCAACCTAAGACTATACAGATGACCACCTGCTATTGCCTTACTATTTTTCTCAGCTAGCAGTTTCTAGATCTACGGTGACTGTCCCACCTCTTAGTTGACTTAGGCGTCAATCTTTGGCAGCTACACTAAACGTCTTTACTAATTTCATTGACAGTTGTCTACCATCCTTCGTCAGTCTAGGACGTTGCATGGCCGACAAAAAGAGGACATACCCGACGTCAAAACGATTTACATGAACCCTGAGACACTCCTTGGACTGAAAACCTTACTGACTAATATGCCTTACGGTGCTACGGATTCGATTTCAGAACAACAGAGCTCAAGGGTTATGACGGCAGACCGGTTTTGGAAGATTTTTATCATAAGCAAACATTATCTTCTGTGTCGTATGAAAAAATCAATACTTCTCAAGTATCCTAAGAGAAGGACTATGATATTTACTACGATTAATAGTTAAGATCCTTCTATGGGGATTCTATCATAACTAAGGCGCCACAGCCCGATGATGGATTCTTATAGAATCTGAAACAAATCTAAAACAAAGAATAAAATTTGGTTTTCGTGATATGTTGACTGAAAGGTGATGTGGTTATGGTGATACGCATCTTGGACTAGAAGGGAAATTGGCAGTGCCATAACTTTAAAATTTGCCACACCCAATTTTGAGGGTATACTTTTCTAGAAAAAGTTTCTATGAAACCAGAAAGAAACGTACCTTGGACGTTATGTGACAGAAAAGTTACTCCTGTATTTGATATCCAAAATGTTGGTCCTTTACTATACCACTATAATCAAGAAATAGTCTGACCAAGGTTTTTATCACACTTCCTTCATTTGTCTGATACATCCCCTCTACCCTCTCCAGTTATCGTTATGTTCGACTCTCTAATAGAGCACCAAGGAGTGTCTTTAATCAAACGGAAATCGACAGGACGCAGGCTGTGTCCTCTGTTTTGGTCAGGTAGCTCTGTCTGCACGTACTAGTGTCTAGCCGGCGGCTTCTACCCGTGCTAGGCGGTGCCGAGAGAGCTATTTGTAGTACCGGTGGAGGCGACCGAGGACGCGGTGCTGGGTCGCCGACTCGCAGCCGTCTTCACACTGGCTCTGCTGTTCCGGCGAGCGCCCTGGCCACCTGCGGAAACGTCCAAAGCACCCTCATCTACAGAGTCCCACTGTCTTACCTCCTCACTAATAAGCTCAAGTATTTATAGCGTTATTACTGGGCAAGGTGTTTAGCTATAGGGTCATGTTTTGGAGAGTCTTCTGCCTGGTTCGTGGTGGGCACCGCATCCCCGTTTCTCCCCGTGGACACCCTTAATGGATGGGGAAGAGCGCCTCTCCTCACCACCCAGTCACCGAGTAATTCATTAGATGGCTAATTCCGTGACAGGGGTGGCTGTGGGGTAGAGGGAAGTTTCGGGTGGGGATGGCGAGAGGAATTTATGAGCGAAAGCCTTTGTGACCCCATTGACCAGCATCATACATACTTGGAAACAATGGGACGGTGAAAGTCAAACGCATGTGCCTCTGCTTTATAACGTCAGCGGGTTCGCGAGGCGTTGGCTCAAATTCATATGCCATGATTGCTTAACTGAGTCAGTCAGGAACACTAGAAGCCAGGACAAAGCGGTATTCACATTAGTCTCCACTCGGTTATTATTTCTTATTGGAGCCTATAGCATCACAGTCGATGTTTGGGTTGCTGTGCTTATACTCCAATGATTATCATGGACCTTTTTTGTACTGATGTGGTTTCCTGCAATTTACATCCTAATTAGCAGTATATGAAGTCACTCATAATCAACAAGTACAGCCTTGTTCTATCAAGTCTATGGTTTCTAGCAATGGAAGGAAAAATCACTTGGGCTTAGATAGAACCTATTACAAACTGAGAAAATGTTTATGCACAAATAGAATGAGCTGTATTTACAAAGTTTCAAACTTTTTCATAACTCAAATGGAAACTCATAGGAGTGATTATAATATACAGAGTGACTGCCCTTCCAGGGGTTGATCATGACTGAGCAAACGCGTCACCTTCTCTAACCATCGGCTCCAACAAATATTTGCCCTATTCTGGTACTTAATCCAGTTTCGACTGCGTGCTTCTTCTGGCTTCCTGACTGGTTTCTTGTCGTCTGCCTCTCAATGTTTCAGTAATCATCTGGCTGATGGTCTTTCTGTCTTTACAGAAAATACCTTTCGTTATACTCTATCTGATTGATCACCGAAGGGACGTCTTATACCGAGATGGTTACCGCTCGTGCCTAGTATTCGGAGGACAAGGGATCAAATCGCTGTTCGGCTATCCGGTATTTCGATGTTTCTGAAATTACTCCATGTGAATGCTGGGATGAGTCCTTCAATAGGTTATAGTCAAATTCCTTTCGGTTCCTAACTTACCATTTCATCACAACCCCGACTCTACTGCCTTTGATGGGCTACAAATCCCACAGAAAAAAAAGGTCATGCTTGAAATGGCCCGTGTGTTGAGTGCTTCAATTGAAACATAATTATACCCAACAGGAACAAAACCTAAAGTTAAATAAATCGACGTGGCTCCACCAGGAGAACCAAGATAATACATACAGTGACCGCGGAAGCTTTCGAAATTATCCGGAGTAAAGGGGTTCGATATTTCAAGGGAGACTATTTCTAACCCAAAAAAGTCGTAACTGCCAACTCGTTTGAAAACTACTTTTCGGAAATTGGATAATTTGAAATAATTTATCTCTACATGACCATAATACTGTGTTCAAAGGGAAAGAGACCGAATTTGTTTTAGCGTTTAAACCATTTACATACATCCGACTGTGAGAAAGAAAGCAATGCAATATCAAAAACAGTTTCCCGATATACAAATCGGCAAAGTGGATACTTCATCATTCTATTGACAGCCATTAATGATCAACCAGAGGAAGAGACAGGTCACACAATGTTGGCCTCTTCGTTTTAGTGGGTCGTGCAGCCAAAACTGCGGTACAGTAAATTAGAGGAAACAAATCTGACCCAAAAAGTGGTATGTCGCAGAGGATGAGGTGACGTGAATGTGTGCTCAAACTGTAGCCAATTCTAACAGCGGGGAAACTATAATTCGAAATGTAAACAAAAGCTGTACTCTTTGTTCGACGGAATATGCATATCAATGGTGGTGATGAGTATTTCCAACAGCTAAAATAAATACAGCAGAATGTGAATAAAACTGAGGAATCATGTTTTAGACTGTCAAACTCTTCCCAGTTAAATCATCATTTCTATTGCATGACTGCAAAGAGCCTTAAGGTATTTACAGAAATTGTGGTTAAAACGCAGGAAAGTAGGGTATAATCACTGGTTTAGGACATATTGCTATGTCTGTCACAGCCAATCACTATTTGGAATTAACTTCGATGCTCGCTCATGTTTACAGGTATACATGTAGGATATATATATATATAAATCAACACAACAAACATCGTCAATCTAGAATGAAGGTTCTTTAGTCTAGAATGTCGTTACTCTACTGTAATACAGTGGAAATCTATTTTTGAATTTCAATCTAAACAGTGACACTAAATTAACTAAGGCTTTCTAGATTTCTATAGGACATGTTTTGCGAGAATTCTACGGTACACTGATGTGTTTTTAAGGAATTAGTAGAGTATTTCGTATATAGATACGTACGTCAAGGGGCTTTATGTACATATCTTTCTGCAAACATAGGTATTGATCTGCAGATTTACATAATAACGTATCCTCATTCAAAACTGCTGACCAACATGATCATCAAGAAATCACGGTTCAGATTCACAAAAAAAAAAAAAAAAAATCATTTAGATACCGAGAACTGTGGAATTTATGGATGCAAATGCTTTTTTACAGGAGGATATAATAGAAGTGAGAGCTAGGATTATAAAATTAACATTTTCACTGCTACGAGATATGTCGTGCAAGGAAATGTAAGTCCATTGCAGGAAAGGAGGAATTCCATGCATTGATGGATAATTTGTGGACAGCCACTCTCCCGCCCGAATGACTTCCACAAATAACATATTATCATATTCCAATTACACGTGGATATCCCTAATTCCCATTTAGGGCCTACCATATTCTTAGACTTACGAAGTAAGTACCCCAGAAAATACCATTATTCTCCTCATCTGCACCATTCGGAAGTATTTTCAGATTGATAAGGTTTCCTAGTGTTCAAAATATTTTTTTTTTTAAATTGAGAACTTATCTTACGGTATCCGCTGGATTGTGTAGTGAACTCGTACACCGTCACGCAATGGTGCGATGTCTATATCTAAAAAATTACTGGATGAAATATGTCGTGGTTTTCATTGTTATGTAGTGCCAAATGCTTGGGAGACTTATCTGTATTGCACCCATGGTTGCCAAGAAGTAACGAATTCAGTGAAAAGTTTGGCATCAGTTCGCTTTTTGCCAAAATCGTCAAAGATACAATTGTGGACTTAGAAGCCAATAGAGACGTGCATGTGGAATACATCAGCCGGCTCTAACAGACTTTATACAGAAACAATGCTTTCCCGCCAAAAATGCCAAATCCGTTAAATTTCTCACTTCCATCGTGAGTGCCACTATTCAGGTAGCTGTATTTTTTTTTTTTTTTTCCTTCCCTACGTACATTGTCCGAGGTTGGATGGGTACCACGCAAGCATCGAAAATAAAGATTTTCCCCTAATCTCTGCATTGTGTTCTTTTATTTCTTGCTTGCTTCCTGCTTGGCGATTCCGGTCATGGGTTTCTATGCAGTTATAAATATTTTTGATTTTCTGCATCAGTTCGTAAAGTTAATACTTCTGTTTATTAGAAACCATGAAGAAATTGTTGCTAATAGGTCTTTTAAGTGAAGTTATTTGAATGGTTCTGAAAATCTAAGTATTAAATCTTGCTAATCTACATCCTATTAGGATTGTTTCTACTTTTACAGTCACATTGTGATGCCGGATCAATGAATCTAGAAGGTTTATTAACTGAAGGATTGAAGGTACACAGTGTTCACTATTAAATAAAAACTGCCGACATTCCAATCGCGTCAAAAAGTCACACTCGTTGAAAGTTTCTAAAAAAAAATACCTATTTCCCTTCTCATCTAAAAAATAAGGCCTTAAAAAACCATGCATGTGCCTGTTGCCTGTTATCACGTGGAAATGAAGTGAGGTGGTGGCCTTATCGCCCTCTCTCTCTCTCTCTCTCTCTCTCTCTCACACACACACACACACACACATACAAACTGTGACACGATTCGTAAGTAATTAATGGTCACGCCCCTAGTCGACCTCTGACGATGACGTCATCCTGGTGGCTCATATGGTCTTCCGCTTACTCTCTTAACATTTGAAATACAGAGTTTAACATGACGATGATTATGCCCTTTCCCGTGATCACCCAACTGCCATCTCGCGACAAAGACGTCTCATCGGTGCACAAGACATGTGATGGCAAACGAACATCTTGGTCAGGGTTTTCTAGAAACCACTGTGCAAAACGCGCTTGAGTAAAACGATCTGTGAGGAGTGGTGTCTGTATCTATTGGAGACGAAGTAGGTGGAAGAATTCGGCTCACAAGACAGGCTCGATTGAGGAAATTCGATTTTTCCCATCCTGCCCTCTCATGTACCTTTGTGATGGGGTGCCTACATGCTGCAACTGCAATGGCTGCCACCCTGCCTGTTACAGTGGTTGCCCATAGAAGAAAAACCTGCGCGTCGACAAGCCAGCCCCTCCCAAGCCAGAAACCAGTCGACGACCTCAATCAAGACCAACAACGGAAGCGTCAACGTGGAAGCAGTCCCTCTACTACCAGCAGCGCCACCTGGGTCCTCCCTCGGACTGCGGCAGTAGAAGCAACCTCGGAATCATGATGCAGCTGCATCACTAGCAAACATTGTTGTGACAAGTTATGCGATACAACCGGAACTTACACACAAATGAGAACAACCGGTGATAAATTGGAAGGAGCTGCAATCATTTTTGCAAGAACTTATTTGGGTGGGGCGGGGGGGTGTGGTTATGTACCCCAGTAGACAGTGTAATGGCGTTTAGCAGTGCCACCTAGCGACGAATGGTGACGTTTGTGGTCATGGATACATAAAAAAATCTTGAATAACTTTGATGCCATCCACCTATTATTAAACATTTTATCTCTGTTTGTGGAACGCCTTGAATAAGACTTTCATGAGATAAGTTTACAAGGGCGACAGAGAATACGATTGATGAGACGTACTGTATGATAAATGGACTTGTGAGGCTATTGACTATGTGGAGTGCGTGGGGCGTCGCGGTAGTACTGTATGGTGTGCCTACAGGGCGGGCTGTGTGTGGAGCCATGCCGGGTCGGGTCGGGTCGGGCGGGCCTCATGCCGTTAGCCTGGAGGCGGCGAGGTACCGGTGGACGACGCCGCGGCGAGCGATGCGACGCTGGGCTGCCGGCTGCCCCTGCGCCCACCTTGCGGCTGCTCACCTCCGTGAATCAGCTTGCTGTCTCGCAGCAGCGATACGTTCATCAGCCGAGGGTTGGGGGTGTTGAAGATGGTGCGGTTCTCTCGCCATCGGGCTCTGCAAAACACATAAACTGCAATCACAACCTTTCATAATCTTACCTTATCTATACTAATATTATAAATGCGAAAGTAACTCTATCTGTCTGTTTGTTTGTTACGTTTTAAGGGCCAAACGGCTAATTCCATCTTGACGAAATGTGACAAAGAGGTACTATTTGGCATTAGGAAGGACATAGGATACTTTTTCTGTATAAATAATACATATTTTCATGGAATTATGAAAAACTAACTGAACGGCGATAGACAGACGGATAACATGTGTAAGTCTCCATGATGTTTTCTGGAGAGCGTGCTGGTAGCTCAGTAGTTGAGGAGTTGCTTTCTGAAATTCCGATTGCGTTCTCTGGTTCAAATCCCGGTGGGAGCAAACGTTTTTAAGAATTCTTTTTGATCGTGTGAGCCACTGTAAAGATATGTTCCTTGGTAACAGAGTATATCTTATTCAATTTTAGTTGAGAGTGATTTTTAAGTACCGTCATCCTGAATGTTTTCAGAAGTTTCAGTCATACAGTTGGAAAATTAAACAGTGGTGGGTGACACTACTATGCGAAATGCACAACCGAACAAAAATGTCTCTAAAGATATTTATGCCACTAGCCTCTAAGACCTGTCAAAAACGACGGCTGAATGGAATGTTCTGCCATTTGATTGCCATTGATTAAACAAACAGAATTGTTGTTAGGTAATGCTCATAACCTTTATATTGCAATTTGTACACACTTTGACAGTAAATTTGGCCGCCGCTGAAAAATTCTATCACTCTTATTTTGCACAATCTGACATCAATGTCATCCCAGGAAACAGTAATGCAATACTGCGGCGGCCAAATTTATTGTCAAATTGTGTACATATATCGGTTGTAGTTTACACAGCGATACAGAATTGTAATTGGTGATGTCAGAATCAGGGAACCAATGAAATTAAAAATAAATTAGGAATCCTAAAACCTAATACCATAGCGCGTGATGTTGGTTTTATTCCTGGTCATGGTCTCATTCAGCACGATACATACTGAACTAATTACTTCTCTATGAAATAATAACTTCAGTAAATCGGCATTTATAAAAGCAACTCAAATTATTTATGAAACTAAATTAATTGTGAATTATTCGTGTACGAAAACATTAACTGTATTGCGATCTAAATTTGATCCACTGGAAATATTTACTTGTGTCTGATATAGCGACATTAGTAACAACAGCAACTAATAATTAATACAGTATATTAATTTAAACGCACTACATACTTTCAGTGTTTCGGCAAATCATCTCTTCGAGTGACTTAAAATATCTATATCGAATATAAATATCTTGTAAACAAGTCAAAAATAACACGTTGAACGCTGTATTTTAGCAATTAGTTTATTCGCTAACTATATTTTTTTATCAAATAACGGTGATAATCTTGAAAATGATGTAATTTAGATATTTATTAGCTTACTTCAACAACAGTATCGCTGTACCGAGAGTGTAAGAAAGATCTACATCGAACGAATTTTAATTAATAAAAAGCAACTATTAATTAATATGACGATGTTTACGAAAAACATGCTTTTCTTTTAGTATGCTGGCAGCTCTTTACTCATCGATGCTCAGCAAAATAGAACTATTAATATATAACCTCGAACACCTCCGGTCGTTGTTGGTTGGGCAGCGGAGGCGGGAAGCATGACGTCAGAGTGTGACAGACATCAGTACATAATGACCAAGACTGGCATTTTATAGGTATAGACAAATCAGAAAGTTTGGATGGATGTGTGCTTGGATGTTCGGTCTACCGGCCTCAATCACGTCTTAGTTGCTCAACTGATTTAAATGAAATTTGGCATGGAGTTATTATATATTCTGGGTAGTAATATAGGGTAGTTTGTATCCCGAAAAAACTAAAATTTCTTTTGAAAACTGTCATTATTAATTCACATTTCGCCAACATCATAGAGTCTTTTACTTCGTAGCCGGCCCTCCCGCGTTTACTCTTTGTTTCTTAGGAAAATCACTTACACCGCTTTTCAGTGACCAAAGCATGAACGTTATGACATATTCAATGGTGTGTTCAGGTTAATAGAGCGAAAAGGATGCACTTGATAAAAAAATAGTTTCGGAGCAGGAAATGTAAATCAGTTCTTAGCCTTAAATTTTTTAAGCTCATTTGTATTTAATTCCGGGTATTTTTTACGTAGACATAAAATTCTGTTGGAAGGATTGTGGAGCTGAAAATAATAGATTACATTTATGTTTCCTCAATATTACTACATTAAAAAAATACCCATAATAACATCTATTGACAGGTTGTAACACTAAAAGTATGGAATAAGACAGAAATTTACATGTCAAAGTAGAAATTAGTCTTTGTTTTTAATTAAACTGTAATTGAGTTACTGCTTTCTTTCTATTATGTAAATCTGTGGTTCGTTGAAACAATGATGGTTCACTCCTTAGATAAATAGATAGATAGATATGTTCACTTTGATCCCATGTGAGAATAATCTCGGGGATGTGGAACAGTACATACACTTATTAGTAATGTTAATATTACTATATAATTGATAATATTATTATATATAGACAACAAGTTAGTTACGACCCATTAGTATAACCAATATTTCCTGTAATCTACAAATACAATCCCGAGTTAATTAACACTTATTATGTGGAACAGTGTATACACTTGTTACCGGCATCTAACCACCAGTTAACTCATAAGCAGTCAATTACTTAAAAACCTGTTAGTATCATAATTTTTCACAGCCGTTTTTCAGTGCATGCTATCCCATGTTAGTTACTATATATGAGTGAAATTTTGTAAAAAGTGTAATTACTTCATTTGTGAAAAGTTTCAACAGAAAGAAAAACCATATATAATTTTAGTAATTGTGGACAACTTTGTCACCTTCCCCTTCCATACACCATATATACTATTTTATCAGTCATTCTTAGTTACCAAATTCCAAGAAGAAAATTCTTTCACAGAGTGAAATGGATTCTGAAGCAGAAACTCTTTCAGTTTTGACTTAAAGTAGTTGGTTTTTTGTAGATAACATTTAATTTCTGTTGGTAAGACATTGAATAAGGAAGCTCGATTAAAATCATTTAACATTCCAAACATACTGACCGTGTTGATTCCCAACAGAGTGGGGATACAGAGTGTGTGTACTCACTTGCTGAAGAGGCGCAGCACGACGCAGAGTATGATGAACATGAGAGCCATGCCGACCAGCACTCCGATCATCGTGGGGTCCACGTACTGCAGCGACGGCGGTTCCTGCTTGATGTCTGCCGCACAAACAAACCCACCAAACGTTGCGCCCACACACATGGGATAACACCAGCAACTTAACACACCAAGCACATAATTAGGGATGCTTACTGGACAAATTATAAAAACGAGATCTTTCGTGCACCAAAGCTACATACCAGGATTCAGATACACCACATATGGCAGCATTTAGACACCAAGTTTTCGAAAAGGGGAAAATTTAAGATCAAATGTAATCTTCACGGTTTCGCTGAACGATGTTGTGGAATCGACGGCATTGCTTTGGTTTATCCTCAGGTCTTGTGCACACGCATCAGTAACTACAACTTTTCCCATTAACAGTGATACGGGTCTGCAGCTCTGCAACGCCTAACAACCGGCTTGCTGAGATAGCGATAGTGAAACGCATTCATAGCAGCGCGCGTGACGGACGCGATATTAAGCCACATCCTGAGTGAAATACGAAAAAAAAAGGAGCGGATGGGAAGGTTGCAATGTTACATAATTGCGCAAGCGCGCACAGTGGTTCAGGATTAGAATTTAGTGGACATTCGAATTAAAGTCATAATATCGATCAAAAAAAAATTGCTTTAGATGGCATTTTGTGTGCTGATCAAAAATTGTTATGTTCAATTTTTGATAAAAATGAATCCTATACACTTTTAAAAGATAGATTTCCTCCTATACAACGTTTTTCTATTTATTTTTTAATTTTTTTTAGTGATAAGAATTCATTTTTTAATAAAAATTGAAAATAATAATTTTTGATCAGCACAGCAAATGCTACCTAAACTTAATTTCTTTTTTGGATCGATATTATGACCTTGGTTCGAATGTCCACTATATCCTAATCCTGAACCACTGTGTGGCATCCTGGAACAGTATTGCAATTCTGGTTGTCGTAGCGTGGGCATAATACCTGAGGATGAGGCTAGAGCACGTCGTCGAAATATCATGTTACGACAATATCGTCCGGCAGCGAACACGCGAAGGTGACATTTCGGTGACACGCCTAGAAAGCATTCGTTCAAACAAGATTTAAGATGCCAACCTACAGTATCAGGTAATGAAATTGTGTGGTTCATTAATTATGGATTTACTAATTATTACATTAAGTCATTTTAATAACTCCATAATACTCTTATAATAGAATGCGTTCTGCCTGTCAACTGGACGCCTGGTAACTGATGTTACCTGAATAGATCGGAAACGTTCGGCGTGTCTCGATAATGCCCGAAATGTTAGTTACAATGGCCACCACCACAGCGCTGTATTACATTGTTAAAAGGAAGCGTAACTGCCATGCTAGCTAAAAGGCAACTTGTAACAGCCCTCATACCTGAACTTTAAATAGAATTGTATTTTATAATGTATTTGTAGTGCGCTAAAGTTTGCTTGAATATGATCAGGTATGTTTGTTTTGCAATTTCTTGTAAATAAGTGTATGCAGACTTTATTTTATGAAAAGAAATTATTTAAAGGCCATTTAATATATTTAAGAACTGAATTGTACACGAGAATTGCTTAAATGTTTGTAATTCCAAGTATTAATGTAAGTTACGATGTCTACAGGATAATTTTCTATAGTTTAAAATGATTTCTGTAAATAATTTTGTGTTTAAATATCTTTAGTTTCCATTTCTGACCGTTTTGTAATGATGTTAAATGATTAAGTACTATTTCTGATTGTTTTTAATATGTTTAATTGTTTGAGTAATTGTTAATGTACGAGAAATATCTCGCGGAAGCTTTTGAAGTGTTCGGAAAATTTCGATAGAGCCTATATAAAGAAATCAGCAGGACAGTTAGTTAGTTTTATACAGATTCACTTTGCAACTGCCAAGAACTGCGTCAGTAGTATCTCTGGATTGTATCTTTGCATGTAAACAATATCGCTGACGCTGTTTTCAAAATAAACAGATGTTAAACTGAAATTTATGGTGGACTACTTAATTACTATATTAATTAAACCGCGAAGAACCTGACAACTGTCTTTTGAAGAAGTAACTGCACTAAAATATGAAAGGAAGAGATAAAAAAACTATAATGCGAGGCGGCAGAAATTAAGAAAATTACGATGAGAAGTTAATTTAATTTTATTTACATGTTTTTGACAGAAAAAAGGAACAACGAATTTTATTAAAAACTTGGAGAAACTTAGGTAATCACGAAATATGTCAATCAAATAAATAATAGTTATTCGTTTTGGAAATTATATTTGACTATAAAATTTTTTAATAAGAATTTCCGTCATTTAAAATCAAATACAGTTTTTTTAAAAACATCCCAGCAAAAGACGCTCAGAAAAACAAATGAGATAAATTCACACCACGAAAAATGTCAATAAAAATATAATAATTAATCGTTGTTAGTTTTTAGTAAGAAACTTTTCCAGATAATGTTCCTACTACTACCATAGGTAATATCCGTCATTTTTTAGGAGCGTTTAAGGTAGTGGTGGAAGAATATGACAATGTCGTACTATTTTAATTAAGAATAATCTGCATATTTGTCCTTATTTTTGCTATGCTGTTTTGCTTCACCTTACCTTGAGTCTAGTAGTTCCCAGAATGATGTGCAGTAGAACTGAGTATTGGTAGAAGGTGTCAGAACAACCCGTAAACCACAGTATCATGTGTGTAAGTGACTGTGTGGTACTAGCATCTTTGTACTCACCGACGCACACGACGGATCCGTCCGGCCTGTACAGGATGCTCATCTCGAAGAGACAGACGCACCTCCCGTCTCGACACTCGGTCTTCTCCGTAACTCTCTCACACTGCTCTCTGAAGTCGCAGGATTCGTTCACCTTGGCGGCTGCGGACAGGACAGTAAATAATAAGGCGCACCAGCCGTCAGTGACAGTATCCCTAACTAGCTGCTTATATCTATATCTATAAAACGAAAACCGGACATATTGGTCGTATAAAAACTCGGAAACTACGGGGCAGATTTCGATGGAGTTTTCACCGTTTTAAAGCTTAGAATCTTAATTCACTTGTCTGGCATGTCTTATGTTTCAACCTTAAATAATGTAGGAGCATTAAATGAAATTCTGAACGTATGGTGAGAAATTCCACAGGAGGAATCACTAGATGCCGCATACTCCGCACTAAACACACAACACAATGTCTCTGACCATAGCCTTTAATTAAAGCAATAAGATAACTTATAGTAATAACTGAACAAAACTTTAAGTATTCTATTCAATTTTTAAAAGCCATTGTTTGAAGTATTCTTTCCTTTAATTCGGGATATCAATTTTTAAACGACATAGATAGCCGTAACAACAACAGAGATTTTCTTTAAGCACGATCTCTGGACAATATCTCTGGCCTTCAGCATTAGTCTTCTGTTTACGATAATATTATTCCGGATTCACTTTGGATATTTTATCTGCAGAGTTAAAGGATCTGGCGTTTCGAGCCACAAGTATATCCATTCACTTCGCAATTGAATCAAACGTGAGTTTTTAACATAATCTAGGGTTTTTGGGTTGTTCAGTAATGTAGTAATAAAATTTCTAACCAAATTATCGAAGCTTGATATACATGAATCTTTTCGGACGAATGAAAATAGTATACGTGCAAATAAACTTCAGCCCACCAGTTTCTTGGTAGGGGGCGGGTGAATGTAAGTTTGCTTTAATTCCGAAAAAGTTTCCACGTATTTTATGAAACTTTGTACAAATGTTTTGCGGGAATAAAAATAGGGTAATCGATAAATCTACGCCAACTATACCGGGCAACGCCGGGAACTCCGCTAGTCTATTAATACAAAGGCTACTTTAGTCGCCGTGCCGTGGTGTCTGTAACGCTGACGTAACGCTCCTGGCCTTCGCCAGTGGACTAATTGCGGCCAGAGATGTTACTGCAAAACTGAGATTATCTTATAACTTAAAAAGCGAAATTCGGGTATGGTACAGGTCCCATCACGATTGATTTTTTTTTAGACTTGTAACATGACGGGTAAGGAAGAGTCATATATATATATATATTAAATTCATCCTGGACAGATTCGTTGTGAATAGAAAGAGATAGATACTGATATGCCACAACGTCTTGTGGTCGTTTCTTTTGCTTAGTGAGCGTTTCTGGTCTTTGGACGTAACATATATATAGGAAGCGGCTCTAGCGATTTGGATGAAATTTCATAGTTAGGTAACGTTTTGCTATTCAAGTTAATCCAAGTAAAAAATGAGCAATTCTTGTTCTTGAATATATATATCAGCGAAACAGCTATAACGATTTGGATGAAATTTCGTATTTAGATATGGTTTTGCTTTTCAGGTTTATATAAATACGTGCCTTACCTGGAAAAAAAAAAGAAACACGAGCAATTCTTCAGCATATAAAGGTAGATTGGTATCTCGGAAATGGCTCTAACGATTTGGATGAAATAAAGTTTTATTTTTTAAAGTTTATTTAAATAGGTGTCTTCCCTGAAACAAACGCCTTTTTTAGTTTTGTTTTTATACATTCTCTAAATACCTATTCTTAAATACGGTGACGGCTTTAAGGATGTGGAAGAAAGTTTATATTTAGATAAAGTTTTGATTTTTAAGTTTATCTAAGCAGGGGTCTTCTTTGAAAGAAAAAACGCGATTTAATAATTTTTTAACGTTGTCTTCTCGTAGAAGATTGACGCACTAGTAAGCCAGAAGAAGATTTATATATTTCTATGAAATTTCATATTCATATATTTTATACTGTCTGAATTTAATAAGAAAGGATTTTTTTTTTTTTTAAATGCAATTTTACACAAAATGTTCTAACATAACCCCATCTCGTAGTATGGAAGGAAGTGTTACTTAAACAAACAAAAATATAATTACTGATAACTGTAAAGGGAAAAAATGAATAAATACCATAGTATATCTGATTATTTCAAATAAAATGTATAAAAAATGTGTGATTACTGAACAAGCTGCTAAGTGAAAATCATAAAATCTAGATAGATTTATATGGTTTCATCTAACGTTATTTTTGATACTGGTGAGTGATGGGAAAAAACCCAAAACAACCCCCACCAACGAAATACATCGCGAAATTCAGCAATTAAAACTGACACAGCAAATAAATTGAATTTATTTCAACACGGCACTCTCTCATATTAACTTTTAATTGGAAAATTGATTAAAAATATAAATATTAATAAAGAAACAGGGAAACGTATCTCGGGAGAATAGCAGTCCACCAGCGTATAACATTTAAAGCGGTGACGCTCGAGAATATGTGGGTTCCAGTCCTCTTTCAGCCATCCATTGTTTTCCTAAATCACTCCAAGAGGATTCCGGGATGTTTAATTTAAAAGTACTTGGATGAATACCTTCCCGTTCCTCATTCCCAATGCTCTTCCAGCTCTAATTGTCTCGACATCGACGAGAGGTAAAACAAAAGTTAAAAACACTTAGCTTTGCAACGATATATTTTTGAATTCTATCATCTCGGAATGTAGTGTATATATTACAGATTTACAAATACGTGTGCCAAGAATATTCTGAAAAATATATTTGTCAAATCGTAGTTTTCGCTTTTTACCCTGTCTGTCAGAGAACGATGAAAAGGACACTTCTCTCAGACCAATTTAGAGAATTACGAGAAACAAGCATCACTTAAAAAGGGTATGAGGCTAGTTTGTAGTCCAAATATCAATATCTAACGTAGTGAAAGCAATACATGAAGTAAAAAAAAATATTTGAATGTGGCATATGCATCCTAGGAGAAAATCAGTATTCTGCGATTTGTTGATGATTTGCAGATAATAGTGAGGATGTTGAGAAGTTACTGGCATAAATAAATACTGGACGACGAATTTGTATTAAATTTATACCAAAGCAAGACAAAATTCACGAAATGTAACAAAATTGACAGTAGATTAATTTAAAAAATAGGAGAAGGAAGATAATTCTGTGGCTTGGAAAGTAAAATTACAACTTATGGTCGAAGAAATAGCAAAGGCAAAAGTAAAATAGCACTACCGAAAAGATCCTACTTGAAAAAGATAATCTTTTTTATTCCAATTTTGAATTAGAACATAGAAGGAAGTTTCTAAAATTAAAAATGGAGAACAGAACTTTATGGAAGTGAAGCTTAGATATGTAAGGAATATTAAAAAAAAATTGAAAATTTTAAATGTGGTGTTACATATGGATGCTGAAAATTAAGAGGATGGGTAAGATACAAATGAATGCATTTTAGAACTGATGGGCGAGGAAAGAAGTTTTTGTTGCAGTGTTATAAAAAGAGGAGGCCGAATGGTGGATCAAATTTCAAGACGTATTGAACTGGTTAACTTCTTGATAGAGGGAACAACAGAGGGAAGGAATTGTATATAAAGTTACTGGACGACATGAACTAAATACTGAAGGACTAAATATAAACCAAGTGATGAAATGTATCAGAAATGATAGCAACAATAGTAGATTAAATATTGAAACAGTTTCAAATGTAATAGAAGAAGTTACTTAGGAGTAAAGTACAACTGATGGCTGAAGTAGGAACGACATTTAAAACGGAACAGCACTAGGGAAAAGTCTTCTTGAAAAAGATAAAACCTTTAGTTTAAAAGATTGATTTATGACTGAGAAAGAAGTTTTTAAATGTGTATGTGTGGAGAACAGCATTTTATGGTAGCAAAGCATGGAATTTATTAACACCAGAAAGAAGGAAAATTGAAGCATTTGAACCGTGCTACTGTAGAAGGATGTTGGTAATTAAGTGGACACATTAGGTGCCAAAGTAACTAGTTTTGAAAATGATGGGAAAGGAAAAATTATTGAAAAGTCTCAAGAGACAGATTTTCTACCACATTTTAAGATACGTGGGATTAGTTAGTTTGTTATTGGAGGAAACAGATGAAGAAAAGAACATTGGCAGTTACAACAGCCATCAGAACCAGCCTTGTTATAAAATTTTATCTTAAGATTTATGTCTAGCAAGGTGGGAACTGGTTAATTCTGGATTTGTATATTTTTCTTGTGGTTAGTTGTGAATTTGTGTATATGCGTCATGCAAATTGTCCAAATGAGATTTAATACGATCAAGCACAGTATCGCTGGAACATTTGTATATGATTGTACTTGGTATCTTTGGTTCTAGACGATGACTCGATGTGAACTGTTATTATAGAGTGCACGGGATAGTAAACATAATTGGATGATTCGTCGGAGTTATTATTTCAAGCAAACAAATGCTAATCACGGCTTCCGCTTTAGGACTGAACAACATGATATAGTAATTACCGAAATATCTATCATGGTGTACACTGACTAGAATATATATGAGGGGGTTCACAAAAATAACTGGAATAGCATTGCCGTGGGTGGAGTTTGTGTATTACGCGTTTCTACAGCTAAGCGTTTATAGCACAACTCATTGCCAAGTCAGTGCCGCCTGTGTTGTTGACCTGGCTTGTTATGTTAATCTGCAATATATACGAGGGGTACCCAAAAATAATTGGAATAGCATTGCCGTGGGCGGAGCTTGTCTATTACAAGTTTCTGCAGCTAAGCGTTTATAGCGCAACTCATTGTCAGTTCAGTGCCGCTTGTGATGTTGACCTGACTTCTCTTAATCTGCATTGATTGTTTTTTCTGGAGCTGTTTTGTTATTATTTCGGTTTTGATGATGACAAGTTTAAGTGAACAACGTGCAGCTGTGAAATTTTGTTTTCTACTCAGTTAAAATGATGCTGAAACTGTTCTAATGTTGAAAACAGCTTACAAAGATGACGCTATGGGAAAAACTCAAGTGTACTAGTGGTTAGGTCAGTTTAAAAATGGCGACATGTCGATTGATGACAAACCTCGTTCTGAACGTCCATCAATTGCCCGAATCGACGAAAATCTTGAAAAAATTCGAGAGCTTGTGCTCTCATACCGTCGACAGACTATTGATCAAATATTTATTTTGCTACAAGTTAAATATTATTTTGAATGTAGAATTGAAAATAATACAGTTTTAAATATTATTAAGTAACAATTAGAACCATTATTTTCTTTTTTTACTTTTTTTTTTAGTAATAATAATGATGTCGTCTCAATAAGACTTTGTGGCTGAAGATTATTGAGAAGTATAAGGACTTACCATGCTTGTAGGATCTCTAATCCTGACTACCATGACAAAATATAAATAAATGTGGCAATAGATCCATTGCTAATATTACTTAAAAATAAAGACATAAACGCCAACAGAGAAACCGTGTTAAAAAAATTTCCTTGCAGTCTTCTTTTTAAAAAGATCATAGTATGATAAGATTAATTTTATATGAGCCTACTTGTTTAAATATGTTGTTCTACAACATGTAATGTACCTGACACTATTTTCGGCCTGCTAAACTACTTAAATTTAATAAATCTGTTTTATAATCATTTTGTAGTATTTTGAAAAGGTTTCGTAATATGACAGAGCGTATTTTTCATAATTTCGCAATTTTTGGACGTTTATTTAGTTATAAGCATTTGTTTTCAGTATTTGATATTTTGAATATCATTTAAAATTAATTCGGGCTCATTTTATTTAGTACTTGGCATAACTAGATTGTTGTATATCAATTTCAAAAGCTATTGTTGTTTGCTTTGCCTAGTTTTTCATTCTCGTGGCTGACTGGAGTGATGGAATGATCGTGTATGTGCTACGCTTTTGGATGTGATCAGCATCATCCATTGAGCTAAACAATCGCGATTGTGGGTTTTCCATAGCTGAAATACCTGGACATGCTTCTAAGCGAAACTAGTTGGTGGTACTCACGCTTTCCACACATGTTGAGGTGGTTGGTGACGGGGTAGTCGGGTTGGCAAAGGCAACTTAACTTGCTGTTCACCCTCTCACACACTCCATGGTCGAAACCGCACTGGCTGGAATCTTCACACCGGTCGCCGTACTTCAGTTCCCCTCCTGAAACGAAACAAAAGTCGAAACAATAAGATTTATGATCGGTAATATTGCTGATAGCCTTTCAGCGTGAAAACATCTTTTGGATGCGCTTATGGCGTGTAGGAATATGAATAAAAATGAAAGATTTATTTAAACAGATATACAAAAGAATTAATCAACTGCGTGAGTTGAATTATGTGAATTACCGAAAGATCTTGTTGAATTCTGTATAACAATATGAGATGTATGATACATATGGTTTATAAAGGATACATATATTTAAAAAAGATTAAATTGATTCAACTTCCATTGACTGTTCCACTCGTAGTATAAGCATCACACGTCTACTTGTATTGGAACAATTTTAAGGACCTCATCAACTCGTAAATATGATAGGAGAGCCACAGACAACAGGCAATATGAAATAATAATATAACTGCAGTTTCCCCACACACCAATTTTTCTCCTTTCCTCTTCCTACCCACTTTTTCGCTCTACTAACTTCAACTTTAAATTCTTTCAGTGTTTTTGGTAAATTATTAATCATTTCTCTTGGTTATTTATTCCAATCCCTCATATCCTTCCGTAGGAAAGAAAATTTCTCCACACCTTTAGACCCGAAATAGAGAGCCAACTTGTGGTCATGGACATTTTTACCCAGCCACGTACCTATCCTAATTCTCCCACCAATATCTTTCACTGCCTCATCAGCAATATACGCCTCGTACACTCCCATGACTCTCTTCATCCCCCTTCTGTCTTTTAATGAATCTTATCATCGTATTAGTTACTGAATGTGTTCTATGGTCATTTCCAAAGACAACGGTCTGACCAAAGTTTTGTAACCCACTTCGCTTACTTCTCACAAGAAATGCAAACTTTATTTTTTATTTACGGATAATACGAATCTAGAAATCTGATTTAATGGACCATATGCTTCAGACCTATTTTCACATTTTTTTTTATTTTCTGTTTTTTGTTTTGTTTTAGAAATTCTTTGACTGCAGTCTCTTCTCTCGTTTACTTTTTCCTTTAATGAATTTTAATTTTGTTCAGTGTTTTTGGTAATTTATTCTAATCCCTACTCCCCTACCTAAAAAATAAAATGTTCCCACATCCTCCTTCATGACTGAAATCGGGTTTCCCCTTGAGATCCTCTTCATGTTTTCCCTTCCATCCACAACTCCTAATTGTTCTACAAATTAAATACAGGAACCAAAAATGAACCCTAAATGATTAATTTGTTCTGTATCTATCTGATCCTTATGTATTGTGTAATCTACAAAAATATTTTAATTGCAATTCTAATGCCCTAAAAAAATTATTGTTAATAATAAGAGCAATATAAGGATATATAATATAAGCGGGATATAAAGTACAGAAAACATGTTCAAAAATTTTATTTCTGAATTTACGACGTCATTAAAGCGTATTTGCTCATGAGGTGGATGATTAACAAAATGATTAAAATTACTTTGAGGGGTTAAAATTATAAAGCGAGCAAAAGTAATAGAAAGTTCATTGAGATAAGGTTCATTTACGTTGTCGCCAACGAACATTTTCACAAAATTCTTGGCATCACGGTTGCTCAAAGACATCACAGAGAAACGAACGTTGCAATTTAACAATGCTGTAATGAGTTCTTTATCGATAAAAGCTGCCGTCGTAAATTAAAAGGAAATAACCTTAAAGAAGCGTGACTTTCCGCCATCAGCCCAAGTTACGTAACTCAGCCCTAATTAAAGGCGTCTTTGAAAGTAGCCAGAAGTTTACATTCAAACGAAAGAGATACCGGTGCATTGAAGTTAGAATAGTTTCAAATAAATAAAAGAAACGGAATTAAATAAACTGAGTATATTCACTAGTAATGATCGAGTTCTGGGTAATTTTTCGGCCTATGCACTGTTTCTATGGAAACACAAAGTACATTCAAAGTGGAATAGTTCCTTCGCCTGATACAATAAATTATTTTCTCTATCTGGCTATTTAATAGATTTTACTATTTCATAACATGACCGAGAATATGATTTGACTACAAAAACTTCAAGATGGGCCGCGAACATTGTATGGAGCATTACCTGGACTGACTGTTCGAAAACATTTCAGAAACTTGAAATTATGTAGATTTAGAAACTCGAACTTTGGCAGCCCTGTTTCGACAATGGCGTTAACGCTCAAGCGATATGCGAAATTAAGCAAACTACCAAATTGAAGCAAAATGCATTGAATATCACTGAAATTAACTACAGAAAAATTTAGAGAGTTTAGTCAGGACATACTGAACATGGGCCTCATTAATTACGTGAGGTGTTTTTTTTCCGGAAATCTGGACTCCGCCCCCCCCTCCTATGGTGAGATCTCTAAAAGTGAGATGAGATATCGAGGGACCCCCCCCCCCCCCGCCCTGCTGACCCCTCCCCTAACCTTCTAACCTTGGGATCGAATCGACGTCGCAAATAATTTGTAGACCTTTTTTAAGCTCTAATTTTCTTCTAAGAATTAAAAACATAACGTGAGATTCCTGTCGATCGCCCTCCCCCCCTGGAAAGACTTCACCAGAAACCCCCCCTCCCCCGTGCCCCCCTGTTTCACTTCACGTAATTAATGGACGCTCCCTTAAACAGTTTAACTGAAACAGAAAAACATCACACCATCACTACACGTAAAATTGTTATTTATTCTAAGAGAACGTAAATCAAACAGGTAACAAACTATATTTTTTATTGTAGCTTCCGTTGTTTTTAAGCAGTGTGAGAGAGAACTATTCTATCATTTGATAATTATTCTCGAACAAGAATCCCTATGAACGAGAGTCTCGATGGATGGTGATTTATTAATGACTAGCATGATTTCCGAAAAAACGCCTCACGTCACTCCCCCTTGCTGCACCTTTTCGGAAGTCGAAAGTTCGTCCAATTTTCTTAGCTGTCTTTTGAAACATTACTGCATTTTGAATTGTCTGTATATATCTATGAATGTTTTTTTTTTTTTTAAAAACTGCTTTTCGTCTCGTTTTAACATCGAGGTCTTTAGAGACAGGAAAGGATGGGGGGCAAGGATGGGGGCAAGGAATGGGAAGGAATTCGGCCATGGCCTTTTGAAGGAAGCATCCCGGCATTTGCCTGGAGTGATTTGGGGAAACCATGGAAAACACAAATCTGGATGCCCGGACGGGGATTCGGATCGCCGCGCCGTCCTCCCGAATGCGAGGCGAGAACGCTAATCTATGAATGTAATGAAGTATTTCGGCTCCATTTCCATTCATTTCCAGACTTCTGAATTATTTGGAACTCTGCGCACGTATTAAGAACCAAAGACAATACTATAATTTCGTAGCTGTAGCCAGGTATTCTTATTGTTTTGACAGTAACAACAGAAAATGGCTCACCCTCTTCTTTTGTGAGGCGAGAGTATATACTATCAGAAGCTCATCCTTACACTAACTCACTGTGAACTTAAACCGAGCGTGGTAGTGTAACGGATAGCGTTCTGGCCTCGCATTCGGGAGGACGGCGGTTCGAATCCCCGTCCGGGAAACCAGATTTGGGTTTTCCATGGTTTCCCCAAATCACTCCAGGCTAATGCCGGGATGCTTCCTTCAAAAGGCCATGGCCGAAATCCTTCCCATTCCTTGCCCCCATCCTTTCCCGTCTCTAAAGACCACGTTGTTAAAAAGGGACGTTAAACTGTTACAAAAAAAAAAAAAAGTGAACTTAAGTCACGCTGTTTGCTACATCTTTCACTCTTGCTTTTTCCCGCCCAGAGTGGGTGCCCTCCATTTACTTTACATAATGACTCAACCTTTGGAATAACTAGCGATCAAAAATTTAAGACAACTTATATCTAACATAGCGTTCTGGTAGCTCAGTGGCTAAGGCGCTGCTCCTGCCCCGGGCACGAATCCCGGAAGGCACAGGAATTTTGAGTGTTGACTTTAATCATATGAGCTATGCCAGGACGCTCCGTGGTTCGGATTCCATGTTAAACTGTAGGTCCCAGAGGAAAGGAACTGGCCGTCCTACCTCTGACACAATGGCTGAGTATGCCTCCTTCGGGAGGATCCAACCGAACTTCGGGTTGTGGACTAAGTTAAGTTAAGTTTATATCTAACATACCACTCTTTTCCCCCATTAAAGTTAATTTTTTGGTGAGTGACTTTGTTCTTATTTTAAGCTTATTCAGAAAATTAAATTTTACTGAATTGTTGAACATACTATCGCTGTTGTACAAAATTTTTATATTTTATTTTTAACTTTTTAATTCACATTGCTGCCAATTATATTAAATTATAATTTTATATACGCTAATTACAGAAGAAGTTATCTGAATTAAATATGTTTTAAATCTTTAGTGAACTTCTATTTTTCTTTTATTATTATTTTTTTTTTTTTTTTTTTTTTTTTTGCGAGAAATTTAAACACTTTATACAGAGTGATTCCATGATGATGTTACAGACTTTCAGGGACGATAAAAAAGGGTAAATGTAAACGATCAAAACAAAAATTATAAGCGAAAATCTACTCAAGTTCTGCCTTAGCCTCGCCCAGCGCTCAAACTAAACCGAAGACTGATCAAGACGTACAGAATTCCCGCTGAATACTCCGCAGTACCCTCAGATAATTCTCCTGCTGATGGACTAGTAGCGGTGCTCGTAACTTGATGTCAGAGAGGCCGAAAATCCTAAGTCTACGGTACAGTAATAATAAATTCCATTTACAACCTGTTACATTTACGACAATAGCTCAAAAAGGCTTTCCCCAGCGTTAGTGCAAGAATGGCATCGTCACACGAAGTTCTGTCGTTCCCAATTTCATACCACCAGCGTCGTCTGAACAGTGCCGGAGGCAGAGAAAATTATTTCTAGGAGATCCTCTTCAGTCGCGACAAGCGTATTGTACACAGGATTTTTCACATGACTCCACAAGAAGAAATCAATTGGGCTGAGGTCAGTTGAACGTGCTGGCAACGGAACAGTAGCTCCTCTGCCAATCCACTTTTCGGGAATGTCTGATCCAGATGCTTACGAACCATCAGTCCAAAGTGAGTTGGGGCTCCACCATGTTGGAATCACATCACTCTGTCACTTCTGGAGCTGGGTCCTTTACGTTAAATTGACACATCTACCCTTCTCCATGCCTGAAAGTCTGTAACATCATCACGGAATCACCCTGTATTACTGCTTCAGCGACAGCGCACCCATACTCTCTCTCTGGAGGATAGAAAACCTAGTTTCGCTTGACAGTATGTGTAATTACTAAGTGTACAGTGGGAAGTAGATCTAATGTCCTACCTTCACACCTGACTCCACCCTCCGGCAGTTGTACGGCCTTCATCTGGAACTTGCAGGTGCACACGTGGTCCCGGCAGACCGTGTTCTCCGTCTTGGCCATGCACTGCTCGTCGAAGTCACATGTCCCGTTCCACGCTACCGCTGTGAACAACACACAACCGTCGCTGTTCTGAGGCAAGTGAAATCAAAAGACAATAAATCACGCAATTACTTCAGTTTTATGAGTACCATACCCAATAATTCTTTTTTTTTACCGGAGTTATGTCAGTTATACCAACATAATCTTATATATATACCATACATAAAAATACTTGTTTGTCCCTATATTTCACCCTGCAGCCACCACTACCTAGTGCAGAACACTGACGTTTCTCTGGGGCAGTAGCATGGAGTTTCCAATCGTGTACAACGTTGGCCGAATGCCGATAGCTGTGGGAATGTGCGAGATATTGTGGTTGAAAGTGGTTGGCCTGGGCATTTTCATATTTCGGCCAAATAACATGTGCGTCCCTATATTTCTCTTTACTGCCACAACTACATAGTGCAGACCACTGGTGTTTGTGGGTGGTAGTAGCATCGAGTCTCCCATTGTGCACTATGATGGTTGCATGTCGGTAGCTATGTGGGTGTGGTAGATATGGCGGATGAAATCGCTTGACCTACGGTATTTTCCTATTTCTACTAAAGACGTGTGTGTCCCTATATTTCACTTTGCAGCCAGAACTACCAAGCGCAGACCACTGGCATTTGTGTATGGTAGTAACACGGAGTATTCCATCATGCACTGTGGTGATTGCATGTCGGTAGCTGTGGGAGTATGGTAGAGATGGTGGTTGAAAGTAGCCGACCTGATATAAAAATAGACATGTGTGTCCTTACATTTCACTCTGTATCCAAAACTACCTAGCGCAGTCCACTGACGTTAGTGTGAGGTAGTAGCCTCGAGTCTTCCAACGTGCACCATGGTGGTTGCATGTGGGTAGCTATGGGTGTGTGGGAAATATGGTGGTTCATATTGGACAACGGTGGCCATTTTCATATTTCGACCAAAGACATGTGAGTACCCTGCGCAGACCACTGGTGTTTGTGTGTGGTATTAGCCTCGAGACTTGTAAATTGATCGTAGCATGTCGGCAGTTATCAATCATAATTCTTTACAAGCACGAACGAAGTCGTGGGCACCTGCTAGTTTTCCTATAATATTGTTTATATAGTCCACAAGATACAGTCTGTTGTTAACAGAAAAGTACAAAAATCTAGAGATCTATGTATGTCAATATTATCTAAAACAATTTTCACTGTAAGCCCCAATTAAAAGCAATGTTTGTCGTTTTCTTCTTATTTATTTTAGACAGTTAACAGAGGCGGCTCAAGGTCACCCTGCTCAATCCCCACTCCGCTGCCCTTACCCTAAGAGCAAAGGAAAATTAATCGCTCGCTTACTTCGACAAAGCGGTCAGTTTAGAGAGGGAGGAGCGGATGGGGTAGGTGTGGTGAGGAGAGAAGCGACGCCATATAATATGACCTTGAGCAGCCAGTTGAGAGTGAACAAGGTATAGTCATATGGTTGGAAAACTAAATGGAGGTAGCGGGTACACATTGTTACGATTCCGGGAGCTCATGACATCATATCTCGCCAAGCGCAGAAATGCTAGAACACATAAACAATTAAACTACAACTATCAAAAATGAAACAAAAAATACAAAAGACTAAAAAACAAAACGTATACTTGTGGAGATAATCACAGAAAATTTTTCGCTAGACTGCAACTACCCACCTAACATTCATGTTCAATTATTGCTTGCTGCATAATATAGAAATTTAATATTATGGGACAATAGATCTTTTCTTCAGAAAACCATGAGAGGTGCAAGCAGGGCACTAAACTCGTATATACCTTGTACATTCGAATCCGTTGCATCACGAGAGAAAGAAAACAACATACAGTTATCAATACGACACCTTATTTCTCCGATTTTATCACTTCCGTCGCTGCGACCCAATTATGTTTGTGAAACAAGTTTTTACGCGTAGTTGAATACTGTAGTTATTCAGTTTTTTTCTGCCTGACAACTCTAACCCAGTGACACCTGTAAGGACTTTGGCAAGCGTTTACAAATTGCACAGCTATTGTCTGTACTTTCTCTATATTCTAAATCTATCCCGCTGATGCGTATACCCGTATCTAATTTTATATAATAATGTATAAGACTTTAAGGCACTATGTTGTATGCATATACGTTAGAATACCACAGAACTCAATCTACGAGTCGCTATATGGAATTAACTTTAACGACCGACATTACGTGCTGGTTTCACTGTTACATGCAAATGATTACTTGGAACAATCAACTTTTTCAAGTGTCGAACAACTTACTTCTTACACATGGACAAGCGAATTCCTTACGTTCGTACTGGGCTGAAATAACATGGATGTCACTTTTAAACTTTGAAAGAATTTAAAGATAACATTTGTAGAGGGCAAATGTGGGTGGTTGCCGGATAGGGGGAAGATTGCCACCGGAGCCTGTGCTCCATTGCAATTAAATAATAATAATAACCTAAAATCAGAGGAACATTAATCTCATTTAATAACGGCATCACCAGCGAACAATTTTATACTGCTTTTAACGTTATCTCCAACATCGTTTATAAAAATGAAGAAGTAGTTTGTCTTCTTTCTTTGCCTTAGAGCAGTACAACGCGGAATAATATCATCTGTTGACAAGCTGTAAACGGTCTTTTAAAAGAGTCTGCCGCGGGGGTTGCCGGGAAATGAGTCCTGTAACAGTCGAGCAGCGCGTTGCGTGAGAGGCATTAATGCGCGCCCGTTAGTTGCTCGAACGGCCGCAAGCGCTGCAATCGACCGGTGCGGCCATATTACTTTCCCCACCGGCCGGAAGTCGGCCGGCGACCGGAAGTGAACTTGCGTGACCTACATCACTTCCGGTCGCCATTTTTCTCCTCACCTTCTGGCGTGTTCAATGACCCGCTCTGTTATCGCTAAATGTTCACAGCGAGTGGGTAGCGCTGTATAGTAGAAAGCGGTCTGAAAGGTTGGCAACGCCTGTCAACAATTATCTTTGTACAACTGCACGCGAGACTCAAACAACTTAAATAAGTGACACGTTCAGAATTAAATTATAATGATAGTATTTATTCTAAAATTAAGAACTATACATAATAGTATGCACAGCGTTGTTTTTCAGTAAATTATCTGTCCTTTAATTCAAGTCTTTGAGAAATTCCTGATGGTTTATCGTTATTTATTCTGGAAAACATTATTACTGATGCCTTTTTCCAAATTAGAAGGCTGTACCACGTTAGGTTAAGACACGACAAATGACGAATGAGCGAGAAATTGAAACCTTGTTTCTTGACATCTTAACAATCCTTCGTAGTATCCCGACCACAAAGGCTACACAATTTACTATCATTATCCTTTCATAATTATAACGAAATTACTGCAAATACTGATATACAGGGTGTTACAAAAAGGTACGGCCAAACTTTCAGAAAACATTCCTCACACACAAACAAAGAAAATATGTTATGTGGACATGTGTCCGGAAACGCTTACTTTCCATGTTAGAGCTCATTTTATTACTTCTCTTCAAATCACATTAAACATGGAATGGAAACACACAGCAACAGAACGTACCAGCGTGACTTCAAACACTTTGTTACAGGAAATGTTCAAAATGTCCTCCGTTAGCGAGGATACATGCATCCAACCTCCGTCGCATGGAATCCCTGATGCACTGATGAAGCCCTGGAGAATGGCGTATTGTATCACAGCCGTCCACAATATGAGCTCTAACATGGAAGGTAAGAGTTTCCGGACACATGTCCACATAACATATTTTCTTTGTTTGTGTGTGAGGAATGTTTCCTGAAAGTTTGGCCGTACCTTTTTGTAACACCCTGTATATTAAACGCGAATCAGTTAGGGTACAACTAGAGATACAAGGTAATGACTAAGCCTCAGAGTTTTAGGATCTTAAAAATTAAAATTCGGCATATTCATTTCACGTTTTATAGGTTTTTAAAATACTAATTTAGGAATTTACACATTTCTTACGGGAAATAAAATTTAAAACGTGCAATATATATACTGCCATTGTGTTAAAAACATTGTGACTTTATAACACAATACAATGTCAAGTACTCCTTTAAAACGTTCAACATCACAGCTCGTTCATATTAAAACACTTGACTTAAGCAACTATTGAGTTCAATACATTGTGTCTTTATTGAGGGCATTTAAAACTTCTAACATGACACTGTCATAGATACAACAGGGAAGGGTGGCTGGTCGAATCACCCAGGTGATATTAACTTAAATCGATGTATAAGAAGGAAAGGAAATTTTTGAGAAGGAAGGGCGAAAAAGAAGCGGCTTTGGCGTGTCAATAAGGTTTCCGCATTTGCCTGTAGGTGAAAAGGAAAAATGCAAAAAACTATTTCAGAATAGCCGACGGTGGGGTTAAAACCCATGGCGTCTTCCAAGTCCAGATTGCTAGCCCACGGCCCGTACCACTGAGCTAATCCTGTAGGTCATTTGTTTTATTTAAGTAAGAAAATTACAAGCGGACTGTATCAGTACATCGAATTCAGTCTTAGGTTCTGAAAACCGAATTAGGTCATTTTAGGTCACAACATAAAAATTAGGTTATTTTAGGGCCCATCAAATTTACGAATATTAATAGTTTATACAAAAGACGAAAAAGAAAATTAAAATTTAGAGAATATTGGGTTAGGTACAAAATAGGTTCGAACCTAAGAATCCGGGCCTTTAGACATACCGAAAGATACATATAGATGTAAAAAAAGTTGCTACTTATACAGGTTCGGGTAAACAATACTCAAAATTCGTAATTACACTATCCATATTCAACAATAAAAACTTTTTAAATTTTTCTTGGACACTAAAGTTGTGATACTTACTGCAATTTTTGCGCTGATTTCAAATATCCTTTTAAATTTTCCATACGAGACACAGTTTTTGAGTAATTCGGATTTTAGTTTTTCGAGAAATTCATATATATTTTTATATTTATACTGAGTGAAATAACTGAATAACTCACCAGTTATAATTGTATGCGTATTTTATTTAATGAAAAACAGCAATTAACTTTAAATTGTGTATAAAGCACACACTGACCATGAGATCTTTTCTTCGTGTTTTACGCATCGTTAAGGTTATTAGAAGCTGGAGAGGATTGCAGGCAAGAAAGAAGAAGTGATTCTGCCATGAACTTCTGACGGATCCATCCCGACAAGTACCTAGAATGATTTCGGGAAACAGTGCAAAACAAAAATTTCGATTTCCGAACCTGCGTCCTCCCTAAAGGACCATCCATAAATTACGTCAGACGAATTTCGTGATTTTTGGAACCCCCATTTCCCCTCCTTGTCACAGGTGGTCACATTTGTAACACGCTTCCCCTGGTGTAACGTCACATATTTTGTTATTTTAAATTTAGAAATTATTAAACTAAAACAGCATAGCAATTATTTATATATACAGTATTTCTATTTAAAATATTTTTTCTCATAAAATCAAAACTAATCATACATTTTAAAAATTGACAAAACATAACAAATCAGATAAATGATACAAAATTTGATCATCCTGTGTCCATGGACTTTGAACCTATACTTCCATATTATTCACGACTGGCATAGAAGTCAGTTGTCGATTTGGATCATGTTAGGGACATTTGATGTGTCAGCATCTTCTTCATCCAACCATATGGCATCTTCATCATTTATCAAACAAAGAAATTCCCTTTCACGTCTAGCTACAATTTTTTTTAGGACGAAACCTGTTGATGGGCGAAACCTCTTGGTGCCTCTTATCATCATATGTGATTGCTTGTGTTTGTTACTGCATTTGTATGATTAAAGATTATAAGACGCGAGCTTTGCCTTGGGGTGGAGGCAAAACACTTTATCTTAGCTTAGATCGTGCGTAGCCTTGGATATGTCCAGCTATTTCTTTACTATGATGAAAGGTCGCCACTTAGCTTCATTTTTTACCTCAAGCTAAGGAAGGGTATAGGTAAATAATGTTTATTAGTCAGTTGGAGTTAAAAAAAAATCACTATATTCTTAAATGATGTGAAGTCATTAGCTGAATAGGCATCAGACAAAGTCACAGAAGGAAAGTTTGCAAATTCTATTAACCGACTCGAGCCAAACCACACCCCATAGTTCACAGTATAACTGATTATCACTTGGAAGTCTGTAAAAGTTTGTCACACACTTCTACTATTACACTTATTTTGAAACTGACCGACACTTAAGCAGTCCTGAGGCCCCACAAGGCGTAATACTCCTTCACTGCTACATTGTAATAAAACTTAAATACGCGAACCTACATTGTGCCAAAATAAAACTCTTGCACAGTAGTGCTTGATATGAAACTTGCTGTTCTATTAAACTACATGTTGTCGCGTTCTCGGTTTCTGAAAGACAGGCCCACTGAGCGAGTACACGAGTCTACATCACATCACGCTCACCGCTTCTCGAAGACTTTCGGCCGAGGGAAAGTTCTAGGCGACAACCTGCTCTCTCATGAACCGTGGGAAAGTGCTCATTTCCGCATTCACATGGATATCTTCTAGTAGTCTAATCAGATACCAAATCTCATGTCAGAAAGGTTTCATCATCCAATTTTGACCTTGAAAACTAAAATAACCCTACCTCTCTGAAATTTTACAAATCGCTAGATCTTGTAGCAAACTTGAACTTTAGTTATTATGAAAAATTTCGTAACTTTAGTAATTTACCCGAAAATAAATAATTTTGATACGAACTTTCGAAATATTACTCCAGGCGAATGTTTGAAACTAATGCCATGCAAAAACCTGATTTCTAGCTTGAATTAACATAGTGACTAACTATAGAAATGAAATACAATACTATTCAATCGAACTCACCGTTCTAAGGATAAAATTTTGTCACGCAGTTACAAAGGTACCTGACCAGATATGGACCACAGACGCCACACGATCGTTTAAATAAGTATTCAGAGGTCATATTTTGTCAAAACCTGGAAGGCGGTATCGGCCTTTCGGCGTATGTCAAAGGCGGCCGAAGTGCGACACTATAGGTACAGAGAACGTGATCTCACGCGGCCGCCACGTGACAAAGAGTGATACAAGTTATACACGTGACGTCACGAAGCTTATGACCCTCCCCCCTCTCGCCCTTGTCACACGATGTCACACTTTGCTGACCCCTCCCTCCCCCTTAAGGCGTGACGTAATTTCTGGCTTTCGTTTTGACGATGATACCTGGATGAATATTGGGAGAGGCATTAAGAATAATATGTGGAAGGGAACAAGAGACAACAACCGTAAACCGGCAGGTCAGGCATAAGGGAATGTGCAAGTTGTAAAGAAGAAAATAAAATGGTGTGGAGAAATCAGTGACTATGGTCCGTAGGTAACGACGTGCCCGTAAGATTTCTAACAGCAGCTCCGGTTAACAAGGCGACCGCAAAGTTCCGCGGTATATGTCAGCCTGTTTTACGAGCTCGTTTCCACTCGCGCACTAAATAACAGGTTACACCCTCCGTGACTGCTCCACAGAGTACTTACTACCTTGTGTTACTGCACGAGACAGATATCGCTACGCAGACAACACAAAGAAAGAGGGCGGTATCTGTGAACTATTCGGGGAAAAAGATCCTGAAGCACTGATATTTGTCATAGCAATAACGTTTCCAGTTAGTCGTTTGGTAGCAGCCAGAAAGTTAAACACACGGAGGGAAAGAAAAATATTTCCAATTTCTGAGACTTCCATGTTATCTTCTCCAAATTTCTTTTTTATCTACTTTTTTTTCTGAGTATTCTGGTAATTATGTCCACAATGCTGTGGCGTCACGCTCCCGGCCGAGTTAACAGCGGCCAGAGATATGAGTAATAAATCAGGGTTATGCGCGTTAGGGGGCGTCCATTAATTACGTGAGGTTTTTTCCGGAATCCCGGAGCCCTCCCCCCTTCTGGTGAGATTTGGTGAGATCTGGTAGCACCCCCTTCCTAAAATGATATAAGATTTTGACGGAAACCCTCCCCCCCTCCCAGTTAATCGACCTCGTAGTTTCATAAGACTTTTTTTTTACCTCTCATGCTTCCAAGGATGGTTATACTCCCACCCCTCCAAGGTCGGTTTCCTCGTCGTTTCTAGACCATAACCCCCCCCCCCCAAAGCCGACATTAGTGTCATTTTTTTTTTTTAAAAAAAAAAAAAAAGCTCTACTATCCTCCAAAAATTTCAAAACCTCTCGTGAGATTTCGCCGGACCTCCCCCCCCCTATTTCACCTCACGTAATTAATGGACGCCCCTTACTTAAAAACAATTTTATTAGTTAATTGTCCGCAAAGAAATGAATTGCCGAAACACTGAAGGAAAAGTATGTATTGCTTTTAAATTAACATGTTAATTATTAATTGCGTTTTGTTTATTTATGTTAAGTTGATGTATATGTTTTCTAATACTGTGTGTCCAGAGATATTGCTGTTACAATAAACTACGTAAGAAATATGTACCACATTATGCCATTTTTAAGGTATTCAGCGTTATTTAATATTAATTGTATATAGTTTAGCAACTGCGAGGAAATGAACAGCCAGAAGTCTGCGATCAAGCCGCTTCTACATCTACATATATACTCTGCAATTCACAAAATTGTGGGTGGCAGAGGGTGCTCAGCAACAAAGCTAATCTCTTTGCTGTGCATTCCAATCCCTAATGGTACGAGGGAAAAAAGAATTCATATAAGAATCAGTCCGGCACCTTATTTCTCTAATTTTATCTTTCCTGTCCTTCCGACTCAAATAGGTTGGTGGAAGAAGTATTTCACTACACTCAAAAGTGAAAGTGGGAGTACGCATGTTCACCAATAAGTTTAAACTAAACGTGTGTCGTCTATCTACCAGAGACTCCCAACCTAGTCTACTAATCAGTTCTGTGACGCTTTCATAAGGACTGTAGCAAGCGATCACGAATCGAGTGGCTCTTCTCTGTACTTTCTCTATACTTTCGATCAACCTCTTACGAAACGGATCCCAAATGGCACAACAATAGTCCAAATGTGGACGCACAAGAGATTTGTACGCTATCTCCTTTGTTTGTTCATTACAATTTTTCAAGATTCGACCTATGAATCGCAGCCTTCAATTTGCTCTACCTACTAACGAATTAATGTGTATGTCCCATTTCATGTTCCTTTGTACTGTTACTCCCAAATATTTCATAGAATCGACTATATCAATGACTGAACTGTTTACCTCGTATTTCTGAACAATCGATTTCTTTTTGTTAGTTATGCTCATTGTCTTGCACTTTTTACAATTGAGAGTAAGTTGCCACTCAGCGCACCAAGCCAAAATAACATTCAGATCGCGCTGAATTTCTAAGCAATCTGCCAAATTTCTTACTTCCCTATAAATAACCGCATCATCAGCAAACAATCTAAAAAGGCTTTTCACTTTGTCTCCGAGATCGTTTATAAAAATTAAGAAAAGAAGTGGTCCAATTACACTTCCTTGAGGTACACCCGATGTAACATCTAGATTAGAAGAACTTTCTCCGTCAACGACAACATATTGCGACCGACCAGTTAGAAAATCCTTTATCCATTCACGCTTGACGGACTTAGAAGCTAGGTATATGTAGGTATAAATAATTTTTGTTACGTTTGTTAAGTTAGCCATGATACGTTAATGTTGGCGTGCCTGGAGAAGACATAACAAAATTATAATTATTTTATCAACGAACGGTGTGTTCCCACGCGGGCGATCCTAACCAAAATAGCTTTATTTCAAACCATCAAACAAATAGGAACGGTCACTGCCTTTGGTAATTGCTGGTGACATCTGTAAGCGAATTTGAGTCTTCATACGGCATGTCTAATGTTTTTCAAATCGTAATACGCTGTCGTGTTGCGTGTCGGTTAGTTCAAATGCGGATGACGCGTGCAACCCAACGCTATGACTTCAAGTCACGCGCACGCGCAGCACTTATAGTATATTGCATATGAAAAGCTACGAGACTTGACTCGGACGCCCCCCCCCCCCGTTCTCCCCCAGGTACCCCAGCGTAGCATTCTACACAATCCCTCCCCCCTAGACCAAGCCACGTAGTTTATGGGCGCTCCCAAATGAATTACTAGAATGTTTGAACTTGTTTAAATTATCATAATAAACATGAGTTGCTTTTTTATTTATATTCGTAAAGTACAATTTTATACCACATTTTTTTCAGCCAAAAAGTTTTGCCATTAGTTTTTAACTAAATTTGCATATTTACGAATATAAATAAACAAAAAGCAACTATTATTGTTATTATTATTTCTCCGCGATTCACTAAAAGTGTGTGGCGGAGAGTGCATTGCACCTATCCTAAAGGGTAATAGTTTGGAAGGGATATAAGGGAAATGGCAGGAGACGCCCATGGGCTATTGTGAGGAACCATTCAAGTATTTGCCTGGAGAGATCCGGGAAAACCATGGAAAACCCATATCAGGATTTAATATGTTGATTTAAAAGAAATTACATATTTTATTTCAGTCCTCTGACAATTCATTTCTATTAAATAACGCCCATAGCCTCGATTTTCTAGTAACTTCTCTGCCCGCTGTTACTCTGTCAACCAAGCCCAGGCGACGTGACGTCAAAATTTTATCCATCCAATAGCTCCCTCGATGTCTAAGCCAGCAGAGGACGGAATGCGCCTACGGAATTATATATCTACTATATACCGCGAGCGAAGGGCATGAGGCAATAACAAGCTCGTACAAGACTCCAACGAACGGTATGCTTGTAAGATTTAACAGTATAACGCTCTGCGCCCGGTTGCTTGGTCCGAACCGAGGACTTTCTTGTGATAGAAAACTCACCACGGAGTCATTGGAGCGATTATGTTTCCCGAAAAGTTTGCAAAATTATCCTTTGAAACAAGGAGAAAAATACTGTCGACATTTGGTTGAAAAATTTACCGTCGAATCGAAGTTGTCCGGGTCAAATCGGGCAATTAGGGAGTGTGCATTAACCACGTACCTCCATTTTGATCTCCTGTGAAGACCCCCTCCCCCCCACGTAGTCCTACGTGGCTTTTGCCTCTAGCCCCCCTCCCCCACACGCAGCACTTAGCTTTTTTCCCTTTTGATTGCAGAAGACATTTTGTACTGTTTTCTCTTGTCAGACTATTGTAAATTACATACGGAGATAATTAACTGAGGGAAATAAATATTCTCATGCTGTTGTGAGTTCAGTTCCTCATTTTAACTGTGAAAAATGTTATGAAAGGATAACTACGTGGTCAGGCTCGGAACCCCCCCTCCCCCCACGTAGCCCAGCGTAGCCTTCCAGCTAACCCCCCCTCCCCCCCTGGACGGAGCCACGTAGTTTGTGCACGGTTATTTAGATCACCAAGACATTCGTGATTAAAATGACAGAAATGTTGCCGAAACATTCGTAACTTAAATTGTGTCTGTACTCCGCAGTATGCCACCACAATCGGCAATACTCCGCGCGCCCCAGCGGGCGCGTCTTTATTACGGCCGAGCAGGGCTCAGCCCAAGTAGCCCTCTCACCGCTTCGCCAAGCAATTGGCGCTTTAGCTCAACGGTACCTCGCGCGGTTGTCAACTGAGCACCTCGGGTTTGAATCTTCGTCCCAGCGACTACAATTATGTAACTCACTTTTATTCAACTTTTCAGTGTGTTCTAGACCGTCTATCTATTCTTTCGCAAAGTATATTCCCATCCACCGTACTTTTGAACTTAAACGAATATTTTCACTTTTCTGGGATCGGGTCGAACTTTGTAGAATTGTGTATAAGTTTCAAAACAGTTCAACAAGGTTCCAGAAAGTTTACAGTTAAACAATTTTGTACAGCTTATGGAACTTTCTACCATATTGTACAAAATAATATTCGGATTTCTTTACGTCACTATGCCAGCGCTGTGGATATTTCGTAGGCAAGCCTCACTTTACAAGCGACTGGGATGGCTATACATAGGCCAGTGCTATTTCTTGCAAATTCAACCCCACACACCTTTTAAAAAATGAAAATTAAATAATACTTCATTTGCGTGACCAAAAGCGCTAAGCTAGCGGGCAAGCCCGATACTCAATTGATAATTAGACACGGTACATTTGGTAAGTGGTTGGCAAAAGTTCCATAGCTCCTCATTAACTGGAGAAGATGATGAGGAATGTAACGGGGAAGACTGTGATCTACGATACGTAACCTTCCTGAGAACAGGGCTGGCGCTAGGATTCTCGGGCCCCGGATAAGCGTTCACTCAGACAAAATTTAAACTTTGATTTTTTTTGATAAAGTCAGAAAATTTTAATACAAAAAATTAAATAACGCCTCTTTTAAGAAAGTTTTTTAAGTTTATTTCTATTTAGTTAGTCACCCTGGATGGGGGCCCCCTTCGGAGGCTCGGGTCCGGGGTACTTTTGCCCCGCTTACCCCTCCCTAACGCCGGCCATGCCTAAGACCGTTCCTTTCATAAGATGGAATGGTATGCGAACCATATTCTGTTTTTAAATACAGTAGTTGCAGTGGCTACAAGGTAGACTTATTTGTGCAAATTACAGCAGAATACATCAATAACAGTGAAGGTCGTGGGTTGAGAGTCAATGAAATGTAGGAGGAAGGTGAAGGGAGTATACTATTCTTGCATGACGTACACAATAGTGACTGAACTTCGATCGTTATTAAGTGTGTGTGCTTTAGGGTGCTTACACATCTGGGTAAATAGTTTATTAGAAGAAGAATTGGGAGTATTATGTGGAAGTCAAAGGTGACTATGGTTGTAAGTAGATGTAGATGTAGATGTAACACAGCATTTAATCCCATTCTTAAGGGCGTGAGAAAAAAATTAATTAGTAGTTTAGGCAGGAATAAACTATCTACTACGGTGCTCAACACGTAACATCAGAGCAAGAATTTAAACTAAAAAACAGTTAGAACAAAAGTACAAATGTAGGAACATTGCCAATGGAACATAACCTCAAACGTAATTATTAATAATAACCTCCAATTTTGTTCAGTAACAGGTACCCAGGTATTAGGTTGTTTAGTAACAGGTGTTATTTCGTTCAGTAACAAACGCTATTTATAATTCAGTAACAGATACTGGTAGCATGTTGAGTTTATTCTGCGGCTGTAACCTATTATTTAATAATGACAGCTAATAGCACGAAGTTTTGAAACATGGTAGAAATAAATAAATAAATAAATGAAAGTGAAATTGGAGGAAAGAATAAGGAATGAAGAGATGACGCGGAGTTGAACGTGATGAGGATGATTACGTGGTCAGGCCACAAACTACGTAGAAATTGTATACAAGTGAGGTTCATGATGGAAAGTAAAATGTTAAGAGAAAGAAGAAGCTTTGGAATGTTAGTTAGACATCAAAGAACGAAGGAGCTAGAAACTAATTAAGAAAGATGGTCAAAACAGGAAGAAATGGAGAATTTCCAGTTGATAACAGATCCACTAAAAAAAAAAAAAAAAAAAGTTGAACAAATAATATCTATCAAGTAAAACAGTCTCGAAAACTGTAACCTTTAACTTTTAACAGTAACAGGAGCTAATACCATTTTTAGCATTCATTTAGAAAGTACTTTGTTAATTTGTGTAGAAAAAGTAGCTGATACCGTAAGCAGCAGTCACGGATCCTACAGCCTGTTATTTCGTGCAGTAACTGGCTATACTAACATGCACCACTGTCACGGAAGCAGTAAGCTGTTATTTTCTGCAGATACGGGAATAAATGCGGTATTTCACAGTCACTGTATTGCAATGTGGTACTATTTCTTTTACAATAATAAGCCATACGTTGCAGTAACGGATTAACTAACCTGTTATTTTCTCCTCAGATACAAACATCAACAATTTTGATAAAGAATTATCGAATGTCAGAATCCTTTGGCGTTTCGACAGCCTTATTGTGCGCCGTCATTAAAGTAGAACGTCAAGTCAGCACGTACGGGGGTAGGGGGTACCCACCCCTCTCCCTCCCCCACTGCTAACAATGTCCGGTGACGTCAACTTCGATCCTGCAACTTCCCTCTGCACTAACGTTTGAAACCCAGTTGATCTGGATGACATTATTCCTGGGATCAGCTGTTCAAATGTCAATGGCTTCCCGAAACTATATTATCTAGGAAGTCGTTGACTCCAGCTAAAATCTTATCACAAGACTGTGGTAGCAAATAATTTTCTTGGACTGTTGACAGAGCTTGTTATTTAAACTTTGCTAATAATTACTTAATGAATGTTGATTTATTTTTTCTGTCTAGAAATTATAAAAATGTTGATGACAGAGAATCCAGAAGTAGAAGTTCGTGCAGAATTACACACACACGCACATATATTATTTGCAAATGAACTTTACCGAATCACGCGAAGTCTTGATTCTCATCATGGCTTGTAATTAAGTATTACCTGGGTGACCGATCTTCGCTCGGCATATTTCGATTTCTGTTCAATGTCCAAGATTTCGAGTAAAGTTTGACTAAAGTAAAAGGTTTGAAGGCTTCCTAGGAGTTCTGAGGTGCACAGTTAACCAAAGAGAAGCTTACTCTTACCTGAACTTTCTGCATAATGAGGTTAGAGCCGTTTTCGAGAAAACAAATACAAAAATTGCTCCTATTAACAAAAAAAAAAAAAAAAAAAAAAAAAAAAAAAAAAAAAAAAAAATCGTGTTAAAAACTTGAAAGCAAAACGTTATCTACGCATGAAATTTCATCCAAATCGCTAGATCCATTTTGCGAGACCGTATCATAAATTGCTTTCAAAGAAAAATGCTATTATTATGTTAAATTGAAATCTTAATGCCAGTCAGGGATTAATTGATTGCTGATTAATTGGGAATGGAATTTCGTATTACGTTTGGAAATAAAAGAACTATTCAACACACACGAATAAAATGTGAATTCTACGATACATACTAGAATACTTTATCATCTCTGACTTAACGTCTTGTTGATAACAGTCTAAGAAATCAACATTAACTTATGTTTTTTAGATGAGCTGTATCCATTCTGACATGATTTATAGAATAGAATGTTTATTCCTCTGCGTGAGATGGGAAGACAGATTCGCTTTGTAGATATAACAGCGAAAAGAAACAAGTGTTTAAAGTCGATAGAGCTATGATACAGACAATTCTGCGTAATGGCTGTGCGTGTCGCCGCGGTTTTCCTTCCGCCAGCGTGCGATAATGTAAAATTCTCCGCTTCCAGCTTGAAGCCGTCACTCATTTTTTTCCTAACCCCTCCCCCAGCGCCGCCGGTGGCGTGCGGGCGAAATATCGAAAAACAATTGCGAGCCGAGCGGGCGCAGATTGCTGCGGGCAGATTGGCAACCCTGAGCGACGCCGTAAACCAACATGTCCGCCCCAGGGCTCTCATTTTCAGACTAAATGGAGGCGTAATGTTGCAATCCTGAGCGTTTACCGCCCTTGTTCCATTCTTTTTTCATTTTTTATGAAAAAAAAAGCGTTGGTGCTTCGTGGAGATGATACAACTCTTACATCCATGACAAATGCAGTTTAAAAACGGTCATGGATATCTTACAAGGAAAAAACTAGTTCTGCTACTAAAAATATTAATTGTTTCAACTAAATACAGGATCCAAACAATATATATTATTATGTTTCGGTTTTACGCCACTTCCTGGCCAATTTGTCATTATTAATGGACTGTATTATTGCTGCTGTAGGGATCACTATAAACATTTATCTGTTGCGGGCTATGTCTGTGGTTTCTTTGTTGTGATATCACGGAATAATCACAGAAACGTTCTTGGCACAGTATGAAAGCTTAAGTTTTAACTGCGGTATGTCTTAAGGCGACGAAGCACCAGAGCAAGAAATGATAATATGTTCTTTGCCTCACAAGATATACACCAGAGATTCTTAATACCATTTTTAAGTCGCACACTGCATAAAGACGAGCAGTTTCATATTTATGAAGTTCCTGAAGTATCGTTCTGAAAGGTTTGATATTCGTTCCTGAAGTATTTTTACATACTATATTTAAGAAAAGTGAAGAAATAAATAAATATAGTTTCGTACTCAACAAAGATATTAACGGATCCAAAGATTGTTGTGTTTATCTTTGATGTAGTGTCATCTTTGGCGCCTATTTGTTCAGGTTACGAACATATTATCATTTATTACTCCTCCCACCGTTCACGTAGTGTCGTAAGCAATACCGCAGTTTTTAAATTGGAGTCTAAGCATTAAAACTTTGAAAACCTAATCCAAATAGGTTGGATGCATGGCCAAAGAAAAATCGGTAAAATTTCCGCTTACTGATTTACATGAAGTTTGTAGTGAATAATCACTATTAATGTAATAAGTATATAAATATATAATTTAATGTTATAATCCAGAGGAACTGTGGGTTGTAATAGTATAAGCAGTACAAAACAGAGTGCCTTGTAGGACAGTCCTAGAGAGTTGTTTCTGGGTTTAGTACGTTTTGTAATTTCAGACGTTGAGAGAGTGAAATTCTTGAATTTTGAGTGAGATAAGGAAGGAATCATTTTTCGCCATAGCTGCCTCGAAACATATCGAGGAATTAATGACAGAATGTAAAATAGTTAAACTGAATGCAGTAAAATAGAAAAAAATAGCATCCATATAAACTTACAAACAGTTTAGATGTTTCTATGTAATTAAGTGAGCTATTTTCAGATGTTACCTTTTCCCGCTAAGCAGTGCGTATTTCATAGAATTTTTGCTCTGTTTTTCCTCTTTAAAATAATTTATTCGCTTTTCTCACATTTTTTCGTACATTAATGGACATTTAAAATTTAATTTATTCTTTCTGTAGCTAAATATTCAATGGGTACCAACTATTATTTAGCTGCGAACAGTTTTTTTTTTTTTAGTATGTTGCAGTTGATTATAGGTCCAGCGATATTCTTCCGTCCATTATAACTCATAATGAACTATACCACCTACTACCTAGATAGCTATATGTTCGTTCCACAATTTAGAAATTCCGCTTCAGCTCCCTCCTCGCTGTTCTACAAATATCGTTGAAAAGTCGTAGCTTCCAGTTACTGACGCAATTACGGGTAGTTTGTTGCAATTACTGGAGTGATATATCTTAAGAGATACTTTACAGCAATGTTTCTCCTAATTAGAAACGCCTTATTCGTTCCAAAGACGCTGGTGGGGGATCTTGAAAGGAGGGATGACTCTACAGGTTATATATTAGTTACAAAATTCTTTTTAACTATTTTTGAAATCTTCCAATACATTTCTTATAGTCAGTAGCCACGGGGATTTTTAACCAGTTTACCATTTGAAATAAAGTTGATAGATATTTCTTTGAAAAAGAAGTTAACTCAGGAAATCGAGTGTAGAAGGAAATGTATTCTGACGGCAGTATTTTTCGTCTATACTATTACAAATATATGAGTGGACCGTAAATGTCTGTCCCTTTATCCAGGCATAACGCAAAAACTACACAACCAATTTGCTTGGGATGTTCACAGTTAGAAGCTAATGGTCTAGCTTAAAATATGCAGTATGTGGTAATTCGTCCATACCGAGAACGGATAGGTGCCACAGATCACGCTACATCTCAGATGAACTCAACTTCACGAGATACCAAAGATCATGCAACAACGTAGATAAAAACACCAATCTTTGGGTTTTGTTATTTTTTTATTTTTTTTAAATACCTAACAATAGTTACTTTTTCTTCTTTAAAAAAAATATATTACGTTATTGGACAAGGAAAACTTTAAACAAACTTTCACATCAAAGCGAAACATTCACATAAACGTAATGTAGTGGTAAAATGCTAGTCCTTAGATAATTTGAAAGATGAGATGGGAAGGAAGTATTACCTGAATCTTGTCGTTTATGAAAAGAAGTACTTGCTTAACGGAGCTATTCAATTTAAGCAATGAATGCTGAAGCATGTAGAGAAATGAAAGGAAGAGTACTTTCTCTTTTTACACTCATTGCATTCTTCTTGGCGTTTTGTGAGACAGCTATCGGCGTTTCCGTCTTCTCGCTTTTCCATTTCGTGCTTCGTGTCGCTTGACAGTAAAGGCTCAGCAGTCCTTGAAATAAGGACGCGGGAAGGACATTCTAGCAGAACGGGGTCGATATCCTGGACAAAGCGAGTGTGGCAGACGGCAAAACTATACACTACACAAACTGAAAAAGTCACAAAGATATTTACATTACCTCTTTCTTAGATACAACGAGATATTCCCTCATCAAACTTTACTTTAGAGTTACACCTCATTTATACAGGGTGTTACAAAAAGGTAAGGCCAATCTTTCAGGAAACATTCCTCACACACAAACAAAGAAAATATGTTATGTGGACATGTGTCCGGAAACGCTTACTTACCATGTTAGAGCTCATTTTATTACTTCTCTTCAAATCACATTAAACATGGAATAGATACACACAGCAACAGAACGTACCAGCGTGACTTCAAACAATTTGTGACAGGAAATGTTCAAAATGTCCTCCGTTAGCGAGGATACATGCATCCAGCCTCCGTCGCATGGAATCCCTGATGCGCTGATGCAGCCCTGGAGAATGGCGTATTGTATCACAGCCGTCCACAATACGAGCGGTGAATCGAGGAAGTACAGTACATACTAACGAAACTAAAATGAGCTCTAACATGGAAAGTAAGCGTTTCCGGACACATGTCCACATAACATATTTTCTTTGTTTGTGTGTGAGGAATGTTTCCTGAAAGTTTGGCCGTACCTTTTTGTAACACCCTGTATATGGTATTTTCGGGCATTTTTATATAAATCTAATATAATATTTTATTATGTGTATCAGTTGTCATAAGTATCAACAATAATAGTTCTGCATTGGAGCATTCTTGTCAGCAAGCAATAAAGGGGGTTACAAGAGACCCGATGACGAGGAGAAGTTGATATTAATTTATTGCGATGGAGCACATGCTCCGATGACAATTCCCTGTCATCTAATTACTTGTTTTTTATTTTATTTTTTAACTATCTTATAAAGTTTAATTGTTAAACTCGTCTCTCATCTACTTTTGCGATTTATAAATTTTAATTTTAAATTCCTTCAGCGTTTTTGGTAAATTATTTATCACTTGGTAATTTGTTCCAATCCGTGACACCCTTATCAACAAAAGAAAATTTTCCCACTCTCTTATGAATGAAACCGATTTCCAGTTTGTGGTCATGGTCATCTCTCTCATTCCATCTATTATTCCTAGTTCTTCGACCAATATCCCTCCAAGCCTCATCACCAACATATCTCCTGTACACTGCTGTACTCCAATGACTCACAATCCAGCTCCTTTATCGTATCAGCTACTGACTGGGTCATGCGATAAGTTCCACAAACAAATCTAGCTGATCTTCTTTTCACACCCTACAACTCCTGTATTTGATACCCAAAATGTGGTTCCCAAACTACACCACCAAATTCATTCAATGGTCTGATCAAAGGTTTGTAACCCTATTCCCTAAAATCTCTGGTACATTCTCTCATCACCCTTTCAAGTAAATGTAGGATTTTAGACGAATAAGAAAGAGAGGGAGAGATTTAGTTGAAGCGGCAAAAACACTGTGTTGGATAGTTGTTCTTAAATTGTCAGAATGACGTATCTTATAGAGGTTGTTACGGCTGTGGCTATGAAGAGAGATAAAGTTGTTCAAAAATATAAGGTAAGTGCAGTACAATATACGCGAGGCTGTAAAATAATTGTGCATTCAAGTGAAAATTGAAACAATTAATACTGGTAAAAAGTTGATGAATTTCTTTAAGTAGATGTAAGAATAGTGGAGTATAATTGATCCTTTTAGGTAAAAGGAAATACTAATGTAATATACGACGTGAGAGTCTGTCTATATTAGGCACCGCCTAATGCATAACAGAGGAAGCAAAACGATATCTCTTTGTTAGAACAACAAGGAGAAATTGTTAGGAGGAAAGGTAAATTATTGTATTTGTAACGAGAAACGGTTTTGTGTTGTAATGTATGCGTGCCATATGAAGTAAATAAAAGCCGAGAAAGGTAAACATTTTAGCAGAGGTTGATCGCTACAAGTTTCAGCAAAATTTCATTGTTTTTTTTTTTGGTAAACACAAAAACCTTTAAATTTATACCTGTACCGAAGCGAAATGATTAATTTTCAGATTTTAGCTATTAATATTTCAAATTTTTGACAAGAAAACTTTGAAATAACGATCTGTTCAATCACTAAATTTGGGTAAACCGGATTTTACCGAGGGAGCATTTAGCAAACGTTAGGGTTTTGGCACACAGCCTTCTCCACGTTAAATTAAAGTCAACACGAACATTAATCACCATTTTTCATCTACTGTTTGCAGTTCTTCCTGCATTGTGGATGAGTTGTTCCTTAAGGTTTTTTTCCCACATACGCCTCTCTGATGCTTTCCCTACGTTATCGTGTGACATCAGTAACAGGTACTTTGAAACCATAAACTTTATTATTTATTCAAATACTGCCGTGTACAAAGTACTCCATGACTTTGTTTTTAAATACGAAAAAATTAAAAGAGTGAGTATTGCACCACCAATTTTTTTCCCCATCATCAATCTTTCTACAGGTTTGATGCAATCCTCCAATCATTTTCTGTCTTACCAAGCATGGTGGGTGAGCGGTTAACGCTCTGGCCTCGTATTGGGGAGAACGCAGGTTCGGGTCCCCGTCTGGGCATCTAGATTTGAGTTTTCATGGTTTCCGGATATCACTTCCTTCAAAAGTGCCATGGCCGAATTCCTTCCCGTTTCTTTCCCCAGTCCCCATCCCACCTCTAATGACATCGACGTCGACAAGGCGTAAAGCAGTAAAGAAAAAAAATCTGTCTTTGAGAAACCTCTTCATTTCAACACACCCCTTACAACTTACATCGTCAAATGCCTGCTTAATCTATTACAATGTTTGTCTTCCACAACACTTTTTGTTACCGAGCGGGGTGGGGGAGCGGTAAAGCTCTGGTATCGCATTCGGGAGGACGCGGCTTCAAATCCTCTTCGGGCTATCCAGATTCTGGTTTTTCCGTGGTTTCTCCAAATCACTCCAGGCGAATGCCGGGATGGTTCCTTCAAAAGGTCATGGTTTAATTCCTTCCCATTCCTTCTGCCCGCGTCGTTTCCAGCCTCTATTAACTACGATGTCTACGAGGAGTAAAGCCAAAAAAAAAAGAAGTTTTTGTTCTACTGTTCCCTCCTCTAACGAATTGTCCACTCTGATCTACCATCCTGCCTCTTCTTACTGTGAAACTCCCCCACAATTTCCTATCTCACTAACAAGTTAATTTTGTACCTCAACATCCCTCTGTAACATTATTTCGCAAATGCTTCAAATTTCCTTCTTTCTGACTTCCCTAAGGTCCACACTCCAATGACATAAAGAGCTGTGCTCCATACATACAGTTGTAAAAAAAAATTCTTTCTGATTCCTAGATTAACGTTTTATACCGAAAGATTTCTCTTTTTCAAGACAGCTTGTGATAGCCATCAAACCCAGCTTTCCGTGAATTTTAATCCAAGGAAATTAATGCAGCAAAATGGAAGATGATTAGTTATTAGTTTGTATATTTTTTATGTGAATGAATATTCCTTTTGTCGTAAGAGACTCTGCAATTGATGTATAATATGATGACGTTTGAAATATTAGTTGAAAACTTGTAATTATAAATTTTGTATAACTTTACGTGTTTTGATAAGGTGACCAATCGTCCTCCTTTATGGAGGACAGTCCTTCTTTTGTAGGTTCTGTCCTTCCTCAAAAAGTGACCTCCTACCTGTCCTCCTTTTCGATATTTTAAAACTAATCTGTTAATCTCTGTATTCAGAGATGCCACGCCTAACTGTCACGCGTCATGTGAGGGTACGCCTCGGAGAGACGCGATTATGAAACGCGCGCTGTGCATAGGACAACTTCACGTGTCTCTCATTTCCTTTCTCAGTGAATATTATACTCAGCTAAGTGCAATTCACGTTTTATCAATTCATTAATTCAATTTTATTCAACCCTGTTTTCATCACATGTGTAAAATAATTTAAATATAGATTTAATAAAGTTTTATCGCTTTCGTTATTAAAGTTTAATTTTAATGATTAATTTTATTTATTCATAATGTGTTTGCGTCGTTCGTGGTGCCATATATTTTATTCTTTATTTCACTTAGCGGTGGAAAAAATCAAGAAAGAAGAAATGCCATTTCAACGACTAATTGAAGAAGGAATTTCCATTCCTGATATCAAAGAGAGACACGATTGTTTTATGAAATATTTTGAACAAGTGAGAAACCAAATAGAATGTTGATATTCTAGCTGCAGCACTTATCGTAAAATTCAATATGAAGGAAATTTGTTGCTCCAAATTTTCCAATATATATATATTTAAAAAAAATTCATTGAATAGAAGAATACTCGTTTAATTCCATAATTAAAATGGATGTATGCATAATTAATGTATTTTTGTTTGAATTAATAAAATGTTTCATTTATTTAGGTTGTACTTTTTTCTTAAATTTGTTCGTCCTCCTTTTCATCGTAAAAAAATCGTCATTAAGGCTAAGGTCATTAGAGGAGGGATGGGACTGGGGACAACGAACGGGAAGGAATTCGGCCATGGCCCTTTTTGAAAGAAGCATTCTGGCATTCGCCTGGAGTGATTTGGGGAAACCATTGAAAACCCAAAACTAGATGCCCGGACGAGGATTCGAACCCGCGTCCTCCCGAATGCGAGGCCAGAACTAATTGTTTCTTTTACATACAAGTTGAATATTAACGGGGGTGGACTAAAACCTTGTGTCACAACAACGAACAACGTGACAGGCTCTTTGAGCTACTGCTGTTCTGCTTTTAACATGAGTTTAATTATTAAGTAAAATTGTTTCCTATTGTAATTGGTCCGTCATATTTAATCTGCCTTTCTTTCCCTCTGATTTCTGCTTCATTTTATGACTTGTTTTGCTTCGGTTTATACTTAGTCCACATAATTGTTTCTCCGTGAATATTTGTACCACATTCAAATTGTGTTTTATTTCATGAATTACTCTCTTCTACTGATTCGTGGTACCAGATTCTCGAAATAACTGAAGGCAAGGCGCATTGTTCCAGGGAGCAGTGAGACGTTTCTGCATACCAACTAACGCAATCGATAATGACATCGACTGCTCCAACTAGATGAGAACTCTCATCAACCCGACGGGCGTTCTCATTAAGTTTTGAATATCGATTGCAGTTCAAATTAATCTCTACACGGAAAATCAAAATGGCGGTTATAAGCGTATATATACAGGGTGATTCAAGAAGATATGCAAATATTTTAATATGTTATTCTACAAATAAAACTAAAGAAAAACTTTCATCAAAACATTTGTCCGCAAATGTTTAGTTACGGCTAGTAAAAGATTTTGCTTGAGGTTTAGCAACCTCGCTAAAATGAAGCAATCGCAAAACTACGAGGTTACAGTAAAGCACGATTTCCATTTATTTCGTTGTTATTGATCTGGTGAAGGTAATAAAACAAGTCCCAGACGTGTATTTGCAGTAGTTTTCCAGAAATTCCAGAGAAGCAAGGAAATAATTTGGGAAAATTTGTAATTTATGAACTACTTGGCCCAAATTTTTATTTTTATATATTTTTTTTTTTAAATTCTAGGCAATTGCACAAAGTTTCCGACAGAAGTTGCAGAGAATTTAATTTTGGAAAATGATGGTAGTGAAGTTAACTAAAACAATATTAATGTGTCAGATAATTTGCTTTTATTAATACCATTGCTCAGTATTAAGGAAGTTCTACAAGTGTTTAATTTTATCTATGTTCTCATGTAAATCTTCATTTTTACTTTTTCTCCAAAAGTAAGCTCTCTTCTTTGATGAAACTAAAATTTTTGTAAGTATTTTCCTTTCTTTCTTCCTCAGTTCTTCTTCTTCTTTCGTTTCATGCTCTTTGCGCAACAATGACAGTCACTTCTTTGCATGTTGTTCCTTCTTTTGCATCCAGTATTTCTTCATTATCTCGCACCTTCTTCTCCTCACCTCTTCCGAGATGATGGGTTTCGTCTTTATTTCAGATTTTTCTTGGAAACTTATCCTTTCATGTTTAAATCTTATCTGCGCTGTTCTATCAAGTAATGACTTTTCCGTAATTTTTTATTCCCTTAGGTCTTTTCCAATTTCTGTGAATCAATTAGGCTTCGTTATGCGGCTATGGAAGAAATAAAAAAATGTTTAGATATTCTACCAGAGCTCATTCTAAAATGATGACCGTAGAAATTCAGTTCCATTTTGCGCACAGTATATGATAGTTTTTCAATTTCTTTGTAGAGAGTTTCATTCTTGATGTATACTATTTTATTATCTTGAAATTTTGTTCCTATGATTTTTCTTAAAATTTTTCCTTCTTTTAATTCTAGTTTTTCTATCTGCCCTGTGCGATTCATGGTTAGAATTTCTGCTGCATACAATGCTTCCGGCTTTACCACTGTTTTGTAATGCTTAATTTTGCACCCCACGAAAGGGATTTCGTTTGTACGTCTCTCTTGAAAATTAAGTTTATTTTTTCTGGATTCAACTGCCTTGCGTTCTGTTGCATTCCAACTAAACCATTCCCCCAGATATTTAAAGCCTTTACTATTTCTATTTTTTGTTCTTGAACCTTTTAAATATTCATTTTTGTGTTTGTCATGATTTTAGTTTTTTCAAAGGAAATTGTAAGACCTATTTCCTATTTTAGCTGCTTGTTTTTCTAATTCAAGGAATTGTTCATTTGTGTATCTGTGAAGCATGGTACCTACCAATGGAAAGATGGAGGAAGGAATAAGTCAGAGCGGACATTTGTATCAGCAGATAAAGAATGTAATTTGGAGGTGGAATAGAGGGAAGGTTGCCAAAATTATGCTTTATAAAGTATATTACCAGCCCATACTGACTTATGGTTCTGAAACATGGACTTGTACAAAGAGAGATATTAGCAGATAGCAGGCGGCAGAGATGAGGTTTCTGAGAGGGAGAGAATGTCACGAGGAAAGAGAAAATTAGAAATGAAAACATCACGGACTACAACTAAAGAATAAGAGAGATGTTAAGAAGGAAAAGACTACAGTGGTTGGGACATGTTATGAGGATGGAGGAGGAGAGGATGCCGAAAGTAGCACAGCTGAACAGCGGGAAAGGAAGGAGACTAGTTGGAAGGCCTCGGGCAAGATGGATGGACAAGTGAAGAAAGATGCAGATAAGGGAGTCGTCTGGAGGAAAAACCTTGGAAAGACCGCCAGTCTTGGAAGAGGATGTGCAAGATGACACAGCAAAGTGGAAACATCTAATGATGTGATGATGTTCTGTTGCTTACTTGCTTCCTCCATTGTTTCAGTTCATTTCTATTCCACTCTTTTACTAAATATAAAGAATTTCAGTCAATTATTCGATGCCGTATAATTTTAAAAATTATATCACTAATTTTACCCATCAGATTTCAATATGTAATAAGGTGTAAATCATTCAACTGCGAGAAACAAGTTCCATTTCGTTGAGCACGATTCGGAAAAAAACAATACGAATTTTCATAGAGTTTCCAGCATTGTGTAGCCCAGGGCCCAAATGTCGAAATGGGGTATATTTTACCTTAATGCTGCATCAATAAGCTGAGAAATGAAGGAATCTAGGTGGCCGTGCGAAGTTTATGTATATCTCTGTAATATGCCTTGCTGGTATCCAGTGGTAATACGATCGCTCGTTATCGACGTCATCAAAGCGTAACGGCTTGGCTCTGAACTATCTCATTATGTAGCGACAATTGTTTTCTTGTAAACTGAAATATCTAGCGGCAATGCGATCATGGCCCGTAGGAAAATTTCGATATGAGGTGCTTAGTGAAATGAAATTACACTGCCAGCGCGACCTTGCTGAAATGTCACAAACCCATAACCTTGTCTGTACATAATTTTGTCATTCACGGGTTGAAATTTGAACAGTCACAAACGCGCAGAACTTAATCTTTAAAATGATACCGCATTTATCAAATTACCAGTTGAAAGATAACGCCAGTGCAACTGTTTAATTCATTTATTGTTGCGTCGTATGCGTTTCGCCTCTCATCGAGGCATCATCAGCGACGAATCTGTGTTACAGTTTTTATATACAGTTTTAAATACATTTCTATCCTATTATTACGTAATTGTGAACATGAGATATTTTACAACTGATATTTACTTACTGTTTACATTTGTTAATATGGTATGCAGGTGCTCATCTCCGTTTTCTTATCCAAAGCATGGTTTGCTTGTATGATATTTACAATACTGTGCTTCCTCATCATTCAGTCGTCTGTTGGGGGTCAGCTGGTTCGTTTATGTCTTGTCTCTGGTGCGCTTTCACGTCCTTCGGTTGTCTGCTGTGGCCAAACAAACCAGCTGGCCCCAACAGACGACTGAATGATGAGAAAGCACAAAATAATATAAGCAAAACATGCTTTGGATAAGAAAACGGATATGCGCAGCTGTATTCCATAATAACAAATGTAAATAGTAAGTAGATATCAGATATAAAAATATCTCATGTTCACAATTACATAATAATAGGATAAAAATGTATTTAAAACTGTATCTAAAAACTGTAACGCAGATTAATCGCTGATGATGCCCCTCGATGAGAAATGCGTACAACCAGTGCTGGATTTCCCATTAGGCTGTATAGGCTCCAGCCTAGGGGCGGCAGTGTTTTAGGGGCGGCAAATTTCCTATGGTGCCCGCTTTAGTAAGCCGTCAAATTTGTGTGTGATTATAAACATAATAGAAATACGTCTACTATAAATTTTCATTTAAGTGGTGACATTTAGTAGTGAAGCGACAAACTAGGAACAATTAATAGAAAAGAAAAATACGTTTCCTATCAATTTTCATTTAGGTAAGTGGTGACAGCGAACAATTAGCTAAATTATTAATTTAATTCTTCATTAATTTCCTGACTTTCTATCTTGTTCAACGCAATCTGTAGCCCGTCGTATATTTCCGAAGGAAGACTCTATAGACAGAGGTACGTTTCTGCTGACAGACTTACATTTAATGATTTCTATAATAAAAATACTTAATTATGATCTAAGATTTCATTAATTGAGTATCTGGATGTTAAAAGTCCCCGAGCGCTCACAAGTCTTAATTTTATTGAAAAAATCATTAAAAAGTCAATGATTTTTGAAACTTGACTCGTAATTTCTCAGCTAATAATGAATTAAATTCTTTGAAATTTTTAAGGAACATGCATTGAACTATGCCGAAACCGAGCTAGAGAGAAGGCGTAATGCATATCTCAACTTACAAGAAAAAATTTCGTTTTCGACTAGAATGGGTGAATTTTCAACACAAAATGTCACAAGAAAAGCTCTGTCTCTCGTGCAACATTATTCTAATGATTTGGAGGACGATTTGGTTCAGGAATGTATACATTTTCACAGTCACGTTTCATCTAATAAGATTACAGAGAAACCTCAGTCAAATTCGTTACTTTATCTCTCCATATTTTTGAGGAAGTAATCTCTGTGTAACATTTACCCGAACTTGGATATAGCTCTCCGAATAGTCACTCCAGTCACAAATTGTTCTGGAGAAAGGAGAATTTCCTGCTTAAAACGAGTGAAGAATTACCAGAGTTCTTCATTATCTCAAGAAAAACTTAACTCTTTGGCTCTTCTATATATAGAAGCAGAGATAATGAACACCATAAACTATGATGATCTTATAGATGACTTCGCCAATCAAAAATCGCGTAGAAAACTATAATTATGTATTACATTTTTTATTTTCTTGTTTGTATTCCTGTTTCATAATAAACATTCATTTTTCTTGTTCCTATTTTATGACTAAATCTGAATACTTTCAAGTAATGAAGTCACTCTTAATCTATATCCATTCACATATACATTTAATCGTTTGCTACCTAATAAAGGTAATACAAATTAGTGATTAGTTTAAGTGTTAAGGAGAAAATGGCGGCACAAAATGAACAGCCTACACTAAAAAAAATATTTAAATCCGGCCCTGCGTACGACGCAACAATAAATTAAGCAGTTGCATTGGCGTTATCTTTCAACTGATACTTAACTAAGCAATTGCGGAAACATGGCCTGCAACAACATTGCACCTCATTTATCGATTGTTGCTAAATTTGTAGGGAGAAAGATAGATCGTCAAAAAACACACATTTCATAAATAATGTATATTATGGTGTCTGTTCATCTGCGTTTTGTTTCGGCGAATGCGATTCATGAAAAATCTGATGGTCTGATTTTATGGGATTTCGAAGAATGTGCAACGAATGGACCCAAGAGTAAAGTAAGGTCTGTTTTATTTTGAAGCTACCCAGAAAATCTGAAAAATTGAGATACGCATCCGCAAATGAACATCTAGTCGAATTATATAAGCGTGGAGGCTTTCTCGGTGTCAAGTGACGTGACAATGGCGGCAGAGTTATGACCGCCGAATCGTCGTGTTATACAAACGTTCTGACTCGACGAGTTTCCCGAGAAAATTTCATCTGTCCAGTCGAATTGTTTGTATGAATACATACCAATGACACAGTATTAATCAGAATTAAAGTAATTCAGAATGGAAACTGATATTTATCATTATCGGTCTTTTGACTCTGTGTAGTGAAGCCATCGGATTTCTCACTACATTTGCGACATTTTTTTAAATTATAAGTTGATCGCAAATTAAATGATAAAAATTTCCAGTAACTTCAACAAAAGACTTGACTTTCACTCATAACCCCTTATATATATATACATATATATAAAAGTTTTGTGAACGAAGCGAGTTTCAAATGAAAATTCTAATGGAGCTTAAAGGAATTTGCCTCCGGGCGTAAGCTTAATTTGCAATTGGTAATAATTAAAAATTTACTAATCAAATAATTGATACTTTAACTAAACTTTAAAACAGAGATATAACTGATGGTACGAATTGCTTTAGCAAAGCATGGACTTTAGAAATACTGGAGAGAAAGAAAATTGAAGTATTTGAAATGTGGTACTACAGAAGAATGCTGAAAATTAAGTGGACAGACAAAGTAAGAAATGAACAAGTTTTTGGAAATGATGGGCGAGGAAAGAAATTTGTGTAAAAAGGTTACAGAAAAAAAAGACAGACTGGTAGGTCATATTTTGAGACATGCTGGATTGGTTAATCTGCTGGTGAGGGAACAGTCGAAGATAAGAACTGTAATGGAAGACAGAGATTATAATATATGAAGCAGATAATTGAGGACGTGGATTGTAAGGGCTATGATTGAGATGAAGAGGTTAGCACAAGATAGGAAGGGATGGAGGATTTCATCAACCCAGTCAAAAGACTGATGACAAAAAAAAAGAAGAATTGCAATAATTAATTACATACTTTGTGAGGTAGCTGCTAACATTCTTAACTAAAAAGATTTCTTCAAATATCGTTTACATCAGTTGTGATTACACGCTGGTTGGTTAGCATCCGAAAAGCAGGCGCGGCTCATCGTTACAACAACCGAGCTTTGAATTTATCGTCAAAGCTGCCTGTTAGTTGTTTCATTTGTACATCGTCTTGAAAAATACCATTCAACAAAGCAGTGATTATATTTCTGTTATCAGCTATCCTTTCGTATCGCAAGGAATGTATTATTCCTTCTATTCCGTTAAATTTCCTAATTCGAAGAACAAAGAGTGGAAACGGTTGACCAAAAGTGATTGTGGAGAATAAATTCTTCAAGTGTGCCCTTACGTCAGTCAGAATATTTTAGATAACTTTTATTTTCTGTAACTAGTCACTAAATAAAGAACCTACAAAGAATTTTATCTCTTCCTGTGTGATCATTAATGACTGGTAATTTTTGTGAACGTTATATTTATTACCAGTACTACGGCTGTGTACAGACATTACAAAAACAAAAAAATAATAATAATAATAAAAAAGGATTGTTACAAGAAACTACTGTAAAGCTTCCAGCCTAAAACAAAAAACAACAAAAACAAAACAAACACACAAAAAACAAAAAAAATTACAATAGACCACAAAATGATACAATGAATAGTATTTTTTTTTTTCAACTAGAGAGTTACTAATCGTCACGTCGTAATGATTATAGCCGGGACTAGACTGACATCAAGGAATGGAGGGGAAGTCGGATATGGGATTATGAAAGATCATTTCAGTTGAGTGGGCGGACAGGGTACCAAAGGCAAGTCTTCCTGAATGGTAGATGGAAAGTTTTTTTTAAAAAAAAAATCACTGCAGAGAAGTTAATAATTATGAGACGTTTATGGTAACGGAACAATAATAACCCCACTTCTTTTCTTAATTTTTATAAACGATCTCGGAGACAAAGTGAAAAGCCTATTTAGATTGTTTGCTGATGATGCGGTTATTTATAGGGAAGTAAGAAATTTGGCCGATTGCTTAGAAATTCAGCGCGATCTGGATGTTATTTTGGCTTGGTGCGCTGAGTGGCAACTTACTCTAAATTGTAAAAAGTGCAAGACAATGAGCATAACTAACAAAAAGAATCCAATTGTTTAGAAATACGAGTTAAACAATACAGTTATTGATATGGTCGATTCTATGAAATATTTGGGAGTAACAGTACAAAGGAACATGAAATGGGACATACACATTAATTCGTTAGTAGGTAGAGCAAATTCTAGGCTGCGATTCATAGGTCGAATCTTGAAAAATTGTAATGAACAAACAAAGGAGATAGCGTACAAATCTCTTGTGCGTCCACATTTGGATTATTGCTGTGCCATTTGGGACCGTTTCGTAAGGGGTTGATCGAAAGTATAGAGAAAGTACAGAGAAGAGCCGCTCGATTCGTGACCGCTTGCTACAGTCCTTACAAAAGCGTCACAGAACTGATCAGTAGACTAGGTTGGGAGTCTCTGGTAGATAGACGACACACGTTTCGTTTAAACTTATTTGTAAACATGCGTACTCCCACTTTCACCTTTGAGTATAGTGAAATACCTCTTCCACCAACCTATTTGAGGACAGGAAAGATAAAATTAGAGAAATAAGGTGCTGGACTGATTCTTATATGAATTCTTTTTTCCTTCGTACCATTAGGAATTGGAATGCACAGCAAAGAGATTAGCTTTGTTGCTGAGCACCCTCTGCCACCCACAATTTTGTGAATTGCAGAGTATATATGTAGATGTAGATGTAGGGTGCATTTTTAAATTATCAAGTACGTAGTGTCGAGGAACATCAGCATTCCCGACGATGTTTATTTAACTACCATGGAAACGATTTTATGTTTATGACAGTTTAATATCATTAACGACAATAACACCAACCGACTGGATATAAAAATATATGTAATAAAGGGACAAACAGATTAATGTTAGTAGAAAGTAAAATGGCATGCAACGAATATCAGATAAACGATATGAGGAGCAAATATGTATTCAGAAAGAGAAAGAACTGACTCAGGAGTCAGAAAGAATTTTCTAGAACCATATACAAATGGAGGACAACGCATTATGGATGAATGGCGTCGACATTACGAATAACAGAAACAAGGAGCCGGAATACCCTTGTGTAAGTGCTATAGAACGATGTTAAATGAACAGATAAAACGTACACTAATATTATAAATGCGAGAGTATGTTTCCTTTCTAAATGGCTAACCCGATGCTGATGAAATTTGACAAGGAAATACTATGTATAATTAGGAAGGACATAAGATACTTCAATCGGGGTAAATAACATATTTTATTATGAAATTTTGAAAACTAAGCGAATGGTGACAGACTGCGTGTGCGAGTCTCTGTAATGTTATATCGCTCACTCAGGTTTTGTTTCTCTTTTAGAATGGTCAATTCATAAATTTCACGTACAGACATTATATAGTACAGAAGTGGATTTGCGCTGTACCTGGCTATTATTTTGTATTTACCTAAAAGTTTTGCAAACTGGTTCTCTTCATGAGGCAGGTTCAATAGTAGAATTGTATGGTGATGACTTCCGTGCTTTTTGGGATATCTTCTACGTAACTTACAGCTTTCTATACCGATTCCAGCATTAAAATTCTAAGTCAAAGCGTACGAAGTCTGGGGTGATAATTGGTTAGAAAGAAATTTCAGGAGATAATGGCTCAAAAAAGGGGTTGAGAGAAAAAAATCACACGGAGAGAGAGAGGTTAATTTTATAATACACTAGCTCGTACCCGCGACTTCGTACGCGTGGATTAAGAATTTTTTTGCCAGAATTAAATATAGAGAGTTGTTGGTAACGAAGGATTGGTCCCAAACAATATCGAGTCGGAATAATATGACATGAAAGCCGAACCTCTCTCTTGAAGAGAATCAATTTCCAACATATTTCTGTCACCATTCAATAACGTCTCAAAATTTCGTGACTACAACTGTTAATCATACTGGAAAAAATATCCTGTGCCCTTCATACAGATTTCCTTATAAAATTCCATCACAACGGTATAGCCATTTAGTCGTCAAAACGTAACAAAAAGACAGAGACTTACTTCCGTATTTATAATAATATTACTGTGGTTCAAACTCACACACTGACTGCGAACAACACCTGAGGGATCATTATGACGTGAAAAAGTGTACACCTACAACATTGCAAGACTACCTACGATTTGCCTCGCATTGCACCCCTAACTTTCTAATATCTACAGTTTAACATTCAATCCGAATAACCTACAGCCCAGGCCTGACTCTTACGATGAAAAACAATGTTTACAAATCTTAGCCTCCACGGAAATTTGAACCGGAGACCACGACGTTCGTAAGCAAGCGCTTTAACCACTGTCTATCGCCGTATTTCGAAGTTATTTATACAGATAATTTTTCAACCAAATGTGGACAGTATTTTTCTCCTTGTTACAAAGGATAAATGTGCATAGTTTCATCGAGATCGGATGAAAACTGTGGATTTGTATGAAGAACAAACAAACTAACAAACAAACTTACATACATTCATCTTTATATATAAAGATGGGACTGATTAATTTGTTGCTAGAGAGACACACTGAGCGAAAGTACAGTAGATGTAACAGCGATTGGATCATCTCACGCAGATATCTAAGGTTGTAAAATGTCATGGATTTGTTATGAAAATAATATATATAGTATTGCATCAGTGATTAATAATTACGTCTAACCTCGAACTATCGTGGTCATCTGAACATTAATTTTGTACCGTTGAGGTGTAAATTGGAAGCGACCAAGGCAGGATGTGGAACTATGCAGTGCAAACTTTTGTGGGGACTATATTCGTCCCTCCGCAGTGCGGGCAATGTCCCCCACTGGTACGCAGGTAGAGAAAGGGAGGGGGAGGGTGCACATCGATTTCCGCCCCTCCCTCCCCCAGCCACTGCTTCCACGAGCACCGGAGTCTCCACGTGGTTCACCTCGGACCGTGGATCATCAACAGGCGGATTGTCGACGGCTGAGTGATTAGAGCCGGCCACAGGTCGTTTTTAGGCACCAACTTGACTGATATGTGAAGTCATTTCTCAAACTCTGCTATTCGATTATATGAAATGTGGGACAACTAAAGGGATTATAGCAATCGTTATCCTCTAGGTATACTTCCGGTCAGTGGCTGGTTCTATCTGGAAAACAAGCGTCTTGAAAGGGCTCTGTTCTTCCACAATTCCTTCTCTTCCGCTTCTGTGCAATTCGATCTTATATCTTTCACTTCTTCCTCCTGTAGCGAACGGTTTGAATTTTTTTTTTTTACTTGTTGGCTACCAACCTAGCGTCAAATTATTGTGTCGCCACAATGTTGTATTCCTAGTTCAAGCGTGGCGAAAAGGGCAATATTCCGTATGCATGCTGGCAGCGGCTGAAATAAACGTAGTTTCACAAATACTTTATACCACATATTAACACTCATACTATTAACCGAAGTACAGTAGCTAATTAGTGATTAGAGAAACCACAGAGGCTTTAATAGTTAGTGCAGTCACATCTATTCACCAAAGGCCTCGTACCTATAAAGAGGGGCACGGTGAAGGTTAAACACAGGTGAGTCTGCCCCCTCCCTGGAGGCGGTTGTGGTGGCGCTACTTTCACCTGATAGTTTGCTCTATCCGTTGCCAGTTGCTCGCTCTAGCTGCGCAGCCATGTGCGTACAATATAATATACCGCCTATTGGGTGGACATACATGAATTATGTTCACAAGCAGGAATAACGGAGGACATTTCTAACCTCATCCGCTTTCACTTAGGGGGCTATTGAGTAGCTTCCTGGTTTGGTTTAGTGGGAAGAAACAAATACTGCAAAAGGGTGTCACGCTGAAGCGTCACGCAATCGTGCTTGAACATGCGCCGTTTGTCTGCAGGCTGAAGACACGCAATGGCGCATGTGCAGCACGTGTGTCTATCCTTACTGGTGTTCTTCAGACATTTATCGGTTTCCAAGACAATATTGCATGATTGAACATAAGATCAGAAAGTCGTTGTTGAAAGCGTCAGATGCTGCTTGAAAGTTTAAATATTATTTACATGTTTCATAAGCGTGTGCAGTTTACCACACGTAGATTTTGTACATGTTGTCAATTGTCTGAAGGGATCTACGTTGTCTGGAGAGCGCCAGATGTAGCGGACACGTTGGAAACTAGTCCTCATTGGGTCACAAAAAGGTACAAAATTTTTTACTTCGGAGCCTATTTTTCACTGGTGTAAGCCCGTGACTGTTTTGGGTATGGTCATGGTTCTAGAATAGGGTCAAAGTCATGGCAGGTTCTGGCTAAAATGCGAAGTTACACTGTGCTTAACCCGAACACAAAATTTGAATAAAATATCTTGAGTATGAAGGGACCTGGAAATATTAAAATTAGCGTTAAACATGGAGAGAGACGATCTAGCTAAATACCTAAAATGGCAGAGTAGGCCTACATGACGTAAGTGACCCGGCACCCAACGTTGAAAGCAAAGAAGCGTGACAGCAGTGATTGATAACTTGTAAGACGGGAGGGACTTATTTGAATCATAAAATAAATTTTATTCCACGTTTTTTCGGCCCTTAAGTTTTACCATATATTTTTTTAAGAATTAAATGCTACGAAATTAATTTCATTGCAGTTTCTCAGCAATCAAATTATGTACAATAAACTCAGATGTTTAGTAACATCTCTGGTCGCTGTTAATTTGCGAGCGAAGACCGACGAGTGACGTCACCGTTGTCCAGCCAAAAGCTATCGAGGCGAGTGAGTCAGCTGACTAAATTATATTAATATGTTTCTACTGAGTGGTCTGGTAGCGCAGTGATTAAGGCTATTGTTTTCTAAAGTTCGCTTCCCCAGTCCCGGGTTCAAATCCGGTGGGGCAGGAATTTTTAAGAGTTGTGTTTGATCATATGAGCTACACCAGCTCGTTCCGTGGTCAAACTGAAACACCGCGACACTCCAAAATATCTAGGAGTGATCCTAGACAGTAAACACTGAATTCCAATCTGAAAGTTTCCACCATGAACTATATCCTTAGAAAACTGGCTGGATCACAGTGGGGCGGTCAACCTGAAACCAACCGAACTTCTGCCGTAGTACAGTGTTATTCGGCTGCAGAGTATGTCCGTCCTTTAGGCTACAATTCAAACCATACCAGTTCTCAACGATACACGAAGAATCATAACAGGCTGTTGAGAAGCAGCTGCAGTCGAATGGCTGCACCTATTGCAGAAATAGCAGCGAGCAAGGGAAGGAGGTAATCGGATCTTGAGAGGACTCATCCTTTATCTGATCATTTACCGCATGGCAAAGATTGAAGTCCAGAAAAAGTTACGACTACAACTGGAAAAACGAAGTTACAATAGTGGCAAGCCTAGTTCCCCTTCCCCTTGGCTGGGAAAGATTGTCTGAAACTTTAACGCCTGGGTGGCTGGTACGGAAATCAGTAAATAGGTTAAGATCATGAGTGGGCAGATCCCAGGTTAACCTAGCAAGATGGGGCTATGCTTTTTTTCGGTATGATTAACAGTTGTAGTCACGAAATATTGAGAACTTATCGAATGGTGACAGAGAGACGGATGTGTGTGTTAGTCTGTAATGTTACGTCGCTTGTTCAAGCTATGCTTCTCGCGCATTATGTTAGTGTATAATTTGTTTCTAAATTTCGTTTAGAGAAAAAACGTATTATGTAGTATAGATGTTGATTTTCTCAGTCCTTTTACTTTGTGTCTGCTTAAATGTTTCTGGCACCAGTTTATTTTGCCTTCTTTTTTGACATGCATTGCGGGCGTAAACTGGCCTAAGTTGTAGCTCTAGCAGAGCACGAGCAGCTAAAGTTATTAGAACCTAAGAATCGGATGCTCATGCTGAAGAAACAAGAAAAGTCCAAGTTGAAATAACACCCCCTCCCCCCACATCCCCTCACATTCGTTTGTTTTTAAATATGTTGGAAATTGATTCTCTTCAAGAGACAGGTTAGATGGCAGAATGATATAGTGATGGGTTTCCTGCCATATTATGTCGACTCGGTGTTGTTTGCAAGCAATTCTTCGTTACCAACAACTTTCTATATTCAATTCTGGCAAAGAAATTGTTAATCGACGTGTACAAAGTCGCGGGTATCAGCTAGTTGTATATGTTATACGACTAGAACGTTAAAATAATCGGAAAACGTTAATCAGACCACTGCATCATTTATTTTTTTTCCTTGTGGTTTCACACCTAGTAGGCGTAGAGATCATTAGAAGCGGAAAGGACTAGGGTCCAGGAATGGTAAGGAATTCGCCCATGGCCTCTTTGAAGGAAGCATCCCGGCATTCGCTGGAATGATTTGGGAAACAATGGAAAACCCAAATCTGGATGGCCGGAAGGGAATTCGAACCCATGTCCTCCCGAATGAACGGCCAGAACGTTACCTACAACGTTCGGTCACTGTATCAAAGATTAACATTACAATAAGGGTAACGAAATTGTGGAATTTAATTTACGCTAAAGGTTACAAAGACAGTATATTGCAAACGTTTATACTAGAACAGCGGTTCCCAACCTATGGATCGCGACCCACTGGTGGGTGGCGGCGTGTCTTTTGGTGGGTCGCGGAACAATCGAGGTTTTTGCCACAAAAATATATCTTCTATTTCATTTATTTCAAAAATATAACACGATATTTTACAAGTGCAATAACCATTAAAGCTATTAGCTTAAATTAATACTTTGTGAGAAAAAAAAAAGTTTTCTTAAACAGTCAGCCTGTACTATGAAATAACCTCGTTGTGAGACAGAGCAGCGGCAGTAATCGCGCAGTCGTTATGGCAACCCCTGAACACCCCCTTCCCTGCCCCGTTTTAGAGCTGAGATGGTGCGCATACCACCTGCCATTTTACATTGTCATTTTCTTGTTTATTCTTGAATCGAAACCAAAGTCTTTGATCGAAACCGTCTTTCTCTGCTTGTTGGAGTGAGTTATTATGTGCGTTTGGTTTGATTGATAGTAGATTTAATGTGATTGTGGAAAGTTGGTTGGAACTGGGTCGTGCCGTAAAAGAGACTATTCAAATGGTAATGAAACTTCAACCTCCACGTCTGGTAATAATAGGTTTGAAAATGTTACTGAAACACAACCAAGTATTTGTAATTACAATGCAGGCAGTGCGAAATCGGGTCTGCACGTGGTTTCCACCAAAAATCGACTTGGCAGATCAGTTGAATTTTAAGATGCTGATCGAGTTACTTCTAATCGTGGAAGTTTAGCTGTCAACTTGAGGCCTGTGGAGCTGCCTCCCAGTCTATAATATGTTTGTTGTTTCATGTATTATTAATTCTTGTTTTCGTTGATATTATATCCTTTGTACGAAAATTTGCCTTTCGTAGGATAGGATAGTAGATAGAGTATCGAGGTCATACAACAGTTCCCATTCTGATATTATATAGACTCTCATATTAGATGGGTCGCGAAATTTTTTTTACTTAAAAGTGGGTTGTGTACCAATTAAGGTTGGGAACCGCTGTACTAGAAGATAAATAAAAGACAAAAGAATTACTACGCACACCAAGGTACGCGTTGGCGAAGGAGCGAGAAATGTTAAGTTTTAATCGTTTCTAAAGCGTCTCACCTTAGCAAATATAGCTCAAGTGAAAGTGACTAAATCTCTAAAACCAGCTACAATCGAAGTTGTTTGTTTATCAAACTATATTTCCAGTTTATTTTACACAAATCACAATGCTACATCAACGGAAATACTATACGTAATTCAGTAGGAGTTGTAGGCAATTATTTTATTGATTTTTTTTTGTTTATCGCTCTACCCCTTGTCGACGTCGAGGTCAATAGTGGCGGGATGGGACTGGGAACAAGGAGTGGGAAGGAAATCGGCCATGGCCTTTTGAAGGTAGCATCCCGGCATTATCTTGGAGTTATCTCCGGAAACCTTGGAGAACCCAAATCTGGATGCCCGGACGGGGATTCAAACCGGAGTCCTCGCGAATGCGATGCCAGAGCGTTAACCGCACACCCACCACTCTCGGTGGGAGACAATTAAAATGACCTCCACAAATACTACTGATATTATATTTTTACACACGCGGGAACAGTACTTGCCTTGCCGTTTAAGCAACAAGAATCGTCTTAAATGTTACTCGCAATCAGTCAGAGATAGATATATCAAATTGAAAATTTGAGCATTGAATAAGAAACTAATCGATCATATTTCATGTTTTAAGTCGGTGATCCATGAATGTACTATTCATGGAATGTTTCTGTGTTGTGGTTCTCTTAGCGAATTTTTATTAGTGGTATTTTTTAAAAAAAAAAAAAAAAAGACATTTAAAACAAGTTCTATTCAGAACTAGTTTCTGTTTGAGCAACGGGAAGAAAACTGATACTGGATGCAGTAAAGTTGCGAAAAGTATTTCGTCAGCAGACGGCGGTTGGCGGAAGCAAGAAAGAGGTGATCATGCAAAAGATGAAACACGACGGAATAACTCTTTGATGCAGTGAACAACACGGCTGTAGGAAACAGTAGATGCTACACTCGTATTTAATCATTGGCAGCAGCTGATTAATATTCGAAAGGTCGCGAACTTTTGGAGCGGGCGTCATACAAATAAAGATTAGAGAGGAGTTGATTAAGGTCACAGGGTCAAATCGAACGGTGGACGGCGTTCACAAACATTCGTATAATCGGGAATAAAGTAATGTTTTGAAGGTTTCCCTCTGTGTGTAGTCAGAGAATGTTAAAGATGTAGAAAAATTAGTGCGTTAATCAGACGCTAAAAATCACGAGAGACAATTAGCACTTAAAAACGACGTGAATACAAGTTGCAATCTATTAGGACGAGTACTCGTCAGTAGAGGAGGCTATCAAGGAAGTAAAAGAAAAATCCTTAATTGCAGCATAAATGTTGAAGGAGAAGCAATTAGTCTGTTACGATAGCTGATGTCATTATTTTGTTAATAGAAAAGAGGACGTTGATAAATTAACGAATGGCACAGTTAAAACATTTGGAGAAGAATTTGGACTAAAACTAAACCAGAGCATAAAAAAGTAATGGAATGTATTATAAATGGCAGTAATTACAGGATATTAAATATAAAAATAATATTATAGTTTAAAAAACTAGTAAACACGCTTCTCGTAGCAATTTTAACGAAAAAGTTAGAACAATCTTTAAATAAAGGTATTATTCAAGAGTGATAGGATGTCCTACAATTTAGTGGGACTTAATTTCTTGAAAAAGCTTAAAGGAAGAATAAAGTCACTGTAAAAAATAAATTGCAGTATAAAAAGCGTCGTGTACTAGACGTAAATTGTAATTCTATTAATTAATTTAATTTAATTGCTCCAGTGTCAATTTCCCTAATCATCTAATTACCCCTTAATATATATATATATATATATATATACAGGGTGTTACAAAAAGGTACGGCCAAACTTTCAGGAAACATTCCTCACACACAAACAAAGAATATATGTTATGTGGACATGTGTCCGGAAACGCTTACTTTCCATGTTAGGAAATGTTCAAAATGTCCTCCGTTAGCGAGGATACATGCATCCACCCTCCGTCGCATGGAATCCCTGATGCCCTGGAGAATGGCGTATTGTATCCCAGGCGTCCACAATACGAGCACGAAGAGTCTCTACATTTGGTACCGGGGTTGCGTAGACAAGGGCTTTCAAATGCCCCCATAAATGGAAGTCAAGAGGGTTGAGGTCAGGAGAGCGTGGGGGCCATGGAATTGGTCCGTACAGTACAATACATACTAACGAAACTAAAATGAGCTCTAACATGGAAAGTAAGCGTTTCCGGACACATGTCCACATAACATATTTTCTTTGTTTGTGTGTGAGGAATGTTTCCTGAAAGTTTGGCCGTACCTTTTTGTAACAACCTGTATATACTGTATTTAAATTTTTTATGGTTGGAATATTAAATTCCTCCCCCATTTACTTTTCCGATTTACAAATTTTAATTTTAAATTCCTTAAGCGTCTTTTTATAGATAGATATTTGTAAAGAAAGAATGATCATGAAAGTAAAATACAGAACACCCCATGCGTTTTTGCACTAAAATTATTTTTTTTGGTCCATGAATTTATTCTTATTTTAAACTTCTTCAAGAAATTAAGTCATTATGAATTGTGAGACATCCTATCAGAGCTGAACTAAATCTTTATTTAAAGATTATTTTAACTTTTTAGTGCACATTACTTCGAAAAGCGTGTTTTTATAGTTTTTTCTATGAATTATAATTTTTTTTTTAACTTTTCACTTCACATTATTACAAAATCATGTTTTTATTTTTTTTAATTAGAATATTTCGACATATCTGTGAAATTATTGTATTGTCTTCAGTACTTAACACATGTGCAAATTTTCAAACAATTCTAACGTCTGGAAGTGGGTGCAAATTGAATTCAAAGATTCCATTACATTCAACTACTTTTCTGTTGTTCAGGACGTAGCTATGAAATTGTTGTATTGTCATCGGTTCTTAAGTGGTATGAAAAGTTTCAAACAATTCCCTCGTCTTGAATTGGGTGAAAATTGAATCATTACATTCAACAGACTTTCTGTTGTTACTGCCATAGTAATAAGACTGCCAGTACTTAGCTATGAAATTATTGTATTGTCATCAGATCTTCATACGCGTGCAAAATTTCAAACAATTCGGACGGTTGGATGTGGTTGAAAATTGAATTCGAAACGTCTAAAAATTAGGATCGCATGTAATAGCAGAGGCAACTGAATTCTGTTATTTAGGAAATTACAACTGATGGAAGAAGCAAGAATGATGTCAAATCAGAAAAGCATTAACGAAGACAGCCCTCTTGAAAAAGAGAAATATTTTTGCTAGGAATATTGGTGTAAGACTCAAAACTGACACATTTAAAATATGGCACTGCAGAAGGATACTCAAAATTAACTGAACCGAAAAAGTTGGAAATCGTGAGAGAGGAAATTAATTTGAGCAAGACGATGGATGGTCACATTTTAAGATATGTGGAACTGGTTAACTCGCAAGTGGAGGGAACTGTTCAAACTGCGAAATATAAAATTAAGTTCGGGGGTTATCTGGATGAGATACTCAAAGACAAAAAGAACACCAGCTAAAGTTTCTCGACCAATTAATGACAAGGAAAGGGCTGCAGTTTGTTGATTCGCCATGACATCGGAAGAGGGAGAGAAACAAGAGATGACCAGCGGATGAAGGTTCTGGTTTCCCTTTAGTTCGAGACGCCTGTTCGGTCTTGGTGGACATTGGTTAAGAATAATGGTGGAGTGTGTTTATAACTAAAAGGGGAATGAACTGTTGTTGTTAATTTCTCGATTGAGTGTTTATGCTGGTTTTCATGTGTATGTTTTAATAAAGTTTAGTTGAAAAAAAAGGAACCAACTGTAGATAGAGAGAACTGAGAAAGTAGGTTGTATTTGGTACTTTCGGATGAAGAGGTTAGTTCAAGATTGAAAAAGGTGGAGGGCTGCTTGAAACCAGCGGAGAGGCTCCGCCATTCTTCTTCCCTATCCTTTACCAACATTTTGGAGTCACGTGTACCGATGATTGACCTACGGGCCTAGCTGAGAATTTTAGCAAGCGCCTGGAAATGTCATTTATCTTGCTGCCCCAATCACGTACAATATCTACTACATTCACTAGCCCCCGCCGCGGGATTAGGCATTGTCAGAATTACCAGCGCGTCTCGTCACCCATTAAGGGTGCCCACGGCGAGCAGCGCGGGTGCAGCGATCGCAACGAACCAGGCCGAAAACCCTTCCAAAACTTGCGAAGCCTCTCTGTGTGCCCTATAAAACATTCCACCACGCCAAAACGAGGCTTCCTGCACAAGGGCGCTCCAAGTGAGTTTTCCCCCGCAGCTGCCTACGATGACTTTTACTCATCATTGGCACGGTCAAACCTGGAGCCTTGCCAGCCCTTGTAGCATAGGGGCTAGTGAGCTCACCTCACGTTGTAAGGGTCGTCAGTTCGAGACCGTCCGAGGGAATGGGTGTTTTTAATTAAGTTTTGGTTCCATCATGTGTTGTCCGTACTGAGAAATAAAACAACAATGACTATGATATACACTAGGTGAAACAACAAAACACGATTGCAAATGGCTAAAATGGCTGAAATGGCCGAAATTCATTTAAAAAAAAAACCTTGGAGTTTTGATTTTACGGCCTCGTGCCCTTGCTGACGTCAAGCATTTTATACCTACTGCCAGGTCGTACTAAGTACTAATGGAGGAAATGAGGTGTTGCCATCTGTCTGTGAGATGTGTAACTGTGTTCAGCGTGTTATAAGTCTAAATACCGCGTCAGGGCGGCTGGTACGCGGAGGTCCTGGCTCGTTCCCGGTCCGTTGTGCCACTCGTATCTAGCTAATTGAGCTATACTAGCGGAAACCATTGGAGAGAGTGATGACGGGGAAAAAAGTGATCAGCTGACTAGGATTTCGGCAGAAAATAACAAAGCACTATTGGTAGTGGTTGGGTTCTTCCATCTGGCCGACTAAACAAGCTATAGAAAAACTCCTCTTCTTATAGGGATCCAGTGAAGTGCATGGGCTGCGTAAGAATCTCCTTTTGCTAACGACACAGTACATGAATTGTGGCGTTGCAAATGCATCCACTGCCATACCTTCGGAAAGGCGGAACAACAAGCGCACACCGAACACATCGCTACACTTGGCCTACAATGAAGGGATTAACAAGAGCCGCAGTGTCAAATGCAATCCAAGCGAACAATTTGAGAGAAAAGTCTTCTGAACAGCCAGTGACAGATCTCTGAAATCAGACAACTGGATACGTCACAGTAGCTTCGATAAACTTTACTATCATCCAAATAACTATTGAATATAACTGATTCTCAGATTTTTTGTTGTTTTGAAATGAATTATTTAAGGATTGGCTTTAATACATTGTTATACTACACCTTCCACCTTAAAATCATAACATCCACAAAGACTTAGGCCGTTGATAGGATGTTATATGTCAATGGATAAAATGGCCGAAAGCCAGATAGGTTCAAGTTAGACAACCAACAAATTAAAATTATATTAAATACGATTTTTTTTTTTTTAAGTAAATGCTTGACGTGATACTGAACGTCGTGTAACTTACCTTTCCCGCACTGGTTCTTGCCATCCGTGATTGGGTAGTCAGGTTTACATGCACACACATCCTTCCCTGGTTCGCAGTAGGAGTAATTCGCGCCGCATTCCTTCATATCCTCACAGTGCTCATTCAGGCTTCGCCGTCCCGGCGCTGGGGAAAAAACACAGAAAAACTTCCGTCAGACCCAACACTGATCCCTGCGGTACGATAGAGAAAGCTGCCAGAAGTTTACGACTGAAGTGTTTGAAGTTGTTTCTGACATAAAACTAACGTTATAGCATGATAGGTTGAGACTAATAATACATTAGGAGGAGGAAAATTGTTTAAAAGTGTGAGAAAATTAAAGTAATGACAGAAATTATAAAAAGCGTGATGTAAAATGAAAAGTAGTTCATGTTAGTTGTAGTTACAAAAAATTACTGGGTTCTTCGGGAACACATATCACAAATTGCTTAGCAAAGCAAACCCACTTCTCTTCTCCACGAATTATTTTATTCTTTGCAGATATGGATACTCTCATGGGCGCCGGCAGGATTGCTTCTAGGGGGGTGCACCAGGGCTGCATTGGGCTGCTCTACTACTGCCCAGACAGCGACCGGGGATGTCAGGGGGGTGCAAGTGCACCCCCTTGCACCCCCCTCCCGGCGCCCATGGATACTCTACTTGAAGAAACCAATAATAGATATTCATGCATGAGTAGTATACAAGCTTCCTACCTTTTTCGTGTAGGTGCCTTCTTGTGGAAAAAGAGAAAGCGCCAACATGAGCTACAAATCGAGGAAACATAAAAAAACAAATGCATTGTGAGAAGATTTCTTTAAACCCACAAATTTGACACGATACATCGGAATTTCGAATGTTGGAATTTTGTTCCATTGTTCTTCGTATGAAAAAATGGCAATTCCCTAAAAAAATAATTCATAGCGTCGTATAAAACACCAATAAGTTTCTTTTTTCCAGAAGTAAACATATATAAGGAAAGTTGGTGTTCGGTTTGATGGTGTTTGTTATTGTAATTCTCGTTTATTTTAAAGTTTTCCGACCATGAACTCTATATCTTTCACTTAAGATCATTGGAGCCATCCATTTTTTTAATAAAAAGAAATAGAGCCTCAAAATTCAAAAATGTTTTCAAATTTTCAATGTATTAACTTTATTGAAAATCGAAAAATATATCGCAAGTAAATTTATTTATGAGTTCAGCTTTATTTTCAGCTTTTTCGTCGTGCGATCGCTAGACAACTATTTTTTTTTGTTCTGTTTATTTAGTACCGATCAGTTATTTGTGGATAAAATTAAAAGAAATTGTTATACTACTAATATAAGCATTAGATAAAAAAAGAGTGGAATCCCGTAAAGTGATGAAGCGAGAAGATAGGAATAATGCTGGTTTTTGTTTTAATATTCTAGTTCACATATTTTCGTATTTCACTAATCATTTAGTTAATTGCTACTTGATACTTTGAAGTTAAAACCAACACTTCACAGTTAGGTTCAAGCTGGACAACCAACAGATTAAATTATATTAATTACGAAATTAATATCGCCTCCTGCAGTGGTAGTAACAACCTTCAGTATTTCCAGTATCGCCTCGTGCTTTGAAGAAATAGTGATTGCCGTGACTCATAGAACAAGTTACACCTGAAACGCTCGTATTAACCGAATTCGCCTCTGTAGCTTTACAGAGGTAACTAAAAGTTTGCGACACTTCATCGCAAGGCGACAGAAGCAGTTGAACGACGAGCTATGAACGCTCGGGGCTATCTGTCTGCAACGACGTACCTATGCAGACACCCTGTCATAAGGTGGCAGAAGCAGTCTTTGACGCTCGGTGCGACATACCTATGCAGACCTGCCGCTGCTGGGTGCGGTTCAAGATGGCCACCATGCTCTCGACACAGTCGCACCGCCCTCCGTCGCAGTCCGAGTTGGGCACGGCGGCTGAGCACTGCTCGTTGAACAGGCACGCCCCTCCCAGCTCCACCGCTGCAGACAACAGCAACCGACAATAAGCACCAGCAGCACACAGCGCGGGCAGCAGTGGCGCCAGTAAGCTCTGCTTCCTCAAGGCTCGATACCGGGTCCTCTTCTTTCCTTCTCTGCTCTGCAATGATCTGGATGAAATCGACAAGGATGTTTTACGTGCTAACAGCCTTGGAGCTGTTTCTTCGTCCTGAAGAACTATGTAGAATGTCTCCAGATGGCGAAAATTGCCGCTAACATCAAAATAAAATAAGTTTCACCACTCTCCAACTTTAAAACACGTTTTATTTTTTTGAAGTAGTTTGCAATAGTCCTAATGTTTCCCACCGACATTTGACTTACAGTAACACCACCTATCTGTTTTTGTTCATAAATAGATTCTATATATAACCTTATAATAGCAACAAAGCAGCTGCCGGTCGAGTGAAGTATAGTATATATTATGATTTCTGACTAAGTACTTTGTTAATAAAATTTATGAAGTTCTTTAAAAAAAATTCATCCAATGGCAAACCATGCCTTACATACAGAGGAGGGAAAGTCTGATGAGTTCATAAGTAAATCGCGGCTTCACTTTCGACATACGCTGCTGATTTTTTTGGTGGTCGTTAAACAAATGATTACATAACACGATAGATGTTTCGATAAATGACTGTCCCAATTATTCAGTTGTCTCTAAATCAAGAACTAACCAGGAACTTAATAACTAATAATTATGAAAATTAATTCAATAAATAAGATATTATATTATTCATGTGATTATTACCAAAAAAAAGATTCTAATTCACTTTCATCACAAACTTGACACATGGTCTTCTTACATAAAAAGAAGAAAAAATGCAATAGGAAGCACCAAAGGAAAATAAGTTACATTTCCAATGTGAAGGTACCATGTAACATTAGACTTTCTTTCTGTTAAACAAACGAAGAATTATGTTTCGATGAAGGGTGGGAGACATCGGCACTGGGAAACAAAGGGTCGAATAGCTATAGAGCCCCGTAAAATATGGGAAAGATGGAAACGATAAAATACGTGGAAAAATTAAAGAGTGAATAAGTCGTAATAAAAAGGTAAACAAAAACACCAATATCATTTGTTTCGCACTGGCCTATTTGTTTCACATCTATTTTAAGAGGATAGTGGCACTGTCCGAAATTTGAAACAAAATTCTGATTTCGCGATAGTTCATTTATTAAGCATTGGTGACTTTAAAAGGGAATGAGTCACATGAAACACTATTTCTATCGAAAAATTGAAAACGAATAATTAATTGGTGTCCAGGTCCAAAATAAACGGATTACATAGAAGATTCAAAATAGTACTGAGAATTGACAGCAGTTAAGAAATGGGTATAAAGCAAAAGTTGACGAAAGGTTTGAATACAATCATTTTTCTCGTTTATCGAGTATGTACTTACTAACTTTGACTTCCAAATTGTTTCTTCCTGGAATTCTGTATCGAACTTAAATTTATGATTCAGAATCGTTATACGTAATTTCATTTGTATAAACTAACCTCTTGTAAAGGAATTGAAACATATGCTGCCTTGTCCCGGCAATACTCAATTGTCGATTCCTCTTACTAATTCCATAATACATTTATTACTAATTGGCTGTTCACATTATGCGGTGGTTTTTAAAGATAATCGATTGTTCCAGAACAGTCACTAAGGTTTACAATGAGCAACTTTACAAACTCGACACATATGCGTCTATTAATTGATGTAATGAGCGATAAATTGGTGTTAAATAATAATAAAAAAAACAATCGAAGTGGAGGGTAGCGTATTGGAATCATTTTAAATCATTATTTTAATGAATGACTGTGTTAATGGTTTGCAGTCAGAAGTTAGGTTGTATGAAGATTACATAATGTTATCTGATAGGATCAAAACGGGAGAAGACTGTTAACAGCTACAGGATGACCTTGATAGGATATCTGTTTGAGTAGGTCAACTTCGGATGATAAATGCAAAGAATAGTCAGCTTATTAGATATACGGATAGTAAATTTAAGGTTAATTAGGATTGTGGAGTGGGAAGGGAATTGCTTATTGAAGACCTGAAATGTAAATATCTTAGTATAATATACGAAACGTTGGACAAGTTGTACGAAAAGTTTCAAAATCCTTGATTTGTTGGAGACAGTGATGAGAGGAAGTACCAGAGAAGTTGGTTACAAAACTTTGGTCAGACCATTGGTTGAATATGGTGTTGTAGTTTGAGCCACATTTTGGTCATCAAATACAGGAGTTGGAGGGTGCGCAAAGAAGAGCATCTTGATTAGTTTGTTGAAATTGGTCAGTAAATGGTATGATAAAGGAGCTGTATTGTCAACCATTGGAAGAGAGGAGGCGGGTGAACAAAGTGCGAAGAGTGTACAAGGCGCATATTGATGAAGAGATGCGGTAAGGGGGTCATCAAAAACTTAAGAGCAGTGCATGGAAAGGGAAAGATGACTATGTCCATAAGCTGACACTTGATTTCAGGCATAAGGGGAATAAGGGATTCAAATAAATTACCAAGGGAAGTTATGAAAATTTATCAAAAATGTTAAAAGAATTTAAAATTAAAATCGCAAAGGCCTTTTGTAGGCTGGTGCAAGAAAGGAGAAACATTGGTACTTAGGGATACGCTCCGTCGCAACTAAAATTAAACACTAAATTACTTTGTAAAACCTTACCAAACTGTTTTAAAATGATATATATATCTATATATATATAATAACAAAGAGCAGGAAAAAGCTTTAAGGCAATAAAACTAAGGAAGGATAGGGAAATATGACCCAACACTTACCACAGATGAAGGCGGCTGGGACGAAGAACAAAAAACAAACACAAGAGAAGCGCAATATTTCGGCCTACAGCAGCCTTAAACGTGCAGAAGGTGAAGCACCAGGCGGTGTCACATGTGTTCACATATGACGGCGACTGGTGAATAGCGTCTCAGGCGCGGATGGTAGTTTGGGTAGTTTAGGTGGGGGGGGGGGGGGGAGTAAGCTCAAATATTGGATCGATAATCGATACTGATGACGATATGTTATTATTGAAAGAGGTGAATAATAACTGGGTGGGGATATATATATATATATAACTATAAGTGAAAAGTAAAATAAATGTAAATAGCATGGATAATAGTAAATACAGAAATACAAAAAAAAATGTAAATGGTATAGATAATAAGTGCTGGGTCTCTGGTGGGCAGAGTTTATTGGAGATTGAGCCCAGGAGGATGTCTGGTAGGCTAGTTCCCATCTACGAAGTTTAATGCATCTGAAAGACTTTGGTGTGCCATAAGCATGCAGAAATGCATCAAAATATAGTGAAATTAGGCCTCGTGTTATTGACATATCAGAAATACTTTTAACTGGAATTTAAATTACTTTAAATAGATCAACACACTTAGCGTGTGTGTTACACGATGTAGTTGCCGCTTGTTTGCTACAATTATTTCTAACATTAAATTATTTATCTCGTACTTCATACCCGGTAAACTTCTTCTGATTAACCTTTCGATGTAAAACTTTTTATTCTCGTGCAAGCAAGTAGAGCAGTTAAACCTGAACTTTCATTGTTTGAAGTTTTACTAAGCGATATAATCTCTTTCTTAACGTCTGGTTAAAATCGGTCGTATATTCTGCAAATTATGCGCATATTTTTTCCCCGAACCTGTAATACACTTCCCAGTTTTGCTGGAACGTTGCCGACCTGTGCGACACGAAAGTTACGAATTACGGGTCGTGCGTCGCGTGCCGCATGAAACACTGCCAGCGGGTCTTCGTGCGTATGTAAGATGCACGGAACTTTCTAGTGATCACGTCCTTATATTTAATTATGATATTAGACTGCAATTCTAATGGTGTAGAAGTACTGAAGCCCAAATAAAGCTGACTTATTCATTTTCGAAGGTAATTGGATTATTTAACTCAAGTTCATAAATGATAAATATAATTATCATGGCTGATATTTGTTTCGCCAGTGATGATATTACTAGGTTAGATATAATCTTTATTTAAAAAAAATATTATTTGTTATATTCTCTTTCTGTACAGAATAAACAATAAAGATTAAATATAGTGATGTTACAAAAAATAAAATATCTTGGTAGTTTTTGGAATCCTAGTGTTAATGAAAAGGTTGCAGTTGAAGATAAGGAGAGAAAAATGCAAATGACTTTCAGGATATGTCAGAAGATATACAAATCCAAATAAAAAAAAGATAAATTTTTTTTTACACACACACACACACATGCACAGTAGAAACACATTAGTTAGAAAGGGACTGAGGGAAATAGGAAAGAAAAAGTGGCTTGGTAAAAAGAAGTAAGACGAAGTGAACTTGATTGAAGGAACGAAGTATTAAGTACTAAGTTTGAAAAGGTATCAAACACAACTAAAAAAAGAAGATTAGCTTTCTATGCCCACACAAAGAGAGTGGAACAAGAATGAATGTCAAACAATTTCTCAACTTTCAAGAGAATAGGAAGGCTCGAGTTCCATGGAAGAAAGAATTTCATCAGGATCCGAACAGGTATGGAATCAAGGCAAAAGATATTAAAAACATTGCAAAAATATTGCGGAGGTAAAGGATCTGTCGAAAGAATAAACAACCAGGAAAATGAAGGAGTACTGGCGACGGAGGAAGGAAACTCAGAAGAGGAAATGAAGTTGCGTAATCGTAGTTCACAGATGGATGAAACGAAAACGAAATAAAAGAACTAACAACGAAAATGAAACTCATATGTGATAATAATTGGAATAGTTATGATTTATATTACAAACGATATTTCATTTGAAATAATACATTTAATAACTGTTCATTTCGGTCAGCATCCTAAAGACGTAGACACAGACAAAAAATCCAAATTTTAACTTTTCTATCGTCAGCAGCATATTCAGATAAATTTCATGTACAGGAACGACAATTTTACAATTTTATTATTTCTATAGATTGAGAAAAAAATTTCCGGGTGTCCAGCCAGACGGTGTCTTCAAAACATGTCGTATCGTCAGCTGGCTCTGCTGTCTTCATCATGTTTCGCATAGCTTCCGATGAAGCTCACGACTTATCATGCTCCCTCTCATATAGCTATAAGTGGAGCTCCTGACTTTGGTCTGCTATTATCTACGCTACCAACTCGCCCACCGACTGCCTGGATATGTGTCCATTGTCCCCTGAAACAAACGGTCTACCAGCAAGAACACCTGAGGAAGAAATGACAAGTGGAGATATGGAATCTTCGGAAACCCTCCGAGGTGGAAATCCCTCGTTACGCCAGGACTCCGAGTGGAGCCTGATTCCAATAACCGAGTCCTGTGATCCAGCCACTCCTCAAACAAAGAGTCTGCCTGTTACGCGGAACACAAAGGCCAGTCTACAGAAGAAGAGTGCTCCGGCAGCCGTACAACAATGCTTCCGCTGCCAAGTATCCGTCAACTCGCAAAATACCGCCGATTCAATGAACTGTGTGTTAGGCGCGATCACGACCACAACGTCAACGTCAAGGGCTGCACAGATTCACATGAAGCCACAATGTATGCAAACTGCGGCGCTGAACATGCAGCATGCTACGGGGGCAGTTCTGTGAGACGGAAACTATAACCTGCCACCGACAGCAATAGAATTCGGCTGCACGCGACCAACAAAAGACGCCCAGAGTCAGCTAAGCAACGAATATCCGACTCACACTATTGACACCTGGGATACTAAATAAGCTCCTAATCACTAGCCCAGCTCTGCTCTTGCTGGAGGAGAGCTGCGACGAGATGAATAGCTGGGAAGAATTATTCAGCTACTAACGCAGTTTATATCAACAACGATCTAGGAAAATTACCGCAAAGCCTGAAGGGTTTTTAAATTATACAGCCATCAAAAAACTCGATAGCCATTTTTTCCTTTAAACTGGAAGTAAATAAAAAAAAATAACCCAAAACATTAACACATTGAGACACATAGTAATAGATCTTGTAAGGTAGAAGAATTACACAAAGTCGTGAGGACGCGGGTTCGAATCCCCGTCCGGGCATCCAAAGTTGGATTTTCCATGGTTTACCTAAATAACTCCAGGCGAATTCAAAAAGGCCATGGCCGAATTCCTTCCCGTTCTTTGTCCCCAAACCCATCCAGCCTCTAATGACCTTAGCCGTCAACGTGGCGTAAAGCAATAAGTAAAAAAAAAAAAAAGGGCCGAATATGCGGTCAGCTGCGGAACGCTACCACGTTCGTTTGCAGACCATGCGTCAGCTTAGAATCACTGAAAGATACTGCAACTCCTGATGAAGACACTAGGTGAGAATAAATTTCAGCAATACGTATGTATAGATTCTTGGTTTAAGATTTTTATCCTACCTACTTGCTATCTTTACTTCTCATTCGTTGAGTTACTTGAGATATATTGCTACAGTCAGTTTTGTTTTCTCTCTCCTTGTAGTGAATTATTTGCTTATTGATATTCGCGACAGGTACTTACGGCAGATAAAGCGTGAAGTGTTGGTACTATACCTTACCTCGTGGGACGCATTTAATCCAGCACGGCTGTATTGCAGAGTTAGTTGATAGGCTGCGAGGCGAGGTAACGAGAGCCTGGGGAAATAACAGTGAGCTACGGAGCGCTGCTATAAAACCATGAACCACGGCGCCTTAACGCGTCACCGCTACCAAGCGAAACTTACCCGCTGTAAAGTTCAGTTTAGCGGAAGCCTTAAAACAATCCGGAGGCGACGCGTATTAAACGGGAGTTAATGGCGACATACAACACGTCTCCGTACGAAAGTTCGTTAAGCATTAACTCGGAGGTTGGCGCCGTTGCAGCGAGGGGGGAGGGGCTAGGATGCCCTGTGGCGTCGGTAGATTCCCGCTTCGGGTGTGGGAGGTTTTAACCAGACATAGAGTGTGTCATGCGATGTCTTACTTATGATATTAACGAGAAGTTTAGAATGAATTAGTCACTTCTTGGGAGAACATAAAAATAGACCGTTAAGAAATTCCAAGGTTGAGGTAATTAAACACAGGAAAAAGGAAACGGCTTTAGGCAATATAAATTACAAGGAATGGGAAAAATGACAAAGTTGAAGGCAGCGACAGGAGAAGAACATATTTCACGAACACACAAATATACACAATATTTCGGTCTTATACCTTCTTCATGGTAAAGAGAATGAGTCATGTGGTTCGGGGGATGTGCACACGCCGAAGTTTGTTACATGACTGAGGTAAAGTACGGGTCACAAGAGAATAGAGTGCATAAGATTTGCTGATGATATGGACTTATTGGCAGAAACCAAATAAATTCTAAACAGAATGCTGGAAAAATCTAGACGAAGCTTGTGAAGAGTTTGGAATGATAATCAGTACAGCAAAAACTAACAGTGTTAATATGGAAAAGGAAGGAAAATAATAAATATTATGGTAGCAAGAGTTGATATCAGTCAAGTAAGATCGTTCAAATATCTCGGGAGTACGATCAATGAAGATTTGAGATGCCACCAAAAGGTAAAAACTCGCATTGCCGTAGCGAAGGAAGCAGTTAGTAGGAAAAGGCGGATACTAACTGTAAAAATAGACAAAGCACTCAGGAAAAGTCTTGGACAAAGTTTTGCATGGAGTGTGGCTCTTTATGGGGCGGAGACGTAGACACTGAGACGAGAGGATGAAAAATGGTTAGAAGCGTTTGAGATGCGGATGTGGAGGCGAATGGAGAGGATAAGCTGGGTGGATAAAATAAGTAATGTTGAAGTGCTGGAAAGGGTTAGTGAAAGGAGAAAAATACTCCAAGTCATAAAAGAGAGAAGAACTGGATGGGACACTTGCTGAGAGGGGAGTGCCTGATAAAAGACGCCTTGGAAGGTCTAGTTTGTGGGAGGAGAATAAGAGGAAGAAGGAAGTGTAAAATTACAGACAAAATAAAGGAAATCGGCAACTACGTGGACCTTAAAGAGAAAGGCAGAAGACAGAAGAACATGGAGAGCAGCCAAGTGAAAACCTGCCCGAGGGCAGAAAACTGATGATGAAGAAGAAGATATGGTTAGATTCCAACGTATCTGAGAATTACAAACAACTTTTTAAAACCGAAAGTGTGGTGGAGCACAGCAGTTTCTGGTAGTGAAGCATGGACGTTAGAAATACCGGAAAGAAGGAAAATTGAAGCATTTGAAATGTGGTGCTATAGAAGGATGCTGAAAATTAAGAGGACAGATAAAATACGAAATGAATGTGTTTTAGGAATGATGGGTGAGGAAAGAAGTTTGTGGAAGATTCTGGCAGAAATAACATTTAAGACATGCAGGATCAACACCAACGAGGAGAGAGCTATTGAAGAATGGGTGAGAGAGATCGAGACAACATTTGTACAGTCACTTAAATACCACTACACAGGTGGAGACGTACCAATAAAGAGAAAGCGATGTTCAGACTTAAAATGATAAGAACATTAACAAATAAGATCCAACTGAATGCTTATTCGATATGAAACCAAACATAAATCTATATTAAACGTATTGCAAGATCTTGACTACAACGAGTATTTTTTTTTCTTTACTTATAGTTTTACGCCTCGTCAACGTGTAGGTCATTAGAGGTGGGATGGGACTGGGAACAAGGAACGGGAAGGAATTCGGCCATGGCCTTTTTGAAGGAAGCATTCCGCCTGCATTCGCCTGGAGTAATTTTGGGAAACCATGGAAAATCCAAATCTGGATGCCCGGACCTGGATTCGAACCGGCGTCCTCCCGAATGAGAGGTCAGAGTGTTAACCACTCACCCACCACGCTCGGTGACTACAACGAAGGAGAGAGGGATTAACTGAATGGGAAACTTGATACAATTGATCTAGAACAGTGGTTCCCAATTATTTTTTCCCTAGTACCACTGCAAGAAGGAGCTCAACCGCGCGTACCCCTTACAGCTGAAATGATAAATAAATGAATTCGTTCATCCCAGTAGAGTGCTTCTCACATCTACAGGATTACAATAATATAATTGACACAAACACAGTTTATCTTAAAATATATTTGGGTGACAGTAATGTTTCTTTTGGCGGATAAAAGTGAATTTTTTTTCAATTATTTTAGTGATCACCTTAGCCAAGAGACTACTGCGCGTACCCCCTGAAGAAACCTCACGTACCCCTGGGGGTACGCTTACCACTAATTGGGAACCACTGATCTAGAATAACATAATGACGTTCTCATCTCTCAGTAAAACGAAAGACAAAAATGCAAATGGGAAAAGAAGTTGAGCTAGATTTTAAACCGTTTATGATCAGGGAACAATAAATGAACAAAAAGTGCTGGCAATGAAGACGGTGGCGGTAGGAGAAAGAAGTTACAAAGGTTAACTGGAAGGTTATTATCGGAAGTAGAAAGGACGAACTATAAAAGGTACTGGGGAAATGCGAAGCCTTGGCAAACAAAGGAAGTTGTGTAATGTGATCCCATAGGTGGCTGCAATGGCTTTAGTAACAATAAAGCCATTTATGACAACTTCATACGAATGAGCCGTTTAAGACCAGACAACTGAATTTTTGGCTACTTTCTCGACAAGAAGACAAAGTGGGCCTGGTTCAAAAAGCTGGAAAGGCACCTTCTAGAAGTGGGGATCATATGTGAAGACATCCAAGAGTGCGATTTGTATAAGAAGAAAATTAAAACATTCCACGGTTTCCAAGAAAACTCGATTCTATAAACAGGTAAAATACTGACTGAAGCAAGGAGGGAAGAACATCAAAATAACGAATTCAGGAATACAGGATGAAAAATGAAGCCCAAAGAAGAAAACAATTAAAATAACAGCATTCATTTTTACAACAAAAAGTGCCTGTCTAAAAGCCTTAAAACAAAACACTATAATACAGTGGTGAAACCGTAATGTCTCTGTGTAAGTGAATGTCTGGTATTAAATTATAAACTGGATAAGCTGGAAGTATTGGAAAGAAGAATTATAATGACATTTTTGATTCCATTGAAAAATACAGTACAATTGAAATTAAGAACTAATGACGAAATATATCATAACACTTAAAAAATAACAGAATCAATCAGAAAAAGGAGAATGATATTTTTTGAACACATCTATCGCATGGATGACGCCAGACATTATAAACTAACGGTCTTCCGTACAAATATATCTCATTTTAATATAATTTAAGCGGTTTTTAATCCCCGATTTCTGCCTTAGGGTGAGAAACCAGAGGTGACGTGCTATGTCCCAGACTTGTTCGTTCTACGATTGCGATTTCCACACTTAAAACCTCCCCTTGTGAGTGTTAACGGACATGAAGCCTCCGCGTCAGGTCACTTCATACCTGCGCGCATGCGCCTGGCTGGCTGTAATGCGACATGCGATAGAGGAACAAAAAAATTTGAGGCGATAGAATAAAAGTTTCACTTTAAAAATCAAATATTTTTGGGAGAAAAATATCAACTATATCCTGGATTCAATAGGTTGAGGAAGATTTGAAACGAAATAATATCAATGAACAGGACACTATGGAGAGAGAAAATTTTCGAAAGCAGATTTCGAATATGGCAAGATTCCAAAGTAGAGAGGAGAAGAAAACTGGAGCAAATGGTCTGAAGAGAGAAAGAGAAAAAACAGTGCAATAATGAAGGAGTACTGGAAAGGAAGGAAGAAAGAAAAAATAACAGTAGAGAAATTGAAATTGGCGTGAGGTCACTTGCTGGCCATAACGAAGAGAAATAGAAGAACAATGTTCATTAGCTGGACGAAAGCATGAAATTAAAATAAATTCCTTTTGACCTGAAATAAGATTTTTTTTAAGACACGAAGGCTCAGTTGCTTTCGGTACCATGGTGGTGTCCAGAGCTGACAGGGTATAACCTGGTTCAAGACCTGGCGGCGTAAGAAATGTTTATGGTAACGAGAAAAGGGCAGGAAAAGTGGTGGTGCACAGTACATAATCACTAGATAGCACAAAAACAGTCTTGGGTTAAATCACAAAGCACTCCACAGTGAGCATGTTGTGGGGGCGTACGAGAATGCTGACTGTGATTCGTTCGTTTGATGGGAACGTTAAGCCTGGCGGCTCCTCCGGTATTCTTCGGAACAGTAGGTTTGAAAGACACTGCTCCGAGTTTCACCCTCTGCCTTTCATTCATTCACATCGCCCTACACTGAACATACACAAACTAAAAACATCCACACAAAACAATAACCACGTAAAAGCATTTCCATTCATGTGGAACGTAAGGGGAAACCACTCCAGTTCACATTTCCCAATAAAATATATCGACAAATCTAATGGCGAGGAGAAAAGAAAGAACATATGATTTAAAAATGGAGAGTTAAGTACTTACAAATTATTCAGAAGCACAATGGGAACTTTTTAGGAATTTTTTTTTTTTTTTTTGCTTTGGATTTACGCCTCGTCGACAGCGAGGACATTAGAGGCGGGATGGGACTGGAGAAAGGAACGGGAAGGAATTCGGGCATGGCCTGTTTGAAGGAAGCATTCCGGCATTCACCTGGTGTGATTTGGAGTATCCATGGAAAACACAAATCTGGATGCCCGGACGGGGATTCTAACCCGCGTCCTCCCGAATGCGAGGCCAGAACGTTAACCAGGACGCATTGGACAGGTGGTAGAAAAGGTTTCAAAATTCTGCACTTGTTGGAGAGAGTGATGACGAGATGTACGGGAGAAGTAAAGGAACTGCGTTTCAAAACTTTGGTCAGACCATTGCTCGAATATGGTAGTGTAGTATAGGACCCACATTTTGAGTATCAAATACAGGAGTTGGAGAGGGTGCAAAAAGAGCTGCTAGATTTGTTTCTGGAAATTATCGCTGAATGCAATCAGTAACTGATATGATAAAAGGGATGGAATGGAATTCATTGCAAGACAGGAGGAGGATGAGGAGGGTCATGGGAGTGTACAAGGCGCATACTGGCGACGAGGCACGGAAAGATATTGCAGTAGGTATCAAAAGTAGTTCATGGAAGGGAAAAGATGACCATGACCACAAGCTGGCACTCGATTTCAGGCACGAGGGTGTGGGAAGATTCTCTTTTCAGGTAGGGGTGTCAGGGATTGGAATAAGTTACCAAGGGAAATGATGAATAATTTACCAAAAACGTTGAAATGATTAAAAGTAAAATTTCTAGAGGACAAATGTAGGCGGGTGCAGGAAAGTGGGAAGATGGGTGTGTATGGAAATTGCCACCGGAGCCTGTGCTCTATTGCAATCAAATTAAAGTAAATGTAATGTGGAACAAAAAAAAAGTGGTAAATAATCTATTAGTTCGAGCTAAATTCGCGTGTCAGAAATCAAGTAAACATTGCCACTTGGTGAAAGCGTCCATTCCGACTGGCCGCCTATCGAGTATTTTAATCGAGTTAAGTGAGCGGTCGGCAGCTGATTGCGCAGGACAATCCATCATGCACACAGGCTTGATTACTTTTTCAATTGCCGTCTCGTCACATCACCCACCCTTTGATTCACAAAAAAAGATAAAAGCTTTCGACTGACTCTGGCGACTGAACTAACGTATTCACTTCCGCAGCTCTATGGACACTAACACCAGACAATCTTATACAGGATGGTACAAAAAGGTACGGCCAAACTTTCAGGAAACATTCCTCACACACAAACAAAGAAAATATGTTATGTGGACATGTGTCTGGAAACGCTTACTTTCCATGTTAGAGCTCATTTTATTACTTCTCTTCAAATCACATTAAACATGGAATGGAAACACACAGCAACAGAACGTACCAGCGTGACTTCAAACACTTTGTTACAGGAAATGTTCAAAATGTCCTCCGTTAGCGAGGATACATGCATCCACCCTCCGTCGCATGGAATCCCTGATGCGCTGATGCAGCCCTGGAGAATGGCGTATTGTATCACAGCCGTCCACAATAGAAGCACGAAGAGTCTCTACATTTGGTACCGGGGTTGCGTAGACAAGGGCTTTCAAATGCCCCCATAAATGGAAATCAAGAGGGTTGAGGTCAGGAGAGCGTACTAACATACTAACGAAACTAAAATGAGCTCTAACATGGAAAGTAAGCGTTTCCGGACACATGTCCACATAACATATTTTCTTTGTTTGTGTGTGAGGAATGTTTCCTGAAAGTTTGGCCGTAACTTTTTGTAACATCCTGTATAAACAATCATAAAAACAGACGAGTGTGTCCCTATATTTCACCCTGCAGCCCCCACTACCTTGCGCAGACCACTGGTGTTTGTGTGTGGTAGTAGCCTCGAGTCTCCCATCGTGCTCAATGCAGGTTATATGTCGGTAGATATTAATAAAAATTATTTGCAAGCACGAACAAATCGTGGGCACCAGTCAGTTATAACATAAAACTTCATACTCCTTGCAAACTTCTTGTCGTAAAATTGGATTAACATTTTCGAATTAGTGCTGCGTCTTTGTTACTGATGCTGACAACGTTTCAGTTCCGGCCTGGCGCCAGCCTGAGGGATGCTTCAAACCTTGTTATTTTTCGGTTCACTGAACGATGTCTAGATTTTCCGGCAGATATTGTGTTGCTCCTCCGGCAATACCAACTGCACTACTCCATATATTTACACATACTTTTTCGTTTTGTGACTTACCCAGACATCAAGTGACCACTGAATAGAGCGATTTGGTAGCTGGTAGCTCAGTGGATAAGGTGTCGGACTGGGAATCGGAAGGTCCCCGGTTCGAATCCCTGTCTCGGCGGGAATTTCCTTAGACCCTTAACCTGACCTTCACCTCAGGAATAGCTTGCTGTATAAGGTAAAGTAAGTAAGAACTGTAGAGGAAGACAGAGATTAGCATACATGAAGCAGATAATTGAGGACGTGGGTTGAAAGGGGTATGTAGAAATGAAGTGGTTAGCACAGGATAGGAAGGGATGAAGGATTGCATCCAACCAGTCGAAAGACTGACGACAGCAAAAAAAAAAAAAAAAAAAAAAAGTACGGCATAAAGCTTCCGTGGTTGGGATTTAGACTGTAGGTCCCCTTTACCCGGTAGGACTACCGGTTTAGCTTAGGCCGGCTACGACAGGGGCGGAATGCTCAGCCAATAGAAACCCTGTTACCTGGTCACTACGACCACACGGAATTATTATTATACCGTTAAATAGGTATTCAGCTACCTGTTGCACAGATTGATAGTGTGAATCAAGATTGGAGGGGTGGGGGTGTACCACCATACTTACAGCCAGATTTCGTAGATCTGGACCAGGCAGGAATGTTGTATTGCAATCTGAATGCGAACAGTGTAAGTTGTGTTCTGTATGATATATGTATTTTTGTTAGTGAGTTGTGTAGCTTACAGGGGGAGATTCGCGACAGTGCCAGCATCCGCTAGATGATTGCGCAAAACCGCCGAAACGCCACAATCATCAGTATGCCCGGTGCGTGGGTTTCAGGTCTTGAATATGGTTCTGTTGTACCTTCCCGACCTAGTATGTTGCGTGCAACCACACTGTAGTGTATACCTATATATGTCTACAAAGCTAGAATTATCTCTATAGTTTGAGAAAAATAATCTCACACAGAAATTTATTTCAATGGCTAAAGACGAAATTAGGGAATTAAAAATAAAATTGTCTGGCAGAGCATTTTTATCTCATGAAAAATAAACGGGAAATAGCAGAAGATAATCACATTCCGGGAATTAGATCTTTACAACGAGGTTGAATCAAATTATATTGGTGGTACTCATACTAATTTTCTGAACAGACAGATAAAAGTTAAAGTATATACACTATTTATTAGAGTGTGCATCGAACATTGAAAATGGCTGCTTGAGTCCTGTTAATACGGCCAGAGCACTGTCTCGTAGAGTTCATCTCATCTGAAAGTGAAATGAATTTAGATCACAACTGCATTGTCTCTTTGTCGTTGCTGCTGACAGGAGAGATGCATAAACAACATTACATCGGAAACAGGTCTTCAAATATAGCAGCAAACGGATATTTCTGACTGTAATACGTCAGTAATTACGACATAAAACCTGAAAAAAAAAGACAATTTACAAGTAGGTCAGTCCACGTTCTAGCCATAACCGGCACTGATTGATGCCTGCATCAGAGCAAAATTTAACCGGAGACTTGACGAGTAGTAATATTCCACCTCGTGTGACGTTTGTTTCGTTGGTATGGTATCTGAAACAAAAGAATCAATAAAAAAAAATAGGATGAATTTTTTGTTTGTCACAGAGTTGCTGCTAACGAGTAAATGTGATTTATTTTCTGCAGAACACTTGTTGAGGGGATTTCATCTTCAAACTACACAGACGGAAAAAAAAATCCCAACACCAAGAAAGACTTGTGTTAGATAAACGAAATTTGGTAGGCGTGTTTATACATCTGAAAGATGACATCGATTCAAATTTCGCGCTTCGCGCATAAGTGTGGCGCTAGTAGCGCTACTCAGAGCTTGCAAATCAGGTTTGCTTTAAATACGCGCTGTAAAGTTTGTGAACGTTATTTACCGCTGAGATTTGACATAGTGAGTTGATGTTAGCCAAGAATGCCTTTAAGAAGACGAAGAAGCCATTATCAACAGCTCACCGAGTTTGAACGAGGTCGTGTAATAGGGCTACGAGAAGGTGGATTTTCTTTTCGCGATATTGCAGAAAGACTTGGCCGGAATGTATCCACTGTGCATGATTGTTGGGTGCAGTGGTCAAGGGATGGTACTGCCTCAAGAAGACCGGGTTCCGGGAGGCCACGTGGCACTACTGAGAGGGAAGACCGCCGTATTCGGCGTACAGCTGTGGCGCATCGTACTGCGTCTGCGGCAGAAATTCGAGCTGCAGTTGGTACCACAGTGACACAACGAACTGTTAGAAATCGGTTACTTCAAGGACAGCTCCGAGCCAGGCGCCCTGTAGCGTGCATTCCACTGACTACAAGCCATCGCCGTTTGCGACTCCAGTGGTGTCAAGCCAGAGCTCATTGGAGGACGGAGTGGAGATCTGTTGTGTTTTCTGATGAAAGCAGGTTCTGCCTTGGTGCCAGTGATGGCCGAGTGTTGGTCAGAAGGAGGCCAGGGGAACGCCTGCAACCAAACTGTCTGCGGCCTAGACACACTGGACCTACACCTGGAGTCATGGTCTGGGGAGCAATTTCCTATGACAGCAGGAGCACTCTTGTGGTTATACCAAACACACTGACTGCAAATTTGTACGTCAGTCTGGTAATTCAACCTGTAGTGCTGCCATTCATGAACAGCATTCAAGGGGGAGTTTTTCAACAGGATAACGCTCGCCCTCATACCGCTGTTGTCTCGCAACGTGCTCTACAGAGTGTCGACATGTTACCTTGGCCTGCGAGATCACCAGATCTGTCTCCAATTGAACACGTATGGGATATCATTGGACGACAACTCCAGCATCATCCACAGCCAGCACTGACCGTCCAAGTATTGACAGCACAAGTACAACAAGCATGGAACTCCATACCACAAAGTGACATTCGAAACCTGTATGACACAATGCATTCACGTTTGCAGGCTTGCATTCAAAATTCTGGAGGTTACACCGGCTATTAATTTAACAGTATTTCACATTTGAAATGCATTTTCTTGAGCTTAAATTAACCTGTGATCTTGAAAATTTAATCAATTAAACATGTTAACTTGACAAATGCATTGTCCAAATTTCATTACTCTACAATAATTTTTTCTTGGTGTTGGGATTTTTTTTTCCGTCTGTGTATTCTCCCTACCGGAGAATACGATTCCTTCATCTCTTCACAGGAGATATCAGAATGAGGGTTTGCTTTCTGTCAACAATAAAATATATACAAATCAAACATCGTATTTAAAAATATCACTTATTTGAATGCAACAAACAAAATAACTATATTAAATAATAAGAATTTAAGGAAGAATCTTATATATTCTGTTTGATCTGTATTTCAGATCTTATATAATTTTTAAATACAAAGACGTGTCGATTACACTACCTTGACAAAAATAGTACTTACCTAAAGGTATAAAAAATTAAAAGAACTATGCTAATACTGCTTTGACCTATCGCCTCCGGAAGTTGAAACAACCATGCCGACAAATAATATAATATTCAGTGTTTCTTTGTAATGAATGAAGAACATGAATAAGAAGAATAGCTTGGAAAACTTTCTCTATTCTGTTCGTTTCAGAATTTGTGACAATAATTTTTCTACGTAAGAACCACGCAGATTATTGGTGGAAAGAGGATCACTTTTGGCTGAAATTGGTCAAAAGTCTGAGAGATTTGTGAAATGTCTTTCACTCCTGAGATCGGGCAATTAGGCTCGCGAAACCTCGTGGTGTCCTGTTTGACTACAGTTAAAGACGTCGCCAAAGAATTTTATGTACCTGTTAATTAATTTTAATCATTGTGCATTATAAGTGTAACTTAAAACTTCTAGATGTCTAGAAGTAGCTGCCTTTGTGTCTACACAATTTTCGAATTTTGTGAATGTTTGCACATGTTTGGTTTTAGGAGTTGCTTCAGCGAACAGTGCTATGCTATGGAGGCCAGACACATGGGGCAGCTTCCAGTCACTGGTTTGGCAGTTGTTTCTATTCCTCGGTTTAAGTGATTGTTGTTTCATCTACGTCCTCCACGAGAGTCTTTCATTGTCTCATTACAGGTTTCCTTAAGTGCCGCAGCCAAATAATTAATGATAACATTTGTAATATATTCATCTGTGTATCTGATGTTGGCAAGGAATCTAAATTTATTACTGGTTTGCTTGTCAAGATTTTGTCAATTTAGCGCTGAACATAATGGAAAGATTTTCTTGTTTGATTTTACATAGAGTAAGTTAGCTTCCGACCGAAGTTTAATTATAAGCTGGTTGTGCAAGTGATCTTGGATCCAGCCAAATCATGGTTAGCTACCTCTCACGACAAAGACCTAATTGAAGCTAGTATCATACTCGCAGGTAGATTCAGCAAGTTGCCATGTAAATGCTTAATAGTAGTGGCTGATAGACTTTACTCCACCGGACTCTCTAAGCGCCACTTGTCCTATGAAAAAGTGTCACTCGTACTATAGTCCGTTCATTTAGTAGAGGCGACTCAAGATCAGTCTGCTCTATCCCGACTCCACTTCCATGCTAAGGGGAAACTTACCACTCGCGAACAAGGACACATCGGTCAGCTCAGAGATGTAGGAAGGGAGGAGCTTGCGAGGTGAGGAGCCAGACAATGAGAAATGACCTTGAGCTGTCATATCAGAGTGAGCACGATATAGTACTGTCCCTGATCTTGTATTTCATGCCAGGAGCTTGCGAGACAGAACTGCCTTGTCTAGACGAAACTTATTTTTATATTGTTTACTTTGGTCATCTGAGTGGAACGCGTCAAATTTTTTAAACCTACCGTTTTAGCCATCTCTCTCTTACTTTAATAAGAGGACTGCTGTGCTATTTACAGACAGGAGCGATACCAGGCACGGCAGTTTTCTGATGAAAGTTGCAGAGAGATGGCTAAAACGTTAGGTTTCAAAAAATTTACGTGGACCCACCATAATGACAAAGAAAATATTAACAACGATCGAAGAAGTATGCGCGATTATTTTTACTTTGATGTAACCTACAACTTTAATCTAAAGACTTGGAGTTCGATGTTGTGCCACCTCACAGACAGGGCCGGCGTTAGGGAGGGGTAAACGGGGTAAAAGTACCCGGGCCCGAGCCCCCAAAGTGGGCCCTCCGGCGAGGGTGCCTAGCTAAATAGAAACCAAACAAACAAAAAACATTCTAGAAAGGTGTTATTTGATTTTTTGGATTAAAATTTTCTGCCTGTATCCAAAAACTCAAAGTTTAAATTAAAAAAAAAACGAGGTTGGGGGGGGGGGGGGGGTAGACCGAGAACACTTATCCGGGGCCCGAGAATCCTAGCGCCGGCCCTGCTCACAGAACATGACTGGTACGTACAAATGTGATTTCTAAATTTTTTAAATTCATCTGTAAGGATTCGCCATAAGTTTTCGATATTATGGTTTAATGAGCGGTGGTTCTGTTTCATACCGTCAACGTGTTGAATGTTTTTCTGCAAGTGTTAGAGAAGGTTATTTTGAAGTTTAATTGAAGAAAACAAGCATATGTACATTACTAAAGAAACTAATTTGGCAACATGAAGACTATGGTCGTAAGAGGTACAATGTGCCCAAAATTTACTGCATAGGGTTCTATACGTAGTCTGCCCATAAATTTCTGCTATAACGGCGGATGTGAGAAGGTACATATTCGGATCAAAACTTTCGATTCCCTTCATGAATTTTTGCCGGGAAAAACAAAAGTGATTTTTTTTGCGGGGGAGGGGGAATGTTACTACAGTCGGTAGAGAATTGATTAAAAAGGAAACCTAAGGAAATCAATCATGACGTTAAAGATACCATCCCCCCTTTAGCCGGAACTATTTCGGGAAATCATGGTAAACGGAAATCTGGATTGGCACGATTGAAAATATGACACGGATACCCCAAAATGGCAAACCCCACGTTAACTACTTCAGTCACGAAACTTCGTAAAAACGTAAGGGTGCGATCTTTAGTCGATATTTTGCTTATGCCGTCGCTACCTAGAGTTTTGGCGTTTTTGGAAACCCATCCTGGCATAGTGTATGTCGTAAAAGTTTCTTAAAATAAGTCGACAGTTGGAGACCTTGATGAAGTGACCCGTCACCAGACAACTAATCTCGGAGAGAACAAGTGGTTTGATGTATGGAATGATCATCAAGGAGACAAATATCCTAACATCCTCAACCACCGGTTAGAAAAAAATCTTGATCTGCAACGAATAAATTCGAAACGTCTTTCATTTGGATTCTTATGGTTAAAAAAAAATGGTGCGGCTATGTTGGTAAACATGGTCGCAGGCGTCCGTGTTGTCTCCAGCCATATGCTGTTTCGGAAGGATTCTGTAAGGGAGTTGTTCCCGGCAGGAGCTCTGAGGTATGTGTTAGCTAGAAAGAAGTTTTTCTTTTTAGTGATGTTAATCGTTTAGATTTTAACATAAAAAATTACAGTGTCTCTGTCTATACAATATTTGATGTAGGACTGTAATCATCTTGAATTTTGTGTCTGTCATTTTCACTAATTGATACGAAAATATTGTTTATACAGAAATGAGATAATCTCGGCTACTGAATATGCCGCTACTGACGCGACTGGTTGCGTCCCGCCCACGCAGGCGCCGCTTTGAGGTAAACTGTATGCAGCCCCCACCCGTGGATTCACTTGTCGCTTACACTTTAAACAAACGATGAGTTTTAATGAAAATTAAATAAGCTATGTCAGAAGTCGATAAAAAGACCTATCAGACGTAATTCATCGTTGTAGGATTTGTATTTAAGAGGGATGCTGACTGCAATTTTCCAGCGGTAATATTCTGATATTGTTACAAGTACTTCAACTGACTGACTGATCGTGGTGGGTGAGCGCTAAGCTCAGGCTGGTTCGAATCCCCATCAGGCCATCCAGATTTCTGTTTTTCATGATTTTTCCCAGATCACTCCAGGTAAATGCTGGGATGGTTTCTTTAAAATGCCATGGCCGAATTACTTCCCATCCCTTACCCTTAGTCCTTTCCGCCTCTAATGGAGTCGGCGTAATGAAGCCATCAACCAACTGACGGCGAAGTATTGTCAAATATTTCTATTTGAACTCATTCTCATTTCAGACTGCAACCTATGATATAGGTTTTTTTTTTTTTTACGAATACTGACTTTTATTTCTTTCCAACTAGATTTCAATAAAACTTTACCATAACTGCTAAACATTAATTGTGGTATTTAGGATGGATTTAAAAAAGTGTAAAATATCTTAGGAGGTGATAATATGGATCTAAATAAGACAAAATGTCTAGTGAACATTGGGTCGCAAACGCATAGTTTCGTAGTTACTAACAGGTCCGCAATGGGACGCCCGTCCACAGTAATGTATGCCTCAGCCCTTCGGACAAGAACCGGTGTTTTCAACGTGGTAAATCCAACCAAGACACAAGCCATCATAATCACCAAGAGACTCGGGGCTCGCCGACCAACACATCCGGACCCAACACTTCACCTGTACGGTAGGGATATTCCATGGTCCCCCACAGTACGCTATCTAGGGGTGACCCTCGATAAGAGACTAAATTGGATCAGTCATATCAACGACATCAGACGGAAAACAAGCATCAGATTGCAGAACCTATATCCAATACTGAATAGAGATACCAAACTTGCTCCAGCTACAGGAGTCAAACTATATACCTCTCTCGTACGCCCCATCATGGAATATGCATGTCCAGTGTGGGCATACGCTACAGACCGTCAAATAGGAAAGCTTCAAATAATTCAAAACAGGGCATTGAAGAGAGCCCTTCATCTTCCGCACCGGTTCCCCACGGATGCACTCCATGAGGCAGCCGGAATACCAAAAGTGAGGGACAGATTCCGACAATTGGCGGAAACATTCTACAAAAGCACAAGGCAATGCAACAACCCAGTGGTAAACACAATCGGCCGCTATGATACTAGCGTCGACATACACAGAAGACCACTTAGCCTACTAAGAAATTGACACCATAAAGCAGACGCACCAACCGAAATGCATTGCAACCCCATAATTCCGATGGAGTAAATGTCTTCGGACAAAAACTCTGCCATCCACCTGCCTGTAAAACTAAGGCAGTGACGGTGCCACGGCCTCAGCCCTTCGGTATAAGGATTCACGCACTCTTTGAAACTGTCTTGGTTGGTCCTGCACGTGATGACATACACTGAAGACGTATAGGACGAACCAGGACAGTTTCAAAGAGAATGTGATTCGTTACGCTGAAGGGCATAGACATGCATTGCCGTGGACGGGAGTCACATTGTTGACCTATTGGTAACTGCGAAACTATGCGTTTACGACCCAAGAACGTGATTAGACCTATCGACTGAAATCAGAACGAACTTCGCAAATTCACAGAGTTATATTGCCCATAACCGAGCCAAATTAACAAGCACTCAAGTTTCCAACAGATCTACCAATTTCTTTCTCCCTTCGAATCGTCAAATTAGATTTGGGATCTACACGACAGATTAACGATAAACAGTATCCTCCGATGTGGTTCTCATCAGAGACACCGGTATGCCTGCCAACTCGAACACGCATTCACGTGATCGCGAACTCTCCGGGGAGATGTCGCACAGCAATTCGTTAGATGGAAGCAGCAGCAGCCGCAAATTGTTGCCCCGGTTTTTCTCCTCGTCGGGTCGATTGGCTGACGTAACGCGGTTCATTTATGTAATGGAGGACGCGACAAGTGTCACGAAGCCACGCACGCAGAGTAGACGTGCCGTGAGCAACTAGCACGCGCGGCACGGTGCCACGACGTGCCAGCACGCGCGAAGTGTCGGGGCGTAAACAGCGGCGGAGTCTCCCCCAAACACGAAATAGGTCAACAAGTACAGCAAGAGAGTAATTAGAGATATACGAGCAGGTGCAAACCACGTCTGGCCATCAGATCTCAAAGTTCCTCGGTTTCTCGAAATCACTACAGGTGACTGCCGGAATGGTTCCTTTAAAAGACCTTGGCAAAATTTCTTCCTGTTCCCTGTCCCCAGTCCCTTACTGCTTTTAATGACCTCGATGTAGACGAGGCGTAAAGTAGGAATACTAAAAGCTAGGTATACAGGGTGTTAAAAAGTGTCAAATATTTTAGGAGCTGATAGTTTTGTCGCGGGTATTAATTTTTGGAGATATTTTTTTAGTCTGAAGGACGGTAGTTTGCTTTCCGAGCCAAGCGAACCGACACAACGCCCCACCACTCTACTTGACGTCATCATCCAAGGTCGCTGAGTGTGGCAGTCCCACTGTGGGAACCGCAGGTGCACTCTTCATTGACGAGAGGTAGCATGAACCTTACAGGTGAAGTACACATCAAGACGGCGTGATACCCAGCCAATAGGACACGCCTAGTGTTGCAAATTGAAAAAAAAAATTCAGCTTTATGAAAAAAACATGAAAAAAAACCTAGCACCCTTGTTTCTTTTCTAATTTTGTTTTCAGAAAACAATATATTTGGTAAATTACAGTTTTTTTTACGGAACTTACATTTTACATGTGTATTTTAAAACTTATTGAATCATATAATGTCTTAAATAATGATTGATAAATGTATGTATATACGTAACATAATTTTATTCATCCTTTTTGTCAGTACCATATTCACTAGTATCAGCACTACCAAGAGTAGTCTGGATTTAAAACATAATAGAAACATGCTAAATGGAAATTCTTCAATGTTTTTTTTTTTTTTTACTTTCTGATTTTGCTTATCGTCGACATCAAATATTTTTTTTTTTTTTTTTTTTTTTTTTTTTTTTTTTTTTTTTTTAGGAAGGAGACTACAAAAGGGGGTGGGAAACAAGGAAGGAAGATAAAATTCGGCCATTACATTATCTTTTGAAGAAACCATCCCGAATTTTTCCTGGAAACCATGGAAAACAGAAATCTTGATGGTAGGAATGACATTTGAACTCACGTCCATCTCAGCCTTGAAATATTACTTCTCAATTTTAAACGAACTTGTGCAGTTCAAAATAGGTTGAAATTAAATGATGGTGAAAAATAAAACTTATGTAGAACACATGATTTATGGGACTCGTTTTGTTGCCTAACGAGATGATTTAGAAGACACTAGATGTAACGGTAACGCGAAGAACTGTGAAACATTAGAATGCAGTTGACTGAAGAGATAAGTCGTTATGTGCGGATTAGCACAATCTGGGAATACCACGACAAATTTGTCAGTCTATTAGAAATACTGATGACAAAAAAACACTGTGTCTTCTTCACACTGTGTGGGCAAGTAAGGCAGGATATTGATATTGAAGCTTGCTAATGTTGTTTCTATGTATTGGCAGTCATTTTCAGGTTTAATGTAGTGACCAAATATATTTTGTCACCATCCGGGCAATACGTTAACCCGGTGGGTGAGTTGGAGGTCGCCGGTTCAAATCTCCATCAACCAATAAAGATTTTGGTTTCCATCGTTTCCTGAACTCACTGCAGACGAATGTCGTAATAGTTCCTTCAAACTTCAATGGTCCTCTCCTTGACTAGGCTAGAATGTAGAGAAGTTATGAATTGTTATTTTCTTCGATGAAAAAGATCGTTGTCATTATTAGAAAGCTTTTTTTTTACTCTGACCTTACGCTTCGTCAACATCGAGGTCATTAATTAGAGGCGAGAAAAGATTGAGGGCGAGATTATGGAAGGAATTCCGCCATGGCTTTTTGAAGAAACCATGTCGGAATTGGCTTGTCGAAATTGGGTGAAACGATGGAAACCGAAATCTGTAGATTCGAATGGCAGTCGAACCTAACTCCTTCCGAATCGAATTTTCTTATTTATCCAGTATCCTTTGAACATAGCTACACATGGGCTGACTAACGTCCTTATCTATATATCTATAAATTGAGAAAATGAGAAAGTTCGGATGTGTGTTTGGATGTACGTTGGCAGTCAATCACGCCTTAATAACTCAACATATTTGAATGAAATTTGGCATGAAGTCAGTTAATTGCGTGCGAAGTGCAATAGGATAGATTTTATCCCGCAAAAATGCATAGTTCTTTTAGAAATTGCCATTAATATCAATTCGGAAGCAACAAAGAGTTTCCTACTCCGTAGATAGCCGTGCCACGTTTACTCTTTGCTTTTTAAGTAAATCTCAAACACTACTTCTCAAAGTCAGAAATAATAGCAAAAACCTACTTACATATGCAAGTTTGTGTTTAGTTTAAAAGCCATAAAACTGACGCACTTGACAAGCAGGAAATATAAATCTGTTCTTAACCTTAAATTAAAAAAAGAAAGGTAGGTATTGTCAAGTTCGCAAAGAGATGTTTTCATTTGCGTACATAAAATACTATGACATATCAAATATTAACCATAATTTCGTTCGTAATATATGCGTTATAATAAATATAAAAAATCAAAGCTTGGAAAAAAAAGTAAAATGCTATGAGTATACCAGCACGAAAGTCGGTTCACTGAAAGTGCAAAATGGTCGTGCCACAAATGTCGTACGGTATTTATAAAAATGTAAAGGATTCCATTCTATCTCGGTTATTTCCTGTTTCTTTTTTGTTACTATACAGTCTGTGTATTACAAATTATTTTTGCCGAAATTTAAAACTTAACTAACCCTTTTTATTTTTGTTAAGAATTTTTGTACGAATAGTACTGCTTATTATTTATTGTTCAATTTCTGCAAATATCTATCGAACGCTACACTTAAAACGAATGTATTCAATGGGCTAATGTAGAAACTTATTGTTTCATGAAGTAACACTGAAAGTCGTTTACAACACAATACACCTCATTTGCAGGGAGCATAACAACTAAATTCCTTCTGCCATCTGCTGTAACAAAAAACATTCTGGTCCAGGCAGCATTTCAACCAAACCACATTTCTGCTAATACTGCCGCTACAAAATCAAACGATACGAACACATCTCAACACATTAAATGCTCTGGACCTACATTTCGAGTGGTAACAGAATTTTCTGTATCAAAATTCCTAATTAGTATATCATAAATTACTATCACAATTAATTTCATTATACACCTTACTAAATCACGAGCAATAAATTAACTTTATCGCGATGTACATTTGACCTGCAATATTAACGATCGTAGAGAATTGTGGACTTTCCGTTGTACACTGTAAGTTAAAAGCATTTTAGCATAAATTTTTTAATTACGTTACCTCAATAACTGTCATGAAGCTGACGACATAGTTCATGCGGCTGAATGTAGTTTTAGACGTATTCAGTATTTAATTTACTGCGTTAATAATAAGTAAAGTTTATTTCGCTATTCATGACGTCACTAACATACAATATAGTGAATGTATTAATGTGCGAGTGATAGAAGCTTTGATTTTCTAGCGGTAATTTTAAAACGCAGCCTGGGCCAGAATGAGAACTGAAACATTATTAGTTATTCAGCTTCTTTCATGAGCGCCATTTTAGTGACATCATGTATCGCTTTGTACCGATATTGTATCAAAAGATCTATATTAAGCTTGGACGATTTAGCAGAACCATGCGGCGTTGCCCGAAGTAAATTTTTTAAATTTATCAATGTTTTATTCAGATACCGTAGTGGAGTGGCGGAAAAGCGGAGTGGTAATTCGCCGGTAGTCATTATATTCTGTATGCAGAATAAGAAACCGAATATGAAGAAACAATCTATTACTACTTTAATATTGAAATTTATATTTTAGCGCAGAATTAATGGATCGAAACGAATGAACTATAGTAAACTGGTATATAGGCAATTCAGTTGTTTCCAGAGATAGAGAAACCATTACCGCAATACCTCTGATTATTATGGATAAAAGAATCAATTACTACTATACTTACTACTATAATATGTAAATTTCTGTTGATGGAACCAATATATCCTAAAAAAAAAAAAATATTCAAAGAGGAAATTAAGTTCTTCTTTTTTAAAGATTTTTTTTCAGTACTCAATGCAAATCAAAATATTCATTTTTAGTATCGCAATTTTACTAATGGAAATGAACGTCCTTGGGCCACTTAAGTATTTATTTGCTGTTTGGATGTTAGTATTTTTTTGTTGTTGATATTTAGTCTATTCCATCAATGTATTGCTAATATTTTGACGTTTTGAGCTTCCATTAATTAAAACTATATTCATTTTTATTCGCGTGATGAAATTAGTAATTTTAAGAGATGTTGGGTAAACGAAATTCAAATATTTCCAAGAAATTTAAGAAAACTAGGGCTATGAAAATAGCCAAAACCTAGGAGACAAATCCTCAATATTGTATATACGGATATATTAAACTGAAAATACTCCTTACAAACTGAATATTTTTACTGCTTTATCAATTCAGTGAAGTAGTTGTGGAACATAAATAGATTTTTTGTTATTTTATTGCAACATTTATAACTACTATTACTAACAAAAATAGCTCTTAAATAAACTATATGGTCGTATTGACCTGGTGACAAGACTTCTTTACGTCTCCGGAATCAGTCCCTTTCGTAGCCTCTTAACGTAACCCAGTAATCCTACCGGACATAGAGGACCCACAGTTCAACACTGAATCAGAACAAAGTGAGCATTCTGGCGTAATTCACATCACACACCAACCTATGCCAGAGGTGAAGGTCGAGCTAGGGACCTTTGAAAATCCTCGCCAAGACTGGAATTCAAGCTGGGGACTTTTCCATCTCCAGTTGGACGCCCTAACCACTGAGCAACCAGACCTCTCTAGAAAATCTTATATTACAACACTTTTCAACGCGGACGAAGTCGCGGGTAACTGCTAGTTGTTTTATATATACATATATTCCACAATTATTATCTGAGAGAACGGCAAAAATCTTTCTTATAGCCTAAGTAGTTTAATTTTCTACACTTTTTTTTTTTTTTTTTTTTTTTTTTTTTTTTTACGAAATGCGATTTAGAAAAATTAAGAAACTAACTATTCAAATGTTCATAAAGCTACTAGAATATTAGCCATTTTAATTATATACCAAGAAATATTCTAAATAAATGCGATGAGGTTTTACCATCGATATTAAGTAGAAACTTTGGTTTGTATTTTATCTCATGTTTGTAATGCTGTATCATTGTAATATACTGATCAGCCAAAACATTATGAGCATCTTTTTATTAGAATACTGGTCCACCTTTCGAACGCAATACAGCAGCGATTCGCCGTAGCATGGACTGTGGACAAGGCATTTTGGCTGATCAGTTTACATACCGTAAAGTTAATATCACAATTTATTAAAGTGTTAATGTCTGATGTAGTGATTTGATTTGAGTTTTCCATGTACTCTAATGTACTATGTTTAAGAAAAACGAAGATATAAATATCCAGAGTTACCTGGTCAAAAACAATATTAACACAAAACAAAGAGTGAACTGTTGATCTGTATATAATGTCATCTTTGGAGGATATCTTTTGACCTTAACAAGTATCTGATGGTGTTGTGGGGAAACTAGGATTAAAAAAAGAAACGATTGCACTATTGATTCATCAAGTAATTCGAACAAAACATTACTACATTACAATTTAGTGTGAGTTGCCACTCAGCGCACCATGCGAAAATAACATCCAGATCACGCTGAATTGCTAAACAATCGGCCAAATTCCTTACTTCCCTGAAAATAACCGCATCATCAGCAAACAATCTAAAAAGGCTTTTCACTTTGTCTCCGAGATCGTTTATAAAAATTAAGAAAAGAAGTGGTCCTATTACACTTTCTTGAGGTACACCCGATGTGACATCTAGATTAGAAGAACTTTCTCCTTCAACAACGACATACTGCGATCGACCAGTTAGAAAATCCTTTATCCATTCGCAAAGCTGATCCGATATACCGTACGCTCGTAGTTTCGCTAAAAGGCGGTTGTGTGGGACAGAGTCAAAGGCTTTCTGAAAATCTAAAAAAAATGCATCTTCTTGTGAACCTGCATCAATAACTTTCATTACGTCGTGTGTAAATAGGGCCAGCTGTGTTTCACATGATCTTTTCTTCCGAAAAATTGTAATGAACAAACAAAGGAGATAGCGTACAAATCTCTTGTGCGTCCACATTTGGACTATTGTTGTGCCATTTGGGATCCGTTTCGTAAGGGGTTGATCGAAAGTATAGAGAAAGTACAGAGAAGAGCCGCTCGATTCGTGACCGCTTGCTACAGTCCTTATGAAAGCGTCACAGAACTGATTAGTAAACTAGGCTGGGAGTCCCTGGTAGATAGACGACGCACGTTTCGTTTAAACTTATTGGTAAACATGTGTACTCCCACTTTCACTTACGGGTGTAGTGAAATACTTCGTCCACCAACCTATTTGGGTCGGCATGACAGGAAAGATAAAATTAGAGAAATAAGGTGCCGAACTGATTCTTATATGAATTCCTTTTTTTCTCGTACCATTAGGGATTGGAATGCACAACAAAGAGATTAGGTTTGGTGCTGAGCACCCTCTGCCACCCACAGTTTTGTGATTTGCAGAGTATATATGTAGATATGTAGACTACATTAATGATTTAAAACGAAATCTGGATGGCAGGACGGATACTCGAATCTAAGCGATTAAGAAATGATTGTCCCTTTATTATTCAGGGATTTACTCGCCGAATAATACACTTACAGTGCTGTTTTCGTAGAGCATTTCACTGCATATTTTGAAAGACAACTTATTCATTGTTCTCCCTGTATGTGTACCTGTGTAAGCTTGCAAGATACGAGGGGCGTTTTTTTTTTCAACCTCCGATTAAACAGCATAGAGACCAGACGAGTCGCAGGTGGGTGGTGTGCGCAGTAGACGATTGCGCATCTCCCCTACGACACACACTGTTTTTGGCGCGTTCGTGACTTCATTCTGTGCCAAGCTACAGTCAAAGAAACATGGCCGCTCGTATTTACACGGCACTTCATTGGAATATCCGTAATAGCTCTGAATACTTGTGTTTGCAGGCGTAAGCGCTCTGCAATGTTGCAATGTTGACACACCACCAGCGGCAGCAAGAGGCAGATTTAGTTCCGCTTAACCACCGCCAGGCAGCGCCCTGGTCTTTATTTGTTTGTATTTTTATTTTTCCCCTCTTAAAGTATGAATATCATCCTCTCCGGTCTCTTTGTAGCCATTTTGTGATATTTATCTGCCTCTTAACAGTTCTTTTTTCTGTCATATCACTTTCGGTGACTTCAAATACCGGAGTTACGACAAATGAATGATAAATCTTTACTGAGACTGGTCGGTGAGTGTTTAGCATCTGGGCCTGGAATTATGGAAGACGAGGGTTTAAATCCCGATCTAGCCACGCATATGTCGCATTAAAATGGTTTCAGAAATCAATACAGTCGAATTCCAGGATTCCAGCCCAAACTTTAAGGTAGGAAATTCGTATATTTTACTGAACAGGTTTTATTCATTAGGGCTACAGTAACTACAATTTCCGGCGGGTTTCGCATTCACTGAAGAACTAATTTTGCTGGTTCCATATTATTTTTGCATTTTAACACTTGTATTAATAAATCAGTTCCTGTAATATTTGACGTTACACCTCCAACTGTGACCTATGGAGCCATTTCTTCCAAATCTTTGTCGTTGATAATTTTGGTACTGCGGACAAGGCATTACTGTTTGTGACGACAGACACCTGTTGTCCCTGGTATGGCTAAAATTTATAAAGTTACTAGAAAAATCATTTCAGCCGATCACGTTTCGTAAAATGTAACAACCTGAGTATTACTGAACTAATATTTAGAGAAAGTGAGAACAACATTTCTAGGACCTGATTTATACAGTACTGTGTTTATATGTTTTCCAGAAGACTGACTCATCTTGATACAAATTTACTTTTATTTTTAATCAGTATTGGTTGATGACCATTATAATAAGAGGATTAATAACAATGAGTGAATTTTGGATTTTTTTCTCTGCGTGATAAACCAATTAAAACCTAATTAATCTAATTCCACGCTTTTTCCTCCAGCTTCTTGACTTTGCTTTTACTATATTTTGAACTCAATTAATAAATTTAGTTTTCTATACAAGTCCTTCATAAAGTTTCGATCACGAAGAGTAACTTTAAATGTTGACCAGTGCCAGAATAATTTAAATAAAACAATAAACCATACAACAATGGCCTTAAAAATATGCTGTAAAGTTGTATGTAGTGCAGTTTTACAGTTATTCATCCTATAATAGCTCCAGTCATGACATGTTTAATTTAACAGTTCTCAACTGATGATTACAGTGCCTTAATTGTCTACGATTCGGACAACTGATACATACGATTTTCACAGGCGTCGCCGGCCTCGGAGGCGACCAACCCCTGTTGACAGGTGCAGGCCAAGGTGTCGAGATGGCAGAACGCCCCCGCAACCCCCGAGCACTCCACATCCGCCACCTCCTGCTCAGCCGTCTTTTCACCACAAGCGTCACCCACGCGCTTCCCTGGAGGGGCTGCAGCGGTCGCCTCGCCACCTCCTCCGGCGCCTGCCCCGCCACACACCAAACACACACAGTGCTAACACAAAAAACATAGAGCAACAACAACATCAAACACAAACACGCCCGTAGCAGACATACACACACCACCAGAAACGCACTTCAAACAATCAACAGAACATGTCACCACCTCACCACAAACATAACGCAGACAGCTTGTATTAACAGACATACGTGTTTTTGATCATGTACGCGACTCAACACTTAAGTGAGGATAAAACATGTCGCACTTTATACATCTGAACACACATGCACATTCTCTCAATATAGTGCAGCACATAACACAGGTGCATTAGGCTCAAAAGGGAAACAAACAATGGCCAAGTGGTAACAATAAACATTCAGCTCATGATATCAACAGGTCGGTACATAAGCACATGCTGCTTACATGACTTGTGTGTCTAAATCATATTGACTGAATTTTGTGACAAAGTATCGCTGATCATAAATGAAGAAAGGTTTAAAGTATGGGGACATCCTTATCTATTCACGAAGCAGCTGTTTAATACCTCTTTATTTTAGGTATTGTTTTATTAGCTTTCTATACGCCATGACTAGTTATTAAATACAATTCTAACTTGATTGAATCATGAATCCAATCAGCCAATTCACAGAAAATTGTCGACAGAGTACATCTTGGTTAGTGGCGTAGAATAATGTCGCCCATACGCAGAGCCAGGATATGTGATTTCACCTTATCTTAAATATGCTTTGTGCAGCTAAAGTGGGAGTAAGATTGAATGTGCAGTTATTTGGCAAACGGAGCAATGGTGAGTAGAAAGTATCAAAAAATATTTTCTCTTTTCTTAATTAAATAAGAATGTGGAGGCGTCCACTGCTACAACATCTTCCACCCAGAAGCGCTATACTCAGTTACCTAAGTTGTTACAACAAACGTGGCTAATATTGATTGGGGTGGCTGGATTGGGAATCGAGCCTGGGATATCAGGAACTGGTGATCTGAACGCAAATATCATTTAAAGGTCACTTTATCATTGCTTTTGTTTTATTTTCTATGTTATGGTATATTACTTGAAATGTAGTCTTCACGGGTTTTCCGCCGTATGTTGTTGAAATACGACAACGAGCTTTCGGCGGCTGACTCTGCCGCCATCTTCAGGTTGGATGTTGTGCAGGGAGAACCAGAGCTGCACTGGCGATGTCTGGCCTCCGGGCGCCCTTACAAGGCCTGGCCTCTCCCCTATATTACTTGTTAATTTCCGTAGTTCTATTGTTTGTATTGTGCTCAAGATTTGACTACTTAATTGTAGTGCCTTATTTTATGATTTTTTTTGATAAGCACTTTTTGTCATAAAAATCCTAAGTAATACCATACGCTCTTTCAATCTTGTGTATATTATCGTCTATAGCAGACTTTTCTATACCACTTTTATGAATTATTTCTCCCAAATATTGGAATTTCTTTAGTATCCATATTCGCACAATGTATGTCGTTAAAAATCTTTTAACTTTTTAAATGATTTTGTTTTACAGAAATTCTCAAACCTATTTTGTTGCCTATTTCTTCCAAGATATTACCGAGCGTGGTGGTGTAACGGATAGCGTTCTGGCCTCGCATTCGGGAGGACGGCGGTTCGAATCCCCGTCCGGGCATCCAGATTTGGGTTTTCCATGGTTTCCCCAAATCACTCCAGGCGAATGCCGGGATGCTTCCTTCAAAAGGCCATGGCCGAATTCCTTCCCATTCCTTGCCCCCATCCTTTCCCGTCTCTAAAGACCACGTTGTTAAAAAGGGACGTTAAACTGTTACAAAAAAAAAAAAAAAAAAAAAAAAAAATCCAAGATATTGATTTTTGAGGTGTCATTGGTAAGACTGTCTGAAAGTTCATTATTATTGTCTAAGAATTCCAGGTAATTCATTGTAATACATATGTTTTTTTCTCCCTAGTGGTTTTGGTATCATTTTGTGTTCTTTCAATTTTTCATTCCGAAATCACTCCAGGAGAATGCAAAGACTGTTCCCTCAAAAAGACTGCGGCTAAAGTCCTTCCCGTTCTTTTCTCCAATCTCTTAGCAAATAAAGGAAGATTGGCTGAGTACTGTATTTCCATCAGGCCTGACGCTGCTGCTATTACTGATGGTTAATGGTGGGCGAAGCTGATTGGTTGTCGCAGCAGGGTGAGTAGCCGTTATTAATGGTGGCGGCGGTCCTTAATAAAGACCTCCCCGGCTGGCCTAATTAATTTTCTGCGCCATCAGAAGAGGCTGCAGTTGCGGCTTCACAATACCACCAACGAGGTCTCATCCATCGTTACTGTTCGCCCAGAATTTTGCAGCACCGAAATTCAAATATTTAAGTCTTTTTCTTTTCCAGGCATGTAACCTTAACTTCCACTGTGCCTGACGTATAACGTATCAGGTTCTGCCGATCACCACCGAGCGTGGTGGGTGAGTGTCCTCGCATTCTGGAGGACGCGGATTGGAACTAGGGTTGCCAGATGGCCGGGAAATCCGGGAATGTCCCGGAATTTTGTGTCTGGTCCCGTGTTCAGGAATTAAGCGTTATTGTCTCGGAATTCGGGTAGACTAGTCTTTTTTATCAATCTCAATTCACCACGGTAGCCTAGCATACCGTGCTCGCAGCGGGAGGATGCAGTTTACAAAAGGTTTGAGCTTTTGTTCCTTAAATCAGAGGAATTGAAATTTATATGAGAAATACTCTAAGCATTTCCTGAGATATTGAAAATTCTGGACACACTTAACATTGATTCCCTTTATACAGATTTCACATGTCAGAAAGCTATCTTTATACAGATTTCACATGTCATAAAGCTATCTTTGAGGTCTTTCCAAAAGACTTTCCGAACGACAAAATCCGGGCCAATTTCTTTAGAACAAATATTTCTAATGATTTTGTAAATTTAAAGAAAATAGTTGCTTTTGTTTTGTCAATTACAACAAACAACGCCTTTTTCGAGACACATTTTAACCCGTTGGATACTTTATGGACTAAAGAGAGAAACAGAATGTACATGGAATTGATTAAGACTGAACTAAAAACTCAATCAATTTTGAAGGGTCTTACTTAGAAATTTTAACGAACATGTAGAAAGTTGTCAGGAAAATACCTGAAAAGCAAGTAAACCATAATACATAAACTTTGGTCAACAACGACGTTAGTGAATGTTTTAATTAAATTGAAATTTATCCTTAGCCGGAATGACTATTAGAATTTGTGGTTACAGCACAAAAAAAAAAAAAAGGTTGCATTATCAACATGTTACTGAAAAACATATCCACGTTTTTTTCAGACGTAAAGTTTATCGATATTTTTTAACTATAAACCGCTACGAAAAGCAAACTTAATAAATGTATTATGGCAATTAATTTCGTAGCAGTTGGTAGCTATTAAATTGTGGACATAACCACGATTTTCTTAAAATGGTATCTCTGGTCTCTGTTTTGCGAGCGAAGGCTGACTCATGATGTCATCATTTTACAGCCAATAGCTATCGAGGTGAGTGAATGACCTTACGAAATTATATAGTAGAATAGTAGATAATACAATGTATTTCAAAGAATAAAATCTTGTTTTTCTTATCGAACGACAGAACTTATTGAACAGCCCTCATATATGTACTCCACAAACAGAAAGACGGAGCCAGGTTAGGGTGTCAGCACACTGGATAGGGGAGAGGGGGGGGGAGGGGAGAGTAGAACAGAGCCAGGTTCGAGTCCTAGTCCACTCGGACTGGCCGTCCTAATTTCAATTTTTAGGCGGTTTTCTCAACGTCTAGGTGAATGCTGAAGCGGTCCCGAATTTCCCCATCATAACCTACACGTTTCACAAATACACCGCAATGTTTTTTTTTTTTTTTTTTTTGTTTTTTTTTTTTTTTTTTTTTATAATGGCATTTGGTTTCCCTAGGCCATACAGCTCAGGTATGAGTTTAGTTCATCCATTATATTCAATTTCTCCACGTGTATATATATATATATTTCAAGTAATTCCAGACACACCACAGGACGGACACGACAAGCACATTCATATACAACACTTAAACACTCATGCCCTCGGCCGGACTCGAACCGGTGACCTTCGTCACGCTGGGTCAGTACTCTAGCCCCTACGCTACCGAGGCCGGTCCGCAATAGTGTTGCAGGCCATGTTTCCGCAGTTGCTTACTTAATTATCAGTTGAATGATAACGCCAATGCAACTGTTTAATTTGTTTATTGCTGCGTCGTACGCGTTTCACCTCTCATCGAGGCATCATCAGCGACGAATGATTTACATTTGTTACTTAGGGTATGCTACTGCGCATCTCCGTTTTATTATCCAAAGCATGTTTTGCTTGTATCATATTTACAAAATTGCCAGCTGGCCACAACAGATGACCGAGTGATGAGAAAGCACTAATTTTGCAATTTTGTAATTTTTTAAATATAATATAATATATATTTATTTATTTATTTTCAAATATTTCAATTATTTTCAAATGGTTAATATATATATATATATATATATATATATACAATTCATACATCATATTAAACATAAAACAGAAAAAAAACAAATGTAAACAAAGTGTTAATTTCAATGAACTCCTTCACGAGAAAATATTACAATCTCTTTCCTCTAACCATTTACCCAGCTTTTCTCTAAAACTTGCAACAGTTCTGGTCCCTTTTATTTCATCAGGTAATTTGTTAAATATTTTTAAACCTTTGTGCAACACTGTTTTCTGTGCTTTACTACTTCCATTATAAGTCGAATGGAAATGATTTACCTGCCTTGTCTTATAATTATGTATAATTATAATTTGTACTAATCTAGTCACATATCTTAGTAATAATCTACTTTCCAACCGATATACAAAATTCAGTACATCTCTAATTATTTCCTTTTCAATACGTAAATATCCTAAGTCCTTAAGCATATTACTGACATTTTCAGTTCGCCTTCTATTTAGAACAGCCCTTATTCCCTTATTAAAATTATTTTGCAAACAAAACATGTTTTGTATAATAAAACGGAGATGCGTATTTGCAAACCTAAAGTAACAAATGTAAATAATTCGTCGCTGATGATGTCTCGATGAGAGGTTGCAAGTTACCAGCTTTTTTTTCTGATATGAACACTATACTGTAGCTCTTCTTGACGTATAATATGCCCGTCGTCAAGCTGAAATACTAGCTATAGAAGTTGGCACATTATATTATTTCACAGCTCAGAGCAAAATAATACATATATCTCACGATCATTTGAAAACACTCGAAAACAATTTTATTATTAAACACTTGGTATAGAATACGCTTGTAAGTTCCGTTTGATACAACCACATGCTCTCTATAGCTTACATTCTATCAAACACTCCCTCGCCATAATCTCCTTCTTTTTTCTTTTCTTTTTCTTTGGTCCAAAGTTATTAATTGTCTTAGACGGCCACTATTCATAGATATTCCGGCACTCCAATATTCACTTACCTTTTATTTTACACACAACTTTAACACATTTGTATCAACAAAGCAAGAATAATATTTAATTTTAACAAATATATTCATCAAAAATTGTAAGAGCTCTTGTCACGCGTACGACGCAACAATAAATAAATTAAGCAGTTGCATTGGCGTTATTTTTCAAATAGTAATCAAACAAATTTTCACATCCCTTCAGTACATGTAGAAAGTAACGGGATGCTATCACATTAATATTTCCCTAAAATCACAATCCACGACTCCCCGTGTGGAAGAGAAATATGGAGAAAAGCCAAGTGAAAATCTGCTTTACGGCAGAATACTGATGATGATGAAATAAAAAGGAGAAAATGATAATAAAACCTCAGTACGTTGATAGTTTCCTTCCGTTGCTCCCTCCACGTACAAGTTGAATAGTATCAGTGAAAAACAACAACCTCTCTGCATTTAATTTGAAAAGTGAAATAAATCCCACACTGTTGTGATTTAATATTCCTTGAAGTGGTATTGACAATTACAGAATATTTAATTTGTAAGAATGGATTTGTATCAATTGTTCCTTTGAATAACTAATAGGAGTCGATGTTCCCAGAATAGTAAATTTTTTTGACTTCTTCTTCAAGAGGAGTTTGTTGCAGCTGAGAACTATAATAATACCGAAACCGATTAGCCTCATCTAAAAGTTTTTCTTTTATTAGTTTTTTTTTTTTTACAATTTTCTACCGCATTTTCAATAACAACTAACACAATGGTCCTGAGCAGGTATTTAGGAAGCTTGGGAGGTATGATGTCAAGCAGTTTTAGAATATTCGATGGTCTAAATCAGGGGTGGCCAACCGAAATGATCTTGCAGGCCACTTTGGAAATGCACCATAACTCCGTGGGCCGAATTTAAAAATTATATATTCGCAAGAATATTATTTTAAAATCAAATTTAATTTTTTTTTCACACAACTTCGACAGTTCATTTTTGAATATATGGGTGCACAAATGCATTTTTTAAACATTGTTTTTTACTACTTTGGCCTTTATAAAATAAATATATTTTGTAAAAGTGTGATGAATCTCTCTGGCCGGAAAAATGTTCAACCCGGGCCGCGGGTTGGCCACTCCTGGTCTAAATGTTGCTATTGAGCAATGGGAGTAGACGAATGATTTCACTGAGCAGGCTCAAGAGCTTTCAGTCATTCTGTCCTGAAACTGTAGTTTGATCGGTAATAAATTCTATAATTCTTATTCCTTGCTGTGTCGGCATGTTTCACAATGCTTGTCGCCGAGCCTGACGCCTCCCGGGAAGGAAAGCCGTGCTGCCATCTGTCTGAGAAACTTGGAACTATGTTCTGTCTGCGATAAGTGTAAAATTTTGTTTCTGTAATGTGTTATATTAATACGCATCGTCCAGAAAAAATTCGTTCTGATGTAACTTTGTGTTTGTTTTATTCTTCACGGTTGAGTTTTCTAACACATGTTGTACCAGATTTCCAGGTTACTAGTTACTTTAATTTGTTCTTTTCCTGGAAAGTGTTGCCGGTTCACACTTAGGTGAATTTTTATTGCTTCAACCCCGCCACCAGTAGACCCTGCAACTTACTTGGCTACATCAGGTATCTTCCATGTTATTTCTATCATGTGTCTGTAAGATAAACGCTCTAGATTACCAAGCACGAATGAAACTCGGGAGTAAGGTTCTAGTTTGATATCATAGGGGAAAGTGGGGTAGCAGCGGACGATGGGGAGGTAACCGCGGATATTTAAAATTCTAACAAACCAACCACGCTGCGTCGGTAAAACTTTATTGTAAATATGCGCCCTGTAGTGTAAAAACTAATCCAACTGAGCTGCGGCTTGGGTTCCCAGTGAGTTCCACAGTAGTGTGTGTTTTGTTCCTGAAAAAATTTTCATTGCTCCTGTCAAAATTCGTTGGAGTTTATTGAATACGATGAGTCAAATAAAAGCATAGAAACGCGTGCTCGAGAAATCCCAACGGGCGGATTTTAACCTCTTCACTATACACAAAATATGGAGGGGCAAAAAAGTAAAGGTAGTAAAAAGAGCGAAACGCAAAAATGAAAAGGTGAAGGTGCCATAAAGGCGCTGAATACAAAGAAAACTATTCAAAGTCTTTCTGAAGCAAATCAAATAAAACAGATGGAATGCATCGTACCTGAAGAGGTTTCTGAAGAAGACTGGATTAAGTGCTTTGAAACAAAGACAGAGGCCACGAAGATTGTGTTTATATAGATTCTCAAGATGTCCATTATTATTGTGATTTTTGTATGGCCAAAAAACGATTACGCCACCATTTATTACTGTGTCTGGGGCTACCCGACAACCTTTGTGTAGCCAAAAAATTAAGGCGAAAGTATTTTTAATTTAATTCATCAAAAAATGTAATAACTACTAACTTTTAATTAATATGGTTGTAGAAGATTACAGTTTACTTTTAAGATTAAAATAAAGACAGAAAATGTGTTTCTTTTATTTTTATTTGAAGTTAATTTTAAGCGTCCATGACTATCTGAACTTCCCGTGATTCATACCCAGTAGAACTAAAGGTGAAATTAAACAAAATGTCACTTGAGAATACATAGCCATTTGCATATTTTGGTACTTCTGCCTCTATCGTAACCTCCTTAGCCTAACCCGGTATTCCTGCTGGGTATAGGGGACCTACAGTTTAACGTGGTATCCGAACCACGGAAGCGTTCTGGTGTACTTCACATTACACAGCAAGCTATGCCCGAGGTGAAGGTCTGGTTAAAGGCCTTTGAAAATTCCAGCCAAGACGGGCGACTGAAACCACTAAGCCATTAGACCGTTTGAAGGTATGGGTGATCTAAAGTTTAACGCAGAATCTGAACCACGTACTGACGTACTTCATTTACGTAAAGAAAGCTTTGCTAGAGGTGAAAGTGCGGAATTCGAACCAGCGACTTTACAATCCCTAGTCAGATGCCTTGCGAAACTATATGAGAAGTTCATTCCATCTGTACCTGGAGACGATAATTTTCATTTGAGGCATCAACCCTGCAATAAACTGTAGGTCGCAGATCTAGGCATCAACAAAGAAAAAAAAACGAGGCACAGGGGCAAAGAGGTCGGTGGAACGGACAACGATGGGGAAACAAAGAGTAACTGAACAAAACCGTTGTCAAAGAAGGTATTGAAATTTAATAGATGGAACATTTCCTGGAAAGATCAAATGATAGGTGAAGCAGATTGACCATTGAGATAATATCTCATGAACGAAAGGAACATAGAGAAAGTCATAGGAAAAGATGGTATGACGAGACAGAGGCCATATATTAACTTGCTGAAGAATCATTTAGGCCCTTCACGGCTGAGACTGGTTGAAAGAAATAGAGAGAAGTTTCCTCCAAACAGTAGGACATCAATAGCTACTAACATCAACAACATTAATGTTCACATCAGACGTAAGTTTAAGATGAGTTTCACTCAATATATTCATGTGAGAGAGTTTCGATATGTTGTTTAACTCACTGGCCCTACAGATTGATATGGAATCCTAACCATGGGACGCGCTGGAGTGGAAACTGAGTTCTTAAAAATTCCTTGTCACAGCAGATTTCAACACGGAACCTTGAACTTTGCGGCTTAGACACTTCTAATGCCACTTCTCTCACGAATCAGGGCCAGAAATGAATCTTTTATGTACTGCACTCCCTAGCTGTTATCCCCACTTCTTATATTTCAAAATTTAGTGAGAAAACATGTTATCTAGTTCCCATGAACTTCTTAACCGTATATAGTATTTCCTTGTCAAATTTAATCACTTCCGCATTTATGATATTAGAGTAAATTTTTCTACAAGTAATTGTGGAACTGAATAGAAAGGATTTATCGAGCGAGAGAACTTGCTATCTCACAAGAGTATGTCTCGAGAAAAGGCTCCGGTCATCCTCATTTGGGTTTTCCTAGTGAATGTCGGGATGGTTTCATAATATACCCTCCTGTCGTATATCGTATATCAGTATCCACATGTGTTTAGAACTTAGCATCCGTCAGCCACTTCGTACTGAATTGCGGAGTAATAATAAGAATACTAGAGAATTTTTATTACATTACTTGATGAAATCAAACCTAACGTGCCAAAAGAACTTTCACTGTAATAAGCTGTCTATGGATTTCTCAAATACTTCTAATTTACTGGCGACCGAACATTAAAGCTAACATTTTTTTTTTTTTTTTTTGAAAAAAATTGCTAACAAAACCAGCAGAGTACTCGGCATTTTCCGGAGTTAAAAGAAAATAGGAATTAGGTTTTAGTAAACCAAATGTACACACAAACAAATATATTTGTAGCCAGCAGCATACCATTCAACTAACCTTAGAAGCGTCTATCGTAACAACTACGTCCCTCATGATTAGTTTAATCGTTAAGTAGTGAAAACGTAACAATTCGGATCGCCGTCGGGGCAAACAGTTTTTCAAACCGCTCCAGGCGCATGTTGGGATGCTTCCTTCAGAAGGGCCGAATTCCTTCCAATTCCTTGTCCCCAATCCTTTTCCGCCTCTAATGATCTCGACGTCGACGAGGTGTAAAGTCATATGCAAAAAAAAGTAACAACAGCAGAGACAGAGTTACTTTCACATTTATGATATTGTAGAGTGGATGTAGTTGTTCGTATTCACGCAATAAACTGAGCGCCGTTATCGAACAGGAGGAGAGAAATGAGACAGTGTTTGTGGAAGGTTTATGCGAGAGAAGTACAAATGACCTCTTTCCGTAGCAGAGACAGAGAGAGCGTTTCCGCAGACCATAAGGATTCCACCACAGATGGACGGAGGCCATTCTCCGGCGGAAAGGAACGGAGTGCAGATCGAAGCCAATCACTCGGCCTGATTTATGACTCGTGTCTGGAATGCGGGAACGGCGATAAAGTGCGCACCAAGACGAGGAACATTTCAGCGGCTAACAAGTGCGCATAATGTATGACGCGGCTGGGAATCCGCTCGTAAACCAACTGGTCTGCACTCAACAGAAAGGGGATCAGCTTTTGCTTGTTGATACTCGCAGTGTGTTGCGCGTATCTCACGACCATGTGCACTCAACTCAAAATTTACAGTCAAGAAGAAACTTTGCGCTGATTCTGAATAAAAGGCGGAACCTTAAGTTGTTTAGTAAGTTGTCCATTTGCGTGGCAAACCGCTATTTTATCCGAAACCTTTAACTTAGAAATTTCTAGTTGGTGGAATAGTTTAGTTCTAATGATTAAAACGTAAAATTGGAAAAAATCATGAAAACCCGTAAAAATGTTTTAGAAGATTCACCGTGAGGATCAAGGAAATGCTTTCTATAGATACTCCTATTCTCTTTTTATTCTACTTCACCACCTTTACCTAACATTGGGGTCGGCTGTCGACGATGACCATTACTCATAATTTGCGAGGTCAGATTTTTAGCTTTGGTTTTATGCCAAGCATTTTATACCTACTACCAGGTGGTGGCATTGGAAGAAGTGAAGCGTTGCCAGCAGCCTGCGACATGTCTGGGTAGCGTAAGGAGCACTCGCTTCAGGTATAGGATTAGTCCTAGTATCCGAGACTAGCTATCGGCGCACGCACGGCGTCTACCTTTAAATCTATTGGCGAGCTACCAAATTCCAAATATTGGTCATCGGCTGTTCATCAGTGTGAATTATATGTGCGGTAGGGAGTTCACGTAAAAGACCCTAGCGGTGACTCTTCAAGCGCTCTAACGAAAGGCTTGCTAACAAAAGAATAAAGGCCCGTTCCCACGGCGTGTGGTAGGCAGTACGCGCCTTTCATCTTTTACCGCCTGTCGGTGGATCAAGGCGCGCCATCCCTGCTAGCATATGCGGTAAAGATGACAGGCGTTCCCTACCACGCGCCGAGGGACGCGTCGTGGGAACGGAGCTTAAGGGTTACTGCTTTAGGACCCACCTGTTCCGAAGGTATCCCCGTAGAACAGTAGCTTGAGGTGTCGGGTCCTAGTATCAGAGACCTCGGCAGAGCGCACGGCGTTTACCCTTAAAGTTGCTACCCAATCCCACCTTGGGGGTAACTGATATAAGATATGTGGCGGGGGTTTTAGCTGAAATGACCCCCACGGTGACTCTTGAAACGTTGTGAGGGAACAGCACCACCGCACTTCACCGTTGCCATCTCTAAACGCTGGCAGATGGTTTTGTTAGGTGGGGGAATACGCAGGGTAGTTCGAATTACGGTTAGTAATTCAGATATCTATCTCCAGTGATGACTCCACCTCTTCCTCTTCGAATGCAAAGCGCGGTAAAACGCGTGCGAAAGCTGTAAGTAAGTTTTGTGTATGATAAGTGTATTTCTTGACTGTGTAGTTTATGAGGCGAGATTGGAGACCGTGCAGGCATTCGGCTCGATGGCTGAGGAAAACCGCAATCAGGACGGCAGATACGTGGGAGTTTGCGCTCGTGCCCGCCCCGTTGTGTTACCCCTATCCTGTATGCGGTGCTTCAGCGCTCTGAGCCACACTGGCGGGTTGATGTAGATACTCCTCTTCATGGTTGTAATATTTAAACTAATCTCAAAATAGTAAACTTTTATTTTTTTTACTTCCATGATTCATACGATTTTTTTTTTTTTTTTTTCCTTATGGCTTCACGCCTTGTGGACGGCTACCCAACGTTGCGACCAAGGCTTAGGTCTTCTTCAGGGGTCATCTTCCGAATCTGCTACAGACTTGTATCTGCTGGAGACTGTCCAATACAAGAACCTGCAATTTTCGGAAATGAAGTATTAAACAACGACCCATATAAATTGTATGACGGGTGTTGGTTTCGTTATCGTTGTTATTAAAGTGGAATTATTGTAAACTGAGCCTTCCTTCATTGAAAGTATATACTAATTATTTCTGGTTCTGAAGGGTGAACGAACAAAAGTAAGTGAACAGCGAAGCCAGTTTTCAGCAGACACAAGTCTGTAGCAGATTCGGAAGACGGTCCCTGAAGAAGACCTAAGCCTTGGTCGAAACGTTGGGTAGACGAAGAAGGAATTATATTTTTTGTTACTTCCTGTTTTACGCCTCGTCGACGGCTAAGGTCATTAGAAGCGGGATGGGACTTGGTACTAGGAACGGGAAGGAATTCTGCCATGACCTTTTTGAAGGAAGCATCCCGGCATTCGTCTGGAGTGTTTTGGAGTAACTATGGAAAACCCAAATCTGGATGCCTGGACGGGGAATCGAACCGGCGTCCTCCAGAATGCGAGGCCAGAGCGCATACGAGATTTTGCCGAAATACAATTTTTAAAAAAATCTGAATTCTTCCTCTTATATTTACCCAAAACTACTGGTGTAAAAATTAAATGAAATCTTTCAGCGGTATGCGGTCTCATAAAGTTTGAAGGAAAACTGCAGCGATCTTTCATAAGTTCATGGTTTTCACAGATGTAAGTATGTCAACATGTAGTAAATATTTGTTTTATTGTAACTATTAGTAGTATCAAGAAATGGTAGGCACAGTGCAATCCAACGGGCTTGTTTGTCAAGTAACAGAGCGCTTCTCTCGAAAGACCAGCCAGACAGTAGCTCTTTGGCAACCTAGAGCTAAGCCTCCAGTCACACCACAGAATCTGGAGGCCACGAAGTAAACACGTTCACGTGTCATCTCAGCCAATGACAGGGAGCCTTACATCCCCTCTAGGCCACAGTGAAGCCAGTTTGAACAAAATATTGCCGTTACTTCTAAAAATTCAGTTCAAAGTTTCTTAGCACCTCTTAGATATGTAGAATTCTACCATCGCTTTGAAGTGTATCAAGAATTGTATTGCAAGCCTTTGCTCCAGTTTATATTATTTTACATTCCCTCGAAACTTCTCTGTAGCATTGATTCAAAAACCTTTCTGTATTCTCCATCTCGTATGTAAAGCGTCGACCCAGCGCGTATCCAGTTTCCAGTCGCGTGTTGAGGCGGCTTTAGTAATCGATGTTCTGCAAGTCTTTACGACCGAGAGCTCATTGCGATATGGACTCGCATGAAGACTTAACGACACGCGGACTTTATGTCCCGCTCAGACAGCGCGAGATTTAGCACCTACGCTGCGGAACGACCCAGCAGATCCATTAATAGAACACTGCAGCGGTGCGTTATCAATCAGACGCAAACCCCTAAAAGACCTGCTTTACACCCTCTGACGATTCAGCAGGCGTTCATTGGTGTACTCACGAATCTAGTATATAATTTCATAGGCTCTCTTCGAACTCACCACGATAGCTACAGGCTGGACGCAACGCTGACGTCACTAAACGCTGATGTCACCTACCCGGCATTCGTTAGAAAATTAACAGCGGCCAGAGATGTTTCTATAATTTCAAGGTTATGAGCGTTATTTAATAGCTAAGGAACTACGAAGAAATGATATTCCAGAATACTTTCCCTAAGTCTACTTTTCGTAGCATTTCATTCGAAATTAAAACCGTCAATTTAGTTAAAAATATATGGTATAAATTTACAGCTATAAAAATATACAATGAAATTGTACCTTTTTATTCAATGAAGTCCTTCCCTTCGTTTCCTTGTTTTCAGTCACAACTGTCACACTCTTCAGCCATCTTTAGGTATTTACATTGCACATCACACTTGATATTAAGGTTAATAAGAGTAAAAACTTCAATGATTTTTTTTTTGCCTTTGGCTTTAAGCGTTGTCGAGGTTATTAGTGGCGGGAAAGGATTGTGGGAACGCAAGGGTAAGGAATTTGGCTTTGGCGTTTTGAAAGAACCATCCAGCATTTACTATGGGTGATTTGGGGAAATCATGGAAAACCCAAATAGGGATGCCCGTATGCGGATTCGAACCAGCGTCCTCCGGAATGCGAGGCCAGAACGTTTCTGCTCCAACCACCACTTTCGGTTTGGATGATTTTTTTAAAATTACATTTTCTTTGATTTTCGCGTTGGTTTTTTGTTCACTATTTCTTGGTCAATACGTTATTGATTCTGCCATTTTTAGGCATTTAGAGGAGTCGACTGTGTTATTTTATAAGCCTAGAGATTTTATTAAAATTTTTGCGGGGGAAACCCAGTTTAACTTCATATTTTAGCCACATCAGGTCCACCAGTAATGACGTTTCAACCTAAAAATAGGAACGATTCTAGACCCTTGGCCATACTCAAAATATCCTCACGGGCTACACTAGTACCAATTAACAGGACTGACTGTGACCTTGTTTATACGTGTAGTCTTCTGTTAGTTAAGGCACCTAATTCAGGAGCGAAAGGTCTCAGCGTCTAATCCTGGTCTTGGCTGGAATTTATTACAGCCTTAATACTGACCTCCAAAGCTTTACCAGAGCTGAAAATCCCGGAACGCTCCTTGGTTCAGACTCCAGGTTCCCTGATAGGCTTGCCGGGTAAGGACAGGTGGCTACGACAGAGGCAAATTGCGCAGTTGGTAAGAAACTCTGTCACTAAGCTTTTGAAACCACAGGAAATTATTCGTTGAGTTCAGCTTACACTCGGCTTTTGAAACAAGACAAGAAAAGTACCTATTTCGTTCAGATAGGGAGCTTTCTGATATCTCAATACGTAACGTGTTTGTTTGCTGATCTAGGGGTTCCCGGTAGTAATCCCGATCTCGACTCCGAATTTCAAAGGCCGTTAATGCCCCGGCTACACGCTACGTCTCTCGCGCGCTCTTACCTGCACAAACTACAGGGTGTTTCAAAAATGACCGGTATATTTGAAAAATCAATAAAAACTAAACGGGCAGTGATAGAAATACACCGTTTGTTGCAGTCTGGAAAAATCTAAAGTACGATTATTCTAAGGAATAAACCATTTTTTCACAGCAAACTTGCAATCTGTTAACAGCACACGTTTACAGCAGAAAGACGACTTACAGAATGGCGAACTCACAGACTTCGTTTACTTCTATATCTTTCAAATCGCCTGCAGTGCCATCTGTTGTTGAAAATTGTAACTAATTTCGAAAGTTTGTCTGCCTGAAAATTTACTGTTGTCCCAAGCATATTGCAAGAAACGGTGTATTTCTATCGCTGGCCGTTTATTTTTTATTGATTTTTCAAATATACCGGTCATTTTTTTAAACACCGGGTAGTTTGCGCATGCAAGACGGAGCGTGTGGACGGCAACGCGGTAGCGCGTGCAAACTCGAAAGAGCGGCTTGTGCAATCGTTGACTTTCTGAAGATTTTCACTGCGCAGTTTTACCTGCAATGTAAGACGGAGCGTGTAGCCGGGGCATAACCCGACTTTCACCTCTGGCAAAGTCTATGACAGGAGCCCCATGCGCAGCCAATAATAACCCTGTTACCTGTTCATTATGACCACAATAACCTTTGGGGGCATCCATAAATTACGTAAGGTGTTTTTTCGGATTTCCGGACCCCCCTCCCCTCTCTGGTGAGATTTCGTGAGATCTGGTCCAACCCCCCTTCCACCACCCCCGCTGTGGTGAGATCTGATCTGGTCCGGGAGAGACCTCCCACCTAGAAGTCGCCCTCGGAACTTTTTGAGACTTTTCTTTAGGCCTCACTAAAATCGACTTTCGAGTAATTTGTAGACCTTTTTTTTTTAGATTTCCGCTGACCCCCCCCATTTCACCTCACGTAATTTATGGACACCCCCTTTCCTTACGTTTATATCTACACTAGCCGTTATTAGCGACTTCGTACGCGTGGATTTAGAATTTTATTGCTAGAATTGATATAAAAAAACTATGAGTTACATAAAAGGTGTCTAAAAAACACGTAGTCGGGATAATATAAAGGGGAAACTCATCACCATAATATTCTCCCATTGAAACTGTCACACTAAGATAACAGATTTGCAACATGTTTAAAAACAGCAACAAACTAATAAGGGTTAACCGTGGGAAACTACCTACTACATTTCCTCCGGCAGATTTTTGTTTGTTGTTTAATATGCTGTCACCTTCTGCGAACATCTTATGGCAGTACCGATTTGTACAGAACATTTTTGGTTTTTTCTGCCCTGTACTGCGATCATACACAAACTGACTGCGAGAGAAATAAAGCCTGAGTGACTGATAGAACATTACAGAGACTACACACGCTATCCATCTGTCTGTCAGCGTTTGGTTAGTTTTCAGAATTTCTCGACAAAACATATCATTTATCCCGAAAATTCTATATCTTTCCTAATGATATGTGGTATTCCCTTATCAAATTTCATGAAGATCGGTTTAGTCATTTTGTCATTAAAACGTAATGAATAGAGTTACTTTCGTATTTATAATATTCGTGTAGATTACGAAGAAACGGATTGCCAGAACAATGCCTTCAACCGTGATTATTAACGGCCTAAGAAGCTATTTATGTTCGATGTTTTTGTTAAACATATTGCTCATAGATATCGCTGTTATAGAAAGGTAATAAAGACGCACATTAATACATTACTGCCAAGTCAATACTAGGAGCGTTATTCAATAAGAATTCCAATTAGTTAAGCAACTGCTAGTTAATGAATTCCCAGAACACTGGGTTCAATCTGTCGTTTTAATTTAATTTAATTGCAATGGAGTACTGGCTCCCGTGTAAATTTCCTTACACGTCAATTTTACCCTTTCCTTTTCCTACGTACTTTTGCCCTCTATTTATTTAACTTTTCTTTTAGTGTTTTCGGTAAATTATTCATCATTTCTCTTCGTAATTTATTCCAATCACTAACCTCCTTATGCCTTCCCACATCCTTAGGCATGAATCCCTCCTCCTGTCTTCCAATGAATCCCATTTCGGCTCCTTTATCATATCTGTTACTGATTGTGTTCTGCGGTAATATCCAGAGACAAACGTAGCAGCCTGTCTTTATACACCCTCCAACTCTCTTATTTGATACCTAAAATGTTGGTCCCATACTACACCACTATACTGAGGCAACCAAAGTTTTGTAACCCAATTTCCTTACTTCTTCGGTACATCCCCTCATCACTTTCTTCAACAGCTGAAGGATTTTGAAACCTTTTGCTACGACCTGTCCAATGTGTCGTGCCCAGTTGAGTTTGTTATCAAGTGTTATGCTAAGCTATTTTCATTTTCAATCTTCAACAGGCATGTTTTTCGTGTTGGTAAATTTGGGTCTAAGGTCCACAGTTGCTGTCATAACTGTTTATTCTTCCGTCTTGTAACTAAAGAAATGCTTTTATGGCAATCGCGTTTCGTCTTTATTGAAGACATCTTCGGTGCCAATTTTATACCATGAATTAATATCCGCAAGTTCGTCGTTTCACACCAGCTACATGTCTCACACTGTCATTACTATATATATATATATATATATATATATATATATATATATATATATATATATATATATATATATTTTAGGATGCATTTTTGAGGTTTCGCTGACTACGAACGATATATAAACTTTTGTTGTTGTGGTTTATATATGGTTCGTACTTGGCGAAATCTCAAAAATGAATCCTACAAAAACATTTGGTAGTAGTGACAGTGTGAAACATGTAGTTGGTGTGGAACTATGGACTTGCGCGTATTAATACATGGTATAAAATTGCCACCGAAGATGTCTTACATAAAGACGAAACGCACTTACCATAAAAAAGCATTCGTTTAGCCGGAAGAATAATAACGAAAAACAAACCTATTTTGACCCACCTTATAAGCATAATCAACCTTTTTTTTTTTTATCTGCGTACCTAATAAGCTGATTGTTGTGTGCATTTATTTTCATCCCATGTTGAACTACCCAGCTAGATATCCAGCTCAGCTTAGGAACTAGTTGTTTTATAGTTACTCTAATTTAACCACGCGCATACAGAAAATAAGAAAATCGTGTGTCGTTAATTATGTGAACGTAGGGATTCTAGTTTCTACACATTCTGCGTCCGGATATACCTAATAAGATTGAATACGAACCACGGAACGTTCATTTGCTATGTCAGAAACTCAAACCATTATCTGAGTGAGATCTTGGCCTCATTAATAATCTGTGAAACCCCGATAAAGTTTGCAAAACATGTCGGATGGAAACCTTTTTATTTGCTCAGCTATAGTACTTTTATTTGTTGGGTAGGTCATGACGTGATTGATTGATGATCACATCAGCCTGTCTGGCCCCTGGTACTGACAGCCTGTTTTGCCGAGGGATCGTGCAGTGGATAGGGAAAGCGATTAGGAGCTCCGTATCACCAAGCTGACAGCTTAAAACACTTGTGTCGGCGGCAGAGTACTGCGATAACAGATTAATGACCGCCCTATAAGTGCTCTGGAATGCGCCGACTAGCGGGTAAGTGGCTAAGAGCCAACAGTACAACCAACAAACAAGATACATCCCCGAACACAGTTTTTGCCTATGTATGTCAAACGGAAGATCTACAAAGTGAATTTCTTGCACAACCCAGCTTAAATTACATTCGGTCCCTTCCCTTCATCTGCTTACAGATTTCTGCGTAGTGTTAAGCCTGGGATCCACCAAGCGCACATAATTTGCAAACGTTTGTTTGTGTGTTTGGTGTCGGGTGGTTTGACTTGTTGTCTCCACCAACCAAATATTCGCAAACTGAGCTCGTGGGCGAACATTACTGCCACCTGCAGTGTCTAAATAGCTCCGAGAGGAAAACTTATAGCAAGTGCTGCATCTTGTGTAATTATGTCTTTTTTTAAGTGAAGAAGAGGGCACTATTAAAAAAGAAAGAAAGAGGAAACCTAAATTTTGAGTATCGTGTTTTTTTTAAAAACAAGAAGTTCCACTCAACTGCTATATGACTTAAGAACAGATGATAGGAGTGTTTTTTTGTTTGTTTTTGTTTTTATTTGTTTCTTTGTTTGTTTGTTTTTCTTAAATTGTCGTATGTCACCAGAAGGTTTTGAATCCGTAATTTCCTGATTGTGCCAACAATGTGTAAACGTGATAAAAATTACAGATACCCTAGGCATCATGCTTTATAGTTATGCTGTGGTAATATTTACGACTACTCTGTCAAATCTGCGACTTTAATTCAAGTAACAGTAAACATTTTTAACCATCCTAGTCCTTACTTACATTACTTATAGATTTTAAAATCCACTTAAAACTGAAAGTGTTGGGAACAGGTAACCCTGTTGTTGAACCTATCTCCACTGAACGCTCAATGTCCAATCACGAACAACCAGTTCCTTTGATGTACCGACGTCGGCCGGAACACCCGCAAACAGCCGCAAATCTTTGTTCGTGCGCGCTATTCTCGTCTACACCGGACAAATTCTGAGTTCGCAAACATTTCAAACGTTTACAAACATTTTCCGCGCTTGGTAGATATATGTGCAATCATTGAGAGTTCAATATTATTTTTTTGACCAATCATTATTATCTGGTAATGAATTTATTGTAAAACTAGTGTAATCCCGTTACCGATTTTTGCGTATCGTCAAGGGTCTATAATAGCTCCTGTTTTTAGGGTCAAAGATTATGACAGGTAGACCTGACCTGACCAAATACGAACCTGTGCTGTGTTTCACCTTTAGGGTGAATAAAATCTCTTGAGCTTGAAGAACTCAGAAGTATTAACAGACTGTCAAACACGGACTGAGACGATCGTGCTATAGTATAATTGTTTCAAAGGTTGTCGAACAGTGCCAGATCTTGGGGGAGTCAAACCGGGATGATTGCCCCGGGCGGCAACTTCAGGGGGGCGTCAAAATCATGTTTGAAGGGGCGGTAAATAGCATTTCTTTATTTTTCCTCTATGAACAACTCTATACTGCCCCGGGCGGCAAATTCATGTTTGAAGGGGTGGCAATTTCAAGTTTTTACCCCGGCTCAGAAAATTCGTATATCCGCCATTGGACTCGAACTTGTTGAAATACAAAATTCACATCTATTTCGCCTTAAGAGTACACTGAGCAAAATTTGAAGAATATCTGCCTAAAGCAAGTCAGCAATTGTTTCGAAAGCTTCATGTTGCCTTAGATTGAGGCTGGGCAAACATTCATAATGTAGCCTTTGGTCATAGTGTCCCTTACGACCAGAGAACTTAATACACATTCTAGATTATTCAATAGTAAAACAACTCCGAAGAAATGATTTGCAAAAATACTCATTTCGGTAACGTATTTGGTCGAAGGGCCAATTAAAATAACATAATAATCCACGTAAAGTGAACACGAACAAAGACCATTGACGAAAGTGGTCAGTAATATACATAAAAATCAAATGAAACGTAATGTATAAAATTTGATCAAGCAGCAACATTAGCAGGAATTTTAATTAAACTGAAATTTAGCTTAGTCCGAAATGACAGTTGGCATTCTTGGCCACAGTAGAGACCATGAATAATTTAAGTTTTTTAAAATTATTTTTATGTTGCTTTCATTAGTGACGTGTTACTGGAAATCAGTTCCATCTTTTATCAGCTTTAAAGGTTAAAGAAATGCTACGAAAAGAAAACTTAATGAATGTATTGCGGCAGTTAATCTCATAGCAGCTGTTTAACCATTAAATTGTGGACGTAGCCTCGAATTTCTTCTAATGATATCTCTGGTCGCTGTTAATTTGCGAGCGAAGGCTAACGTGTGACGTCATCGTTCTGCAGCTAATGGCTATCGAGTTGAGTGAGATAGTCAGCTTAGGAGATTATGTAGTAGATAGTGTTTTTTCTTTTCTTACTAAGAAAATATGAAAATATAATGAATTTATATAATGTTTATAATTAATATTTAGAAAAGACTATATATTTCTACATTTCTAACATAATTGATGGAAAATGTTAATGATTGCTGGGAGATGACCCTGCTTGCCCATATCGTATAAATAAATTATGAAGATGTTATTTGTGTTATTAAAATTAATTTCAATTTTTTCTCAAGCAGATACTGGAAGGATACGTGAGCGAGCAGAGTGGAAGTTAATTACGATTCGTTAAACTTTCAGGAAGCTCCATGGCTTTTCAGTTTTATTCCTGTTATCAACACCTCGACTGGTTTGATGTAATCCTCCAATCCTTCCTATCTTGCACTAACCTCTTTATCTTACAACCTAAGTCTTCAACTACTAATGATATTTCGCTGGAGTTTGTTATTAATTTAAGAAATCATTCTAATTTGTGAATTTTGTGGAAGTATTTGTTTTATTTTTTTGTTGCATTTTCGCTTTTTTTTTAATTTTTTTTTGTAGTGTTAATAGTTTTTATGTTCAATTTAAAGAACATACCATCTCTTTTTAAAGGTAAATATTACCTCCTGGAATATATTCCGGACTTATAGCTGAAATTACAGTTGATTTTCAACATTGTAGTGATACGCAATGGACCTTCTCTGACTAGACCCTGCACGAGTCATCGGTGCATTCCTATTTAGGGCATGAGTGGTTTTAATAGGCGCTGCGGCCGTTTTTTACATCCGTACATGGTACAACGAATATTCTGCTCAAAAAAGATTTTATAATTTTGAAACGGTAGAGAATTTTTAATACCAGTTTCACAAGATGTACCTCATACTGATGTGTTTGAACTAGGGAGTAAAGTTTTCCCTAAGCTCGTAAAAAAAAGTCAACAACTTACAAATGTTTGATGCCCACAGTGAGTTGTAGGCTTACCAGGAGCTTCTTTATCGTATTCAGTGCAAAAGTACTCTGAAGTGATGTCGCAGAGTTAGTATCGAAACCAGAACACATAGCAAACCCTTTTTAACCCCAGATGAACTGAATTTGGCATTACGACATTCAAATAGTAAAACTTTGACTATTTTACTAAAAATAACACTTAAACCGATTATCTAAGTTACATTTGTAATGTTTTTATGATTTAAAGGTCATAAAGTTCTTTCTAAGCACCCTGTACACATAGAGAGAAGTAATATGAATACACAAAAAAAATTATGTCAGTAGATGGCGTTCTCTTCTAAACTTAATTTTCGTCTTCTCTAAATATGTTTAATTTGTGAAGATGATGTAATATAGGCCTAAAGTTGAGATCTTGACTGATTCATTTTTATTCGTCCCACATCTGTTGTCTATAGTAGACGTTTAGACTCGGTTTGTGTGTTGTGTTACTGTCGGAATTCTCGCTCACTGATCAAAGTGTTGAGGTAATTAATCATAAGCGTTGGTGCTCAACGCTGCGAGACGGGAGAGCCAGCGACTAATTAATTACACCATCACCGAGCTCATCACGAAAACGCGGATCTGAAAGCAACCGGCTAATTAATAAGACAATTAGCCGCCCAGTTACAACTTTCCGAATTCATTAAAAGAATAACATGCAGTATTTATTGGCGATAAGACAACTTTTTCGACTGTATTTGCAGTGGTCTGGTGGTTCAGTGGTTAAGGTGTCTGACTGCAAATCGAAAGGTCCTCGGTTGGAATCTCTGTCTAGGTGGGGATTTTCTAGGCCCTTAAGCCAACCTTCACCTCTGGCACAGCTTGCTGTGTAGTGCGAAGTACGCCAGAACGCTTCCGTGGTTCGGATTCCACGTTAAACTGTAGGTCCGGGTAGGACTATCAGGTTAGGTTAAGGAGGCTACGACAGGGGCGGAATGTTCAGCCACTAGAAACCCTGTCACCAGGTCATTACGACAACTCTTAATTATTATTATACTGAAATTATTTTTCACTGACCCAGAAGTCAATTAATGCTCACCAGTCCACCAAGAAGAAACCGAGCGTGGTGGGTGAGCGGTTAACGCTTTGGCCCCGTATTCGGAAGAACGGCAGTTCGAATCCCCGTCCGGGCATCCAGATTTGGATTTTCCATGATTTCCCCAAACCATTCCAAGCGAATGCCGGGATGCTTCCTTCAAAAAGGCCATGGCCGAATTCCTTACCGTTCCTTGTCCACAATTCCATCCCGCCTCTAATAGCCTCGACGTGTTAAGCCATAAGCAAAAAAAAAAAAAAAAAAAAAAAAAATATTAGAAGCAACAATGTTTTTGACATGAACCGAAAACATTCCTTGTGTCGGGTGTCGTCTTGAACCCTAGCTCTTTATTAGGGAGACATAGGATATTTAACGAAGATTTTAAAGTTTATTCAATGCAGTTTGGATTTAAGTCCGAGCCATAGCCAGTGCCCGCCCAGCATTGTCATTTTCGTGCCATAAGCGCTGGTGCTGACCGTACCTATTATTACTGGATCGAAACCAGCATTAATGACGCAAAACCCGGACTCATTACTCTGTCCCATTTCGTTGGAAGTCTTCGACCGGTTAATGGGGTAACCAACAGCTAGGACCGTCTCTCGTAGCCTAGTCTTTCATCAGGCCACTCGCCTTCAGTAAAATCATGGAGCCATCGGTCAATCATTCAACATTCAGTTCTTTATTATTTGCAGTATTCAACATTACAGGTGGTATAGGGAAAATCCTTGCAGGTCACGATGTGGGTTGTATTCTGTAAAATTAAACTGGGCAACTAGGATTTTGGTGATTAGGAAATATACACCATTCAATACGTTATTGTTCCTCTGATTCGTTTTAAGGTATCAGGTCTATTTTTTAAGCTACGTGACATACCTCCATTACTTATTAGTTATTAGTGTTAGTCAAAGTGCGTAATGTTTATGAATGTGTGAATGTTAATGACAGTCCGTATGTTCTTTATTCATACGCGAGAAAAATATAAAGCAATTAAATTGGTTTTGTAGAAGATTCTGTATGATGAACATAAATGGGTAATTTGTATTGTCTTAAGGATGGTGAATTTTCTCTTAGGATATTAAATAAGTTATACAAAATACCTATGTTTCCTCTACAGTATAGTGAAATACTTCGTCGACCAACCTATTTGAGTCGGAATGACAGGAGAGATAAGATTAGAGAAATAAAGTGCCGGACTGATTCTTATATGAATTCTTTTTTCCCTCGTACCATTCGGGATTGGAATGCACAACAAAGAGATTAGCGTTGGTGCTGAGCACCCTCTGCCACCAACAATTTTGTGAATTGCAGAGTATATATGTAGATGTAGATGTAGACATGTAGCATATCAGAGACCGTGACGCTCACTATGTTAATTTTAAGAACTAATAATATTTGTTAAATTGCGATGGAGCGCCCCCTCCGGTGGCAATCTCCATACACACTCATCTTTCTCCATTCCTCCTCCAACCTACTTTTGAAATCTACTGATTTTTACTTTAAATTCTTTCAGTGTTCCTGGTAAATTATTCATCACTTCCCTTGACTATTTATTCCAGTCCCTCACATCCTTTCCTACGAAAGAAAATTTTCCCACACCCTTTGCCTGAAATCAAGTGCTAGCTTGTGGTCACGGTCATCTTCCTTCTATCCTCCAATGAATCTCACTCCAGCTCCATTATCATATTAGCTATGGTTACTTGTAGAGCTGCCAATATATTAGGAGAAGCTTTGATTGAACGAAAAAAAAATCATCTTCCCACCTTTGCACATCAAACTCGGATTGATAAAATAATTTGGACAACATTGGGAGTGCTTTTAATATATCTACATTGTATTTACATACAAGATTGTTGAAAAACTTAAAGGAAAGATTTTGATAGACCATCCGCAGGCTTACAAAGGACACAAATTTCGCTTAAACATGCACGAGAATGAAGCATTAGCTTGGTGAGTCTTTGGTGAAGTAGTGAAAAATTTAGTAACAGTGTCAACATTTCTTGATAGTTGCGTGAATATGAACATCAAAATGTATTTAATTTTTGTTATCTTGATCGCTTTCCTGAAACTCTCGGAGATGTCGATGACGAACAAAGGGAACGATTCCATTAGGACATCAAGGATATAGAAACTTGATACCAAAGGCTTTGGAATACTGTGATGAGACGAGAATATTTCTGGTGTTTAAGGCAAGATAATCGTATTCCTCAACATTCACGTAGCGCAAAGAAGAGTAAATTTATTCCTTAAATTTTCTGACAAAGTGTTTGCGTTTTCAATTTTGAATATATGCTTGTATTTTTTTATGGATCACGCACTTTATCATTTAATATTCTTTTTCCTCTTATATGAATAACATAAAGTTTGTTAAAGAGACAAATTTGTTTAATCTCCTTAAAACATACTAATATCAATCCATATACACTGTTGTAAAGATGTTTTACAATGTAACGAAGCCAAATGGGGATCAGTACAGTAAGAAAACTAGACCTGATAGAGAAAAACAGAAGTTATTTTTTAATTTCTCAGCCTAAATTATGTAAGAATTCGTTAAAATGTTCCAGGCACCAGATTTTTTTTTTTTGCCCTGTGTTACCAGTGAGTAATAGACACGATTCTTTATCCGCTATTCGCCTATCGTCATCTACACTAGGGTATACTCTCAGCTGGTCATTTAACACGCCCTAGCCTTCCTCACCCTGATTCCCCTACATAATAAAGGAGTGGCGTCCAGATCTTGAATACTTATCCTCTTTGTTTGTAGTTTAAAAGTGGGAAAAATCCAGTTCGCGCAACAACTGAATAGGTAAGATCGCAAGAGGACTACAAGAAGATTAATAAAACTCCTAAAGTCAGTAAAAATTCGCCCTAAAGTACCTCCACAAATGTAGGCCACCAAGTCCATCCCTGAAAAATTGGTGTCACAGACGAAATATGATTCCCACACTTGACCCATGCTGACTCAACCCGCAGAACACTAGCCTTCCCAATATATTTTTTATTGGGCTGAATGCAGAGGTTGGTGAACAAATTCAATCACTGGAATATAGCAGCAAAAGAAATTGCAGATGTTGTTGCAAAAGATACAGTGCAGTGGTAGTTAAGGACAGAGTTTCTTTCAACCCATGGTTTAGAGAAATACATCAGTAGCATAATGCGGATGCGGTATGGGCACTGCTGCATAGGATAGGCGAGGTCAGTACCTTACTATGTGAATAACCAATCAACGCTAGGGGATCCAGATCACGTCTTCGTATCTAACAATGTCGACGAGGCGTAAATCCACAAGAGAAGCCGCACTTCTACTTTCAGAGAGTCAAATTCCAGGCACATCAACATACTTTTGTGTCTCTCTTAGTGAAATCAAAGCACCAGCAACCAACGTGTTTTACTTCTATAATGTTCAGCAACAACAAAATACTTCACAGGATATTGGCGGTCTTTATTTAAGACTAATATAAGATCGTGAACGTTTATTGCGTATCGTCACGGGGCTAAAATAGTTCCAGTTTTTGGGATGAAATACTCGTATTATGACAGGTTGACCTGATTTGACGAAATATTAACTTGGCCAGTGTTTCTGGGTGAATAAAATCTCTGAGCTTGAAGAACTCAGAAGCATTAATAGAGGTGGGTATTAAACACGAACAGGGATGATAGCACCATCGTATGACTTGTATTTGACCCTTAAAGTTCACTCATCAAAATTTAAAAAAAAATAAAATAAAAAAAATCCTGTTTTTTATTGAGACTGGGCAAACACTCGTAATCGTTGGTCATACACCCTAGTATCTGCAACGGCCAGAGAACTTACATTCCATATTATTAAACAGTTGAGCAACTCCGAAGAAATGAATTGCTAGAATAGTTGATTCGGTAACGTACAGCGAACATGAAGAAAGACCATTAACGAAAGTTGTCAGTAAAATATCTAAAAAGCAAATAAACCGTAATGCATAAACTTTGGTCAAGCAACAAAATTAGTGAAAGTTTCAATTAAACTGAAATTTATCCTAAGCCGGAATGACAATTGACATTCGTGATTACAGCAGAGACCAAGTGTAATTTAATTATTTTTTAAAATTTAAGTTGCTTTCATTATCAACATGTTACAAGAAAGAAGATCCATGTTTTTTCAGACGTAAAGTTTATCGATTTTTTTTTAACTACGAAACGCTACGAAAATCAAACTTAATGAATGTATTATGGCAATCAATTTGGTAGCAGTTGCTTAGCTATTAAATTGTGGACATAACAACGAATTTCTTCAAATGGTATCTCTGGTCGCTGTTTCGCGAGCGAAGGCTAACACGTGACTTCATTCTCCATCCAATAGCTATCTAGGTTAGTGAATGAGTGAGCTTACGAAATTATATAGTAAATAGTGGCACCAGGAGTTGAGTACAAAAATGATTGAAATCGATTGATCTGTGAATGACCTTTTTACCGTATCAGCACTGGTGAACTACAAGATGCCGGCATCTGTTTACCGGTGTCCGGTGTTTGATTATGATGGTGGGAGGACATGTACCATACGCGTGATAGAACCGGATTTATCAGATCCATAGCATTTATACTATAGGAGGAATGTTGGGCCTGTGTTGTCATCTCTGGAAAATTTGTTACTATGTTCTGTGTGCGACAATGTAATTTTTGATTTTGTAATGTGTAGTTTATGAGGTGGAGATTGGGTACCGTTCACCTTGTAGGATACGAAAAACAGTCTAAAAACCGCAGTCAAGGAGGCCGGTACGCGGGTACCAAAACTTGTCTGTTTCATATTTTAGTAATTCAAGTGCGTAAAATCGCTGCATTGTACCCAACCAAATGCCAAAAAACTTTTCGAATTGACCTACCAGTTTTATCTTGTACCGCTTGAAAACATTTTAGGTTTAGTTTTCAATGGTTGGCAGCAAAAATATATTTCGATAGAGTAGGAAAAAATCTTTCGAAACAGATCTCCGATTTCATGACTGTGATCAGAATATCTTTGAGATTTAGTTTTCAATAGTTGGCAGCAAAATAATTTCACGATACCGTTCTGTATAATACGAAGTAAGTGTAACGGTCTAACATCAAATTCGTCTGTTTCACATTTTAGTATCTCACGTGTGTAAAATACCAACCAAATGCAAAAAAACCTATTCGCACTGACCTACCAGTTTTATCGTGTATCACTTGAAAATATTTTAGGATTAACTTTCAACGGTTGGCACCAAAATAATTTCACGATAGAGTAGGAAAAAATCTTTCCAAATAGATCTACGATTTCATGACTGTGATTGTGATATCTTTGAGATTTAGTTTTCTATAGTTGTCAGCAAAATACGGAATTTCACGATACCTTTCTGTATAATACGAAGTAAGTATAACGGTCTAACATCTAATTCGTATTTCACGTGTGTAAAATCACTGCATTGTATACAATCAAATGGCAAAAAAAAATAAAAAATTCGCACTGACCTACCAGTTTTATCGTGTATCACTTGAACATATTTTAGGTTTAGTTTTCATTGGTTGGCAGCAAAATAATTTCACGATAGAGTCGGAAAAAAAAATCCAAGTAGATCTCCGATTTCATGACTGTGATTAGAATATCTTTGAGATTTAATTTTCAATAGTTGGCAGCAAAGTATTTTCTCGATAGCGTTCTGTATAATACGAAGTAAGTGTAACGGTCTAACATCTAATAGCTGGTGAGGGAGTTAATAATTTGCAGTAGCGTTTTGGATATGACGACTGGCATCCAAGGAAAAAGATCTTTCCAGATAGATCTCCGATTTCATGACTGTGATTAGAATATCTTTGAAATTTAGTTTTCAATAGTTGGTAGCAAAATAATTTCACTATAGCGTTCTGTATAATACAAAGTAAGTGTAAGGGTCTAAGATCTGTTTAATAGCTGTTGAGAAAGCTAATAATTTGCAGTAAAGTTCTGGATATGACGTCTGCCATCCAATATGAAAGCGTGTGGCGAGATCAATATGTTCGATTAATCCCCCTAGAAACGTATGATGCACGCTAGCACTGCAATTTTAATTGGACTCCTTGCATAACGCGCTGTCGATACCGCGGAAAGCTGCGACGAAACTTTCACATCTGCGCAACAACTTCGCTGCTAGGTAACAGGTGTGTCCCAAACTAGTTGTCAATTTTCTAACGAGCGCTGATGCTCTGGCCTCGCATTCGGGAGGACGCGGGTTTGAATCCCCACCCGGCCATCCAGATTCCGGTTTTCAACAAATCACTCCAGGCTAATGCTGCGATTTCTCCTTTAAAAGGTAATGGCAGAATCCCTTCCCGTTCCTTTCCCCCAATCCTTTCACGCCTTTAATGATCTCGACGTCGACGAGGCGTAAAGCCAAAAGCAGAAGGAAAAAAAAATTAGAATTTTCTAATTTCTCGTGTCTGAATTTGAGCGCATGCATAATTCAAGGCAAGACTCCTGCACTACTTACTGTCGAAAGCGGTTATTATCTACTAGCGATTATCATCCTGTTGTAGATCTTTGTTTCTGAACGCATTCAACATGTCCAGCGATTTTTTTTTTTTTTTACCTAGTCCCCATTCATTTCTAATCTGGTAACGTCGCTAAGAAAAACAGCATAGAGAAGCTTCGCTCTGTTTCAAATTTACCTTTCGAGGAATGTTTTTAATTCATCTCAGAAACATTTTTCTAACACGAGAGTTTTTCCTGTCGTTTGTTTCGCTTTTTTGTTTTAATAGCTTATCATTCTTTTTTGTTTTAGTCTATTGTTGATTGGATTTTAATATTTTTCCTTTCTGTTTTTAAAAAATTTATTTGTTCACTCAAATTTCTTTTTGTGCTTTCATGCTTTTGCTTCTAGTTTTAGTGTTATTTATTTTATTTAGTTTTTTAGCTTATTGTTTATTCTTTATCTGGTGTTTGCTGTTAATGAAGATAATTGCATGGAACTACGAAAATTTGTATTTGGCTGAATTAGTTCTGCTGCACTTGTTTTTGCTAACCAACTTACACCAAGTGTGTAGGATCATTGTTTGGAATGTCCAGAGTTCTTTTAGGTAACTAACAAATGTAGAGAGAGTATACCAGCCTCTTCCAACCAAATACCAAATTCTTCTTCACTTCGTGAACCCCGTTTGCACGGACAAGGTTCTGGTGATTGAACGATTCTCGGTTTAAGGAGTCACCCACTGCTTGCCAACAGCCTCTTGAATGGAGGGAGGAGGCGTGGGGAGTAATCTATGGTACCCTCTGGCCCTTAGGGTCGGAACGGCCACCAAAGGCGGAGGATTAGGAATGATCAACGGCGTGAGGATGCAGAAGATAATGGGAAGCCACTACATTAACTACCAAAAGGTATCCCGAGGTCATGTAATAATTTGCGACGGATGATTTGATCAAACGGGTCGAGACAGTGACGACAGGAAAATGAAAGTTTACTGAAAGGTGCGGAACAACATTAGGAATAATACCGTAAATGTACTAATAGGGACAAAAAAATACGTTCAAAAATTTTAACAACTGTTAGAATATACTTTTCATGATGTCTTTTAAATTTGTGTAAGTTTGTTTGTTTGTTTGTTTGTTGTTTTTGTATTGTTTGTTTAGCTTTTGTTTGTTTGTTTAGTTTTTGTTTGTTTGTTTAGTTTTTGTTTGTTTGTTTGTTTTTGTTTGTTTGTTGGTTTTTTTTTTTTGCTTGTGGCTTTACGCTTTGTTAATATCGTTGTCATTAGAGGCGGGTAAAGACAAAGGCAAGAAACGGGAAGAAATTCGACCATGACATTTTGAAGGAACTATCCAGTCATTATCCTCGAGTGATTTGCGAAAATCAAACCATGGAAAACCCAAATATAGATGGCTGGACGTGGATTCGAAACCAGTTCTCATCGGAATGCGAGGCTAGAACGTTACCGCTCACCTACCTCGCTCAGTGTAAGTTGTTTCATACTGTATTTGTAGTGTTTTATCTACTGTCAAATACAATATTTGTTTTGATGGAATGTGACAACCTTAAGCACTATTGCAACAAAACACCGGTGACAGCTAGTTTGAAGGCTACTCGTAAATTCGCGTACGACATTATTTCAAATTTCTCTAAATATCTATCTACATTTATACTCTGCAATTCACAAAATTGTGGGTGGCAGAGGGTGCTCAGCACCAAAGCTAATCTCTTTGATGTGCATTCCAATCCCTAATGGTACGAGGGAAAAAAGAATTCATGTAAGAATCAGTTCGGCACCTTATTTCTCTAATTTTATCATTCCTGTACTTCCGACTCAAATAGGTTGGTGGAAGAAGTATTTCACCACACTCAAAAGTGAAAGTGGGAGTACGCATGTTTACCAATAAGTTTAAACGAAACGTGTGTCGTCTATCTACCAGAGACTCCCAACCTAGTCTACTAATCAGTTCTGTGACGCTTTCATAAGGACTGTAGCAAGCGGTCACGAATCGAGCGGCTCTTCTCTGTACTTTCTCTATACTTTCGATCAACCCCTTACGAAACGGATCCCAAATGGCACAAAAATAGTCCAAATGTGCACAAGAGATTTGTACGCTATCTCCTTTGTTTGTTCATTACAATTTTTCAAGATTCGACCTATGAATCGCAGCCTAGAATTTGCTCTACCTACTAACGAATTAATGTGTATGTCCCATTTCATGTTCCTTTGTACTGTTACTCCCAAATATTTCATAGAATCGACCATATCAATAACTGTATTGTTTAACTCATATTTCTGAACAATTGGATTCTTTTTGTTAGTTATGCTCATTGTCTTACACTTTTTACAATTTAAAGTAAGTTGCCACTCAGCGCACCAAGCCAAAATAACATCCAGATCACGCTGAATTTCTAAGCAATCGGCCAAATTTCTTACTTCCCTATAAATAACCGCATCATCAGCAAAAAATCTAAAAAGACTTTTCACTTTGTCTCCGAGATCGTTTATAAAAATTAAGAAAAGAAGTGGTCCAATTACACTTCCTTGAGGTACAACTGATGTAACATCTAGATTAGAAGAACTTTCTCCTTCAACGACAACATACTGCGACCGACCAGTTAGAAAATCCATATGACGTAGAGCAACGTTGTGAGGAAGAAATCAGAGTTCGTGTTGGCACAACGAAGTTCAAGCCAAGTTCAAATCCCTTTATGTAGCAGCTCATCTGGGTATCATTGGCGTAGTATCTACAAATTAAGTTCCACAATTTAGTGGAGAGTTAATTTTGAATGAAGTGGTTCAATTAACGTTTTTCGGATATTCTAACGTACCAGACTTCAGAAACCACAAGAAATAAATAACCAAATTTATGTATTTAAAGCAATGTTAAGAGCATTCATAGGTTGGAGTGTTTATCTGCATTGTAGCACGATCTTTGGTGGGTATCTCGTAAAATAGTATTCATATGAGATGCATTGTGATCTGTGGCGCCTATCTGCTCTCGGTATGAATGAATTATCATTGTGTTACTTCCTTCTTCACTCGCGTAGAATAAAGCCGTAGGCTTTAAGCTAGATCCTAAGCTTTCAGACTGTGAAAACTCAATCCAGAATAATTCTGTTGTTTCCGAGTGATGCCTGAAGTATAAGACAGACAGTCGAAGTCCGAGAACAGATTTATAACAGTACTACCTCTTACCCGCGACTTCGTACGCGTGAAAATTTGTTTATATAATTGGGTATAGAAAGTTATAATTTAAGTAATCACTGTCCCACAAACTAACTGCGAGAAAAACAAAGTCTGAGGGACCATTTTCTTTAGTACGTAAGAGTGTCAGGGATTGGAATAGGTTACCTAGTGATGAATAATTTACCAAAACCACTGAAGGAATTTAAAATTAAAGATTGTAAATCGCAAAAGTAGATGGGAGTGTAATTTAAAACTTAAATTATATATGATACTTAAAAATTAAAATAAAAAATTGGTAATTGGATGACAGGAAATTGCCACCAGAATGTATGTATGCTCTATCGCCATTAAAATGAAATTAATAATAATATAACATTAAATAAACTTACAAGTGCTATACTTCTGTTTGTTATCGGTCGGTTAGTTTTAAAATTTCATGACAAAATACGTTATTTACACTAGAAAAAGTATCCTATGTTCTTTCTAATGATACATATTATTTCCTTGTCAAATTTAATTATGATCGGTTTAGCCGTTTAGTCGTGAAAACGTAACAGGCAGTTAGTCATAGTTACTTTTGCAATTTTTAATATTCATGTAGATAGACATACTCACTTTTATAACCAGGTGAGAACTTTATTGTGGGACAACAAAGTTCCCAGAAAGTGCAAACATAGAAGCCTTTGTAAAGAAGTTTTTGCGTACCATGCTTCGGAGGACGCGAAAGGACAAAGTAAGGAATGAAACCAATCGTGCAGAGGCCGGTATAAACATCAGTGTGGCAAAATCCTTACTGCGTTCTCGCCTGATGTGGTATGGGAGAAAGAAGAGCAAAGGCCTACTTTAATATGAACATACACTAAGTTCACTATTATGTTTAAAAAATGGGCCAAAAGGGAAAACAAAGAACCATCTAGTATATGACATCATAAATGAGCTAAGCAAAGCACATCAGTTAAAGAAGAAAATAGAATTTCAGTGGGTACCGGGACATGTAGGAGTAGTGGGGAATGAAAATGCTGACCACCTTGCAAGGGGAGCAAAGGAACATGCAAATATCGATGGCAGGGTACCATATAGAGACTTACTAAGTAAAATCAGAAATCTACAGATGAAGGAGTGGGAAGAAGTAGGGGAGGTCCAATTCAGAACCAAAGGTGCCTGGTACCATGCAATTCAACACAGCATACCGAAACAGCCATGGTTTAGTGTAAAGGCAAGTAGAAAAGAATAACAATGATAAACAGGTTGCGTTCAGGCCACGTTATGCTAAACTCCAAAAAATTTATACTGGTTTGACAACATCACCGAACTGCGAGCATTGTGGGGCATATGAAGACATAGTGCATCTTGTGGTGGAATGCCGCAAATACAGCGAACACAGGAAATCAATCTTACAGAAAGACGGAGGCAATAAGATAACAGACTATGAGAGCCTACGACAATTTCTAGGGACTCCTACGGTAGATAAGATAAAACAACTATGTAAATATATATCTAAATGTAATAGGAAAATATGATGTATTATAAAGGAACGTAGTATATTTCATATCAAATGGACCAATTTTGTATGTTTGTGGGGGATATGGGTATGTAAATATATGTATGGGTATAGATATGCAAGTGTTGGTGTATGCGTCCATGTAAGAGTGTATATATGTAGATATGAGAGCTACTTTGTACAAGAGAACACAAATTATTCTTTAAGGAATTTTTGTTGTGAGCAGGAATATTAATAATTCGTGTTAAAATAAATAAGGTATCTCTTATATTATTTCTCGATTTGAACTATTTTTATGAGGAAACTATCAAGTTTTCCAAATCCAGTACAGGATGATAGGAAAATGTTTGTGTGGAGAAATAATGTATTATAAACAAATGTACAATTCTGAATATCAATTAGGTTTTTGTATGAAATATATAAGGACTTAGATAGACAAATTAATTACAAAAGATAGAAAGCGGGCGAAAAAATTAATTTTTTGGATGCCCCTGTTTGTACGATGTAATGGGTATCATGTATATGCATAATATAAAATGTATAGGTAATATGTAAAGTTTTAGTTCCTTCCAACACTAAATAATGATATAGGGATTATATGTTATTATTAAAGATAGAAGGATAAAAGTAAGAGAAGTATGTAAAAGTTTTTATTGCTAATTGTGTCTTAAAATGATGGCCAAACAAGAGTTGATTTCTATGCAAAATGTATTAATGTCAACTGAGCAAGAATGTATTTTTGTAATTTGGTCAAAAATGTAACATTGTTAGCTGGTCAATATTGGCGAAAGCCAAGGACCAAATAAAAAAAAAAAAAATATGAACATACAAAGTAAACGACGTGTGGGCAGTCCCAAAAAGAAATGGATAGACGAAATCAAGAAGGATATAGAAGACTTAGGGCTTGATTGGAAGACTGTTCATAGAAGTGGAGAGTGCTCGTGACCAGCACCCAAGAGACTGGACCTGGAGAATGATGATAATGATGATGATGATGATGATAGACAGACTCACGTAGTGGGAAAGTAGATGCCTAGGGTAACTTCCATCGGGACATAAGCTACATCGGAATAATGAATAATAATGAAATCTATGGCCAACATTGCAACAGACAGCTAAGGTGTTTCTCGTAATGAACTTCTGTAGAAATACGAAAAACCTAATCCAATGCAATAGTCCTCTGTCCCACCTACTCGTATAGTGCGTTCAGTTTCCAGAGGCGGTTCAAGGTCACTCTGTTTTATCCCCACCACGTTTCCCTTACCCACACATGGGAAGGGGTAAAATGCCCGCTGACAATTTTTTCCCTCAAACTTTCATTGGACACAGTGGTAAGCGCCGATAGGTAGGAGTGGGTGGGGGTGATGAGGTGAGAGGCGGGTCTGAGGTAACATGACCTTCAGCCGCCAGTCAAGGTGAACGGGGTATAGCGCTCCAACCACTTACTTAATTCCTAACAATGCCTAAAAATTGGTAAACAATCAAAGGTCTCGCGATTCTTCCCAGTATGGATTTATTTAATTTTCCTAATATTCGGCGTGAAATGTGCATTCTTTCATCATTAGTTATTGTGGACCAATATAACTTGGCTTAGGTTTGGAAATTCGTGAGGAGTGGAAGTTTTCAACTAAATTTAATAGTAATTAATCTACCCAGTTACAAACAGGAAACTTCTGTATTGCCTACAATACACCTCAACATTACTATTTCAAGCCAGCCGCTGATAGGAAACGAAGATATTCCTCGTGGCCTGTCTGTTTTTATCGACTTCCGAACAACACGAGATGAGATTCCAGTTTTTTTATTATTTTTTTTTTTAAATTTCGCTAAACGTGCAGTTTACACCGGCACTGGCATGATGGCCATTAAGGGCAGGTAGACTAGCTTTGTAACGAGTTTGCCTTAACGAGGACTTCCTTGCACAAGGGACAGTACTGGGTCCTCATTAACTCTCCGCTCACTGCAACTCACTTTCAGAGGCAAATTAACTTCAGCTGTCGCTCTGTTACCAAAAAATCACAATTTCCAATCAGTAATATGCAATATCAATAAAGGGATCCTTGGTCTAACTATATCACAATGTTCATTGAATGGTCTACTCAGTAATCACTGGAGAATTGGATTATTGATTTTCTTCACGATTTTATACTTGTAATGTACGAGCTTGTGGATTCCCTGAAACACTGAAGTGGCGAAAATGTTTGTAGTAATCACTACGTACTGTAAATTTTATTCCTACCTGTCTATTACTCACATAGTGACTGCTGGGCAATGAAGACGGTACTTATCCTGCTGATGAAACTGACTGAACTTGCTAATGAAACGTTTTATTTCGACAACATTCTGCAATAATGTAGGGGCCAATGCGTGAATATTCTGTTACACAGTAAACAGATAAATTTCGGTCATATATGAATCAAGTCGATTCCAATAAAAGGGAAAATGCAAAATAATTGTCAAATAATTGGCCTGTAAATGTAAAATTATCGACTCATCACTCTATTGGTATATAATACTAATTTCTTTATATTTTCTTGAAGCAAAGCGTTTTCCTCGTAGTGAAACTGCATTATGGGAAGTACTTTCGTATCGTATCACTGTCTTTAATTTAATTTAGTTAATTTAACGGAAATGGTAGCCACCTGTCAATTCCTGTGCATAGACTTTAAATTTTATTTCTAGATTTGTATATAGAATGCTTTAAGTTAAGAAAAGGGTGTCCCGTATACTGATATAACATTATGTAGACACACGCTAACCGTCTGTCTGTCATTGTTTGGTTAGTTTTAAAAATTTCATGACAATATGTTAGTTATCCCGAAAATAGTATCCTAGATTCCTTCTCAAAATATCGTCAAGTTTAGAAGTGAAAACGTAACAAGTAGACAGAGAGAAGCAGTTAATTTTACAATTATAATATTAAGTGTGCAAGCAGACATTTTCGTGGGTTTTCTTTGTCCATGCATAATGAGAAAATAAGAGAACCGATTTGGATGTAGTTTTCACAGTTTGAAAACTTGGTCTATTTAAAAAACTTCGGTACATGTCTTGACTCTACGTCAACGGTGGACGCAGCAATAAATGATAATATTCTCATGAACATAAAAGATATGTGCCAAAAATCATACTACATCAAAGATGAATATTTCATAAGCTGAGCACATAGTCAAGAAATATCTCACTATATTAAAGATAAATACTTCAGTCTTTGGATTCTGTTAACCTTGTTGTTGTTTATATAGCTATGTTGTTTAGTAACCAGACAAAAAAAATGAAATTCATCTTATGAGGCCACGCACGAAATTGTGGTTTTTAGTTTTTACTGTACAATTGCGCAACAATAGGTCCACTTGGGCGAAGCTGCCGGGTAGTGCAAGTTAAATTAGCAAAATACTGTACATACGAACATCGATATGGGTTCCGTCAACCCCACCCATTCATCAATATCTGTCAAAAATTGTGCACATCTTAGCGTGATTTATAAAATCAGCAGAATATTTTATAATACCAGCTTCTATTTTTAACAAAAAAATTATCTAAATTATTCATTTCATCCGAAAGAGTTCATTTACTTAAGAGACGTCCTGAAAGATTAATGACTGAAAATGGCGTTTTGTGTCAGTGTTGAGAAAGCAGAGACTTCATAGGTTTTTGTGTGAAAAATTCAGTTTTATTCTAACTAATACTCCAAACATGGTAATAATGTGAGAGAAGACTTATGCTACATTTCAGGCATTCAACGACAAATTAGCCTCGAAGTCGTTCTATTCTGTTTTAATTACCATAATGGTACTGCATTTATTACAGACAGGAATTCCGATAACGAATTAACAAATAAAAAATTTATAAAACTTTCAATGCATTAGTAATTATATAGTGGTGAAAGTATACTTTTCTCTAGGAACCACGCAATCTTTGGATGATAAATTTAATAAATACATCGTAGTTTGGTCGCAAAAGTAAAAAAAAAAATTAAATTCCTTGCGATTCCTCGATGCGACTACGAGAGGTCATTAGTTGTGGACGGGATGCTGAGGACCGGAATTAATACAAGCGACGACCTTCAGCGAAGATCTCGTTTTAATGGTTCTGCGAAACGCAGTTCCACCGATCTTTTAATACAACGTTCCACAAGAGTTTAAGAGATTCTTCAACACCGAAAAATTTCGTCTGCTCACTTAATGCAAATCGAAACTCTGCGATACTTGCGGTTCTTAAATTACGTCACTGAAAATTATGGTTTTTTTATTTTAAATTTAGAACTTAATTAAATCATCATTTATATCAATTTTTAGTACAGCTTAAATATGATCTGCTAAACAAGTTTTCACAAAAAAGTAAAGGCACAGATGTTTTGGCTGTACTGATTTTTTGTAATAGACGTGACGTCATGAAGCTTGTAACTTCCCTTCCTCCCCATCTTGTTAGTTCATGTTGTATTTTGTGGACCCTCTAGATCCCTCTTAACGTGTTGCCTTTATTTATGAATGGTACCTTTTAAATGCAACACAACCTATACCCTGTTCATTGAGAACTGGCGTTTCAAGGTCAAGTTCAACTGGTCTCGCTCATCACGTCACCACCCCTCCCTTCCTGCATCTGCGAGATGACCGCTGTGTCCAGGTAGGCGAGTCGTAAATTTCCAATTCACCCTTAAGGCGCATTCCCACGATCCCTTGTAGGTTAGGCGAGACGGGACGGGACCTCATTAGCCGAAGTGTAGGGACGACCGCGGGCCGAAGGGTAGTCCTAGCTTACCTTGCCGCCATTTCCCCACCACGTTGCCTAGTGTCGTTTGGCACAGCAACAGAAGGGGTACCACTGCTGCAAACCGATGGCAACAGCGCTACACACGCCTGTGATGTTTACCGACTCAGAGTGGGAAGCTGCGTCTCGTCTCCGCTAGCAGAGGCGGCCCTGTTCCCATGGCGTCCCGTCCCGTCTCGCCTCCGTTTACAAGGGATCATGGGACTGCGTCTTTAGACGTAAGGGCAGTGGAGTTGGGATAGAGCAGACCGACCTTGAGACGCCTCTGTTAAATGAACAGGCTATAATTGACTAAAGCGGCCAAACACCCGTTTTGAACTGACAGTAGCGCCACCTAGCTGCTTGCTACTAATGACCCTCACCTCATCGACGCCGAGGCCATTAGATGCGTGAAAATGCTGCGGGCAGGGAACGGGAAGGAATTCAGAGACGCAACTGACGGCCGACTTCCCAGCAGGTCCAGTGAGACTGGTAGAATACTCTTAGCATGCGCATCTCTTTGAATCCCCACTACTCAACATTGGAAATGATTTCGTAGATACTCCAAAGAATAGCGCAGTATGAAGATGGGCTTAGCAACATGCATCTGTCAGACAATGGTGGACTCTAATCTGCCTGTATGTCATCTCACTGCGCCCGTCGCTACCTTTACCTCATTCAGAATCTCTCCCCTTGACTTAGCATCCAGTGGTTCTGGAGCTGTCTCCGTTAAACTACTGGGAAGTATTTTAATAAATAAATACAGCCTAAGCAATTGAATATTTTTCGTTTATTTACTTTCCAAACGCGTTTCGCCTCTTAACTGGAGCGGTTTCCCTGTTGATTGTGTATACATGTTGCAATATTGTTATAATTTTCTATATGTCTTTATTTAATGTTATTTTGCGTATGTTGATGGTTTTATTATTATTATTCCGAATAACCCATTTGGAGGGTACGATAAATCAACTTTGGTTATATTTCTTTGTATTTAATTTTCTTAGCTTCCATACTTCCTTCATTCTTTGAGAGTGTTGTTCCTTTTGTTCCTGGGTCCATTTCCTTCCCTTGATGTATTTCTGTCTCTCCTGAAAACCTGCCTTGTGAATTACTTCTCTAAAAAGTATTCTGTTGTCTATTATATCTGCTTTCACTCCAGCATTTTTCATGTCCTTTTCAGTTTCAGTGAACCATGTGGGTTTGGATTTGTATTGTTGTTGATGGTTTTATTATTTATTTTATTTTCAGTGCTGTGTGTTCGGGTGTGTCAGGTTTGTGTATTCGTTAATTATATGTTTTCCTTCTGTTAGTGCTTTTAGTATGTGATAGTTCTCTTGGATGTTAGTGCTTGTGGTTTACTGTTGTTTATGGTGAGTATTTGGATGTCTGTGTCTATATTAGTTGGTTGGTTGTTGTGATCTTGCAAGTGTTCTGCAAGTGTAGAACGGTTGTTACATTTTAGTGTTCCTATCTGTTCTTTGTACCTTGAAAGAGCCAGAAGATGAGGGAAAGATCGAACCAAAGAACTTAAGGGAAATTATCAGGGGTGTTGAGATATAGGCCAAAAGGTTACTACTCAAACACTTTAGACAAAAACAAATCGAACAGTCGCAGAACAGATATCAAAGACGAGAATAATCTACATAAGACTCACATGGATACGATTGAGCAGAAAGTGAGAAGAGGCAAGTATCACTTGAAAAAGGTGTTGGGCAAGAATTTAATCTTCCTGCATTACCATTGAATCCGTATGTGCTGGAAGAAGTGAAGGAAATTAAAGAAGGAATTGAATTAGGTACAAGGGATCAATGAGAAATAATCGGTATTCCGTAATTTACTATTTGTCATGATAGCAGACAAGAGTAATCATAGTGAAAAATTACACAACGGCATGAACAAAGATTGGGAGACTAACTTTGACTACGTCTGAAACAAAGAAATACAAAATATATACAATATATTTATATATATAAAGAACATCAGTTAATAAGAACAATAGCACAAAGAATGCTTGCCTACCAGAGACATCCAAACACAATGTGGTGAAGACAAGACTAATTCGTGTACAAGCTTTACCACCATGTCTACCAACATAACACTATACTATACTATACATGTGCGAATGTGTTTGTGGTTAGCCGTCTTTGATAAAATTATATGCTGGAGAGGTTTTTTTAGTGTTTTTATTCTACCTTTACGTCAAGGTAACTAGATGCGGGAAAGGAGTGGGAAAGAATTCGGCCATTGCGTTTTGAAGGAATCATCCCGGCATTCGCCTGGAGTGATTCCGGGAAACCATGGAAACCCCGTATCTGGATAGCTGGATGGCGATTCGAACCCGCGTCCTCCCGAATGCGAGGCCAGAAAGTTACCGCTCACCCATCATGCTTGGTGATAGCTTTGTTTACAGAGAAGGAGAAAGACGTCGGCCATTGGCTTTGCTAATGAATGAACCCAGAATTTGTGTGGAGTTGTTCCGTTAAACCATCGAAAATCAATGATGTATTGTCGAACCGAACCTGGAATCCAGCCAACGTCCTCTGGAATACCAACCTAGATAGATAACTGCAATAGAAAATTCTACTGTCGCAATACTTATCACACATGGCTAGTCACATAGTGGATGTGTAATAAAAGAAGTTATTACAATAGTCATTAACTTGTTTCTTTATTCTTAATGATGGCTGGATAATGCATTATAGGTGTTTGTAACGTATTAAAAATGTTTTTAATGTGTTTGGTACCTAATAATGCGATTTTCCTTTCTAATGCTGGATATATAGTAGTGTATATTACAAGAGCTTTAATAAGGTTGCTGAAAATTATGTTTCTAATGATGTAGAAATAAGGCATTAAAAATGTTTGTAATGTGTTTGGTGCTAAATAACGTATTAGTTTTCTTCTTTAATGATGGACACATAATATATCACCAGTGATTGAACGTGTTTACTTCAAAACTGTATTTTTAATTATTGTTATTTAATGGATCATAAGTGTTTGTAATTTTTTATTGTGAAGTAATGATGTTTTGTTGAATGGTCAAAAGTGGCAAAAACCAAAGATTACATAATATTTTTTTTAAAAAATACCAATTTTCATTGTCACGGTTGATTCACCAGGCTCAACAATGGCATTTATACGTCACTAAATTCTCTATTCTTATCAGACGCCTTTAAATTGTTACCCCATTACATTTACAAACGAAGCTCAAAGTAATCTGATTCATACAGCGGAGACATTTATAACTCTTTTTTATGCGCAGTCATCTACCCTTAAAAAATTCGCCCCTAAATGTTCATTATCACCATCTCATACACTGAGCTGGAATTATTTATTTTCTCCGCTGTCTCAGCTAAATGTTTTAAGCTCCAGAAACATTGCGCAATCCATTTTCACGGAAGCGGGGAATATATTTTCCGCTATCTGCAATGGCAAATAAATTTCGCACGTGCTAATAATGCTGCCGTTTCATATTCTCTTTTCGGCTTAACGGTATTAGTCAAAGAAACAAAAAAAGTCGTCTTTCACAGTGTTCCGGAACAAAACACTCGGCTGTATGCCTCCATTATCGCGTTCTCACGTTTAACCTTAAAAATTATGTTTTACAGAGATTATAATGTGGATGAAATGCATAGGAGGTAAGTAACCACAATTCCCTACTATCGTTTGCAACTATGAAAAGCTTAGGGCTATCTCATTCTTCACTGCCATAGCTTATTTGGTCATTTATTCTTGTTAACCTAACAATGTTAACGGTAGGATAAATAAGAAGCGAGTCTGAGATGACTTGATGCTCGTCCAGAATATTTTCTCTGTTGTGCAGGTCGAAGTACCCCTCCAACAGTCCACGAAGCGAAAACCATTTCTGCCATTTGTGGAAACGTTTAAAATTTTCTTTTGCAGTCGTGAACATTAACGCCACAGCTGTTCAGAACGAACTTCTGTTTGGATGTAAAACAATCTTTTACAATTACTTCTGGGTGAATACTAAGATTTGGGGCCAAAAATCAATGTTCGTTGTGAACATTTCTAAGAAGAAAGTGTAACAGCCCTCAAACCTATTCTGTGAAAAATTTTGTGTTTAAGTATCTTTAATTTCCATTTCTGACCATTGTAAATGATTATGTATTAATTCTGAATGTTTTTAATATGTTTCAATTGTTTAAGTATTGTTAACGTTCGAGAAATATCTGTCGGAAGCTTTTGAAGTGTTCTAGAAATTTTGATGAAGCTTTTAAACATCCGAGACAGAGAAACAGTTTTTCACCGACTCAATTTACGATGGCCAAGGACTATATTGTATGTGGAAGAAGTGTTGTATACAATCGCTGGATTGAATGTATGCAGGTAAACAGTATCTTTCACGTCGTGTTTATGAAAATAAAAGCAAGCTTAAGGTGGACTGTATGGTTTGACTGGTTATTAAACCATGAGCAATTTAATAAAAGGATACAGCAGTCTCTGTAGTCATATAACTGATTTCATAACATCTTTCTTGCTAAGGTGCATCTTGTACGTGAACGGCAAAAACAGACAGCATTAGTAACAGAACTCGTAATTGCGACCTGCTTAGTTGAGTACATAGACTATTCTAAATTGAATTGAATTAAATTGCGATGGAGTACACGCTCCGGTGGAAATTTCCCTAATTATCTAATTACACATTTCTTAGTAGTTTCATTATTATTATTATCTTATATACCATCAGTGTTAAATTCCTCCTCCATCTACTTTTACGATTCATGAATATCAATTTTATGTTCCTTTGCCTTTTTGGAAAATTATTCAACACTTTTTTGCTAATTTATTCCAATCCCTGACACCCGTTTACACAAGAGAAAATTTTCCAATACCCTTATGCATCATATCGAGTGTCAACTTGTGCCCATGGTCATCTTTTCCCTTCAATGCACTGCGCCTAATCCTTTGACCAAAACCTTGCAAGCCCCATCACCAATTTACGCCTTGTAAATTCTCAGCACTCTCTTTACCTTCTTCCTGCCTTCCAATGACTCCCAATCCAGCTCATTTATCTTATCAATTACTGAGTGGGCCCTGTTACAAAAAGAAGTCAATTAATTTAAAACGAGGTCTTCAAACAGGAGTCGATTTAAAGAAAAAAAATCTGGTGCATTTGAATCATTTGAATACGAACCTTGATGATCAAGTAGCTCAGTTTTTCTGTATACATATTAGTTACCTTATTACATGCATAAGAACATTCATTTGATCTTTGGAGCAATCAGAATAACCCAGGAAATCTTTTAGTTTTCATACTAGCGAATCGTTTAGTATCTAATTCTTCATTATCAGCATATACTTTAGTAGTACAAACTTGTATCTTATAATATATATATATATATATATATATATATATAAAATCATGGAGTTAAACGCTTTCTCAAAATCTTACTTCCTCTCACCATCTATTTCCATCGAATGTCTCAGAATAAAAATCCCCTGCATTGTTCCTATTTCAAGCTTTTATGTCTTCGATGTGTTTTATAGTGAAATTGAACGAAGATGATAATTAGAATAAGAATTGGTGGGGAAATAAATGCAGCAAACTATAATAAAAAATGGAACAAGTTGAAGAAGAATGATTCATAACTATTTCTGGAGGTTTCAAACAGAAAAATATTACGCAACGTTAATTCCCAGTTTTGTGTTCTATTAGAAATGGATATGAAGAAGTTATTTGTCCTCTCAGTTTTCTGAGGTATTTTTCCGGGTCCGTGTAACTGAATACGAGGTATCATTTACAATGCGAAGCTGTTTACGATCCTTTTATTTCCTTTCAGACTTAAGATGAAGTTTTATTGCTGCCGTATTTCTTAGCTCTCAGCTGAAAGTCGATACCGTTCCGTGAAAATTAATTCCAGAGATAATAGCTGCATTTATGACAAAATTTTATTTGTGTTGCAGTAAAATCTCTGCCGAATCATTTGTAGACAGCTGCTATATTCCTCAATAATGCTACTGTATAATTGCCTTCGTGAATTTATCAAAGAATTTGTTTCTGAAGTTAAGTTCTTGGGTGTTTGTCTCTGTTCTCGAAAATACAATTAAAGCTTTGACAGTTTGACAAGAAAATCTGCCAAACAATTAATTGTGTAGATGAATAATGGACTATCAATATCTGGATGTTGTGGATCATTTTTTCCTCAATTGCTGATAATATTAATTAATAAATTACGCCAAAGCAATTGACTTTTTTGTATTTATTGGTCTCCCGTACGCGTTTCACTTCTTTTGCAGAAGCATCTTCAGCGGGTTTTTTTCTGTTAATTATGTACAAAAGTTGTAAGCAGGTTATGTTGTGGTTGGTACAGTGGAATGAAATATTATCTAACTTATAATCTACTTAAATTTTGTGGTCTATTTTGTTTCTTTTAGCTCCATTCTCAGCATCAGTGCTCTTGCATTTTTGGTGGGAAGTGTCTTCATTTTTTCAGTTTCACAACACTACACTTTTGCACTGCACTATGTGTTTGTTATTACTTGCAAATGGCCGTTCTGTTTTGTTTACTAATCATCGAGTTTTGTGTAGTTATGCGGTGCTGTTTTGTTTTTTCAGTCTTCCATTGTTTGGCGTTTTTTTTTTCAAATATAAATGATTTCAGTAGTTGTGGTTTTGTATGTTCTTATTTAGTGTTGTTTTTCTGTGTCGATGTTTCTATTTTATTTTAGCTTCAGTGTTTTGTATAGTGTTGGGTGTGTGAGGTTTGTGTATTCATTTATTATTCGTTTTCCTTCTGTTGGTGCTTTTTGTATGTGGTAGTTTTCTTGGAATGTTAGTATTTGTGGTTTGTTGTTGTTTATGGTGAGTATTTGCATGTCTGAGTCAATATTTGTTGGGTGGTGGTTGTGTTCTTGTAAGTGTTCAGCAAATGTTGAATGGTTGTTATATTTTAGAGCTCTTATATGTTCCTTGTACCTTGTAACATATAAGAGCTCTAAAATATAACAACCATTCAACATTTGCAGAACACTTACAAGAGCACAACCACCACCCAACAAATATTGACTCAGACATGCAAATACTCACCATAAACAACAACAAACCACAAATACTAACATTCCAAGAAAACTACCACATACAAAAAGCACCAACAGAAGGAAAACGAATAATAAATGAATACACAAACCTCACACACCCAACACTATACAAAACACTGAAGCTAAAATAAAATAGAAACATCGACACAGAAAAACAACACTAAATAAGAACATACAAAACCACAACTACTGAAATCATTTATATTTGAAAAAGAAAAACGCCAAACAATGGAAGACTGAAAAAACAAAACAGCACCGCATAACTACACAAAACTCGATGATTAGTAAACAAAACAGAACGGCCATTTGCAAGTAATAACAAACACATAGTGCAGTGCAAAAAAGTGTAGTGTTGTGAAACTGAAAAATGAAGACCCTTCCCACCAAAAATGCAAGAGCACTGATGCTGAGAATGGAGCTAAAAGAAATACAATAGACCACAAAATGTAAGTAGATTATAAGTTAGATAATATTTCATTCCACTGTACAAACCACAAACATAACCTGCTTACAACTTTTGTACATAATTAACAGAAAAAACCCGCTGAAGATGCTTCTGCAAAAGAAGTGAAACGCGTACGGGAGACCAATAAATACAAAAAAGTCAATTGCTTTGGCGTAATTTATTTATTAATGGACTATCATTTTGAACTTACCCGGCATGGAAGTAAATTAATAGAATGATTCTATGAAAATTTCAAAACTTACAACCATCATTAATTGTAATAAAAACTGAGTTTAAAACTGTGGGAAAATTGAATAAAAGTAATGTTATATCCGAAAACTGCGATTGCTTGTGTTTTCTCTGTAAACTACTAAATAAATAAAACAGAGGATTAAAAAAAGGCTTACCAAAAAAGCAATACAGGGGCAAAACCAGAATGCCTGCTTTTATATTTATAAATCAATGAACTACTGGAAGACAAGAAATCGAAAAATCCTTCCTTCAAAGAAGTGAAATGTATAGAGTTGTAGCTGAAGACCTAAAAAATTCCGAATGCATTCATGAAAAGATTACTTCTCATCCTAAGATGTTGGTAGGATGTTGAAATAATGAAAAAATACAAATTTGTTGGTTTCCTGAATTAAAAGAGAACAGGAGAGATGAATAACTAACAGAGCCACAATTCGAACAACTACTTTTTTCGTTAGTTACGTTGGGGAATATGATCCATGAACATTTCCCTGCACACCTACTTTAACAATATATTTTACGTTATATGACAAATATTCAAATATCTCGCTATGAGATTAGAATGAACACATGATTCTATTAAACTGATCTGATAAAAAGAGGCTACACTTGTTATAATGTTACATTTTGATAATTTCCTATAAGGCCCTGACTTATTTTTGAAAGTTTTTATGCCTCAATATTAATATTTTCGTAAACACAGACAAACGAACAAAATTATTCGAATAAAGGGCAAACAATTGCAAAGAAGTTCAATCATGCAAAATTACACATTCACTCACGTTCAAATTTAGACACATATATTCTCGTATATCTAGTCACACATAGGCATGAACAGGCACAATCAAACAAAGGCAAACAAATGCAAAGATGTTCACACATAAGTCCGCACATCCCCTCCGCCATACGCATACAAACAGACAGATATTACACACACAAACCAAATACACACACACACAATACACAACACCCAATACACAACACACAATACACAATCAAACAAATAAACACAAACGTATAGGAACTCACAAGCGTATATGTATAAACTCACCAAATAATTTTTCATAATGAAAAATGGAATTTGACTTACCTGTTTCGGCTGAAAAATAAACACACATTAATACAACACAGAAACAATTTCGGTGACGTGTTCACGGTGCGCAGGTGAACTAGGTAGGGACTGCTCAAGCTGCTCGTGCTTCCTGCATTAGGGGCAACAAACAACACACAAAAACACATCTCAACAATGATTGTGTGAAGTAAGGTCGCACTCGACAACTCTACTCGTGTTTGTTTGTTAACTTACTATCGAGTACACTAAGTTGGAAACACTGAGTGGGAATGGAAAATTCACTGAACTCTTATGATATTCAAATGGTTGGGTAATATTTCATATCTCACGCATCAAACTTCGTTTCTTAATACGCAAAGAAATATTGTCACCTAATTAATATTTATTTTTCGTTAAGAGTTATATTAGTTTTAAATAATTTTAGAAAACTAGAATACTGGAAAAATCAATAATTGATTGCAGTGTTTTAACAATTGGTGTTTCAGTTCATCATGTATCATTTTTAAGTATCTACTTGTGGCTTACTGGCTCTTTCAAATCATAAAATCATTTGCAACCAAATGGTTAAAATAAGTACTTACGCACAAATTTATTGTGTAGTTGCATTTGTTATCCTGTTAAATTAGATAGAAATTAAAGCCACCAAATTCAAACTGTTTTTGAATGAAATTATTTATATGCAAAGCATATGTAACTAAAAGACAAATACAAATTGCCAACTAAATTTATTAGAAAAAATTTAGTTGGCAATTTAGCAACTAGATAATGATGAAGAGTATTCAATATCTGCTGAAAATTACTAAATTTTCCTCAAGACTGTCAGACATTCATTATCTACAAGTTTACAAGAGATTACAGATGTTTAACATATATTTTTGAACGAGGGGGTTTTTTCGCATAGTTTTACATTCGATTTGTAATGTTGAGTGTCAAATAAAAAGAACATTAAAATCAGGCCCCAGATATTCTTTTGTACAATTTGTTCTGTTCCTAAATGTTTAAAATATTTAAGAGAAATATTGCAAGATTTCTATGAAGTCTGTGAAGCAAAATGCTTAATAATATCGAAAATGTTGTTGAGTTAAAGCAATGCAAAGTACTTGTTAGTAATCCCAGAAATCAGTGAAAAATGTTTTTAACATTTTTAGTTCGTTATATGCGATAGTCTTTGGTTCATTTGGAAATATGAAATCTGTGACTCAACAATTTGGTAGTAAGATCTTAGTTGGGGAATAACATTTGAAATTTTACTTCTTCCAAAATTACTGATTATTTTTAGGATTGACCATAGATTCTTTGGGTCTGACTTATGATTGTGTTGTCTTTGGCCAACACTCAGCTACAAAATGGAAAATATTGAGATCAGCATCCATTTTTTTTTTTTTTTTTTTTTTGCCTATTATATATTGCAATTATTTTCTGATAACACATCTGAGTTGTCAATTGCGGCCTTATTCCAGTTAAAATACAACAATCTGTCAGTGGATTGGTGAGACGAGTCTGCAACAAGCCAATAGCAACACAGCACAAAAAGAGGCAACAATCATAAAGCCGCTTTCTTCCAGCTATGGAACAAACAGTCATGACAAACAGCACATGCTAAAAACAAAGTTTACACATAAGGCACAGGTAATCAAACATTTATAATGTGCATTTCATGTGAGGGAAACAGCATATACGGCATCATAACATCACAAAAAAACATCAAAGCAGCCATTTGCAACATTCTGCTCTCTTCATGTTTCGCGTTGCAAGTTTCTGGTGGTTTTTATTCTTTCATAAAAGCAACTATTTGTCTTTTCGTTTTATATGCGTGTCATTTGCAGTATGCTTGCGCGTGGGTTGGTAGGACTGCATTTCATTCGCGTAGCCTTTGTTTAACTCAGCATAGCAATAGCAACAATCGATATTTGTATTTCAAGAAATTAGAGAAAACAACATAAAACATTAAATTGCAGTAGCTTTTGTACCCATACTCTTTTCTTTGGCACAAAGACCACTAGAAAAATAATAGTTTTGGTTATAATAAAGTGTGAAATATACCATGTGTTTTTTTAAGCTAGATAGAACTTTAAATTGTAAAAAATAACACAAAAAATTAAATTTTGACGAAACTGTTTGTTTTATTTGTTTCAGTATACTCTGACAAATCATCATGAATAGACTCACGCTGGAACAACGCTACGAAATTATCCAAATTTACTTTGAAAATCAGTCGTCGATTCGCGCAACTTATAGACGACTTCGTCATTTGTATGGCGTACATAATCGTCCATCTGAACAAGCCATTCGTCGAACTGTGGATAGATTTCGTACCACATACTCTCTAGAGGATGCAAGAACACCAGCACGTCGAAGGAATGTGCGTACTGAAGACAATATCGCCGCTGTAAACGAAAGTGTGGAAGAAGATCCAAATTTATCGATTCGTCGTCGGTCGCAGGAATTGGGGCTCTGTCCATCCACTACGTGGAAAATTTTGCGCAAAGATCTCGGCCTACACCCGTATAAGATCCAGCTGGTGCAGGAATTGAAGCCACGAGACCATTATATTCGTCGTTCTTTCGCCGATTGGGCTCTAGAGCAGTTGGAAACTGACCCGTTGTTTTATCGCAAAATTGTGTTCAGCGATGAGGCGCATTTTTGGCTTAACGGGTTTGTTAATAAGCAAAATTGCCGCATATGGAGTGAGACCAATCCACAACAGACCCTACAGACTCCATTACATCCAGAAAAATGCACCGTATGGTGCGGTTTTCACGCTGGTGGCATCATCGGACCTTATTTCTTCAAAAATGAGGCCGGAGCTCGCGTTACGGTCAATGGAGATCGTTACCGCACCATGATCAATGATTTTTTGTTTGAAAATATGGATGACATTGATCCGGAGGAGATGTGGTTTCAACAGGATGGCGCTACGTGCCATACGGCGAACGCAACCATCGACTTATTGAAATCAAAATTTGGCGATAAGTTGATTTCGAGAAATGGACCTGTCAATTGGCCTCCAAGGTCGTGCGATTTGACACCTCTCGATTATTTCCTGTGGGGCTACGTGAAGTCACTGGTTTATGCTGATAAACCAGCAACAATTGACGCCTTGGAGGCCAGCATTGTTCGTGTTATTCGTGACATACGGCCAGCAGTGCTCGAAAAAGTGGCCCAAAATTGGACGTCCAGAATGCACTTCGTCAAGAACAGCCGCGGTGCCCATATGCCCGAAATCATTTTCAAATGTTAATGTCACGTATTGATCTTTTGAATAAAAAAAAAATTTTGATTACAATTTAATTTTGTGTGTTATTTTTTACAATTTAAAGTTCTATCGGGCTTAAAAAAACACCTTATATAATCAAATGCCAAAATTAATTCGAATATAGGTTTTGAACGAATATTTGTAAGACACAAATCAGAAAAAATAAAATAAAAAACAAACAGATATTTATCCCAGTTTTTATTATTTGTGTTACAAAACATTAAGATACTTGCCAATAAAAATATTATTTATCTCTAACTAATACACTTCCACGAGCTGGTATTCACTACTTCTAAACTAGTATTAGGAATAAATATTCTACTGCTATTTACTAACTTGTTAAGTAATTTGATTAATAATTTAGAAAATAGTAACCAAATATATTGGAGTCTTTTTGATAACATTTCACATAAACCAAAGTTTAATTATTGCTGATTCACAATGAAACACCTACAAACTAATGTATGAGAGCAATTCATAGAAATACAGTTTTAAAACAGAAATGTATATTATTTCAGCATAATGTTACAATTTATCTTCTTTTCTAGTCTATATTTTCCTCTTATCACTAAGACGTTCATTTGCAATCAAATTTATGCTTATTTCTGCTTTGCTAGTAAATACACCACAAAAGACCTTAGTTCAAACACGATAATTGAAATCTGTCATCTTTTATAATTGAGGTTCCTAACTTTCCACCAAGAATCTAGGATGTGAATGTTTCTGCTATTATTTACAAGACAGGAGCAAAATACTTTATAAGTGATATCATATCAACCATAATACGAGTATTTTAATTTCCATATCAACATAAGAAAAATAAAAAAAATTAGTTAAATCACAAAGATTTGTAAGACATTTCGAATTAAAAATTAAATTGGTTTACCATTAGAATGTTTTTCATGAAATATAACAGTACTAACTATTAAATTAGTATCATTATATTACTTAATTCTACACAGCAAATTAAATTAACAAATTACTTAATTATTTATGGAAACTACTAATTTCTGCAGGAAACTTCACTATATTTACTCAAGTATTTCCAGTTATAGCATGTTAATGCTTTTATGATTTATGAAGTAGAAATTTCTAAAAATAATTCTTGTTTGCTGTTGTTGGTGTGTTGTTTGAAATAAATGCACACTTTGACTCACTTGGCTGAAATGATGTTATCGGAGGCAGATAAAAAAATCTTGTCTTTATAAATATGTATTTGCTGTCCTAATTATACATCCAACTTTCTTCACAATATCCCATAAAGCTTTAGTATTTAGTTTCGAATTTTACTTGAACAGTAGAAAGTCTCCCATGCATTATTATCTTTAAATGTTATTTGCAGTACTGCGTACAGTGAACTCTAATAGCAGGTTCCTTACTATTTCGAGAGGCAATATACACTTTTCTTTTAGAATGAGATAATATTTTAATGTCCATTGTCATTCATTGCTCTGTTCATCTTGTTTACAACATATCGTGGGGAAGCAGTAATATGAGATGGTGTTATTGAAAATAGTATTTTTCGTCCGTATCTCTTACAACGTACGCCTAGTTCCTTCTTGGAAATTTCCTAAACTCAACAACAGAGTCATTAATTATCACTTTAATCACCTTATTAAATGCCAGTGCCATGTTGAAAGTGAGCAATTACTCATAGTAAGAATAAATTAATAGTAACTAGCTTAACCAGTTGGTGTAATTAAACGGGATAGGTTCCGTTATGTCCTATAAATAATGATCTGGGAAATATGGGGCAGTAATTACATGATGTAATTAATACAAGAAATAACTTTATCAACCAATGAATATTCCTCATACCAAATCTTAATTTCCATTGTCAGCTAAAACCACACAATTTTGTTTTAATTCATAAATATTAAGATCGTTCTTAAAATCTGGTATTAACGCACACATATCAAATATATTGTTTTCTGAAAAAAAAAAATAGGATAAAACAAGGGTGCTAGGTTTCATTTTTTTTTTTTTTTTTTTTTTTTTTTCAATTTGCAGCACTAATTTCACCTAACGTAATTAATGGATGGCCCCTTAAAGGTTTATGTATATAGCTGAGCCAATTTGGAAGAAGAAGTTAGTAAATGTGTTTTCGTACTGCTGCATACAGGTTTGTTTTAACTCCTATTTCTGTAGCAGGTGAAATTCTGTTTACCGTTATACATTCATGGAACACTCACAATTCAGATTTTAGGGAATTACTTTTCTACAGAGAGAGTGAATACAATGTATTCTAACGCGATTTCCCAGTCTTAAAATAAAAAAGAGTATCCGTAACGCTTTGAAAATTAAGATTCGAAAAAAGGTGTAAAACTAAGCTTGTAAGTAGACTGGGAATTTAATTTCGAGATGTTTCGGAACGTTCTCCGTTTCGTTCTGCGAGGGAGATCCTATTATACAGAAAACAGCAGAGACGCGCACTGCAAAGAAAGCCTTAATTGCACTAATAGCCTGCTTTGCGAGTCAGGGAGTGCAAAGAGAATTTAAAATGGAAGACTGCAAGCAAGGAACAAAGACACCTATAAAGCAGGAACGAGGAGAAAGGCTTGAGTAGTTGGGACGAGAAAACGCGAACCTTCTGCGAGAAAAGTGGCTTCGAAATTAACTTTACTGATTCGCGTAAACACTTTTAAGACCCTCGAGTATTATTGTGGGAAGCAGTGAGGCTTAATTCTAACTTTTTAATGATGCAAGTTTTAGTTTTGGGCCTAGAAAGTAATAGGGAATAATACCAAACTACAACCAGGTTAGATGTTTGGTCATCTCTGCCTTGCTTTACAAGCCTGTTTAGGGGCAATTAAAGTAACAGAGTGACCTGTTAACACTTGGATGTCTAAATAAATCACTCATCAGATTAAAGTCATTCTCTTATGTGCTTTGTTAATTTTCTTCTACCGGTTTAATTATGTTCGTTATGGTATTTGAGCAAAGAAAACCTGTCTTTGACATCAAGGATTTATTGCGTGATTTGTTGAGTCGGTTTGTTAATTTTATTGAATATGTAGATGTATTCCTCAAAATTATTAGAACTTTTTCATATATTACAACAAATCATCTCGGGTTTGCAGCCGGATTTTATTAAAAAGCGACAAGCTTTCGGCAACTAGCTCAGCAGCCATCATCAGGTCAATTATGTACCGGCGCTTGGTATTCGTAACGGCAAGATCGCCGGTACATAATTGACCTGAAGATGGCTGCTGAGCTAGTTGCCAAAGCTTGTCGCTTTTTAATAAAATCCGGCTGCAAACCCGAGAAGATTTGTTGTCATTTATTCGCCGGGAAAGCCTATACCCACATATTTTTCATATACGAGGCGCGTCCAGAAAGTATGTTCCGTTTCAATTTATCTCCGCTGCAGCGCTGCGATTGCAGTTCCTCACATGCGCTGTAGACGATGTGTATCAAGGGGAAGAACGTGCGCCATTTGGAGATCGCTGTCAGTTACGTACGCTTTGTTGTGCTTGTTTGAAATGTCGGTGTTGATTGAAAATCCAGCCGCCTGTGAAATCAGGTCTGTGATTCGGTTTCTGAATGCGAGGAAAGTGAAACCAAGTGAAATTTATCTGCAAATTTGCGATGTATACGGACCAAATGCGATGAGTGATTCGATGGTGAGAAGATGGGTCCGACAGTTCAATGGCGGGCGTAGTGATGTGCACGATGAAGAACGAAGTGGGCGTACACCTTTGGTTACAGAAGAACTGGCAAGACTTTCATCTGTTCTTACATCTCAAGTCTTTCCTTGGCGGTCATCACTTCACCAATGACGAAGAGCTGAAAGAAACTGTTTCCAACTGGTTGAAGACACAGGCGGCAGATTTCTATGAAGAAGGTATACAAAACCTGGTGCCACGCTATGACAAATGCCTGAAAAATTTCGGCAGTTATGTGGAAAAGTAGTTTAAGAGTTGTAGAATTGTTTGCAATAAAAATTTCTTCTGTATCTGTGTACAATTTCATTTTATTACCAAACGGAACTTACTTTCTGGACGCGCCTCGTATTATTAATCCCTTTCCCTGCCTTTACTCTCAACTGTTTTTCCGCTACATTGTTATAATTGATTAAGATTATATCTAGTTATATAGTTGAAGGACTTTTCCTTTCTCTTCGGTTCAGATAAATTAAGCATTTTTAATTTCCATGATTGTTTTTAGATCGTTGTCATTTCATGATCTAAAAGCCACACAGCATCTTAAATTATGGTCTGTTCTTTCCATTATTCAATTTTATTCTATTATTCCCCCTTTTTTTCCTTTCATGAAAGTACTGTCACGTCCTGAGATTTATTCTTGGCCCGCGACTTGGCACGCGTGGACTTAAATTTTTTTGGGAAAATTGATTGGGAGAGAGACAATTCCCCTCGCGACTGGTATAACATTACACAGACTACACTCGCTACTCGTCTGTCTGTCAGCGTTCGGTTAGTTTTCACAATTTTATGACAAAATAATTATTACGAATTCTGAAATTTCATCAAGATCTTTTTCATCGTTTAGTCATGAAACCGTAACAAACACAGATGTAGAATTATTTTCGAATTTATAATATTTCTCGTGTACATGCCTTCAGCAATCATCAAGCCGTTTGCATTAATTATTCATATACTTCCAGTTTTATATTTTGTTTAGCTCATTGCTAGAAAATATTAAAATGACTTCATCTTTCCAGTTTTGATTGTGTTTTTCGGACGATAATAACTGCCTATCTGCTTAAATCATTTATAACGGAACGTCAACACAGGACGACCACACTTCGCTTCAACGTTCAGTAATTTATGTCAAATAAAGAGAGAGATTAAAGGAATCATGTACGTCATCAGTACTATTTTTTTCTCTCTGGTTCGGCCTCCGAGGACCAAGTGGACACTGGCCACCACAGGTGAGCAGTGTGTTTCATGAGAGGGGTTCCTGCCCGAAGTCAAACCGGGCAAGTTAGGCCATGCGTAACTAAACTAATGGAGGAAATTCTATTTTGCCGTTTATCTGCCAAACGTGTAACTTTTTCTGCTATTTACGATATGTATGTTTTTATACGTGAAACCTGTAGCTAGTGAGGTGGTAATTAGGAACCGTCCCAGCTTTGACTTAGGTGACAGAGGGAAAACCGCCTGAAAACCGAGATCAAGACGGCTGGTACCAGGGCTCGTTCCCTGTCCCGTTGTACCTCCCCGATCCAGTCAAGGTTTTTTTTTCTTTGTGGCTATATATACCTCGTCTACGTAGAGGTGATTAGAGAAAAGATGGGACTGGGGACAAGGAACGGCAAGAAATTAGGGCATGGCCCTTTGAAGGAATCATCCCGGCATTCTCCTGGAATGGTTTGGGGAAACCATGGAAAAACCTAAACCTGGATGCTTGAACAGGGATTCGAACCGGCGTGCTCTCGAATGCGACGCCCGATCCAGTGACATGCTCCCTAGCGCCCTGATCCACACTAGCGGGTGTTATCGATCCTACATAGTAAAATTGTAGAAAAGTTATATCCGTACATAAATTTTACTACACAAAGAGTAGATACTTTGCACGCTGTAGATGACAGAGATTCCAAATTTGTAAAATTTGGAACTTTTTGTGTTTGGCTGTCTGCGCATCGAGAAAAATCTAACAGACGGACTTTAATAAAACGTCACATGGTAATTGCGTCGTGGATTGTCGCACATTATATTTTTCATCCAGATTATTAAACTACTTTTTGGTGGTACAGGATCCAAAACAGTAAATTTGGAAATTTTTTGTATATGTAGGTATCAGTCGATGCAACACGCAAAAATTAATCTACAGACTTTATCGAAACTGGACTTAGTGACAGCTTATGTTGTAAATTAAAATACAGGATCCTATCTATACAACTTAGTAACACAGTTCCCGATGACACCGGAGACAAAGCTGTAAATTTTGGAACCTTTATCAGTCTTCGTGCCTCATGGAAAAATTAGTCAATTAATTTCAGTGAATCTACACCTAGTGATGACGAATTTCATCGGATAACTTATGGGCTCCTTTTTATCCATATTATCATTATGTTTCGCCCACGATACAGAGGGCAAAACCGTTCATTTTGGGGTTTTTGTATGTATCTTTACGGATCAAACATATACGTATTATCGCAATGAAATTGTACATTTTGATAGCTTATTTGTGTATAGTGATAGCTTACTTTACGTTTAAATCTGACATCACACTATGAGAAATAAAAGGGTACGCTTATTTACTTGTTCTGTATTTAGAATCTAATTAGGTTAGAATATACGAAGCAGATAATTGAGGATGTGGATTGTAAGGGGCATGTTGAGATGAAGAGTTTAGCAGAAGATTGGAAGAGATGGAGGATTGCATCAAACCAGTCGAAAAAATGATGACCGCAAAAAAAAAAAAAAAAAAAAAAAAAAGAGAGAGAGAGAGAGAGAAAATCTATTAATTTAATATATTTTAGAGCAAGCCATCTCGTAGTTGAAAAGTTTAGTTTGATGTCCAACTCAGTATGTGATAAGTGTTGTTTTAGGGGCAAAAATAACTGTACTCAATATTCTGCATTCTGTGAATCTGTATGGATTGTTTTTATTTCACTTACATTTTTTATTGATTTTTATGGTTAATATTTCATTATATCATCGTTTGCCTACATTGTTAATAAATTATTTAATTCACTTTATTTGTGATCTAATTTTCCTACACACTCACTTTTCCCCTTTTTCTACCCATCTAATTATACCAAAATTTTAATTTTAAATTCTTTTGGTGTTTTTGATGAATTAATCATTACTTCCCTTTGTAATTTATTTCACTCTTTGACTCCATTACCTACGAAACAAAATTTTTGCACCCTTAAGGATTCCTAATACACCACCATATTCGAGCAATGTCCAAACCGAAGTTCTGTAACCCGATTCCCTCATTTCTCTTATACATCCCTTTATCACTCTCTCCATGAAATGAAGGATTTTGATATCTTTTCCTACACCTGCCCTATGTGTCCTGCCCAGTGTAGTTTATTATCAAATGTTATGCCAAGATATACACAATTCAAATAGTCAATAAGCATTTCCTTCCTCATTGATATAATCGATGAGAATCTCGACATGTGTTATGTAGGTTAATTTTTTTCTATTTTCAAACGCTATTTAAGTGATATTTACTCTTAATTTTGATTCATCACGAAATTTATTCCATATTTTAGTAAATTAATTGTAGTTTACAAGTCGAAGCAAAATTCACATCAGCCATAACTACTGTTAACTAAGAGTTAAAAACAATGATAAAAATACGTTCAAATCTGCAGTAAACACAGTGTGCATTGATGCTTCGATTCAGTTAAGGAAGTGATTTAACAGAGTTTACAGGTGGAAGTGAGTCCGCTTATGATATGTCTTGAGGAGGTGGCGGTGTTTTGGTTTGGGTGTACGTCTTTAAGCCGTCGGGTTTCTTGGCGAGTCTGACCGATCAATGTCCTGCAGTGTTCCTCCCACTGCACACTGCAGCCAGCCATAACCCTGTCCCACAGAAACACTGAGTCCGCAATGCGTAAACACCACACCACAATCCCTCTCTGCAATACTACAGTACAGTACAGTACACCCACATCAAGTATTCAAAACATGTAACGCTATATATATTTAGAGTTATTACAAATGACTAGCCACAAAGCCCGTCAAAAATGACTGGTTTATCGGAATGTTCTAGCAAATTAGTTTCTTTTTAGTTGCTTACTTAAATAGAATTGTTATAAAATAAAGATCAATGTGCTGTAATTTCTGTAGCAAAAAGTTTCAGTTGTCAACTTGAATGACCCCAGTGAAAACGAAGGATGCTAAAAATAAATCTTAACAACTTACGTTATGCCACGTAATGTTAGTTTTAATTTTGGTTTAGCCCGCATACATACCGATCAACTTGGAACTTCTCTCATTCAAACCAAGTAATGATTTCAGTAAAAATAAAAAGCTATTAAAAATTAATATGCAAATTTAAACAAAATTCATGCTTTTCTTCAGTGTTGTAGCAATTCATTTCTTATCATTTGTTCAAATAAATTGAATTGTTATAAAATAAATGCAATTCCTAGAGCCTGGCGCTGTAACAAAAGGTTTCGATTGCTATCCGGGTCCAGGTTACATTTTAAACCTACCCATATGCGGGAATAGTTTACATCGTGATACATGATATCAAAACATGACATACTGCATATGAAAGCTGCTTAAATATCTGATAATAACCAAATTCAACGTGCTTTTGCTGTGGTAAGGTTCATTTTTTTTATTCTGGTCCAGGCTGAATTTCAACCTAACCACCATCTCGGCTAATACTGCCGCTACAAAATCAAAGCTTCAATCACACGTGACGTCATTATCGAAACATAAACTTGACCCCCACATACTACGCTAAACTTGCAGCCAGAAAAACAATACTTCAATCACACGCATATTAATACATGTACTATATCACATTTTAGTGTTAATAATGCTTCGCGATATAAACTAAATAAAAAATCTGTATGGGTTCTTTAAGCTTCCTGTTTTTATATTCGTGATTCAGATAGATAACATAATATTTGAATGGCTGACATAGTAACATGCGGCTGATATATGGCATCAGTAAAGTAAAGGAATTAATTGAACTGCATCACTTTCGCCACCGTGCCATTTCCGTGATGGATGCCGCATAGCGAAAATTTCGTAACATTTTTTCACTTGGTCCAGATCGTATTTCAACCTAACCACGATTTCTATGACAAAACGAAACTGTTTAGATTGAAATGATCCCTGTACCGATCATTAATTTTTATGTTATTTTTGCAGTGCTGATAGCATTTCGCAGTTGCTCAGCCTTATAAGCATATAATGATTGATTATTATTTATTATTTCGTATCAGAAACATACAATTACACAATTACAGTCATCAAATTATACTGGACCAGTACTTGGCCACTTCCAGTGCATTTTCTGAGGCCTCATACAGTTCAGCTGCCGAACAGGATGCTGGACACAGTTGACACTGGAGCATGTGCTGGACAGTCTGGTCCTCATCGCAGTCGCACTTGATATCACTGATCTCAGTATAGCCCCATCTTGCTAAATTCACTTTGGATCTGCCCACTCCTGATATCAGCCTATTCAAAGATTTCCATGTCAACCATCCCTTGTCATAACCAGGTGGCAAAGATTCAGACACTCTTCCCCAGCCATGCGGAAGGGGAGCCTTAGCTTCCCATAGTTGTAACCTGGCTTCTTCAGTTGTTGTTGTAAGTTCCTGAGATATTCTTAGGAAACTTTTCCTGGACTTAAGTCTTTGCCTGTGAGGGATATACCCATATAGTGGATGAGATTTTTCATGGTTCACTTTCCTCCTTTCTTTTGTTCACTGCTATTTCCCTTCGAACAGAAGGTGGTGCTATTCCTGCGAGACGGTGGAGCCATTCGACTGGAGTTGATTTTAAGCAGCCTGTTATGATTCTGCACGTGTCATTAAGTGCAATGTCTACTTGTTTGGCATGGGTTGAACTGTGCCATACGGGACAGGCGTACTCTGCAGCCGAATAACATAGTGCTAAGGCAGAAGTTCTAATTGTTTCAGGTTGGCTGCCCCACTGCGATCCAGCCAGTTTCCTTATGAGATTGTTCCTACTGGAAACTTTCAGCTTGGAGTTCATGCAATGTTTCCTGAATGTAAGTGATCTGTCAAGGGTCACTCCTAGATATTTTGGAGTATCACAGTGTTCTAGTTCGACCCCCGACCATGTTACCTTTAACCTACGATTTGCTTCTTTATTTCTTAGATGAAAAGCACATACTTGTGTCTTCGTAGGATTTGGTTTAAGCTGGTTCGTGCTATAATACCTTGACAAATCTTCCAGAGCGTTGGTAAGGGTGCTCTCCACTGATTCAAAGTCTTTGCTCTGTGAGACCAGAGCAAGATCATCAGCATACACGAAACTCCTGCATTTGCGTGGTATAGGCTGATCATTGGTATATATGTTAAACAATAATGGGGCTAGCACACTTCCTTGGGGTAGACCATTCTTCTGTGGCCTCCAACGGCTACGCTGACCTTGGAAGTCAACAAAGAATCTGCGGTTCTGCAGAAGAGTAGCAATGAACTTACTAAGAATAAAATTCCTGGTCAGATTGTAGAACTTGACTAGTAGCAGCTGATGGTTGACGGTGTCATACGCTGCTGACAAATCAACAAATACCACCCCTGTTACCTTACGAGCTTCAAATCCATCTTCTATAAACTGCGTGAGGTTTAGTAGTTGTCCTGTGCAATTTTTACCCGGGCGGAATCCAGCTTGTTCAGGAATAAGCAAAGGATCAACTACAGGCAACAGCCGGTTTAAGATCATTCTTTCAAGCAGTTTGTAGAGGTGACATAAAAGTGCAACAGGTCTAAAATTCTTTGGACTGTTTCCTTCTTTGCCAGGTTTAAGCAAGGCGATCACTCGGCTCTTCCGCCATATCTTTGGAATTTGACATTTACTCATACAGTTGTTAAAGAGCTGAAGCATCCACTTCTTTGTTGTTAGACCAAAGTGCTTAATTTGTTCTGTCCTAATGTCATCCAGGCCTGCTGATTTTCCATTTTTGCAATTTCTTATAGCCTTATCCAATTCTTCCATGCTGAATGGTATTGTGAGGTCATTATTCTCCTCTTGGCCTTCTTTCCGCAGTATGGGCATTTTGGACTTGTGATTAGCTTTGCCATTTAATAGCAGTTGGTGTGCTATTTGGTTGGCGGTAACATTATAATGAGTTTTGGTCTTAGTTGGATCATTGTTTAGATGCTTCAGTAGTCTCCATGCTTTATGGCTGTCCCTTGCCAAATCTAAGTCTTCAACAGTTTTAATCCACTGATTCCGCTTTGTCTCTTTAATAATGGAAATGAGTTTGTTTCCTGCTTCCACTGTTGCTTCACCAAAAGGATCTTCTGTAAATAAATTGTTGTATTCTTTAAGTAGAGCAGCTTGTTCTGATGTGAGACCGGGGATGTAAGATGTCCTACAACCACGAGGGATAGACATTCTGGAACATCTCTTTACAGCCGTGGTGAAGATGTCATAGCATTCTGGTGTTGGTTCTATTGAAAGAACTTCGGAATCCAATAGTTCTGAGAATTCAGACCAATTTGCCTTTTTGAAGTTGTATCTTCTACGGAAAGGTACTTCCTGTGGTCTGACTGCGGCATATATTTGACACATTATTGGTCTATGCTGTGAGTTGGGTATTGGGGAACAGACAGATTTAATGCACTGGTGGCTAATACTGCTACTACTGAATATGAGGTCAGGGTTGAAACCACGCCTCCACCGACCACTGTTGAATGATGCAGGTAGTTTTGCATCATGGATTAGAGAGAGGTGATTTATTTCAGCCCATTCTTGTACTGCAGTCCCATTCTCATCTTCATGGTCATAGCCCCAAACATTGCTATGACTGTTGAAATCACCAATCACGATCTGTATGTCTTTATTATGGAAATTATGTGGTTTGTTGACAGTGAATACAGCACCAGGTGGTTTATAAAAAGACGAAATGGTACAGTTCGTCATTTCTAGAGTGAGAATTTCAATGTCATTTTGTTCCGTGAATGCAGTGGACATTACTTGTACATCTGGACGTACAAAGATTGCACTTCCGTATTGATTATGAGGTCTTTCTATAGCGAGATGCATTCCGTTTATTTTTGGTCTACGCATTTCATAACCTCTGTGTGTTTCCTGTACGCACAGTATATGGCACTGATATTGACTGCATAGGTCTTGTAGCAGTTCTTCCTTGGCTGGTGACATGCCTTCTATGTTAACAGAGATGATTGTTAATTGTGGCCCTGAAAAGGGCTTGGGTAGTAATGTTTCTGGTGTGAAAGGATTAGCCGTCAGGACATTTCGATTCATTCTCTGACGTTGCCCAGGGTACGCCTGATTGCTATTCTTCGCTTGGTCGCTTAACATTGCAATCTTCGAGGAGGCTCCTTTCAATAATGATTGATATATCGATTTGAACGCAATACATACTTTTATTTTAGTGTTATGACAGTTAATTTATTAGCGGATCTTAGAATTGTTATTAAATGAAGTGCATAACCAATAAAAAATCGCGTAAACCGTGAGGTTATTGCGCGACGTCACAGATTGACGTCATGCCATTTAAGGTGACGTCATACATGACAGTTAGCTTATTATATTAATAGATTGAAGCTATTTCACAAATTTTCCCCTCTCGCCCTGAGGCTACTCCATGATTTGAACTGTGGAGTAGTTGATTTCACTGCCCCTGAAACAGCTGTTTCATTTCTCGAATAAATAACAAACTTATTATATGGTGGAGCAGTTCGGAATTAACGTTCTCATTCAGAGACCTTCTTAAAATCCACAAATTTAAATATGATGGAAGAAGTTGGAAGACTCGATTAGGGAAACAATTAGACAAGGCAGAGAACACTGGATTTTGTGAAAATGAAGGGACGAGTTATTTTGTAACGGGTAACGGGATTCACTGGAAGAGAAGAGGAGGGAAAAGAGAGTCATGGCACTATACAAGGCGTATAATGGTGATGAGGCAATTAAGGATATTAGAGAACTAGTTAGCAGAGTTGCACGGAAGGGAAGAGATGACCATGACTACAAGCAGTCACTCGATTTCAGGCACAAGGGTGTGGGAAGACATTCTTTCGTAAGTAAGGGGGTAAAGGATTGGAATAAAATACCAAGAGAAATGATGAATAACCTATTAAAAAAGGTAAAATAATTTAAATTTTAAATTACTAGAGGGAAATAGTTGGTAAGAAAATGAAAGGGGTAAATTGGGTGTGTAGGAAAATTGCCACCGGAGCAATCATTCCATCGCAATTAAATTAAATTAAGTGCTGGAATGTTGGCAATACTTGTGATGAGTACTGGACCATGGCATAGGGATCTGTGACAACAACTAAATCTGCACTGTATGAAACAATCATCTGTTCACTTTATTTTAACCAACTTCTTCGTTGGTATCGACTCAAGTAGTGTTTTCTTTCCTCGTAATATTGGTAAACCAGAAACATAGTTGTATCATGGAATCACATACTGCAACCTTGTCATTGATCGGAGTGTTTACGGAAATTGTCCAGTAGTATAGAGCACCTATTTCCAGTGTTAAATATTACATTTTGATGTGCCAGATGTTGGATATTATTTTTATCTATATTTGCGACGAATATTATATGCTGGTAATGATCTTCATACACACCTGTATAATCTAAATGTGATTTTTTACTGCCAATTCCTTCATTGTTTGATATATATTATCCAGAGCCATCGTTTATAACTTATTAAAAAATTTTCAAATAAAAATTCTTCAATCTTACATACCTGAAATCAATTGCTAGTTTGCAGTCAAGGTAATAGCTTCCCCCTCACAAGTATTAACGTTTCTCCAAAATATCCGTCCACCACTCATCGCCAACGTATACCTTACACACCGACTTCCGTCTTGAAGTGACTCCCGACCCAGCTCCTGTATTTCATCATCTGCTGACTGTGTTCTACGGTAATTTCAATAAACAAATTTATCTATATACATGGATAGTGGCAGAAGACACAGCAGTCTTCCAATAAAACGTCATGTTTTAAGGAAGCTACTCCCGGAGAACCAAAGTAATACAAATCTAGCTGCCGTCCTTTGCACCCCCACCATTTACTGTATTCCATACACAAAATGTGAATGCCATACTTCCCCAGCATCCCCGAGCAATGGTCTGACACCAATATTCTGTATCCCAGTTCTCTCACTTGTCTAGTACATCCCCTCATCATTCTGTCCAATAGTCACAGCACTTCGAAACCTCATCATTCCCACTGAGTTTACTGGCGAAGTTACGGCTAGGTATTAACACTGGCAATCCTCACAACCCTCTACAACCATACAAAAGTTTCTTCTTAGCATTTGGCTTTACGATTCTTCGACATCGAGTTCATGACTGGGAAGGAATTAGGCCATTCCGGCATTGCTCTGGAGTTATTTAGGGAAACAATGGAAAACCCAAATCTGGATGGTCGGATGGGTGTTTTAACTCAGTTTGACCACAATACCAGCAAAACGTTTCGTATTCTGTCTTTGTGTCTAAAATGAAATACTCTCATTCGGATTTATCAATTTGATTCATTATTATTAGACATTAATGCCGTTGAGGTCAGTGTTTAATCTCAAATTATTGGTAACTATACAGTTCCTTTTTCTTTATTTATCACCTTCCTTTCCTCTTCCCAAAACCTATTTATACGCTCAGTGCGTACCTGTTTCCTTTGTTTTGTACATTTTGTTCCTGATTTTATCTGTATTTTCATTTTCGTGTTTATAATTTTGTTCCTGAATTGTTCCCGTTTTTGTCATATCCTTACTGAACCCTGCAAGATTTAAGTCCTCTTCTATTTCCTGGAACCAACTGGTTTTCCTGATTGAGCCATCTACCACATCAAAGATCCTCTTTGTGAGTCTAGTGTTGTTCATTCTCTATAAATGTCCATAGAATTGTAATCGGCGTCCTCTGATCATACCTGTCAGTCTATCTGTATGTTCGAATAGTTCTTCCGTTGGTCTTTTCATCCATAGGCAGTCTTTCTGCATTGCTCTAAAACAATTTCTGAAGATTTTCAGCACAACTCTCCACTGCATAGAGTCCCAAATCGTCATCGTTTCTAATGAACCCACTTGATCTATTTATCCTAATTCCAAACATGCTTATCTAAATTTTATTACTAACATCAAACATGCATTAACAGCGATAAATGCTGTGGTGAGGTTATTTGCAAGACGTTTCTTAACATTTGTGTATGACCTGCCTAAAGATTTTTTTTAACTGCTTTACGTCTCTCAACAGCGAGGTCCTTAGAGACGGGAAAGGATGGGGGAGGGGGCAAGGATGGGGGGCAAGGAATAGGAAGGAATTCGGCCATGGCCTTTTGAAGGAAGCATCCAGGCATTTGCCTGGAGTCATTTGGGAAACCATGGAAAACCCAAATCTGGATGCCCGGACGGGGATTCGAACCGCCGTCCTCCCGAATGCGAGGCGAGAACGCTAACCGGTACACCGCCACGCTCGGTCTGCCTAAAGAGAATTGACATATTCCTGGGTAAATATTTCTGCTATGTTACGTGGTGGATGGAGAGCTGTGTGTTATTTACACGCTGTCTGTTTGCGCTTTATGAGCGGTGCGTGCGTGAAACGCTAATGAGCGCAACGCACCTCTGGCGCGTCCTGGTGAACTTCGACATTACCTGTTGTCACAGCAACATTTTTCGTGTCTGTTTAATGTCGTCGGTGGAAGATACGTGTCAAAATATCACGCACAGCGGATATTTGGCTTGTCTGTATGCAAAACCGGGATCCAATTTCTGAACGCAATTCGTCATTTGACACCCGTGCCGGCTCGGCACCAACGTGTGATGAGGATTTAGATCTGCTCTTCACGTTCTACACACCCTGGAAATGGAGAGAAATGTAGACACGTTTCCAGTTTGTTGGCCTACCGTACATTTTCAGTGCAGTATACCCAGTGATACAACCGTCGCAAATACCGTCCGCATTATCATTAGTCACGTGGACAACGACGCGGGGAAAGACTGGGGGCGATGAACAGGAAGGAATTCAGCCATGACTTTTAGATGGAACCATGCCGGCATTCGCCTGAAAGCTGAGTGGATGGAGAAGGATTCGAACCCGCATCCTGCCTAATGCAAGGCTAGAGCTGCCAAAACTGTCATAATTTAGTTGTATCACTTTCCGTTACATTGGTACAATTTGCTGGGTTGTTTTTTTTTGGGGGGGGGGGGGTTCTGTCATCTCTGCAGCTGTTCCCTCTCTAGGGTCACGGAGGTAGAGTTCTTCAACTCCCAGCTGACCTCGGCACTAGACACAGATGTTACCGGGCCGGCGCCACGCTCTGGTTAATCAAGTCTAGCGACACACTCTCCGTGAAGCTAATTCCGGCATACGTACTTCGTATCTACGATAAAATTAAACCAAAGATCTCAGTGTTTTTTGATTGTTATTATGATTTGATATTGCAATGAAATCAGGGACTGAATACCGTTTATTTCTATTTAAAACACATAAAGAAACTTGTAATACATAATATTTAGAGTTTGTGTAAACTGAACCGTGTTACATGTTCATTAAACTAAATGCGATGGAGCACATGCTCTAGTAGCAATTTACCTAGTCATCTGTTTACCCCCTTTATTATTATTATTACTGGCGAATTCTCCCAATAAATGGAAGACGTTAAGAAAATGACTCAGTCAAGTTTTCTTTGAGTTCTTCTTGTTGTTCCAGTAGGCTTTCATTCTTTCCGAGAAAGCTTGTTTGCGTTCGTCCGACCACTTTGGTCTGTATTGTTTTTGTTTTGGTTGCTCAGTTGTAACTTCCCATTTGTCTACTTTGTGTCTGAAGGTGTCTCTTTCTACGATGTCTCTTGCTCCTATGTTTGCACTTTTAAGATCCTTTCGAATTACATTCAGCCAAGGTGTTGGATTTTTAAGTGAAGTTACATAATCAATTATCTTTTTTGTCAATCGATTTTCTGGTAGCCTCTTAAGGTGACCAAAGAATTTTATTCGCCTTTTCTTGATGTCAATTTCAATATTTGAAAACTTTTCTGTTGTTTTTATTTATTGTAGTCTGCAACCATCTTTAGTGAGTCTTGCTCCTAGAATTTTTCTATTGATTTTTCTCTCTACATTTTTTATTTATTCAAGGTCACGTTTTCTGTTAAGTGTTAACGTTTTACTTGCATAGAGGACTGTTGGTTTTATGACTGTGTTGTAGTGCTGAAATTTGGTCTTTCGTAACATGAATTTTTTGTTGTAAAGATTTTGCACTAACCCTAACCCTTTTTTTACTTTTCGGAGGCGATTTCGCTGCGAGATATTCTCAAAGCCTGTCGGTTCGATGAATTCTTCGAGGTATTTAAAGTATGGGACCCTGTTGATTTTACCGTGTTTTGATTAATTGACTTTCGGGTTTTGCCGCGTTGTTTATTTCATTACCTAAGCTTTCGGCTGGTATCCTCCAGCCTTCGTCAGAGATACTGTTTATGTTAATCACGAACAAAGATGGCCGTGGATGTATGAGGAATCGAATTACCGTGTTTTGTTCTCAAACTTGCTATTATTATTATTATTATTACGATGTTATATACTTCGTGTGTAAGTTTCCCTATCCATATATTTTTACCATTTACGAATTTTAATGTTAATTTATTTCAGCGTATATGGTAAATTATTCATCATTTCCCTTCATAATTTATTCCAATCCGTGACAACTTTATCCACAAAATATAATTTTCCCACTACATTATCCATGAATCAAATGCCAGCTTGTGCTCATGGTCATTTTTTACCTTCCACGCAGTGGTCCTAATTCGTCGAACAATATCCCTCCAAGACCCATCACCAACATACACTCCCAGCACTCTCTGCACCCTCCTCCTGTATTCGAATGACTCCCAACCCAGCTCCTTTATCATATTAATTATTGTACTTATTGAGTTCTACGGTAATTTCCACAAACAAATCTAGCTGCAGTCCTTTGCAGGCCCTCCAACTGCCGTAATTGATACCCAGAAGATGGGTCCCAAACTACACCACCATATTCAAGCAATTGTCTGCCCAAAGGTTTGTAACCCAATTCTCTTATGGACTTTGGTACATCCTCTCATCACCCTCTCCAGTAAATGTAGGATTTTGAATCCTTTTCCTACCACCTGACCAATGTGTCACGGACAATTGAGTTTATTATCAAATGTTTTGCGAAGAAATTTTCACTTCTTGTTTTTGATCCTATACCGTTATTTATGTAAAATATGTCCGAAAAAGTAAGGATAAAATGACGGGGAAGCCAACACGATACCATTCTACCACTGAACCTGTCTTATGAAGAGAACCAATTTGAAACATGTTTAAAAATATAAAATAGCTAATGGGGGGTAATTCATTGTGGGAGTCTACATAGCATAGTACCTCCGAAAGATTTTTGTTTATGGTTTAAAATTATATCACTTTCTGGGGACACCTTACGTCAATACAGTTTTGTATACAACGTTTTTGGGTTTTTTCTGTCAATTCCTAAGATAAATAGCCTTCGTGGGTTGCAAACCTGTGACATGAGCTAGCTACATATAACTGCCCATAGGAAAAGCAAGTGTTTTCTAAGTGTACACCTTTAACTTTCGGTGCTTAACTCTGGGTTTTGTTGATAGTCATCGCATGCACCGCAAATCCACATCTATACTATATAATAAGTTGTGTCTGCACATGGAATTTATAAACACATCATACACAAACTGACTGCTATAGAAACAAAGCCCGAGTAACCAATATAACATTACACACGATATCCGTCTGTCTGTCACCGTTCTTTTAGTTTTCAAAATTTCATGAAAAAATATGTTATTTATTCACAAAAAAGACCTTATGTTCTTCCTAATGATAAGTAGTATTTACTTGTCAAGTTTGGTCGTGGAAACGTAACAAACAGATAGATGGAGTTACTTTCGCATTTATAATACTAGTGTAAATGTCATCTAGCAAAATTAGAAATTTCAGTGCTGAAGAGTGCAGCTGTTAAGAGGGTGTGACAAACGGACAATTAAGGAAATGCAACAAGATTCCGTTACTCACTCACAAGGGACAAAACCCTAAACGATTGCAACTGGAGGGCGGATGATTATTGATTGATTGAAGGAAAAATACCAGCCGAATTGAAGACCGCCAACGTAAGTCCAGTGTTCAAAAGTGGGAATGTTAATGATCCTCAAAATTATAGGCCGATCTCGTTAACTTCAATATTTTGCAGGATTTGGAACACATCATCTATTCAAACATCATGCGGTTTTTGGATGAAGATGAGCTTCTAAACCCAAATCAACATGGATTCAGAAAAGGCAGATGCTGCGAAACACAACTTGCCCTCTTAATTCACGACTTGAGCCGTATTATAAATGGGCAATCCCAGGTTGATTTAGTTTTATTAGACTTCAAAAAAGCTTTCGACACTGTGCCTCACACTAGGTTACTTAGGAAACTTCGCGGTTACGGTATATCTAGACAAATATGCGATTGGGTTGCAGACTTTTTGAAGGACAGAACACAGTGTGTAGTTCTCGACGGTAAGCGTTCATCACTTGCCGTAGTGAGGTCCGGGGTTCCCTAGGGAAGCATTATAGGGCCTCTGTTGTTTCTCATATACATTAATGATTTGTGCGACATAATAAGGGGGATGAAAATATTATTTGCCGATGATGCTATTATTTATCGTGAAATCACAATCCAGGACGACTACGCTTTGTTACAAGACGATATTATGAAAATAATTGTGTGGTGTAAAGATTGGCAGTTGGAATTAAACGCTAAAAAGTGCCAAGTCATGCGTGTAAGTAAAAAGGATACACTATTTAGCTCTGGATATACAGTTAATGGTACTGCCCTTAGAACGGTAGATTCCACTAAATACCTAGGGATAACAATTCGTAATAATTTGTCGTGGAATGAGCATATCGAGAATGTAATTGGGAAAGCAAATCGTATGCTTAGATTTCTAGGTCGTAATTTAAAACAATGCACTCCGGACGTTAAATCAATTGCGTACAAGTCACTAGTGAGGCCTCACTTGGAATATTGTTGCTCTGTATGGGGTCCCCATCAAAAGGGATTAATGGAGGCATTAGAGATGGTCCAAAGAAGAGCCGCCTGATTCGTGACAGATATATATAGTTGGAGGGAAAGCGTAAGTGCGATGTTGAAGGAGTTAGGTTGGCCAGACCTGGAGCACCGAAGGCGTTGCTCTCGACGAAAGCTAATTGAAAAATTCTCGACTGAAGTATTTCGGAATGACAGCAAACAAATATTGCTACCAGCAACATTCATATCTCGGAATGACCACGAAAATAAGGTAACAGAAATCAGGGCCAGAACCGATTCATTTCTCTACTCATTTTTTCCACGAGCGAATAGCGAGTGGAATAGAAAGGATTTACCGGGCGAGTAAACACAAAATCGGACAGGAGTAGCTTCCGATAAAGCACTCCGGCCATCCTGATCTGGGGTTTCCAGATCACTCCAGGCGAATGCTGGGATGGTTCCTCACAATAGCCCATGGGCGCCACCTGCCATATCCCGTATATCCCTTCCAAACCATTACCTTTCCTGATAGGTGCAATGCACCCTCCGCCAAACACTTTTAGTGAATCGCGGAGTAATAGTAATAGTAAATAGTATCGTTAGAAACGTGTTACTGGGATCTACAGCAACGGTGCTACGTCGTTAGTTGGTAGCGACACCGCTGCTTTTAACGTTCAGATTTCTCCGACGGGCGCGTTGCCGTAATTGGCGACCTCAAAGGGCGCCCTGTGTTTAACACAGATTAAAAACCCACCGCAGTCACGACAGCTATCGACCCGCTCTCCAAACACGTTCACCCAACACCGCGCAAACTACACACAAAGGGACGGCACACAGTAGAAACGTATGTTTACTGCCTATCTCCACGCACACTGGAACATCACCGAACCTGTATCTGACAGAGTTTTGTGAGCACAGTGGTGGCTCAAGTAACAATCAGCTTCTATCCGAAACCCCACCAAAAGGCGACCAGTATTTCTTGTGTGCATCGCGTTCAACGTAAAATTGAAACTAATTCGTTAGATTTCTCAGATTTTTGACGTTACGTCAAAATGAAACATGTCTTACTTTAATCTTGTAATACATTAATCAAAATCCTGTAAAAATCCAACCAAAAGTTTTTGCTTGAGTCTCGTTCAACCAAGTTGTAGGTAGGGAGACAGGCACAATTAAAAAAAAAAAAAAAAAAAATTAAAAAAAAACCTTGATTCCATCTCAGTTGTTTATTAATAGTACCCCCAATTAATGTTCCTATATTCTTCTTCTTTTAGTTATCAATCCGAAGATTGGTTTGTAGCAATTCTCCACATATGCTGTTTCTCTGCCACAGCTGCTGCATTTCACGTCATACATAATTTGATTCATGTAGCTTCATCTAAAGTGGTTTGTTCTTTTTACATTTCCTTCAATAATCACCGATATTTCCATCAAATATTTTAAGCTTACAGACTTTTTGCTAACATTTGATTACTAGATTCTCTACAGAAAATTTCAAACTTTACACAAAGGTCCAGTATCAAATGACGGATTTTAACTATTAGACATCTTATATTTCCGCAGAAAAGGAAAAATTAATATTTTCACTGATCAGCCAGAACATTATGACCACCTAACTAATAGCCGGTATGTCCGCCTTAGGGGACGCATAACAGCGGCAACTCGTCTTGGCATGGAAGCAATGAGGCCTTGATAGGTCGCTGGAGGGAATTGGCACCACATCTGAACAGACACGTCATATAAGTCCCGTAAATTTTGGGGAGGGGGGCGACGAGCTCTGACGCCACGTTCAATCACATCCCAGATGTGTTCGATCGGATTCAGATCTGGTGAGTAGGGGGGCCAGCACATCAATTGCAATCTCGCCACTGTGTTCCTCGAACCACCCCATCACACTCCTGGCCTTGTGCCATGGCGCATTATCTTGTTGAAAAATGCCACTGCCGTTGGGAAACATGGTCACCATGATGGGGTGTAAGTGGTCTGCAATCAGTGTACGATACTTATTGGCAGTCACGGTGCCAGGCACGAGCTCCACTGGGCCCATGGATGCCCTCGTGAATATTCCCCAGAGCATAATTAAGCCGCCGCCAGCTTGTCTCCGTCCCGCAGTACAAGTGTCAAGAAGCTGTTGCCCTAGTAAACGACGAATTTACACCCTCCCATTAGAATGATGAAGAAGGTATCGGGATTCATCAGGCCATGCAACGCTCTGCCACTGCTTTCTCGGCGTTGTGTATAAATGAAATGTCGTAGAGAAACTAGCCGAGTGAGAACGTTTGTATAATGCCGCGTTCCCACGACGTCGTGTAACGGAGGCCAGACAAAGTGTAGGGACGAGCGAGCGCCGCAGGTTAGCCCTCGCTACCTCGCCGCCACCTCCCCACCACGTTGCATAGTTTCGTTTGGCACAGAGCACTTTACAGCTACCTCTGCTGCAAACCGATGGCATCAACGCACTAGAGGTGGGCAAAGTGACTCAATAAAAAGAGGGGTGTTCATTTGATCACTCCACGAAAAGAACTAGTTCTTTTGAACAGCTCACTAGCTCAGTTTTATTTGAAACCTTTTTTTTTTTTTTTTTTTTTTTTTTTAGGTCTCATCCTTTCAATCGACTTTGATGCAATTAGTAGACCTTTTTTTTTTAGCTCTACAGTCCACAAAACCCACGTGAACAAGCACTTCTTGATCTTCGGAACTAGCCGACTTATGACCGACTCACCTAGAAGAACTACCGATCACTTTTAGTGAGCGACTGCTCACTTGCTCTTTTAAAAGAATTACTCTAAGGAACTGATTCACTCACGAGCGACCCATATCTACAACACACCACTAAATACGCCTGTGATGTTTACCGACAGAGAGTGGGTAGCGGCGTGCCATGTCCGCCAGCAGAGGCGGCCCCGTTCCTATGGTGAGTTGTGAGGTATCCACTGGGACAGCCTCCGTTTGACGACGGCGTGGGAACGGACCTTTACACGACGTTTCGGTGGTCGTATTCTCTGCCGCCATTGTCAAGTGACTGCTGCCTGTGGGTGATGTAGTTGCTTATATATCGCGCGGAACCTTTAAATGCTGGTGGGATTGTTGGCGTTGATTGTTGGCGTTGACTGTTGCCGTTGACTGTTGCCGTTGACTGTTGGCCTTGATTGTCGGCGTTGATTGTTGACATGGCAGATAGAGGAGCTATTCACAGTTCCGATATAATCTCATTTTCTGTATCAATAGTTTCCAGGCTTTCGCTGGGTTTCAACTAAGCGAAGCCTGGAAGCGAAGCCTGGAGACTATTGATACAGAAAATGAGATTACATCTGAACTGTGAATAGCTCCCCTATCTGCCCTGCCAACAATCAATGCCAACAATGAATGTCAACAATCGACGCCGACAATCAACGCCAACAATCAACGCCAACAGTCAACGCCAACAATCCCACCAGAATTTAACGGTTCCGCTAGATATATAAGCAACTACATCACCCACAGGCAGCAGTCACTTGACAACGGGGAAACGGGATCGCCAGCAAAATCGCACCAAGAAGCTGCACCTAAATGGAGAAGAGATCGAGTGGTCTGCCACTGTCAAATACCTCGGTGTCACTATGGACTCCCGGTTAAACTGGAAAAGCCACATCGAGGACACTCGACGAAAAGCTAGGCTCAAAGAACTGTACCCGATCCTCAATCGGGACAGGTCATTATCAGCCAGTACCGGAGTCAGTATATAAAGCAGTCTAGTTCGCCCGGTAATTGAATATGCGTGCCCGGTGTGGGGCTACGTATCAAAAACAAGGTTGGGCAGACTGCAAACAATGCAAAACAGAGCGCTTCGGCGGGAACTACATGTCCCGAACCGGTTCCCAACAGCCGACCTGCATGAAGCCGCAGGTGTCCCGCTGCTCCAAGGAAGAATATTGGCGATTGCCAAATCCTTCTACAGAGCTGCAAGAACGTCTACAAATCCACTAATTGCAAATCTCGGACAGTATAACAATGCATATGACAAACACGAAAGGCCATTGGCCATCCTAAGAAGAAATTAAAACAATGAAAGAGCGAAATTAAAGACATACCAATAACAAAAGACACCCAACCTGAAAGTCTGACGGAAATGTTCAGAGACAAAACCTTCACCTAAACTGCTTGTGAATATAAAAGCAGAAATTGCTCTCGGGTGGCGGCCACAGGCAGCAGTCACTTGACAATGGTGGCAGAGCTTACGACCGCCGAAACGCCGTGCAGCACAACGTTCTCACTCGGTACGAATATTGGTTGTAAGTACTCTCCGTTCCGGATACATTATTAGAGCGCGTGATAGTGCATATTGCTACTAGAACCGTGATATTACCCGCGGTAACAGAGGGACGCGTGGAGATTAGAGTACCGTTGCTCACGTGTGACTACAGTAATGAGCCATCTCCGCTGGAGCCGGCAGCTTCCTGCGCCGGCTACTCGCCAGAGTTTCGATCAAAGTGCTTCCGACGCCGTCCGATGAGCTGCCACTCGGCGCGTCCTTTGATCCTCTCGTCCTAATGAATATTCACCGCCCCCGCCGTCCGCGGAGATTAAAGAAAGGGATGGCCAGCTAAAAGGAACATAATGTCCGATATACTGACTGGCTGCTGGAATTACCTCCCGCACGTCCTCCAAAATCAGGAGGGTAACGGTACGATCATTACTACAGTGTGTCGCATTTCGTATCACACTTCATGTCGTATTTCTTGTGTTCGGTCTGACTTTTATTTTATTAAACTTTTATTTAAATAATAAGTAAACTTGTCTGACGATTAATTAACATTTATTAAAGTTCCATCATATGCTTTAACTCCGAAGATTGCAGGTTCTTTTATCAATAACTTCACGTTCCAACTCGTGTCTATGCTCTCACGCTAGCTCTCGTTGATAGCCAACTGTTACCATAGCAACCTCTTACTGACAGAGAGTAATCTATAAACCCTTGTTCTTCGTTCTGCCACAACCCCTCCCAAGTTTACCATATATTTAAAAGTAAAAAATTATGGTAAACTTTATATGAGGTTGGACGTAAGAACTTTGCATTATTCGGGATCTTTTTTACAGTAAATGATCACAATTTGCATTCTTATAACTAATAGCACACAGAACAAAACAAAATCCCAATGTCCTGTCACGGTCGCCATGTCGCATTTCGTATCACACTTCATGTCGTATTTCTTGTGTTCGGTCTGATTTTTATTTTATTAAACTTTTATTTAAATAATAAGTAAACTTGTCTGACGATTAATTAACATTTATTAAAGTTCCATCATATGCTTTAACTCCGAAGATTGCAGGTTCTTTTATCAATAACTTCACGTTCCAACTCGTGTCTATGCTCTCACGCTAGCTCTCGTTGATAGCCAACTGTTACCATAGCAACCTCTTACTGACAGAGAGTAATCTATAAACCCTTGTTCTTCGTTCTGCCACAAGTGGCGTTGGAGTCATATGCATTGTTCATGGGAAGGCACACTCTATTTTCTTTCAGAGGATGAGGCATTGTTTCGGCATCCTCTATTAACGATGAAATGTAGCAATCAGATATATTTTAAGACATTAGAACGGGCAGTCATGGGGCAGTTGGCTTAGTACTAATTGTTAGACTCACTTGTGAAGAAGTGTGTGACGATATCATGATTGCACGTGGTTTGTACTTTAACTGTGATTTAACCAATAAAGCTTCTTTTTTTATTGAATCCAGATTGTGACACTTGCTGGGCAAACTGCTGTCTGTGGCCACATCAGATACACATAGTTACAGGACAAATGCGAAATTCTTAATTGGTTACTGGTAAATTGGACCCACAGCCTTGTTACAGGGTGTCCAGAAAAGGACTCCCTGATTTTAAAATTAAATATCTCGAAAACAAAGATTGATAGAGGAATGCAGTAAACGGTATGTTTATTGTGACAGCTGTAAGAAGTGTATACAGCAGTGTGAAATAATAGTTACAAAAGCTGCTAACAGATGGCGCTGTACGCTGTGTTGCCGTAGGACTCTCTTCTAACCTGTGGTACTCTAGCACCAGAAAAACGCGTTGTTCAATGGTGTACATGGTTTTAAACTCTTCCTTCGGTACGCTAACCTCCTTTCACGTTTCAATGGTGGAACTGATCGCCCTGAGCTTCGGATCACTAATTAGGCATTACGTATGGCGATTACAGCGCCATCTGTTAGCAGCTTTTGTAACTATTATTTCACACTGCTGTATACACTTCTTACAGCTGTCACAATAAACATACCGTTTACTGCATTCCTCTATCGATCTTTGTTTTCGAGATATTTAATTTTGAAATCAGGGAGTCCTTTTCTGGACACCCTGTATGTTTACAACACAGCCAAAAGATGGAATGAGACATCCGTCTTGAAGAAGCCGTGATGGGAATAAAACTTTATTCATGTGCAAAACTTAGTAATATTAACGAAGGCGCAATTGTTTATCTTTGAGGTGAAGGATTTGCTGAGTCAAGGTAAATATAAATGAGCCACTCTCAACGGATGAAGAGTACATTTGAATACAACCATACCTAAATTACTTATGATTCCACTTTTTGTATACTTAAGATATTATAACTTCAGTTTGCACACACCTCGCACTAGGCGTTTACGTAATTTCTTCATAACTAATCTATACTATTATAAATCTGTAAGCAGGCTGCGTCTATTTGTCCCTGTGTCCAGGCATCACGCAAAAACTACAGAACCAATTCGAATTTTCAATAATTGAAAGCTTATGATTTAGCTAAAAGTCTGCTGTATATCTCTAAGTGACTGCGGAACGGAGCAAGAAATGTTAATTCGTTAGTATGAAGAACAAATAGGTGCCACAGATCACACTACAGTAATGATGAACACAACAAACTCTGGATTCTGTTAACATTGCTTTTTTACTATGTAAGTTTGATTATTTATTTCTTCAGTTTTCTGAAATATAATAGGTTAGAAATCACTGTGAATCGAGTACTTACATCAAAGACAAATATCCCAAAAAGCATTAAGAAATTTTTTGAAATTAATTTACGGTAATAGTTTTAAAGATACTACATTTCAAACATTATTGCTTTGCTACTCGAAGAACAAGATGGTACGTATAACAGTGATACTTCTGTATAATCTTCTTTATACTCCCCTGTGTATTTTTTTCTGTGAATTTTTTTATGTTTCTTTATTATTCCAATGAACGAACAATATAATCTTTGTGACATTTGTACAGTAAAAAGAAAATTTGTTATCCTGCTTAAATAATCAAACGAATATAAATTAACAAAAACAACTAATTAATAGAAAAGCAACAGTGTAAGATAATGGCGACTCCTTCAGATGTAAATATACCAACTGTAAACCAAATTAAGATTTGACATACTTTTGGTATACCCATGAAACATGTATGTCACAACTTGTACCCACGAGCACGGAAAATGTAATAATGCGTAAAGCAACTTACGTAAAAACTATGTAGCATATACTCTCTGTTTAAGATGAGCGTAAATGGCAACTGGGAGTATCGGAGCTGATTGCATCAACGTATCGTCAAGTGCGCATGCGCAGAACGTTGCGTCGCTTGCGCTAAAAAGTTATTCTCTAGCGTTCGCTAAGAAGTTTCACGGGGTAAGAAGCGTGAAAATGCTATTTAATACGTAACTCAGTAAAGTGGTAATATGAAAAATCGAGATAAGGTCAGACTCGATAAAGAGACTGATAGAATCTGACGTCAGCGTGTTGGCAACCGCGCAAGCCGGGTCGACTCTTTTGCTGCGATTAGCATGTGGAGGTGGATGTAGTCTTCTCGGGAGAGTCACTTCACCAGAAGATGGCGACGGAGACTGAGATCGCCGAAATATCGTTTGGAAACATCTTACTTACTCGGCTAGTCTACCGAGAAGACTACATCCATTCTCAACGCCGAGAAAGACTTAGTTCCTATATAGCATGTGGAGGTGCTGCACACCTGGCTGTGGCGCGGTTGGCGTCGACCCCGTCCCTTGTTTGAGACCTGTCGATACGGACAGAGAGAAGAGAAAATTGTGTCTCCAGGGAACGGAGACATCGACTGTCGATAAGTCAGCGGGACTTCTGCTCGAGACAGGCCTTAATTCGCTCGCGTCAAACGTAGCCCGCAAGTTCTATTTCGTAACTTCCCATTTCGTACACGTTTCGGGTGATTACTACGCGTTTCCACAGAACCGATCAGCCTGACTGTATTCAACTACCGATCATTCCTTCCTTTTCTATGATCACTCGCACCATGTTCTATCGCGACCTCTGAATCCACAGATCAACGTATATCTTACTCTCGAACACCAAAAGAAATTACCACAACGCATTCAGTTTTCTTGAAAAAGGCCACAACCGTTGTGGCTTATCAGTACCTATTTGTGTTGACGGTGAATCGGTCCAGGGTGCATTTAATATATATGATTCTTCTTACCCGTCGCGTTACATGGCTCTAGAAAAAAAAAAAAAAAAAAAAAAAAGAATCGCCATGTATGGAGAATGTGACCTGAACCAGACGTGAATTTTGCGTTGTGGCCTTTTTGGGTTAGCCACGACGCGTTCTCGCTGGGTTTTTTTTTGTGTCATAACGCGAAAAACGTATTTTGGTGGTTTTCAAGAAACCATAACGCGATGTGGATGTTTTTTTCACTCAATGGGCGTTTTTTAACTTTGAGCCAAACATATACAAGAATTTGGTTTGTTTTCAATCGTGCTCAAGAATGGGGAATGTATTTTGCAGATACTTTCACAGCGTAAGAGCAGATCATGTTATTAACACAGTATTTTCCAGTATTGAAAAAATCTCTCTGCATGTTGGTGCATATATATAAAAATAGACGTGTGTCTTCCTATATTTCACTTTTAAGACACCACTACCTAGCACATATCACTGGTCTTTGTGTGTGGTAGTAGTATGGAGTTTCCTGTCGTGCACAACGTTGGCCAAATGCCGATAGCTGTGGGGATGTGGGAGATATGGTGGTTGAAAGTGGTCGACTGGCGGTACTTTCATATATCTACCAAAAAAGTATGTGTCATGGTGTATCACTTTTCAGCCAAAAATTTCTAGCGCAGATCACTGGTGTTTGTGTGTGGTAGTAGCACAGAGTCACTCATGGATCACCATGTTGGCTGAATTTCTGTAACTGTAGTAGTGTGGGAGATATGGTGGTTGAAAATGACCGATCAAGCATATTTTCGTATTTCGATCAAAGACATGTATCTCCGTATATGTCACTCTGCTGCCACAACTACCTAGCATACACCATTGGTGTTTGTGTGTGGTAGCGGTATTGTGTCTCCTACCGTGTACTATGGTGGTTAGATGTCGGTAGCTATGGCGGTGTGGTAGATATGGTGGTTGAAAGTGGTCGACCTGCGGCACTTTCATATTTCTACCAAAAACGTATGTGTCATGGTGTATCACTTTTCAGCCAAAAATATCCAGCGCAGATCACTGGTGTTTGTGTGTGGTAGTAGCACAGAGTCACCCATCAATCACAATATTGGCTGAATTTCCGTAACTGTGGGAAATTTGGTGGTTGAAAGTGGTCGATCAAGGATATTTTTGTATTTCGACCAAAGACATCTTTGTCCGTATATTTTACTTTGTTGCCTGAACTACATAGCGCAGATGGGAGTTTGTGTGTGGTAATAGCCTTCGAGTCTCCCATCGTGCACTATGGTGGTTAGATGTCGGTAGCTGTCAATTCTAATTCTATACAAACACGAACGAATCCTTGGGCACCATCTAGTTGAATATATACGTTTAAACGAAGAGAAAAGACCGGTGATATCAGAGGATGTAACATCCCTACCTTCTGCTTAGTTAACACCAGTTGGACTTCGAACTAAAGATTAATTCCATCCACTATAAGATGTTTTATTGACCGCAAGATAAACGGCAGGAACGTTTATAGTAATAAATAATTGTGATTCTAGCAGTTTTAAATGATCTCGGAATTCACCTGTTAACTCACACATTTTAATGTACATTCTTCCGAAAAATTACAGTTCTATACATCAACGAATTATGTTAGAGTAATCAGTTTCATTCATGTAACCATGCAGTAACAGTGAGTAGCACACTTGTACAGAGACAGAGAGAGAAATAGAGAATTTCTTCATTTTTACAGAGCCATTTCTCGACACTGGCTGTAACGGGAATAGATTGACACACAAGTCTCCTGTTGTATGTGGCGGGGATTAAATATCTTTCGTGTAAAGGGATCTTGGATCGTGTTCTGTCTTCCTAAGGGTTTAGCTGCTAACCCTATCTTCTTGAATTTATATTGCTGTTGTCAACCTCTCTGCCTTATGGAGGAATATACAGGATTGCAAAGATAATATGTGTCCTACCTCTCCCCCAGGCTAACATTTTGTTTCCGTGGAATTAGTCTAGTGGAATCTGTCCTTGCCGCTAACAAAGCAGGGGCAACTGAGGAGAATAGCACCTAAGCGTCCCTTACTCGTGTTCAATGCCAGACATTCTGCATCGCCCTTAAATTCATAATAAAATATTCCTCATAGCTCACAAATGTGCTCAACCTCACTCCTGTTACACTAAATTAGATTTCTTAATTAATCTCTTATTACCTACTTAACTCTAAATCTTACAGTTTCTTATTATTGGCACTTTTATGGCGTTCATTTCTCTCGTCGCACCACAAGGAGAAAATCTTGTGGCATACTGAAATTAGATTTAATCTAATGACAGACTAGGAGAGAACATACAATGTATGTGAACTTTTAAAATCACAGTTTTTCCCATTTCGCGAGTAGTGGCGCAGCCTTCCAAGTTCTCTTTGCACCGAATACATTGTTCAGCTGTGAAATGCACGCCGCGTAGCTTGTTTGTGAACTTTGATTACTGCAGTCTCTCCGTTGAAAGAAACTACTTTTCGAAATACGAATTAGTTTCAGAAACAGAAAAAAGTTTTTTCCAACTAAGTTTGCCGAACGCGTGCCATCACCTTCTTTTCGAAGAAATAATAGTGAATAATAGTTGCTTCAAGAAGACGCGTTGATAAAGTGATGTGCTCTGTCGTTTCCATTCACCCATAAGGCTCAGTGTCACATACTAACAGTGCCTATTATCTACTGTCGGGTGATTTGCGGGGGTGAACCCCACTGTGCAATGCCCGCCCAATCGAATACAGATGAGCCTCCCAGAGGAGAAAGAAGAGGCAGGAGCCTTTATAGATATCAACTGAGACCTGTATTCAAATATCTTACCGTGCGCGGTAGCGCTCTGACATCACATTCGGGAGGATACGGTTTCCAATCCCCGTCCTCAAATCACTCCAGGCGAATGCTGGGGTGCTTCCTTCAAAAGGCCATGGGCGAATTCCTTCCCGTTACCTGTTCCAGTCCTTTACCACCTCTAATGATCTCGACGTCAACTAGACGTAAAACCATAAGAAAAAAGGTCAAGAATCTTCCCAGTGTCAGACACTTTCCCCCTGAGTCACCATACCGGTAAAAAAAAAAAAAAAAAAAAAAAAAAAAAAAAAAAAAACTTTCCTATTAACAAGAATAAGGCTGGAGAAAATCATCCATAAACTACGAGGATTTAATCACACAGTGTCAAAACAAGATAGAAAACAACTGAAACCATAAGGAAAAAAGTCAAGTATCTTCCCAGAGTCAGAAATTTTCTCTCTGAGTCGTCAGACCGTAAAAAAAAATACTATTATCAAGAATCAGGCTGGAGAAAATCATCGTTAAAGTACGGGGAATTAATCACACAGTGTCAAAACAAGATAGAAAACAACAGAAACCATAAGGGAAAAAAGTCAAGTATCTTCCCAGAGTCAGAAATTTTCCCTCTGAGTCGTCGGACCGTAAAAAAAATTACTATTAACAAGAATCAGGCTGGAGAAAATCATCTATATACTACGGGGAATTAATCACACAGTGTCAAAACAAGATAGAAAAGAACGCGACAAGAAGTTCAGTAGAGTGCAGTGCAATGACCGGTTACACCAAGCCAACGCTATCCGCACTATCTGAAACTAACGAATAGTTCATTGCTGTTGATTCCTGCTAAGCCAAAGTCGATGATAACCCAGAGGAAATCCTACTTTCCTGCTATGTACCGCAAATAAAGACAAAACGTTCGCCCGTGCGCTTGTCCACAAAATCCCCCCCGCGACGGCCATTTTGTTTTAATTTCGCTGTTAATATTGACGGCTGCCGTGGGGACATACAGATTACCGTCTATCGCCCACTTGCGCCCTCGTCAAATATTCAGGTGACAATTAACAGAGCGAATACCTGGGCGCTTTAATCACAAATACCGCTATATTGCTGACGCGGCCGCGTTATTAAAATATTCATCGTACTTTTTTAATATGCGACGCCAAAACATTTCCACATGGCAGCCTGTTGGATGAGGTGGATATGATTTTTAACGTTACAGTGTGGACAATATAGTATTCGTGCAAAAAATCTAAATTTAGACCAAATGAGTGGGGGTTGTTAGTCCGTGTTCTTGCGAAGAAACCTTTTATAACCAATCCTAGCGCCAGTTGGGGAGAGAGCCGAACAAAGTGGTCATGGGAGGGGGGGGGGGGGGGTAGGCAAACGTTTGTGCGATCGCGCGGGGAAAATCATATTTGGTTTTAATCAATGTCCTTCATTACCCTGAGGAGAGCTATCCGATTAGGCTGTCATCTGTCGATGTTATTAGAATATTTGTGGCTTTTGAATATCCTGATGTTTGTTAAGAGCTCAGTTTATGTATTTATTACTTAGAAATCAGGTTGCTTACAGCTTCTGAGCTAAATTGTTTTGAAAGAGGTGTTTTGGTTACAAGTTTCTTGCCTGGAGGTGGTATTGTTTTGCAGCATTGTTGTGGTAGAACCACGTTCGTGTAACGGCCAAAGTGGCGGTGGCGGTGGCTACTGTTAACCACCTGCTCTGTTTGTTCCTTTCAGATTATTAGCGTGTCCAATATAAAAACTTAGATCGTTATCACCATCTGAAGCTGAATTGTCTATATTCCTAATAAAATTAAAGTCAATTTAGAACAGGGTGTCCACCATGAATCTGACACCTTTCATTTGGCTGCCAAAAATCAACGAATAGATGTAAATTGGTAACTTGCATTGCAATATGTAGAGAAATTGTGCAAGTTCTGTCGACTGTTTTTTGAAAACCTGGCAAGAGGTTGCAGGTGGCGCTGCAGTAGCTTAACTGAAAATGGCGGCACCGCAAGAGCGAGCACAAGTTATTTGGTGGAACGCGGAAACAAAGTTAGTGATTCAAGTGCAACGCAACTTTTGCCACGTGTTCAAGAAGGACCCACCATTACGGAAGACCATTAAGAAATGGAAACAGCGCTATTTGCCAACAGGAAGTGTGAAGAAATTTCATGATGGCGGTAATGAACGCATATAGAGGAGCATGTAGCAGCAGTGAGGCAGGCGTCTGAACAAAGTCCACGCAAGTCCATTCGACAAGCGGCACGAGAACTGCAGATGCCGAAGTCCACGGTACATAAGGTACTGCATCACTCTCTTCGGTTTCATGCATACAAATTGCAGTTGCTTCACGAACTGAAAACAGATGACAGTGATACGAGGCAGGCATGTTACATCACATTGATGAATACCCAACATTTTTAACTCTCATTGCTTTCTCTGACGAGACCACATTTCATTTATCGGGCAAAGTCAACACACACAACGCACGTATTAGAGGATCACAAAACCCACGCTGTATTGCGGAACACAATCATGACAGCCCGAAATTAAATAAGTGTTGCGGATTGATGCACAATTTGATCATCGACCCCTTTTTCATTGTAGAAAAATCTGTCACGGGCAGTACGTACCTCGACATCTTGGAACAATTTGTTGTGCCTCAGTTAATCCATTTGCTGCAGAACGTCATCTTTCAACAGGACGGCGCCCTGCGCATTGGACCCTGATCGTTCGAGAATTTCTCGACACCCAGTTTCCCTTTCGCTGGATTGGGCGTGATGGACCGACAAGTAGGCCGCCTCGATCACCGGATATTACCCCTCTAGACTTCTTCTTTTGGGGACATGTGAAGGCTACAGAAAACCTGGCAGGAACTTGAATTCAGGCTAGATGTTCTTCGTGCAACATGATGATCTCATGTAGAGGTGTACTGATTTTTTTAATAAAACTTGGTGGGTTACTCTCTACCTTGGATGCATTATTTTTCTTTTTACCCTAAGCAGTATGAAATATATAGCAATTTCAAATGTGTCAGGTTGATGGTGGACACCCTGATTTCTATTTGTTTCCAAGTTGTTGTATTGGAGATATTGCAACTACAGTAAGCCCAAAAGACATTGTTCCCGTGCCTCTTGTAACAACGGTAGAAAACGCAAAAGCAACGGTTGAAAAGGGGTTCTTCCCTGGTGTTGATATCAACTTCATGCAAAAATAAACTTGTAGCCGCAAATGCTAACAAAAAGGAGAAGAAAAACAATGCTGGAAGAAAAATACCAAGCACAGTAAAATCTAACTCAAGAGTATTATAAAGAAGATACACATTTCCAATGCTGGCACGGAAGTTTTTCAGCTTCAGAATGACAAGAACGATGGTTCCAGAGGTGTTACATTTTGACTGATGAAATCTGTGATGAAAATGAAGAAAACAGGTTTTCTTTCGTTTGCGAATATTGCAACTAATGTTAATTTACCATTTGCCTGTTATAGTTTTTATGTACTGCAGGTTATGAAAACTTTTTTTCGAAAATAAAATATACTGTTTTGAAAATTTACAGCGTTTTTAATCTGTCATTTCTAATTTTGATGCGAAGTGGCCACTCTAACCGAAAAGTGTAAAGTGGCCATTTGAGTAATTTTTGAAAAAAATAATTATTTTAGGTAGGTACTCAACTTAATGAGAAGGTAACTAAGAAATTGTAGTATGTACAAGAGTAGTTGAACTTTTTAGCATTTAATTTTGATACTTTTAAATATATTATAAATTACCTTAAAACATCTTTAAATCTTAGCTTGGCAACTTTGCTGGCTTTTACCTTTAGCCCTCGGGTTCGTTCCTGGACTGTTTCCTGGTATAATAATAATTCCGTGTGGTTGTAATGACCTGTTGACAAGGTTCTATTGGCTGCGTATTCCGCCCCTGTCGTAGACGCCTTAACCTTACCCGGTAGTACCACTTAGTATGGAGGACCAACAGTTCGGAAGCGTTCTGGCGTATTTAACTTTATACAGTAAGCTGTGTCGGGTTAAGTGCCTATGAAAATCCTCGCCTATACGGGGATTCGAACCGAGGAGTCCAGTCATACAACTTAACCACTGAGCCCCCAGACCGCTCTGTTTTCTGATGACGGCGCATGTGTTACTATGACCAGCCCAGCGTTCTGCATGAGACAATAGTTAGTACCATATGACTGCGTCTCACTTGTTCAGAAGCATCTCAGTGAAAGTACTGTAGCTCCGCAGCCAGCCATCCTTAAGGGGGATATTAAGCAGTAAGATATTAGCTTAATGATTTACTGTCTGAATAAATACGGAAAAGCGAAATACAGTACTTGTTTACAGTGAATGCTACAAGTCTTACAGCTAGGATAACCTGGATGAGTAAATATGAAAATAGGTTGTACAATTTGTGAAAATCAACTCTGAAGTTACGTGTACCTTCTCTGATCTCTAATCCCAAGTAATAAGGTATTAATCTAGTGATTAATTAAATGCAAACATGAATTCAATATTAACCATCGACTACGGCAGAAAGAATTTCCTCACAAACCTACTTTTAATTTATTGAGTTTCTGGTTTCTACTTAACCTAATAACGAAGTACAAAAAAAACTTACGTTATGGATCGACGCCTCGTCAACGTCGAGGTCATTAGAGATGGGAAGCGACAAAGAATAGTAAGAAATTCGGCCATGGCCTTTTGAAGGAAGCATCCCGGCATTCACCTGGAGTGATTTTGGGAAAGTATGGAAAACCCAGATCTGGATGCCCGGACGGGGATTCGAACCGCCGTCCTCCCGAATACGAACAGAGCGTATGAATGAAATGTTAATATTTAAGGCCACTGTAACTGTTTATTTAATTGTTTATTGCCGTACGCGTATTGTCTCTCATCGAAGCATGATAAGCTACGAATTATTTACACTGGTTTTATTAATTCGTCGCTGATGAGAAGTCAAACGCTTATCACAGTAAACATTTAAAAAGCAGTTACACTGGAGTTATTTATTAACATTTAATTAACTAAGCAAAATGGCCAAAAACATCATTGTATTCAAATCATCACAGATTCGTTGGCACATATACATCTGAGTTTCTTTCCGCTCAATAATCGTGGTTGTTAATAACAAATACCTGTACTGTTCAATCGACGATACAGGTTTATACGTAATACCGCATTATCCTCCAATTCCATACTGGTTACTTGGTTGTAGATTAAACATTCCCCCAGACCACCTACCTACAACATGATGAAGACGCAAACTTACTAACTATATCCTATAATGACTGTTCGCCTGTGCGAGTGGACGACTTAAACAACAGAATGTTCTGAAGCTATGTTCGTTACCAGCAGAAAATTTTAGGAATCCTCATTCCTACTAATGAAAATATTGGATGTTGAATGAAATTTGGTTAAGCGAGTGATAGTTGAAAGAGGTTAGCTGTCTTGGCTGAAACATTACAGTTAATACTCAAAAGTTAATTGTGCCACTGCTACCGAATGCTTTTAGCTTTTCGCTGTTGAATATAAACGAATGGCTCCCAAATAATTTATCAATGTCAATTTCTCATATAACAATCTATTGAAGCCAAATGTTAATTGAAATCAGCTTTATTTACTTTTATATGAGATATAAAATTACTAAATGTTTTACATAACTACTGTGAATTAAATGAACGGATAAAATTATACAAAATAACATTAAATAAGACTCGTCATATAATGCAAGCTTGCTGAAATGCTGTTAAATTAATCTGAAATAGTTTAATTGTACAGGGCGTTCGCCGGGAAACGCAACCCACTGTTAGCGCTACAAGGAAGAAACTGCTCCCGGCGAGCGAGCGCTCAGTTTCCGACATTGTTCGACCGTCGGCCGCGGACTATTTCATAATAATTACGCTTCATAAACTTCATAAACTTGTGTGCTAAGCATTTAAATGTGACGTAATTCATTAGCTTACCTTATAAAAGATGCTGGAAGTGTTGACCCTCTTGTGTAATGCACATTTCACATCTTCTGAACATATTTCGAGACACACGCTGCCCTAACTGACTTAATGATTTTTTGGGTGACTGTTCTAGTCGAAAAGCGATATCGTCAATTTTCTCCTCTGTGAGAATACGGTTGACCGACAGTCTCTTTTTGTTAAAAAATGAACCCGTTTCTCTTACTTTTTTAACCAGACGCAGAATTGTTGATTTAGCTGGCAGTAAAGCGCCAGGAAATTCGCGACGAAATTTACTGCGACACTTTTTAAACGACTTCTTCTTCACATATGTATCGTAGAGAAATATTCTTTGTTGCAAACTGTAACGTACCATAATTTTACTCACACTCAAACACGGTACAGATTAATAAGAGTATGAAGCCCCAAACCAGCCAAACCGCCAAGAAACGTTTATTCACAACACTGATTAATAAGAGACTGAAGTCACAAACTATCTACAATGCAAAGAAACCGTTCTTAACAATGTAAGGGTCACTGCACTGCACTGTTGGGGCAGCGGAGGTGTTAAACAGTGCGGTGATTCACGGTGCCGTGTGGCGGAAACTGCTGGCACGACTGACCGAGCAAGTTGCCGACGGCAACAGACTGGGAGGGTAGCGTTTTCCGGCGAACGCCCTGTATAATGTAGTTTGATTAGCTTTAAAGTGGTGGCAACATGTCACAAATTATATTTCGCGACCACTTTCAAGTTTTTACCTGTCAAAGGCTTAGCGCAATGTCCGATTGCCTCTTCGCCTTGAAGATGGTGACTTCTCTGCTACTTTCCACTAGTGGGCTGTATTCATTTCTACTATTTACTATTGGAATTTCGCGAAACCTAGAATTGCTGCGATTTCCTCAGCTAGATATATAAAATTACTCTCAAAAGATTGGCCGGTGGAAAATTCCATTAAAAAAATTGTAATCTGACCTGGTTTGTTTCCTAAGTTTAATCGTTGTTGGATGAATTAAGTCCAATTTAAACTAAAAATTCTTTGCACACGATCTAAAAGTAACAAAAAATATTTTTAGTAAGAAAAATAAGTTGTTAGGATCATAGGTCATGTGCCCGTGACCTGATATAATATTTTTGTTGACTTTGATCATTTTTGGATCTCTTATGGTCCATTTAAACCAAAAAAATGTATTTCAAAGATTTTAAAACTGATTAAAAATAAGTTTTCACGATTATAGTTCATGACCGCATTATTCGACCTGTTAAAAGTAGATTTATGCCAAAAATGCATTTCAGAGAGAGTTATAGTGAAAAAAGTTATTTTTTGAAACAAAAATTTGTTTTACGGTCAAAAGCTATGTTATAACTAATACGAATGTGACCTGAATTTGACACTAAGGTTTCGCTCCGCAAAATTTTTAAGAATTTCTGACCGAGCGTAGTGGCTGAGTAGTTAACGCGCTGACGTGAGGACGCCGCTTCGAATCCCCGTCTGGGCATCCAGGTTTGGGTTTTCCATGGATTCCCCAAATCACTCCAGGCGAATGACGGGAAGCTTCCTCCAAAAATTCCATGGCCGAATTCCTTCCCGTTCCTTGTCTCCAGTCCCATCCCACCTCTAATAACCAAGTCGTCGACGAGGCGTAAAACCATAAGTAAAAAGAGAAGAAGAAAAGAATTTCTGTTTATTTCTGTTAAAGTGTGATAGAGACGACCTTGATATACAGAGTGTCAAAAATGTTAAATATTTTAGGAGGCGATATAACGCAACAAAATAAGACAAAGATGTCTACTACACACTGGGAAGCAAACGCATACATTCGGAGATATAGGCAAGTATGCAATGTGACGTTCGTCTAAGACAATGCATGTCTCAGCCATTCAGCGTAAGGAATCACGCACTCTTTGAAACTATCTCGGTTGGTCCTGTTCATCTTCTATGCATGTCGGCACGTACGAGACCAACCACAACAGTTTCAAAGAGCGAGGTTTACTTATGCCAAACGGCAGTGACGTCACATTGCGGACCTGTTATTAACTCCGAAAGTATCCGTTTGCTGCCGAATGTTTATTAGACATATTTGTCCAATTTTGATGAATACTATCACCACACTTCTTTTATACACCCTGTATAATACAAGATATTCAAGCTAATCGGTTACATGCGGTGTTTCTGTACACGAGCTTGTTTCTGTGTGAATATTCGTCCACGGGCCTATGATTCTGTAGCTGTGTGTGTTTCAATCTATGCATATATACAGGGTGATTGAAAAAACGTGGACAAAATTACATGGTAGATCTGTCATACAATAAGGATCAAAAATCGCATAGGAACAGAGGGTCGCAAACGCCTATACAGGACGCTAGAGCCATGAGAGGGCGTTGCGATACAAACACGGTCCCTTGAATTTTTTCTTGTGGGGATCTTTAAAAGGACTTGTGTATGAAAAACCTGTTGAAACGCCGGAAGACTTGGTAGGAAGAATCGTTGCGGCAGCTAGATGTGTTCGAGATACACCTGGTATCTATGAAAAGGTGCGCCGATCCATGCAACGGAGATGCCGGGCTTGTCTCGATGCATCTGGCAAAAACTTTGAGCATCTGCTGTAGGCTCAACATGTGGCTTGCATTCTACATCTACATCTATACTCTGCAATTCACAATAACTGTGGGTGGCAGAGGGTGCTAAGCACCAATCCTATTTTAGAGTATTCCAATCCCGAACAGAACGAGGAAAGAAAGAATACATAAATGTATCAGTACGGCATCTTATCTCTCGAATCTTATCCCTCCTGTCATTGCGACCTAAATAGGTTGGCGGAAGAAGTATTTCGTTGCACTCGTAAATTAGAGATTTTCGCATATTCTCCAACAAATTTTAAACGAAAATGACGTCGTCTGTCCGCCAAACAATCCCAGCCTAACCCACGTATCAGCTCTGTGACACTTACATAAGGACTCTAAACTAGCGGTCACGAATCGAGCGGCTCTTCCTCTGTACTTTCTCTAACGTGTCAATCAATCCCTTGCGATACGGATCCCAAATTCCACAACAGTATTCCAAATGCAGACGCACTAGTGTTTTGTACGCTTTTTCCTTTGTATGAGCATTGCAGCTTCTCAAAATACGACCTATAAAACGTAGTTTTGAATTAGCTTTCCCTAAGACTGAAGTTATGTGCAAGTCCCATTTCATGTTGCTTTGTACTGTTAGGCCTAGATACTTCAGGGAATCGACCGTGTCAACAACTGAATTGTTAACTTTGTACTCGTGAGTAACACGGGGTATTTTTATTACTTATTTGCATTGCCTTGCACTTTTTACAGTTAAGTGTAAGCTGCCATTTACGGCACCATTCCGAAATAACATCCAGATCACGCTGTATTTCTAAGCAATCGTCAGAGCACCCGACTTCCCTATAAATCATCAGCAAAAAATCGCATCCTGCAATTAACGTTGTCACCGAGATCGTTTATAAAAATTAAGAAAAGAAGTGGTCCTAATACGCTTCCTTGAGGAACGCCCGAAGTAACATCTAGCTTTGAAGAGGCTTCCCCGTCAACAACGACATACTGCGACCGACCAGTTTAAAAATCGCGTATCCATTCGCAGATCTGATCAGATATACCGTACGCTCGAATCTTCGCCAAAAGGCGGTTATGTGGTACAGAGTCAAAAGCCTTCTGGAAATCCAAGAAAATAGCTTCAACTTGTGATCCTGAATCGATAACCTTCATTACGTCATGCGAAAATAGAGCCAGTTGCGTTTCACACGAACGGTTCTTACGAAATCCGTGTTGGTTTGCTGTAAGTAACTCGTTTTCATACAGAAACTTCATAACATTAGTCGCATGTGAGTGAGTAATTATCAATAAAATTATCTGTAGTGGTTTTGTTTCTTCTCTTTGTGTCAGTATTATTTTAGACGCCCTGTAGCGGCTCCGGATCGCACTTGCGACCCTCTGTTCCTATGCGATTTTTGATTCTTATTGTATGACTGATCTATCACGTCATTTTGTCCACGCTATTTTTAATCACCCTGTATATGTCGCTTGCGCTTCTGTTATCTGATTTGTTTGCGTTTTAAGTTTCGTATCTTTTTACATGTTTCTCCGCATTTAGAAGTGAGCTTCTTTGGTTAGACGTGTGTGAGTGGATGGGAGTTAGTGATTATGTGAGTGTTTCTAGTGTGTGTATATGCGCGTGTATTGATTTGTGTGTTTCTCTGTGCCTGCGCTCTACATCTCCGCACTGTGCGTGTTATGGTGTAATGAATACATGCCTCTGACCTTTCCATATAATTAATTTGCACTCTCAGTAACCCACACGAACTATATTATCGCAGTTAGTAGTTGAAGGTTTTTACAGCTTATCTGCTTATAGTTACAACCATATTGCATTGCACGATGAATAATGAATTAAAAGCACGATTTCTTTAATAACTGTAACTTTTTGTTTTTATTTGTTCATAAGTTATTGTTAGACTGCGAGAACTACACTAAGAAAAGAAATTACGTTCGAACAGCATTTCACTAAATTACGAGTAAATGTGAACTAACTTTCACTAAGATAATCTGTATATATAAAGATGAATGTACGTATGTTTGTTTGTTTTTTATTTGTTGGTTTGTTTGTTCTTCATATAAATCCACAGTTTTCATTCGATCTCGATGAAACTTTGAATACTTATCCTTTGAAACAAGGAGAAAAATACTGTCTACATTTGGTTGAAAAATTATCTGTATTAATAATATATTTTGTGTTATAATTTCGAAAAATTAATGAACCGCGATAGACAGGCGCGTTGGATATGGAGGTCTCTGTACTGTTTTTTTTTTTTTCGTGAAGCGGTCATTTAGCTCAGTGGTTAAAGCGCTTGGTTGCTGATTTTTGGGTGGTGGTCTCCGGTTCAAATCTCCGTTGAGGCTAAGATTTTTAAATATTGTTTATGGTCGTAAGAGTCACGCCTGGGCCGTCGGTTATTTGGATTGAATGATAAACTGTAGATATCACAAAGTTAGGGGTGCAATGCGAGGCAAATCGTAGGTAGTCTTGCAATGCTGTTGGTTTACACTTTTTTAAGTTATATTGATCCTTCAGGGGTGATTCGCAGTCAGTGTGTGTGTGATTTGCAGTAATAAGACTATAAATGCGGAAGTAAGTCTCTGTCTTTTGTTACGTTTTGACGCCTAAATGCGTATACAGATATTGACGGAATTTGACAAGAAAATCTGTAGGGAGGGCACAGGACTTTTCTTTTTTTTTGCTAAGATTAACAGTTGTAGTCACGAAATTTTGAGAACTTATCTACCAGTGACGGAGAGACGGATGTGTGTGTTAGTCTGTATGTTACGTTGCTTGCTCAAGCTGTGCTTCTCGCTCATTATGTTAGTATATAATTTGTTAGTAAATTTCGTTTAGAGAAAAAACGTATTATTTAGTATAGATGTCGATTTTCTCTGTCCATTTACTTTGTGTCTGTTTAAATGTTTCTGTGTTTCTGACACCAGTTTATTTTGCCTTCTTTTTTGACATGCCTTGCGGGCGTAAATTAGTCTAAGTTGTAGCTCTAGCAGAGCAAGAGCAGCTAAAGTTATTAGAACCTAAGAATCTGAAGTTCATGCTGAAGAAAGAAGAAAAGTCCAACCTGAAATAAAGCTGCCCTTAGTTAACACCCCCCCCCCCCCCCCACATCCCCACATATTCGTTTGTTTTTCTTTTTTAAATATGTTGGAAATTGATTTTCTTCAAGAGACAGGTTCGACGATAGAATGATATAGTGATGGATTTCCGGTTATATTATGCCGACTCGGTGTTGTTTGGGACCAATCCTTTGCTACCAATAACTTTCTATATTCAATTCTGATAAAGAAATTCTTAATCCACGCGTGCAAAGTCGCGGGTATCAGCTAGTTCCAAAGTAAATTCTCTCTCCTCATTGAGGTTTTGTTTTGTACTTGCTCCTCCTTAGGTTCGACTAATGTTGATATTTAGTTGTCTACCACAGTTCATACTCGGCGGATAAATCGATATCTCATGATAGTACAACAAAATATTCCACCGAGCGTGGTGGTGTAACAGATAGCGTTCTGGCCTCGCATTCGGGAGGACGGCGGTTCGAATCCCCGTCCGGGCATCCAGATTTGGGTTTTCCATGGTTTCCCCAAATCACTCCAGGCGAATGCCGGGATGCTTCCTTCAAAAGGCCATGGCCGAATTCCTTCCCATTCCTTGACCCCATCCTTTCCCGTCTCTAAAGACCACGTTGTTAAAAAGGGACGTTAAACTGTTACAAAAAAAAAAAAAAAAAAAAAAAAAATATTCCTGTATAAGTCTTCCATGATTTATATTGCAGGCTAATCTATTGACTGCTAGAACACAATGAGCTTTTCCCAGTTATCAACTAAACGCTCACAATATCTGGTTCACGTCATGAGAAAGTTTATTACCAACTGTCTGACCGACAGTCGCGTTTTGAGCCATGTTTCAGATTCAAACGAAACTGCTAGAAAATAATTGCTGTCCGGCCGAAAAAAGATAAGAATATTTGAACTGTAGCGAAACATTGGCTTTATCCAATTACGGGTTGCAGTATAATTTAAAAGTCACTAAACCGTGGGCAGTGGTTGAGCGGGAAGACTCTGGCTTCACATTCCAGAGATCGCAGGTTCGAGACCCAGTCCAACCACTTAGGTCTCGGTTTTACGTTTTTTCCCAAAATCACTATAATCGAATGCCAGGATGATTCATTCAAAAGGCCATGACAGAATTCCTTCCCGTTCCTTTCTTTCAGTCATTTCCCACTTCTTATGAATTTTTACGTCTACGTGGCATAAAGCTTTAAGGAAGAGGGAAAAAGATCACTACCCCAAAGCCGAGCCCAACCTACGATGCAGTACTACCCTAGCAGTGAAGCTAATGCGCCATTCGTGCTGCGGGTCTTTTTCGCTGCGCCGTTGGCAACCCTGCACGGCGGGATTATCTGGGCTCAACCTGCCACGACCCGGGCGACAAGGGCGATAATCCCGCCTGGTCTGCCGTACTGCACTCGGCTACGCCAGTTTATCTGCATATCAGCGTCACATCCTGGCCCACTCTGGAACTGTCGACAAGTATTTTAGCTACGCATATAGCGAACATTAGACGTCAGTATAACTCACATCCCGTCCAGTTAACACATCAGTCTGATATATCCCACCTCCGCTGTTCTTACTCCTACATGCGAAGGGGAAATTTGTCACTTTCTTACCTGTACACAGTGGTCAGATCGGAGAGGTAAGAGTGGAAGTGGTCAATGAGTTGAGGAGCCTGGTCAGGGGAACATGACTTCAAGCCGACCCTTCGGAGTGAACACTGTATAGTATTTCGGATTCTATTCTATCTGCTCGAAACGTTGTCTCCTAACGTGAATAAGTCCTTTAATTTTCTTCGACACTGGGAGGTACTATAGACTCCAGACCATAGCAAAAACTAAGTCATAAAGCTTGGCATTTTTTTTTTTTTTTTTTTTTTTTTTTACCGTGACATAGTTTACTCCACGACACTGTTTCGAGTTATTTGTTTCTCAAAATGAATTACGGTGTGCAGCCTCAACGGTACAGGAAAAAAGGATCTAGTCGCCAAATACAACATCACAAAAATAACTTACGAAAAACTTTTTGTAGTGGTAACAGAAATGTCCGAAGGAATATATTGTTTCTCAGCAAATTTTATTCTTTTTTTTTTTTAAGTCAAGAAACTTATGAACGGCTGTTTTTAGAGTTACAACGAAAATCTCGAAAAAGACATCAGAAACGTAAAAAGAAAGTTCCAACGAAATTTCAAAATCGTAGCTACATTCCGTACCTCTGAAGATAAATAATTTCTAGAAGAAACTAAAAAACTAAAAATAGAAGAAAAAATAAGGTAGTTTAAATATGCTGAATATTCGGCAAGTGGCAGGGACATCGCAGTGGTTGTGTTGGCAGCACTGGTCACCACCAGGCTCGTTATCTCCGGGCCTAACTTGCTGTAGTTGAGGGAAGTTTTGTGCCGTTGTTTTGCTGCGCGGTGCCATTAAGTTCCCCGGAGACTGCTTGGCGCAATGCTGCTGGGAAAGGACACAAATTTAGAATGTACTTCGGGGATTCGTTCCAGTTGTTTAAGCGCCAATTTTCCTGACTAAGTGTGGCCAGCAAACTGAATCACACAATTTCCTCGTAATTTAGTTCCCGGGCGTAGTCTACAGACGCTCTTAAGTCATTTAGGAACTTCTAATGTTATCTCAGAGGCACGCAAATGGGTACAATGCAAATGTGTTAGGCTACCCCTCTTAATAACTTATAATTCCACACTTTTAGTCTAAATTTCGATAACCGCTCTAAAACGTAACTGTACAATTTTTTTCCCCGATCCAGTCAGCTAAGGACCAACTTCCACTGTTCCCTGTATTATATAGTGTATCAGCCCTCAAACCTAAACTTAAATGGAGTGGTATTTTTTGAAGCACTTATAGTAAGCTAGAATTTGATTGAATATGATCTGGTAGGTTTGTTTTGCAATTAAGTGTAAATCAGTGTAAATCAGTGTAAATAGACATCCTTTTTTTAAAAAAAAAAAAAAAAAAGAAAGAAAAGATGTAAATACCATTTGATATGTTTAAGAACAGAATTGTGCAAGAGAACTGAACGTTTGTAATGCCAAGTATTAATGCAAGTTACGATGTATAAAGGACAATTTGCGACTGTTTAAAATGTTTTCTGTGAATAATTTTGTGTTTCAGTATCTTTAATTTTCATTTCTGACCATTTTGTATTGGTTGTAAGCGATTATGTATTAATTCTGATTGTTTCTAATATGTTTCAATTGTTTAAGTATTGTTAATATTCGAGAAATATTTGTTGGAAGCTTTTGAAGTGTTCTAGAAATTTCGGTGAAGTTTATATAAATCGAACACCCGAGACAGAGAAACAGTTTACACAGACTCAATATACGACGGCGAATGACTGTATTGTCTGTGGAAGGTGTGTTGTATGCAATCTCTGGATTGTATGTATGCATGTAAACAGTATCTTTGAAGTCGTGTTTATGAAAATAAAAGCAAGTTTAAACTGAACTGTATCGTGGACTAGTTATTTATCATATTAATTAAACCACCAACAATCTAATAATAGGCTGCCAGTGTGAATCATGAGAGAGGGAGAGACTTGCGACCGTTCCAAATTCAAAGCAGATTTCTTAGACTCGGCGTACTTAACCCATACGAGGAGAGATTGTTTTGTAATCTGTATACAAAACGTGTAACTTTTTGTTTTCTGTGTAATATTTGTTAACTGTGTAGTTTAAGAGGCCGAGGTTGGGATATGTCTCAGTATTCACCTAGTTGACTGCGGAAAACCACCTAATAAATGTGAAACGCGGGGCACAGGACTCGAACCACGTCCCGTTGTACCCCTCCCAACCCCTTCCCCAAGCCAGTGTTCGGCGCCTCGAAGCTCTGAGCCACACTGGCGGGTCAGATTCCGTAGTTACTGATAATTCCAAATGTTCAGTCATCCACCATGATCTCATGCTTTGCGCCTCACCGAGATCGAGGTCATTAGAGACGGAAAAGGGATTGAAATCAGAAACGTGAAGGAATTAAACCATGACATTTTGAAGTAACCATCCCGGCATTCACCTGGATTGGTTTGTGGAAACCGTGGAATACTGAAATCTGGATGGCTTGACGGGGATTCGAACCCGCGTTCTCCTGAATGCCAGGCTCGTGCGTTACTGCACACCAACCGCGTTTGTTGTCTTCAGTCACAGCGATTCTGTAACGTAACTGCCAAGGTATCGAATTATTATTAACTAGCCACAAAGCGCGTCAAAAATGACGGATTTGACGGAGTGTTCTGGCAATTAATTTCTTTTTAGTTGCTTACCTAAACAGAATTGTTATAAAATAAAGCTCAATGTGCTGTAATTTCTCGTCACTTGTGATGTAGCAAAAACTTTCAGTTGTCAACTTGGTCCAAGTTAAATTTCAGTCTAACCACAATCTTCGCTAATACTGCCGCTAGAAAATCAAAGCTTCAATCGCATGGGAATTAATATATTCCCTGTATCACATTTTAGTGTCATCATGAATGGCGATAGAAACTTGATCCATTTTCTTCACCTGATCTTACATCTTTATTTTTTATTATTACCTGTGATGAAGATCGATGTTTTACTGGATGACATAGCTAAAATGCGGTTGAAATAATGATCCCAGTGAAAACGAAGGATGCTAAAAAAAATCTTAACAACTTATGTTATGCCACATAATATTAGTTTTAACTGTGGTTTAGCCGGCAAGATCGCGATCAATTTGGAACTTCTTTCATTCAAACCAAGTAATGATTTCAGTTAAAAAAATATAAACGATTTCATCATCAAATTTGGCAATTGCGAAATTTTTCTTCTGGTCAAGGCCACATTTCAACCTAACTACGTCAGATTTGAGATACAATATCTCGAGAACTTAGTGTGATATCAAAAAATTTTATTCTATACTTTCAATTTTTTTCGGCGAATTATATAAGAATCCATCATCAAATTGCGGCGCCATGGTTATCGTAGAATCGGCTAACCTTCAGTTACCCGCATATTAATACATGTAATTATCACATTCTAGTGAAAAAATGCATCGCGATATAAACTAAATAAAAAACTTCACGGGTGTTTACATCTGCCTTTCACATTATACGTGATTCAGATCGGTTTTACAACGGTTTAATGGCTAATGCAGCTACATACGGCTGAAATATGCCACCACTGAAAAGCAAAGGAAATTAAAAATAAATCTGAACAACTTACGTCTTGCCAGGTAATATTAGATTTAATTGTATAGATTGCGAACAGCTTTCTTCAAACGAAATAATGATTTAACAGGACACTAATGAAAACAATTTAATTTTTTTTAATTAGTTTACTTTTGCTCTCTTTAAAGTCAAAGGTTTTATCTTACATATATAAAGCCAAAGATTTTAGCGAATACTTTCACATCATACAAATATAAGCAACTAATAATTATTATGTCAATTTAAACGAAATATGTACTTTTCTTTCAGTTAGTTTATTCGCGGATCCTTAGAAATGTTATTAAATAACGTCCATTACCGGTACCAAAAATAATGGCGTAAAGCGTGACGCCATTGCGTGATGTCATAGATAGACGTCATGCCGTGACAGCTTGCTTATTATATTAATATATTAATTGTTTAAAATACTAGACTGTGTTCTATAGTGATACACTTTGTTCTATAATGATATAATATCAACATATTGTTGTCGTCTTTGTTTTTCCAAAGTAGGCATAGGCATCGTGCATATATTGTTTCTGCAACGAATACTGGTTTTCCAGTTTTAATATTTGCGCGGGTATTTAACTGGGTGAACATTTTATATAGGGTATTGTTCAATGTAATATGTGGAATAATTGAATAATATGAATAATTGTGTTGATTGTTTACTATCAGAAATTAGATTGTTTGCAGATGACATAATGCTGTATAAAAGAATCAAAACGATAGAGGATTGTAAACAGTTGCAGGGTGATCTGGACAGGATATCTAATTGGGTTGGTAAACATGGAATGAAGATAAATGCAAAGAAGAGTCAGCTTATTAGATACACAAATAAAAACAAAAGGTTAATTATGAATATAAGGTGAGGAAAGAATTGCTTGCTGAAGACTTGAAATGTAAATATCTTGGAATTACTTTTGATAACAAACTTAACTGGGCAGGACACATAGGACAGGTGGTAGGAAAAGGTTTCAAAGTTCTGCACTTTTTGGAGAGAGTGATGAGGGGATGTACGAGAGAAGTCAAGGAATTGGGTTACAAAACTTTGGTCAGACCATTACTCGAATATGGTAGTGTAGTATGGGACCCTCATTTTACGTATCAAATATAGGAGTTGGAGAGGGGTGCAAAGAAGGGCTGCTAGATTTGTTTCTGGAAATTATCGCAGAATGCAATCAGTGACGGATATGATAAAGGAGTTGGAATGGGATTCATTGCAAGACAGGAGGAGGATGAGGAGGGTCATGGGAGTGTACAGGGCATATACTGGCGATGAGGCATGGAAAGATATTGCAATAGGTATGAAAAGTAGTGCATGGAAGGGAAAAGATGACCATGACCACAAGCTGGCACTCGATTTCAGGCACAATGGTGTGAGAAGATTCTCTTATTTAGGTAAGGGTGTCAGGGATTGGAATGAGTTACCAAGAGAAATGATGAATAATTTACCGAAAACTTTGAAAGAATTTAAAGATAACATTTGCAGAGGGCAAATGTAGGTAGGTGCAGGATAGGGGGAAGATGGGTGTGTAGGGAAATTGCCACCGGAGCCTGTGCTCCATTGCAATTAAATTAAATTAAATTAAATTAAACTTTCATGGTAGTCAGGTTCACAAACAACAGTTTAGGGAGTCGCATGTCTTTACTTCAAGTCGTAGCATTTTGTGAACGTAACGCACTAAATTATTTTTAAAAATCGCCGAAGTGGAAGCTAAGAGGTTGAAAAAGTGGGTTTATATCTCGGTTGTTTGGCTGAGATGGATTTCACGTGAAGAATATTTATCCTCAGCGGTCGAGCTAAGCAAAGAAGAGAAACACTCACCGGGACAATATTCTAACCTTAATCTAAGAAAATGAAACTAAAAAATTCTTCTAATTTTTTCACAAATTTAATCGTATCTCGTAGAAAACATTTCATTTCGTTTGAGAGATTATTGAAGATGTATGGGTTCTCCGTGAATGAAAAATGTAAAAGAAAATTTATGAGACTTACGAACGTCCTCTATTAGTTTCAAGGCGAACATTTGGAAAAAGACTTTCAGAAATGTAAAAAGAAAGTTAAATTCCAAAGAAACTTTGAAATCGAAACTCCAGTCCACACTACCTACATTAAGAATAATTAATCCCTAGAAAAAAGCAAGATACCTTTAATACCGGATTCGTTATTCAACAAATCTCAATGATTTATATTCGTTCTGTGGATAAGTACTGATTTTGGTTCTGTGATTTTGTATTTTGATACTTGGTTTAGTCGCAATAGAAATAGCAAATAAGGAGGAAATTAATAGGTGCAAAGGCCCTACGACAGCCAATGTATCGAACATCTCTCCACAGTAAGTTGGAGTACCAATTCTGGACATAACTCTTATTACTGGTTTCTGAACAATCACCTGTCATTCTAGCTCTTCACCTTAACGCGTCCGTAAAAAAGTGAAAACGGCCTCGACGGGGGTGGAATGCGTGGTAAATAAAAAGTTCCTCACTTGAAATATGCGGTCAGCAATATCATACGGATTCTTTTTTTATTTTTATTTTTTGATAGTGCTGAATACTTCACACGGATCAGTAATACATAAGTCTTTATAAATGTCATCGATCTAAATGAACGGAACAGTTCAGAATGGGGAAGGAAAGTATGAGAAAGGTTTCTCGAAATCAGAGAGAGGATCGAGATGAAATATTTAGATCCATCGCAATGGTTAAAATATCTCACCAGCCATGGATCCTATGAAATCTACGAGGCGCGTCCAGAAAGTAAGGTCCGTTTCAATTTATCTCCGCTGCAGAGCTGCGATTGCAGTTCCGCACATGCGCTGTAGACGATGTGTATCAAGGGGAAGAACGTGTGCCATTTGGAGATCACTGTCAGTTACGTACGCTTTGTTGTGCTTGTTTGAAATGTCGGCGTTGATTGAAAATCCCGCCGCCTGTGAAATCAGGTCTGTGATTCGGTTTCTGAATGCGAGGAAAGTGAAACCAAGTGAAATTTATCGGCAAATTTGCGATGTTTACAGACCAAATGCGATGAGTGATTCGATGGTGAGAAGATGGGTCCGACAGTTCAATGGCGGGCGTAGTGATGTGCACGATGAAGAACGAAGTGGGCGTCCACCTTTGGTTACAGAAGAACTGGCAAGACTTTCATCTGTTCTTACATCTCAAGTCTTTCTTTGGCGGTCATCACTTAACCAATGACGACGAGCTGAAAGAAACTGTTTCCAACTGGTTGAAGACACAGGCGGCAGATTTCTATGAAGAAGGTATACAAAACCTGGTGCCACGCTATGACAAATGCCTGCAAAATTTCGGCAGTTATGTGGAAAAGTAGTTTAAGAGTTTTAGAATTTTGTGCAATAAAAATTTCTTCTGTATCTGCGTACAATTTCATTTTATTTCCAAACGGAACTTACTTTCTGGACGCGCCTCGTACTTTCGCCGTATTTCGAGGACAGAATGTGACGTACAATATGTACCTGTCCATCTGCAGGAACAGGTAGTTACATATTGTTTGTAAACGAATAAGCGAACCAGCTCAGAGTAAGTTCACAGGGAAAACTACTTCAGAAATGTTGATTTACAACATCTCTAATAACAACTGGAAAAGTTATAAATGATCGAAGTTTTTCTGGGAGTTGTATATTTACTAATGATTTTCGAGAAACCAACCGAGTAATACTATTATTTATACACAATATTTCGGCAATACAAAACACCGTTGCCATCTTCAAGTGTAATCGTATGACTTGAAGCTTACCTAGAGTGCGATGTTGAAAAACTGGCATGGCAACGACAGACGTTGTTACGTTGCCTACCAGCATCTCTGACTTCATTAGGCGGCTGCAAAGCACAAAACACTGAGCGTTGCTGACGGGTAGCCTTAATAACAGGAATCCATGCATCACTTATCTGGAACCCACAATCCCTTTTAACCAATCAGACGCGAGGCGAAGTTCAAACGCTTCTGTATTGACTCCGTCCCAGAAGCCTCTCGCATGTGCCAGCCTGTTGAATCCATGTCCTTGTTCCAAACTATGTTCTGTCACCGCGGATTTGTCCTTTTGCCCCAGGCGTGTTCCAAACAACCTTGTTTAATACACCGCATTGCCTGACCGACGTTCTTTTTTTCCTCATTCACGCTGAATAGATAGATAGATAGATAGATATCGGTTTACGAAGAGCAAGGCCATCCTTTGGAGAGCGAAAAAGTTCCTTAGTTTTGGTGGTGGTAGGAAAATGGTCTTACTGCCGTTTCTTGCTAGAACGCTTCCAACCCTGGGTGTTGTAGTGCCAGAGTTCGACAAGAAGGCTAAGTTCCTTGCCGTGCCAGTTTCTAAAAACGCGTTCTAGGAAAACTTCAAGTGTTACGAATACACCTGAAGATGACGACGGAGATTTATGTCACATAAATATTGTGTACAGCATTACTCGGTTGGTTTCACGAGAAACATTCATAAACTGTAAAAGTTGGTAAATGCTGTGTCAGATGAAGCCAAGTTGACCAGGAACTTCTCAGAGTGTCACAAAAAAGTCCGAGGAATTGAAAAAGACATCCAAAATCAACCAAACTGTATGAACAACTATGTGAAAATCCTAATGCTGTAAGTGTGGATTCGGGACAACGGAAGCCTATTCTTCAATGGAAACCTGCGATAAACTTTGCAGTTAAAAATTAATTGATCACGTGTTAAAGGATGGAACTTATATTAACAGTTGGCAATAATTCACAGTATTGTAACAGTAGTTACAGAGTAATTGAACTAAGTTAATTAGTATGTGACATTTTTTGTTTAAAAAAGTTGTTACTCAGGAAACGTTATTACAGAAATGAAAATCAAGAAACAACTTTTTATTGTAGATGGAGAACAACGAAAAATTGTAATTTGTAGTTCACGACATACATATACGTATATCCACCAGAAGGCCTTTTTTATGGAATATCCTTGCCCACGTGTCACGTAAGAAAGACAGAACCGATTTGGTTGAGGTTTTAACATTTTTTTTAACTTAAACACTGCGGTATATCTCATCATTCTATGTGAATGGAGAATCGAAAGAAACCGATAATCTGTTTGTAGTAGGAAGAAGTAAGCGCCAAAGATCACACTACAATACAGATTAACAGTTCTCTTGGGATTCAATTAATATTATCGTTGACTGCGCAACTTTACTTAGTAACCAAAATGACACGCAATTTAAATTTCTGAAAGCTAAATTCTGTATGTGTATTGCGGTCACCAGTTCGCCATTTTTTTCCCCAATACTTCTTCCAGAGCTGGAGGGAAATGCTAGTAATTAATAAAATTCACATTAGAGACTCTAGTATCGGAATATTTAGAGGAAGCAGACCGTCGGAGAGTAGAGAAACCACTTCCAGAGTGACGGGTGTATGCGGCGTCGTGTTACGTAAGGCTGGCTTATGCGTGACCTGTCCATTGTGTGCTGGTAAGAGACGGCGAGCGACAAGTGGCCAGCGGGGCGGCCTATACAGCAGGGGGGCCGGCAGACAAAGGAACGGCTAGGTCAAGGACGCGGGCACACAACAAGCGAGAAGTCACTTCACACATCTCTTAAATATGCTTCAGTCGCTATTTTATGAAAATAAAAAGTATGTATTGATAATAAAAATTTAAATTTTGTTATTTTTATATGTTTTATAGCTTTTTAACAATGCCGGGATGCTTCCTTTAAAAGGCCTTCCCGTTCCTTACACCCATCCTTTGCCGCCTTTAATTACATCGAAGTCGACGAAGCATGAATCCATATCTAAGAGAACCTCTTTAAAAAGGTCATAGACAAAAGTGAAGCTGCTTATAGTTGGCTCACTAGTGTACACAATATCCCCCATTGGAAAGGAAATAGTGATGTGCTAGACTGCTCCAACTATTGACCGATTCGCGTACTTTGCCACACAATGAACGACAGAACATTGTGGATGTACGCCTTTAGAGCAGCGGTTCCCAACCTTTATTGGTACACGACCTACTTTTAAGTAAAAAAATTTTCGCGACCCACCTAATATGAGAGTCTTATCTATTATCAGAATGGGAACTGTTGTATGGCGTAGATACACTATCTTATTCTACGAAAAGGCAAATTTTCAAACAAAGAATATACAATCAACAAAAACAAGGATTGATAATACATAAAATAACAAACATATAATGGACCGGGAGGTGGCTAGACAGACCATCGCCTCATCAAGTTGACTGCTGAAATTCCACGATTAGCATATTGAAATGCAACTGGTCTGCCAAGTCGCTTTTTGGTGGAAACCACCTGCAGACCTGATTTTAGAGGTTGATTGGTAGGTTTATCATTGTGTTTTACTGCATCCAAATGTATGAAAATATGGAAGACTGGGAGTACGAAAACATAATGGTAAAATTACCAGTCACCCACTAAAATGGGTTTTGTAGGTGTTTCCCACCAAGATATGACTTGGCACATCCATGTCATTTTAATTTGCAAATCGAGTTTTAACTAATCCTGGAATTTCAGTCGTCAACTCGATTAGGCGATGCTTTGTGCAGACGCCTCCCGCTTTTTTTTACAAAGATAATGAAAAATACGTTTAATTATTATAAAAACACAACTTTACAATCAGTGAGATTTCTGGCACTGGTGTTTACTGATGAGGGCATCGATATCAGTGCTAACACTGGTTAATTTTAACCTTAAGTGACTTCCTACACAAAGTTTATTTCTGTATTTTATTTTTCAAAAACATTAAGATATATTTTAGTGGCAAAAACCTCAATTTATCCGCGACCCACCAAAACACACGCTGCGACCCACCAGTGGGTCGCGACCCATAGGTTGGGAACCGCTGCTTTAGAGCATAGTTAAGATTGCCTCAAATGAATGTCGTTTCATGAAAGGCACGGTGACTATCAAGGCTATTAATGCCAAACGTCTTCTGATAGAAAGGAACCTTCAAAACAAAACCACTGCAAATGGCTTTTTGGATCTTGAAAAAGTCTTTCAAAGGGAACCATCTGATCTAATCTGGTACGCACTAAGACAGCATAGAGGTATATGTCAAATAGATCGAACATCTATATCGGAACGTCAACAACTATGTTCGATGTACTACAGGGAATTCCGCAACTTTTCCCATAAGAGTTGGTGTTTATCAGACATCGGGTTTTTTACCACTCCTATTCATCCTCTTCCTCGACATCACTCGACACACCTGGAAATTGCTCTATGCTGAGGTTGTAATGGAGGCCTGCCACTCGTCTCCAGTTATAAGCGTAATAACGCCTAAAAGGACAGAGAGACACTGCGTATAATAATATCTAAGAAAATTAAGTGGACAGATAAAGTAAGAAATTAAATGTGTTTTGGTAATGATGGGCGAAGAAGGACGCTTGTGGAAGAGTCTTAAAAGAAAGAAGAGACAGGATGGAACGTCATATTTTGAGACATGCGGAACTGGATAATTTCTTAGAGGATGGAACAGTCGAAGGTAAGAGATTAAAATATGTGATACAGATAATTAACGACATACCTTGTAAAGGATTAAGTTCAGCGCAAAAGAGAAACAAGACGAGGATTTCATCAGATCAGTAGAGAGAATGATGACAGTACAAATACAGCATTTATTCAGCGTATATCCACAATACTTAAGGCAGAGATTACGTTTCTGAGGAACACTTTGCGCTATAATCTCGGTCTCAACATAGCTTATAGAAAGTTAGGAGGAGTATAAAAGGTGAGGAAGAGGAAAAAAGAAAGTAGACCTTACTTTTTCTAAGTAGAAAGCAATAACTGCTTTACTTCCTTCTTATTTATCCTTTCTACGTTGCCTCGCTATATTGGCTGCTGTTACCAACTTCGGCAGTTCTATTGTGTATCTGGCGGGTTGGCTGCCCTGAAGCCGGTGCGATCCACTTCAAAACTTCGACACCGCCTTTGTTCTTTATCCTTACTACAGCTTGCCGCAATTTATTAAGGGTAAACCAGTGAAATATCCAATGTGAGACACTGGGGTGTGGAAATTAGCGAGGACGCGGGTTCGAAGTAGGGATGATCGATATTAGAAAAACATCGATTAAAAAATATCGATGTGCGATAAACATCGATAGAAAAACATCGATATGTCTAAAACATCGATGTTTTCGGTAGGAAGTAAAACTGTCTATTCTATTTATTAATTGTGTTTATTGTTATTGATAATATAATACAATATTTCGCCAATATCTATTAATATCGCTCATTCCTAACCCTACGTAATCCCTCCGTCACTGGCCCACCATGCAATACAAAAAGCGTTAAGCTTTTAGTAATTCACTCACCTGCATGCAAAGCCAACCGACACCGAAAAAAGAATCCTTAACACTCCTTCAATGCAAAACAAAAGCAGCAACCAGGAAATATTTAATCTCGGGCAATGTATCCACTTTTTACACAAAATAACGTAAAAAGTAGGAAATAATACAGTGAACAAACTCATGGTACCTACATTGTTGGGTTATATTACCGCAAAAGTTACTGGTCAAAGAAATAATAATACAATATAGAATAAAGATTTACTATACCTGTTTTTTCGTTATTAACAATATCAATAGCAAATTAAATTCGCTTCGCTACACAAGTTCACTCACAACACACACGCACGTACAAGAATCACGCGAGCGTTGAAGTTGACAGTATTTTTTTTTTATCCCTTAGAAAATCCAAAGATCAGTGTCATCCAGTGTAAAATAGTTGAAGTTGATAGTCATCTAGCTATTACATCCAATGCACACTAGATGGCCCTAAAGAACATATTGACGTTTCGATATTTTATTCTCACAACATCGATGTGTCGATGTTATCGAAATCAAAACATCGATGTCAAAACATCGATGTCAAAACATCGATGTTTTCGAGCTAAACATCGATGTTTATTCACCATCGATGAATATCGATCATACCTAGTTCGTAGCCGCGTCCGGGCATCCAGATTTGGGTTTTCCATGGTTCATCGTTTCATGAAAATATTCCGCTGCAAACGCATGAATAGTATGGTGTATTGGTTTATTGTAGCTTTAAGCCTCACTAAAGATCATTGGAAGCGGGAGAGGTTGGTGACACAAATTCAGCCATGACCTTTTGAAGGAACCATCCCGGTATTCACCTGGAATCTTTTGAGAAATTAAGGAAAACCGAAATCAGGATGGTCGGACAAGGATTTGAACTCACGTCATCCCGAATAAAAGTTCCGATCGTTACCCCCCCCTCCACAAATTCCTTTGGGAGCGTCCATAAACCACGTAGCTCCATTTTGGCCTCCTGTGAACTCCCTCCTCCCCCAACGTAGCTCGACGTGGCTTTTGCTTCTATTCCCCCTCCCCCCCACAACGTGGCACGTAACTTTATCCCCTCTTGATTCCAGAAGACTTTTCGTACTGTTTTCTATTGTAAATTATATACGGATATAATTAAATGAATGACATAAATATTCACATGCTGTTGTGTGTTCTGTTCCTCATTTTAACCGTGAAAAATAATATGAATGGATAGCTACGTGGCCTGGCTCGGAACCCCCCTCCCCCCACGTAGCTCAGCGTAGCCTTTTCCCAACCCCTCCCTCCCCTGCACCGAGCCACGTAGTTTATGAGTGATCCCTTTCCCATTTCAAGTAATCAATAGTTTCATTGGAACACGTGTTTTGTGAGCCATGATATTCCGGTCTTTTCTCTGTCTAGATGTAGGGATTGTTTTAACAGTGTTTTTTCTGCTGTAAATGCATTTTGTGCAGTTATAATGATGTTGTTGTTAACTCCAGTGGAGTTTCGGTGATGAACAAATAACGAGAAAAACCACCGCTGTATGTGTGGAGTGTTCGCTACTTGTTGATTCAAGTGCTCCCTCATTATTTAACTTTGCAGTAGTTTCCGCCGGATATTCAATTTTTACCACAATTTTGTTAATCCGTGATATTGGCTACATATTGACAAAGGGCTTTGTTCTCCAGTAATTGAATTTGTGTTTAATTATTAAACAGAAGCGAAAGTTTATGCAGACTCTGAAACTCGTTTTTATGAGCAGTATTTCCAGTATTAAACATATCAACGGCGGAAACCAGCGTTTGTGGCCACGGTAAATATGATTTTGAGTGGCAGAATATATCACATTAAAAACATTGACTCTGTATGGAAACTTACTAAAAACTCAGGAACAAAATGCATTGTTATTGTTGATATTAATAACAGCGACAGTTGAAGTTAGCATATAAGCAGTGCTATCATATTTTCATCTAACTGATAAATTAGTAACTTTTGCTATTAAATGTATTTTTTTACAAAGTTTCCTACGAAAGATACTTCGTAGCAGGTATCATAATTCATTTTGCGGATCACAAGTTTTCCTATAAATATTGGAATATATCTTTTAAGTTAATTGTGAACCATAAAACCTTCAGTTATGCTGTTGAATCAGTCTGGAATTCATTGTTGATGTTTCATCTTTATTATTGCGACAAAGTATGAGGATATGGGGAAACTTTGTTAGAACTAACAATGAGGTTTAACATTGGCAGGTAGTGGGCATTTTGACATTATTGCAGAAATATTAAAACTTTTCGGCTACGGAATATATACATAATTTTCCATGCGATTCGCTCGTTTCATTCTTTTTCCATTTTGAATTAAATTCCACAATTTTATTACGCTTACTGAAATGTTTATCTCTGATGTAGCAGTTTAATTATCGTCTTCCGTGTATTCTAACAGTCAAGAAATAAAAAATTTACAGTTAAGTATTTAACAGTCCCAGGTTGACTTCCACAAAATGTTGTGTTCTTTTTAGACTACCTAAGAAACTTTTTCTTTTTCTTGAATGATATTTTCGTCAGTGCTTTTCAATTTTTTTGTTTCGGCCATCGATTGTAACTTTCCTTAATAACAGAATTCTCTTACGTATATCTGATCCTATTTGATATTTAACCAACTGGTATTGCTGTCGTTTTTGCTACAATTCAGCTCATTTGTCTTGTTTTGCTACAAATTAAAGTATATATATTAAGAAAGGGGTAAACGGACCATCTTCTCATTTTATCCCTTCCCCCTCCTCCGCCGCACACACATTGAAACCCATGAGAACCTTCCCATTAGGCACCATTAATTCTTTGATCTGTCTCCTGGATTCCAGTTTTAGACCGCAGATGTGGATATGCGTTGTCAGATCGCTTTTTTCGAACTCCAGGTTTTCTCGACGGCCTCCAGTATTACAGAACGCGGGTTAGAGACCCCTTCCGTACATCCAAATTTGAGTTTCCCGTGGTTTCCCCATTTCACTTCAGCCAAATTCCAGGATGGTTCATTAAAAAGGCAATGGCTGAATTCCTTGCCGTTACTTCGCCCCCAGTTCTTTTCCGCCTCTAATGATCTCAACGTAGACGAGGCGTAAGGCCAGAAGCGAAAGAAGCCCAGAATCTAAGCAAAGACGTGTACTCATCAAAACACTTAATGAAAGCAATGCACCTCCCATTCCTCTTGCGCGACAATGCCGTTAGTATAGATTAGCATTACACGATACTGCGAGGTGTAGAAACTTGATCAATGACTTTCATTGTGGCAGGACATTGCAGTCGCTTAGTCCTTCCTCTCCATTACCCATCTGGGGTGTTGTAAGGTATGCCCGGTATGTGGATAGATTACCGACGGTCTCGACCTCTGACGAATGGGCGCTATTCTCTCTCCTGATTGGTCGGCACGCATCACAAGACACGGAATGTGACTGGCCGAGAACAGACGAAATGCGAGAATGGTTTCAGCAACAAAAGAGGAATCTGGGTATCACTGCAGCACACGATACCTGCCGATACAATTTGCTTAGTTTCCAAAGATAATGTTAAAAACACAATGCACGGAACCTGCTAGAAAATAATTCACCGTAACCATGACATTACTCTTCTTGTTGTTGAGAATTTGGCCTATTTTGGACCTCTGAAAACAAAAACTTCGCCTTTGTTTCTGCTCCCAGAATTTTTTCATTCTTTATTGAGTTCCTCCTTCTTTCTTCAAATAAGGTGATCTGGAAACCCAGGTCTTATGAATTTTAGTTTTAAAGTTCGATCCTCTATTTCATCGGGATGGATCGCAACTTTTCATATCTTTTTCTTATCTCCTTAACCCATTTTTTGCCCCATTTAATTTAGAGATGTAGTTGAAAATTCTTTTTGTCAACCTACTCTCACTCTTAAGGTGTCCATAAACTATCAGTCTTCTGATGTGTATTGCGTTTGTAATTTTATGTGATCTATAGACCATCATTTTTCCTCTCCCACCAGGAACCTTCTTTTCTTTTTACTGCTCATACGATTTTCCTATGGATTTTAATATCTTTTTTTCTCTAACTCCTCAATCTCCATTTTCTGATATGACATTATTGTTATGCCCACTACTTATGCAATTATTGATTATTGGAGTAGGACTATGGCTAAATTTTATAGCACTACTTTTATGACACAAAAGCAATGTCAAAATTTATATGACAGCCAAAATCACATTTAAACGATACACCAAAAACTCATCTGTGCGCATATCAGCGTGTATCTAGATGTGTCTGACTGTTCCTTTGTTCAGACAACATGCATAAACTACCTAATCAATTTGGTTGGGGTTTGAAAGATTTCGGTCCTGCTTAAAATTTGCTGTATGTCCTAATACTCTACTTGACCTGGTGGTGGAGCAACATTTGGTAAACCGTTTGTAACGTGAACAGATAAAAGCCGAAGCTTCATAATACAATCTCTGCCAGAGATTGTAGACACCACCAATATTTCTAGAATGTTTAGGATCTGACTTTAAGTCTGCTCATCGACTTTAGAACATTAATATTAGTTTATTATGGACAATATGTGAATTGCGAGATGGCAGCAAACATTGTAGATATTGTAGATATTATTACACAAGAATAAGGGCTTATTATTATTATTCTCTCTGGTTGTTATATTACTGAACGATACGATACCGCTGCAAATATTTTTTCCAGCGCCGCTTATCTGAGACAAGGGGATGATGTAACTATTCAAACTTTAAGAAAAAGTTCTGTTGAACCCTGGTGTTATTATTATTCCATTAATTTGCTGTACTATTGAGGTATATAATATTAATAAAGCGACTTTCTTCAGCGTTGTTCGTGTGGGAGTTGATACAGAACAACGACTCTTGGAATGTAATGCAAACGAGTGGGCGCTATAAGGCGGTACAATGTTGCTCTGAGATTTAGTATCTGGTTACCACCTTAAAGATTCATCCAACTGTCATATATATACGATGCACCATTTGGTGGAAGCTGATAAAAATAATGAAAGTGAAATATTAAGGGAGATATAACCGAAAATTCACAATTCGCTTCAAAATATCTGTGAGGTCACGATCTACAACATAAAACATTGAAACTTTGTACACTTACTGTCAGATGTTTACTCCCGTCTATGACATAGTACACTGACCCTGTCTGGGAGAAACGTACGTATACAGTCACTTCCAATATTCAATATTTTTTTACCTCTCCCGATAGAGATACCTGTTTCACCAAATAATAAGACAATTTGTCCTCACCCTTTTCCACCAGTAAATGTATATAAATATCTCTAACTACATGGAGAGTGGAGAAAATACAAGTACAAATAGAGTATATATCTTAATTTTAATTTTGGAAACACTAAAGTGTTGTAAAAATCTCAATATAAATATCCCTGAAACCTTTTTTTTTTTCTGTCCTCAGTCTTTAGACTGGTTTGATGCAATCCTCCATCTCTTCCTATCCTGTGCTAACCTCTTCATTTCTACATACCCCTTACAACCCACATCCTCAACTATCTGCTTCATATATTCTAATCTCTGTCTTCCTCAACAGTTATTGCCTTCGACTGTTCCCTCCACCCTAATACCTATAATTGAATAAAAGAATCCACAATTCTTCATAAATATTTGTCACTGCAATCTATAAGTCCTCCCTGAAAATTTCAGTTCTGTATTCCTTATAGTAGGTTAGAGAATTGTTCCCACGCACTAAAAAACAGTCATCTGCGAAATGGCACTCAACGTTAGGAAGATTTTTTACTTGCATTTGTTGTGCTTGGTAGCGACAGATAAAAAATTATTCTGAAAATACGTCCAATTGAGTTAAAAGCCAGAAACTTTCGAATAATTTAGAAAAATAACCATATAATCGGAGAAGAAAATTTTTTTGAGGTCTGATGGGTTACATCCCCACTTAAGTATACAAACAGGTCCATCGTCTTTGATATAAATGGCCTTTACTTGTTTTCTTTGATTACTACACCGTCTGAAATAACGCAAGTTTAGAAAAATGGGACTTCTGTTGTTCGTAGTTAAAGCTGTAACTTTAGCAACAACTGAACTGTCACCGCGTTCTTGATGCGAAGATGCCCGGAGATCACCCCTATGCTCAGCTTTTATGGGTGTCTAGAAGACAGCACAAGCTCTCGGTGTTCATTAGCCATCAGTCGATAGTCGCTATCGACGAGCTATATCGAGATAAGGCAACGCTGCTACTGGCGATGCGTGACACTAATCTGACCCAGCCTCACATACATCTCAAACGTGAAGAACTCGGAAACATCATATAACTTGAAAGTTGCGCGGCAAACCAAGATCGGATGTTAACCAAAGCATCAAGTGTCATGTAATCTCGACCAAGAGATTTTCTACCGTCTTTCATCGTTGTGTTTTTGATGTTTTTCCGTCAACTTCCGCCAGATTATAAGAGAACGTGACCCCCTGTGCTACGCAACAACCCCCATTCACCTTATTTACCTGCAGGTAATCTCCTCCTGTTCCAAAACCCATAAACCACTACAACATATCAGAATTTTCGATCCATCATGCAGAATTCGCTAGTACAACTTTGCTGGGTAGTAGTTATTTCTCACACCGGATACGGCATATAATGTTCCAGAATTCTATAGGGGACTTCCTAAAACATTTTCATACATATGTGTAACAGGCCGTTATATAGGGATTTTTTTGTTACTGTGTCACCAAAAAACTACTTAATTTAGACCAAATTTAGGATTATGTTTACAGACAATATTACGTGAGTGGTTGGCAGTGAAATAAATGGCAACCTAAACAAGTAGGCGTTAAATATCACATTTCATCAAAGATAAATATGTCACTCATTGGATTCCAATAATATTGTTGTTGAGTATGTGACTTTGATTATAAAGTTCTTCATAGTGCGTCAAAATAAACGTAAATCAAACCTTTTTTTTTGTTTCTTGCGGTTAATAACGCAGGCATAGTTTGGGGGCAGTAGTAACGACTTCAGCGACATAGCACTCGAGAAGGCAAATTATATTATTAGAAACTAAATTCATTGTGTCTTATGCTTTAATACATAATTTTATTTCCCATTCTATCCCAGGTTGTATATCAATATGCTTACTGCCTACGCTAAATTGGAGCTGGGAAATCGAAACACATACCGTACGCACGTTCTTGCACGCAACCAGATCCATGCCGGCAAAAATATAGGCAAATATTGTAGAAATAAATAAGCCCTTAGACCCTGTCGAAGCAGAGACTATTATATCCGGTAGAAGAATGGGAACAAGGAAGAATAAAGAAATCGGCCATGACCTTATTGAAGACATCATCCTATCTTTCGCCTGAAGTGATTTTGGTAACCCCGTTTAAAATCTTATATCTATAAACGAGTAATTCTTGTATGTATTTGATATCTCTGAAAATCTCTTGTATTTTGTATCTCGAAAATGGCTCTAACGCTGTCTGGTAGAAGTTACAGGAACTAGTAAGCCTACTGATGTTCGTTAAGTTTCTCTTTGGTTAGGGCAAGAAACTGTACACTTCAAAGTGTCTAGGAAGCCTTCAAGCAAATCGTTTAACCTTATTCAAACTTGACGCACAATCAATCTTCCGTACTGAACAGAAATCGAAAGACGCCGTGCAAAGCTCGGTCAGCCAGATACTCTTAGCCTAAGATCTGCCTGCTTCCGTCCATCTGTTATTTGATTGAAATTCAATTTTTATGTATAATTATTAATAGCAGCATACGATTTGTTGGGTTAATCTTTTTTGGGGGAAAATTTTTATCAAAAATACTTGCGGCCATATTTTAAAAGGCAACCTAAAGGCAGTGTCTAATGGTATTTAATCTAATATACCCAAACCGAAGGTCGAACCAGCAACCTAGTGAATGCTTCTTGCGACCGTTACTGCTCACTGCCCTCCTTTTCCCCTTGTTGGAAATAAAACACCATGTGTCCAGGTAAGTTTGAGTTCTTAAGATACTACAAATTTTAATCAGAATTCGAAGTTTTCTGCGTAATATTTAAGTGTACTCTGTTCTGTTCGACTAATGTACTGCAGGTATATAGGGGATAATCCCAATCCCCGCCTGTGACCAAGTTGTAGTTCTCGCGTGTCGCCTCTTAAGCCATCGTTTGCTCTCTGGCATTAACAGCGTTTGTGTTGCGGGACAGTCTGCCCCCAGGCGCGCCTACGCTGTGCACGCCAAAGTCGCCCCTAATCTACCACGCCGTAAAGAGCACTTTCGCTTCCGCCCAGGTGCGCATTAACCCGAAAGCGGAGACCGAGGTACTAAGCCTCTAGCGCTTACTTTCTCGCGTGTATTCAGAGCAAAGAGGTCACAAACCGATGTTTTATCAACAACAAACACACTGGAAATCTGGGGTGGGTTATATTATCGACCCGACCGTATTTCTTACGTCATAGTAGTTGAAATTACTCCTTCATGCCAGTGTCTTGAGAAATTTAAATGAGGTGATTTCATAAAAATCACGTAGTTCTTTTCTAGGGTTATTCCCAGCAACATTTTATGTATAGACAGGGAATGTTCTAGACGCGAACAAACACACCGCCACTGATTATGTTTTTTATTTTTATTTTATTGGTATTCGGTTAGAGACCATACAGCCAATCTACATTTTTACAAAGCTTCTTACATCCATTTGCGTAACTTATCTATTTACACATTTCCTTATCTATATTAGGTAAAACTTATTACAATCTTGTTGAATGTATATGCTATTTACAATATTCGAATTTCAAGTGCCTTCTTAAGTACCGTAATCTAAAAAGCGTTGCTAGACAATACATCAACTAGACTTAGTAATCGGCGGTTCTGTATATCCATTATTTTCTATTGATTAGTCTAAATCGCCGTATTTCTTTGACAAATCATCTGTAGAGGGATGATCTATCTGGTGTTGGCCACAATCGGTAGATTGGTGAGGATACTGTTAGTTTTGAAAAGCTAGTTGTTGTGCTTGCGCGGAAGTGGGTTTGTGCTATGGTTTGGGCTTTAGGTTTGAAGTATAATCATTTCCTGTTTTAACTTCCAAGATTGGTTAGAATTCTATCCCTCCATCTTTTAAGTATCTGGCGAGGATGCTAAGTATTACTTTGTTGTTTCTGGAAAGAAGGAGGGTTACGTTTGTCGGAAAGGGGAAGCCGTTCTTGGCAAGATCTTTCATCATTTGGTCCTGGAGTTGTTTTGCATGAAAAAATTATGTGATTGATGTCTCCTATTGCCTGGTCTGAGCAGTCACAGTATGGGGAATCACTCATTATGTGAACGTCAACAATGGCCCAAACAATCACTTATTATTAAAAACAGTTGGTATTAAATGGAGATAATCTTAAACGAAATAATAAAGCGTATAAAAAACTTGTAATATTGCATTGAAAAAATAAACAAATCCAATAAACCTAAAATACACACTCGAATATATTTTCTGGCACAACATAGCATATTAATCTCCTTTAGTTAAAATTCCGCGTTTTGCTTTTTTTGTTTTTTTTTTTTAACACTTGCCTGGTAGCTCAGTAGCTAAGGCACTTGCTTTTAAATTCTGAACGTTCGATCCTGGGTTCAAATCCCGGTGGAAGTGGGAATTTTTAAGAGTTGTGTTTGATCATATAAGCTATGCCAGGTCATACCATCAATTGCACATAAAACTGTAGGTTCCAGAGGAAAGGAACTGGCCATCCCACCTCTGACATAATTGCTTAGTATGCCTCCTTCGGAAGGATCCAGCCTATCATCGGGTTGTGGACTAAGTTAGTTTCAGCACACTTATGAGCGGTTCAGTGACTCAGTGGTTAATGTGCCTGACTGGGGGTCCGAATGTGCCCGCTTCGAATTCCTGTCTCGGCGGGGATTTTCAGAGGACTTCAACCGGACCTTCACCTCTGGCACAGTTTCCTATATAATGTGAAGTACGCCAGAACACTTCCGGAGTTTGAATTCCACTTTAAGTCGTATGTCTCCTGTACCCGGTAAGACTACCGGGTTAGTTTAAGGCGGCTACAACAGGTGTGGAATGTGCAGCCAAAAGAAACCCTGTCACGAGGTCATTACGACCAAACGGAATTATTAATTATTATAGCACACTTACAAAGTTCCAGAAAATCATTCAAAGATGTAATTACAATAAATCATTTCCTTTATTTTAAACAAAATTAATTATCTAAAGCGATGGTAATGAATGGGAAATTATATTAATGCTACACCACAATATGACAGGGATATAAAGTTGGAGGGAAAGTGCGATATTCAAGGAGTTAGGTTTGGAAGACCTGGAGCACCGAAGGCGTTGTTCTTGACAGAAGCTAATTGAAAAATTATCGACTGACGTTTTTCTCAATGACAGCAAAGAATCGTTGCTACCAGCAACATTCATATCTCGGAATGACAGCGAAAATAAGATAAAATAAATCAGGGCCGGAACCGATTCATTTCTGTACTCATTTTCTCCACGAGCGATTAGAGAATGGAATAGAAGGGATTTACCTGGCGATTAAACTTAAAATCCGACAGGAGTAGCTTTCGATAAAGCACTCCGGCCATCCTGATCTGGGTTTTCCACTCCAGCCAAATGCTGGGATGGTTCCTCACAATATCCCATGGGCGCCTCCTGCCATATCCCGTATATCCCTTACAAACCATTACCTTACCGGATAGGTGCAATGCACCCTCCGCCACATACTTTTAGTCAATCGCGGAGTAATAATAATAATAATAATAATAATAATAATAAAAGTAAAAAAGCATTAGGATTAGTCCAAAATCTCTACAACAAAAAATCTATGTCAAGACAGACGAAAATTCGGCATTACAACATAGTCATAAAACCAACAGTCCTCTATGCAAGTGAAACATTAATCCTCGCATTCGGGAGGACGCCGGTTCGAATCCCCGTCCGGGCATCCACATTTGGGTTTTCCATGGTTTCCCAAATCACTCCAGGTAAATGCCGGGATGCTTCCTTCAAAAGGCCATGGCCGAATTCCTTCGCATCCTTGACCCCACCTATCCTTTCCCGTTTCTAAAGACCTCGTTGTTAAGAGACGTTAAACAGTTATAAAAAAAGAAACACTTAACAGAAAACATTACGTTGAAGAAATTAAAAAACTAGAGAGAAAAATCATTAGAAAAATTGTAGGAGCAAGACTCAATAAAGATGGTTACAGACTACAATCAATCAAAACAACAGAAAAGTTTTCAAACATCGAAATTGACATCAAGAAAAGGCGAATGAAATTCTGTGGTCACCTTAAGAGGTTACCAGAAAGTCGATTGACAAAAAAGATAATAAATTATGTAAGTTCCCTTAAAAATCCAACACCTTGGATGAAAGAAAATCGGAAGGATCTTATAAGTGCAAGCATAGGAGCAATAGACATCTTAGAAAGAAACACCTTCAGACACAAAGTAGACAAATGGGAAGTTATAACTGAACAACCAAAACAAAAACAATACAGACCAAAGTGGTCGGAAGAACGCAAACAAGCTTTCTCGGAAAGAATGAGAGCCTACTGGAACAACAAGAAGAACTCAAAGAAAGGCCGGCCTCGGTAGCCTAGGGGCTAGAGTGCCAGCCGGTTCGAATCCGGCCGCGGGCATGGATGTTTGAGTGTTGTGTGTCTGTGTGAATGTCCTGTCCGTCCTGTGGCGTCCATACATTGGGAAAATACAATATATATATTGAATGACGACTTATACACTGAAAGCTTTAATAATTACATTGAGCTGGCTTGATGGCCTCCGGTGCCAAATGCCATTCATTTAAAAAAGAAGAAGAAGAAGAAAGAAAACTTGATTGGTTCATTTGCTTACCATCTTCCATTTATTGGGAGAATTCGCCAATAATAATAATAAAAGTGCAAGCATAGGAGCAACAGACATCTTAGAAAGAGACACCTTCAGACACAAAGTAGACAAATGTGAAGTTATAACTGAACAACCGAAACATAAACAATACCGACCAAAGTGGTCGAAAGAGCGCAAACAATCTTTCTCGGAAAGAATGAAAGCCTATTGGAACAACAAGAAGAACTCAAAGAAAACTTGATTGGGTCATTTGCTTACCATCTTCCATTTATTGGGATAATTCGCCAATAATAATAATAATAACAGCTATTCAGATATTTCACGATGGGCCTTCATAAACATACTGCATTATTGATTACGGAAAACATGCTAAAAACCGCAGTTACGAGGTTTGTGTCCTTCTCCATCATAATAGCTACCCGAGAAGAGTGTCGTACAGCATTAACAAGCGCAGTACTAGTGCAGGGTACAGCTAAATTACCACAACGAAAATAATTTCGAGCCACATTTTTCACTTGTAGGACGCACTGTCTGGTATTACCTGTGCTTCATTAACAGTGCGCTCGCTTTTTTTGTTGTTGCGTGGGGTAGTGGGCAGGTAGCGAGCGCTAGAATATCTCCGTCCCCTGCACGCTCCATAAAAATAGAGCTGACAAGATGGCGGACGGACGGAATTACGCATTCAGGCAGCAGTCAAGTGGATTGCAGGCGGCTTGCTGACGTCACTTTACCACCTGCGGACCGTCTTTGTGCCGGAAAATTACTTTTCCCTCACTCCCGCCTCGCATTGTCTCACGAGTGGAGAGGTACTGTCCCACATTCCCAGCGAGCGCTCCCTACAGCAGGAGCTTCTCAGCTGCACACACCTAATAGATATTACTATCAGTATGCTATGAGAATCAATAGGGAGTGTCCATAAACTACGTCACTGTCTGCGGAGGGGAAGGGGGAGAGCGGGAGGGGGCAGGAGGGGGTAGAACCCTACGCTGGGCTACGGGGGGGATGGGTGCCAAGCCAAGCTGCGTAACTTTGGTTCATGTTATTTGTTACAGTTAAAATAAAGTACAGAACACCGAACAGCATACGGATATTTATTTCCGTCATCTAATTATCTCCAAATGCAGTTTAGATATCGTAAATACTAACAGAGCTGCGCATAGTTGTGCCTCCATGTCACAGCGTTGGGTTGCATGTTACTACAGCTCTCAGACGCAAACCATTTTATGAAATTGTGTTTTTTGAACTGTAATTAATTATGGTTTTGTATATTTTCCGTGTAATTAATTGTGAATTTAGGTAATTGAACATTGTTTCATGGAGCGAAACTATATAAATAGTTGAATGCAATTTTTCTCGGTGTTGTTTATTTATAAACGTTTCACCGGAAACAAATCTAGTAATATTATTATTGATGCACAATATTTCGGCGAAATAATACTCCGTCGCCATCTTCAGATGCAGTTGTAAGCCTTGAAGTCTGCCTTGAGCGCGGTGTTTTCAAAAAACGCTTTGTTTTGAAACAACGCGCTCAAGCCAGACTTCAAGGCTTACAACTGCACCTGAAGATGGCGACGGAGGTTTATGTCGCCGAAATATTGTGCATCAATAATAATAATAATACTCGATTTGTTTCCCGAGAAACGTTTATAAATATATAAATAGTGTTTACCATGTTCGAGGACAGTATTATACAAGAAACTTTGATGTGTGCTCCGATGTTTGGAGGAAACTTTGCGATGGTTTGCACTGGTTTAAATACATAATTTTGTGTGTAATTACTTGTAAATTTCATTAATTTTCATTTTCGTGTGTTTCACGATGTTTGTGAATAATTTTGTATTAATTTTAACTGATTTGTGTGGATTTAATTGTTGAAGTATTGTTACAATTCGAAAAACGTCGGTCGGAACTTTTTGAACAATTCTGGATGCTTCTAAAGTGTCTAAACAGAGATGGCGAGCAGAAAGGGTTGCCAGTCAGTAGTTCTGGGCAGTGTGTGAGCTTAATCGCTGTAACATTTGTTTATGTTTGTACTTAATATCTTTGGATGAAGTTGATGCCTTGAAAGAAAAATAAACAAAAGTGGAAAGTGACTCATTCTTCGAGTAATTATTCCATACAACCAATACTTATCAATATGACAGGAACATTTGAAATAACAGACACGCAACGATACATTTCGATTCGAAAAACATTAAACATGCCGTACCTAGACTTCAATCTTACAGATGTCACCTGTGATTTTGCAAGGCATTGCCATTTCGTATTGTTTTGATTGTTTGAAAAAAAAAAAAGCTGATTTGATTGTGCTCGCTGTACAATAAACGTTACCACGTTTATCGAAATTGTTTTTCCATTGAGTTTTCCTTATCCAAGGATATCAAAGAATCACTCGCTGGTAATGTGCAAACAAATGTGAAAAAATTGCAGCAAACGAAAAAAAGAAATGCAGCTCCTACTCGTTTTTTAGGCGGCAGGAATAATTTGTTCTATTTTATCAATTAATGAACAAGTACCTGGGTCACCAATCTTCGTTCGTCATCTTTCAATTTCTATTCAACATGGAAGATTTTGAGTAAAGTTTGATTAAAGTTAAACGTTTATCTTGACGGCTTCCTAGACATTTTTGAGGGCACAGTTCCTTGCAAAGAGAAGCTTAACTAACATCCTATGAGATTAGCTTTCGCATTCGACAGGACGGCGGTTCGAATCCCCATCCGGTCATCCAGATTTGGGTTTTCCATGGTTTCCCAAATCACTCCAGGCAAATGCCGGGATGCTTCCTTCAAAAGTCCGTGGCCGAATTCCTTCCCATTCCTTGCCCCCCATCCTTTCCCGTCTCTAAAGACCTCGATGTTAAGAGACGTTAAGTAGATAAAAAAAAGAGAGATTAGCTTAGAACCGTTTCCCCTTCTTCAATAATACGCCGTTCAATTATGACGTCATTCTAATCAGTGGTTCGTTTTTTAGAGCGTTTTGAAACTTAAACTTTAATTATAATCACCCTGTACATCAGTAAATGTGGTATTAAGTCTTCACACCAAAAATAAAAGGCATTGTAATCTTAAACAGTTTCTGAAGACTAGAAACAAATTTCAGGAAAACAATGCCATCATATTGATTTTATGTAAAAGTTCAACCGCGATTAGAATTAACAAGGTACTCTAAAATATAATATTTTTTTGTAATAATTCTCTCATCTTTCATTTTATTTTAATTTCGGAGGTGTGTCGAGGCCCTAGATTAGCTGTCTTCGATAGTAAAATCTGTTACAATTAAGGAGGTAGGTATACCTAACACATAAAAATATTTGAAAAAATGGAAATGTCATTTTCTCAAAATCTTTTTAAATTTTAGGGTTCAAATTTAATAGCTCCATAGAACCGTTATAGCTAGATATAAAAATTGATTTTTAAAATAAAAATATTGTTTAACAATAGGTTAATGTACCATCCAAATTGACAGTAAAAAATATGTTGTTGTGAAGAGTTTTAATGACAGAAGGTATAGTATTTGAAATTTTTCAGAATATTTTTTTTTACATATTGTAAACTAATATCAAGGCAATAAGTTGAACATATAATATAACATATTTAACTCTATATTTGTTATTAATAAAAAATTTAAAGAAATTAATTTTTTTTTTTTTTTTTTTTTTTGCTTAAACATAAAGCAATATTTTTCATTTAGGAAGAGCTGCATGAAGAATAATGGTAAGGACTATAGTAATTAGTACATTAGAACATGTCCTGAAAATTTGGAAAAGATCTATGCATATGGAAAAAAGTTATCTTTAAAACCATTTGAGGATTGCTGTTTTGAGATATTTAATGTTAAAGATTTGGTTTACCTCCAAGTGCAGTAAGATTTAAGTGGCTGTCAATCGTGCAGGACTTCGCTTAGTCACGCATAACTCCCACACTGTCAAAGATATTTAATTTTTTTTTTTTTTTTTTTTTTGTGGAAACCTGATAACTGTACCTACCCCCTTAACTGACGCACGTGACGGAAGTAAAGTATATTTGAGTTGAAAAGCATAAGTTGGCTGCGGCTAAATTAATCTTAATTTAGAAGCAAGCATAGTAAAGATAGAATGATAAATGCTTAGGAAGAACAATTACCGGGGCAGGCTATAATGCTACAGTTTCCCCTAATAGGCAGGTTGTCTGCCAGAAACGAAGTAGCAAGCATTATGCCTCAAAGATTTCTCTCCCGGACTCATCTCCGTAGTCAGCTGGCGTTACCAGTAGATGTTTCAATCTGGGGTTTTCAGCGTGGACAGGTTGGCAGCGCCTAAGTTGGCCCTGGAGACGAGGTAACTAAGTGGCAGGGACGGAACTTGAGATTGCGGCGATGTTTGGGGGAGGCAGAGAGACGGAGAGAAAGCGGAAGGGACGGACTGCAAATATTTGCGGACGCAGGAGTTCCTTTGACGAGCGCCCGGGTCCTTTTTAGAGTCCTGCGACTCCGAGTCGTATTTTATGCAGTAGCCAGTTCGAACGGAAACACGTGTACAGCCAGACCCACTGGAGTGGGGAATACATTGCGCTGCGGCTACACCTGTAAAGTCCCTCCACCACCTCTCCATAAAATCAGAATAAAAATTTAAAAACCAGCTCCGATCCGGATTGTACACTAGGTTTTCTTGTGCGCACACGACGGCTATAGCAAAAGTAAGTTTCATTAGAAGAAAATAACTCTAAACGGGACTGTAAGGTGTACACTTTTATAAAGTTTCAGGAACCTTATTATTTTTTAACACAATCCAAGGTGCTGTGAGACATTTAATGGATCGCGGAAAAATACCAAGGTAGTACAGTACAATCGGGAACCTTATTGGTGAACTTGTAAAACTGATTTTTTATTTTTTTTTATATTTTTTTATGAAAGAATGTCATATGTGCAAAAATAATTGTAAAAAGTCAAAACCTCAAAGGAGTTATCCATTTTAACTATTTCGAGGTGATGTATGATATGACTACAGTAAAGAAATAAGACTGGGCAATTTTCAAACGTTTGTAAACAGTAGATGAACCTCGAAAGAAATCAAGAAGGGACACCATATTTTTATTGTTATTATTTTTAACTGCTTAACGTCTCTTAACAGCGAGGTCTTTAGAGACGGGAAAAGATGGGGGCAAGGAATGGGAAGGAATTCGGCCATGGCCTTTTGAAGAAAGCATCCCGGCATTCACCTGGAGTGATTTGCGGAAACCATGGAAAACCCAAATCTGGATGCCCGGACGGGGATTCGAACCGACGTCCTCCCGAATGCGAGGCCAGAACGCTAACTGTTACACCACCACTCTCGGTGACACCATATTGAACGTTATACAACAATGGCATTTCCACCTCTCATGTATAGATGTAAATATAGAGCTGCGAATAAATCCCAAAAAATAAAAAACAGGTGGCCGAATTGGCTTTCTTAAGATTCATCCAGGGTTGACGAGAAGTGACAAGACATTTTGACGTATGAGAAAAACTATGAATGTATACTACAAAAGAAACAATACAGGAAACTAGATTTAAATAGTCGCAACTGAAAGAGGAGAGATTGTTCAGAAGAAGTAACCTATACTATTTTCTGCAACTGTCTGTACCATTGTCCACGAATTAGGAGATTTGACAGTTTGGGAGCTTATAACCTAGCTTAAAATCTGGGATATATCTTTTTACGTGGTCGAGAAACGGAGCAACAAATAATAATTCGTTTAGATGTAGAACAGTTAGGCGCCACAGATCACACTGCATCATAGATGAGCACTCCTTTACCAGATACCCATCCAAAGAACACGTAACAATACAGATAACCACTCCACCCTTTCACTTATGTAAATATTGTTTTTTGACTACGAAACTTTAGTAATTTATGTCATCAGTTTTCTGAAAAGTAGTACCTTAGAATCCAAGGATAACTTTAATTAAACCATTACCGGTACATCAAAGATTAACAATGATCGAACGGTGTGGTGTCTTAAGAACTGTGCAGAATACGAGATGTGTTCAAAAAATAACTGGAATTTTAATTTTTTGGAACTAATTTTATTTATTCGTCCACATCGATGTTATCCCCTTCAAAATAGTCCCCATTAGATTTTGTACACTGATGCCAGTGCTTCTTCCAGTTCCCAAAATACTTTTGGAATTCGTTATTTGGGGTAGCCCTGATCTCTTTCAGCGATGTACGTTTAATCTCATCTATGCTTGTAAAACGACCGAGCTAGTAGGTTCTCTTTATTTTTGGGAACATGTCTGACGAATATGGAGGCTGAAGCATCATTACAGTGTAGTTTCTTGCCAAAATTTCACGAACAATCAACGATGTGTTAGCAGGTGCATTATCGTGGTACAAAAGCCATGAATTGTTTTGCCACAAATCCGGGCGTTACCTTCGGACTGCTTCACGACAACGGCCTTGAACTTGAACTTATTGATCGTTTGACCTTGTGGTAAGAATTTTATACAAACTAAAAATCGCTGACCGTATCGAAACACGTGTTAACAGCTGACAAGAGACTAAACATTCAATATAGCTCAAAATGTATAGCTACTTCTAATACATGTCTGCCAACACAATAACGAAAAAATCGTGCCAATCGCACTAATACAACCCGTGAAATTTCAAAATTTCAGTTGATTTTTGAACACACCTCGTAGATGAAGGATGACAGGAGTCTCTTAGTTAATTTTAAGGTTCAAATATTTATTTTAAGTGGACATCAGACCAAATGTGTCACCGAATCGACTATTCTGGCAACTTATTTCAGCGGAGTTGCTGAACTATTTCATAATATGGAATGTGTATTAAGTTCTCTGGCCGACACAGATACTACGACCAATGTTCACATTATGAGTGTATGCCCAGTCTCAATAATAAACAACGTGATGTTTTCGAAGCAAACAGATTTTTTATTTTATTTAGCAGAGTGAACTTTAAGGGTCAAATACAAGTCATGTTCGTATTTAAGCAAGTTCGAGTGTATGACCTTTGAAACAATTATTCGATAGCTCGATAGTTCTTGTCTGTGTTTAATACATCTGTTAATACTTCTGAGTTCTTCAAGATCGAGAGATTTTATTCACCCTATAGGCTGGTTCACACTACGGTAGTAATTTTGTCGAATGGCGAGTATTTTAGCAGCTGTTTCAATACCTGCGCCTAAATTTTTGGACTACTTTCTTCTAACATCTGCGAGTAGAACATTCTAAAAAAGATTATTATCTCGTTAGGTAGTACTTCTAATAATAATATTGATAATATCTTACTGCATAATCTAGATGCTATAGTAAGAAAATAATAAAATTGTGCACTATACAGAAGTTTTTAATTTTCAATTTTCTTCTCACCAAATCCAGGTACCGGTATGTTTAATGTTTTTTCCGGATCAATATATGAAGATGGCTTCATTTGTTTGTTTTTATAATGTGTAGACATAATATTCCACAAACATTTATTTTCTACATTTTTAGAAATCAATTTCGTAGTTGTTTCTTCTCTCCAGCGAACCGACATTTTTGCGGCAGCTAATAAACTCGACTTAAAAAATAGGTTCAGACTTATTTAGCCGATGAGCGAGGGGGCAGTGGCGCGTGGTTGGGGGTGCTAATCGCCCGATATAATAGAACAAAACGGATCGAAACTACTGGCTGAACTGCTCGACTAAATTTTCATTCTTCACACACGTTTAGTTACTAAATTGCTCTCTACTCGACTAGTGCCAACGAGCCTTAAGGTTGCAACACAGGTCAGGTTCGTATTTGGTCAGATCAGATCAACCTATCATACTCTTTGACCCTAAAAACTGGATCTATTTGAGATCGGTGACGATACAAAAAAAAAGGTCTTTCACTAGCAGATTATAAATGGACACGTAAGTTTATGGAGACCTAGTGAAAGGTGGGCACCAAATGAGACAAAACATTGTAAGCCTTCTGTTTGTTTATTGATTTTAATTAAAAGTCACTTATCTAAACACAAGCAATTTTGCGGTCGCCAGGTTTAGGTACTGTTCTCCATCGGGATAATTAAATGAGAGAGTCACACAGTTTAGGGTGAACATCTACTCAAAAAACTTTATTCTAGTTCATTAACCTCTCCCGCTACACCAACGGAAAGTACCACCACCAAATAATATATCAACAAGGAATCGGACTTCTTCTTCGAAAACCACAGATTAGTGGGATAAGAGAGGTTGACTTTCAAAATAGTCTCCCACATTCACTATCGTCCTCTTAACGCTATACAATCACTTGAAAACACAGCATTCCCTTTAAAACAGTGAGTTCCACATAATACAAGTCTCCATCACCGAAGTTTTCACAATTTCAACTGTTAGACCGAAAAATGTTCCTGCGTCAGGCCTTCGCCTGACGGAGGTCAAAGACTCACTACTCTATACCAAGACAACATAGCATTAACACACGACGTCTGCCACAGATACTATTGCACGGCACAGACGTTTGTTATGTTACAACATCTTGATTTACGGCCTGAAGAAGAAACTCTGTTAATATTGTTTCATCGGCAGAAGACTGTCTCATTTGCTCACAGTGAAAATTACACGGAAGAATTTTTCTGCTGATGGAATATAAGTGTTTGCCGTATGCGTCGGTTGTATAGTGTGGCGCGTGGTGCAAGTTTGACGAGTCCGTTGTAGCCGGGCGACCCGCTGTAACGCATCTCACGCGGCACATCAAATATTTGCGTTCCTGCAGTCAGCCCGCTGCAGCATTCAGCATGCACGCTGCTGAATCAGTCATCGGAGAACCGCCATAAAACCACAGACGCCGCTGCGGCCGCTGCATAGCACACGCGGCGAACAAGCGTTCATCGCGTCTCTCTCTCGGTGATAGCTGACAGTGTTCTAAACCTAAAAACACAAAATCCTTGTCAGCAGGCGTATAAAGACACTCGACGGCTCGTGAGAAAAATGATATGCGATGAATAGCGAGGTAGGTGGTTAGTAGTAGGAGAAAAGAGATTCCGGCTCATTTGTAACAGTTGTTTGCCAACAGTGAAACAGGTTGTCAGAATATTATTTAATCTGAATTATAATACGCTGATAGGCAGCAGTTATGGAATTGAAGCCATGTTGAAACTTTATGACCACACATTTAAAGTTACCTAGTTTTTATTACTACTGCCTCTGAGCAATAGGAACCTCTATTTCTAAGTAAATAAGGAACACTGTCGCCTCAGTCTAGTAATTATAGAAAAGTTTTATTCACACTCGTTATTATGACAAACACATACATAGTCCAACGACCGACTGATATTTATAGTCGAATCCCCCTCCGGGCATCCGGGTTTTCATGGTTTCTCGAATCACTCCAGGCAAATGCCGAGATGCTTCCTTCAAAAGGCCATGTCCAAATTCCTTCCCATTCCTTGCCCCCCATCCTTTCCCGTCTCTAAAGACCTCGCTGTTAAGAGATGTTAAGCAGTTAAAAAAAAAGAAGATATTTATAGTAATTTCTAACACATCACAAATACATAGTAATATCCGGATATTGCAGATTCTTTAACCAGGTGAGAAAGATACACACAAATTAACCACGTTTACTTCAGTTCAGCACATTAATCAGTTTGTAACAGCTCTACAAAGGCCCAAAAATGTATGACGATAATTTCCTCTTCACACCGATATTAGCGTACAGTCACGCATTTACGAGTCACGCATTGCGCCATACAGTACTTTATTACTACACAATTTCGTAGAAAACAGTTCCCGCCACGCACGCGTAGATTCTGCGTCACGGTACGGCAAAGACTCTATTATCACGATCCAAGTCAGTATATGCGTACATCGATCTGTTACTATATCGATATCGCTTACACGCAACTTTAAGCGATATGAAACGTTAGCTAAGTAAATAATAAAATAAAATAAAAATAGGTGGGCCTTGATACTGTAATGCGACAAGGTACGTAGAAAAAATACTTAAAACGTCTTAGTAAACAGTTATAAATGATGAAGTGTTCCCCAATAGAAATAAAAATATCCGAAAAAACCCTTTACTGTAGAGAACCCACATAGTTTATCCGTATCTCTGTGGTATGTTGTGATGCTATCTAGTGGTAGTGGGATCACTTCTTATCGACGCCGTTGAACGGAAGCAACTCGTGTCTGAACTTTTTCATTTTGTAGCAGCAATTATTTATTTTTCAACCGAAATATCTACTGGTAGTGCGACTATGGCCCTTACGAAAATTTCGATGTGTGATGCTGCTGCCACCTGTCCTTAGGGAGCCTGCATAAACCACGTAGCTCCATTTCGACCTCCTGTAAACGCCCATCCCCCCCCCCCCCACGTAGCCCTACGTGGCTTATGCCACTAACCCCCCCTCCCCCACGCAGCACGTAGCTTTTTTCCCCTCTTGATTTCAGAAGACAATTTGTACTGTTTTCTCTTAGGGAGCGTGCACAAACTACGTGGCTCGGTCCAGGGGGGGGGGGGGGAGAATGGTTGGTTGGAAGGCAACGCTAGGCTACGTGGGTGGAGGGGGGGGGTTCCGAGCCAGGCCACGTATCTTTCCTTTCATAACATTTTTCACAGTTAAAATGAGGTACAAAACACACATTAGCTTGTGAATATTTATTTCCCTCAGTTAATTATCTCCGTATGTAATTTACAATAGTTTGACAAGATAAAACAGTGCAAAATGTCTTCTGGAATCAAAAGGGAAAAAAGCTACGTGCTACGTGGGGGGGTACAGGCAAAAGCTACGCAGGGCTACGTGGGGGGGAGGGGGGTTCACAGGAAGCCAAACTGGAGTTACGTGGTTTATGCACGCTCCCTTATAAGACTATTGTAAATTACATACGGACATAATTATCTGAGGGAAATAAATATACACATGCTGTTGTGAATTCTGTTTCTCATTTTAACTGTGAAAAATAATATGAAAGGAATGCTACGTGGCCTGGCTCGAACTCCCCGCCCCTCCCCCCACGTAGCCCAGCGTAGCCTTCCGGCCAACCCCTCCCCCTTCTGGACGGAGCCACGTAGTTTGTGCACGCTCCCTTATCGACGCCACTGAACCCTATCAGCTTGACACTGAAACGTCACATTCTTGTAAACTTGGCTGTTCATAATTTTGAATTTCCGGGTTGAAATTCGAAAATTTCCTTTCTTAATTATTGATGCTACAAAAGAGGAGAAGTTAATCTATAAAATGATTCCTTTTTTTATCGATTTTGGTTAAATACTAAGGCAGATAGATGGTTCGTTAGTAAAAAAGAAAAAACACCTTTTATTAATAATAAATGTAAAAATAATTGGTAATGCCGCCACCAAGGAAAATATATTCTAGTTAATGTTATGTTAAGTTCAGAGCAACTTGTATTCCAAGTAATGTAATAAATGAGTGATTGAGTATATGTAATAAAGTTTAATATTTATTACCGTACCTATGGTTTTCATGAATAAAGATAAAGATGAAATGAATAATTCTCGGGTTTTCTGCCTGAAAGTTTTATAAATTTATATAACAGCTAAACTGATGAAGCCAATGGAGTTAGTTGCCGAAACGTTGTGTATAGAGTTAAATAAAGAAACTAATCGGCGGGAAACCCGTGAATTATTCATTTCATCTATACGCCGGGAAAAACTTAATTCTCATTAAAAGATAATTAATTTCATGTGTAGAATACGTTTTACTGTTGGATAAAAAGAGGAAGTAAAAATATAAAATTAAAACCAGAGGGCGAACGTTAAAAGTCATTTTAAGAGTAATAGATGGCATTAAACATATTGATTCAGTCTGAAGCAACCAAACAACACGATTAAATTTAAAGCAATGTAATTTACAGTTACGTTGAGACACAATCTGGGATAGTAAGTTGTCAGCAGTAAGTTAAGTAGATATATTTGAATGTGAAGAATGTAATAAAATCATTTTGTAGTTACAGAGCTTCCATGGGCACAAAAGGTGAAGGTGTGAAGTCTTCTGCTGAATCATTATATGAGGGAGTCAGAATTGCTCGCTTCGTTATCATTTTCTGGGAAATTCAGCTCGTTAGTTACACAAGTCCTTGAGAGTGTTCCGAGGTAATTTGTGGAAACAACTCCAGCTATCCTTCTTCGAACACGTTCCAAGGTGTGTTACATATCTATGACATGCGGGAAAAATATAAAGCTTTGCCACAGCTAAAAATTTGAGCAGATAAGACAAAAGCTAATAACATGTGGGGGCTCTCTTTAGTTTGGAGAACAGCAGCAAGTGGATTTGGCATGAACGTAACCAGTCGAGGAGTGATCTACAGCCATATGTGGAAAACCCACGGTGGGCCTAGCTGCATGCCTTAGTATCTAGGTTCCGTGGATGGCTCTCTGCTAGTTTCTGTCGCGGCGCAGAAATTTCATTATGGATTCTTACGTAAGTCGGCTACACGAAACGAAAGTGAGGTAAAAAATTTTTTGATACGCACCTCAAAAGTGAGAGGCAAGGATCAAATGCGCCCTGGACCAGAATAAAAATTTCCTCAAACCAAATTTGATGACGAATTCTCTTGAAACTCAACGAAACAGATCGGAAGCGAAGAAAAACATTTTCAATATTTCGCTTAGCTCTTGAGATATATAATCCAAAAATTGAGGTCGTTAGTTTGAGACCAGAAAAGATTATTCTTTTTTTTTTATCTGCTTAACGTCTCTCTAACAGCGAGGTCTTTAGAGATGAGAAAGGATGGGGGGCAAGGAATGGGAAGGAATTCGGCCATGTCCTTTTGAAGGAAGCATCCCAGCATTTGCCTGGAGTGATTTGGGAAACCATGTAAAACCCAAATCTGGATGGCTGGACTGGGATTCGAACCGCCGTCCTCCCGAATGCGAGGCCAGAAAGCTAGCCGTTACACCACCACGCTCGGTACCAGAAAAGAAACGTTACTATAGGCACTAGAACTGTAACCATAACTAATTTTTGACATTCGGTATGTCGAGAACTAAACGAAATATCAAAAAAAAAATTACGCTTCACTTTCGATTTGTCTCGTCGATTCACATAAGAATCCATACTCAAATTGTGGCGCCACGGTTATCGTAGAATTGCCTGTTGTTTTAGTGTTACAAATTACGAAGGCAGCAGCTAAACCATTACCAACCACGGAAATAGGTCACAAACAGGAATGTGAAGACAACTTATGACTCTTCTGTTTGGAAGAGACGATTGTGTAAGTAAGTTGGTTCTTTCTCGCACAGGTGGCGTACTGGAAAGCCATTGCGGACGGCGGCGATGTATCAGAACTTATGACACCCCCTACCCCCTCCCCGCTGTCAAGACACATATTTCAACACAGGCCTGATAAAGACACACCCGGCGTCAACAGACAAGACTTATGGGAGCTCAAGAATCCTTCCAGCCATGCGGTGGATACCAAAGCATCAGCACTAAACCTCCATTGTCATCAGAAAACTGTTTCACCGTTCCCAAGGTCTTCTGCCTCTAAGTCTGACGTTAAGCCTCCAATTCTCTTCTGACTATTACCAGAATTGTAGATATTAGTTCACTAGCTTCCAAACCCTTCAAAAAAGACACGTCATGTTCTGTCAATTCATTTATTTTCAGTTGCTTAACTATATTGAATTGTTATTATATAATGAACATAACTTTGATTTTGTAATGACGTATACAGGGTGTTACAAAAAGGTACGGCCAAACTTTCAGGAAACATTCCTCACACACAAACAAAGGAAATATGTTATGTGGACATGTGTCCGGAAACGCTTACTTTCCATGTTAGAGCTCATTTTAGTTTCGTTAGTATGTACTGTACTGTACGGACCATTTCCATGGCCCCCACGCTCTCCTGACCTCAACCCTCTTGACTTCCATTTATGGGGGCATTTGAAAGCCCTTGTCTACGCAACCCCGGTACCAAATGTAGAGACTCTTCGTGCTCGTATTGTGGACGGCTGTGATACAATACGCCATTCTCCAGGGCTGCATCAGCGCGTCAGGGATTCCATGCGACGGAGGGTGGATGCATGTATCCTCGCTAACGGAGGACATTTTGAACATTTCCTGTAACAAAGTGTTTGAAGTCACGCTGGTACGTTCTGTTGCTGTATGTTTCCATTCCATGTTTAATGTGATTTGAAGAGAAGTAATAAAATGAGCTCTAACATGGAAAGTAAGCGTTTCCGGACACATGTCCACATAACATATTTTCTTTGTTTGTGTGTGAGGAATGTTTCCTCAAAGTTTGGCCGTACCTTTTTGTAACACCCTGTATATTTCGGTTGCAGTTTACATTTCAATACGGTTGGAACGTCTACAGCATTATTGTTGACAGAAGTACGGAACCAATGAAATCTAATATAGAATATCTTAAGCTCACTCACTCAGGAAGGAAGGAAGGGAGTAGAGGAAATATAGCGGCGCACCCGCAGCAATAACGCCTCACAATCTCTGGCCACAACTAATCCAATAACGAAGGCCGGGTGCGTTGCGGACACAATGGCCACAGTAGCCTTTTATACAGATAGATTACAGGGAGATGGTTCAGAAATAATACGGCCTAATTATCTAGACAAAGTTGCAGAGAACAATAAAGGATATTGCAGGGAAGTATCGGAAAACTGAAATCCGACTAGAGGGAGCAACAATCAATTTCTGGTAGCAGAAAAATTGGAGCAGAGATAAAACTAGGGAACAAGAGAAGGATGGTATCTAAGGACTATGGTGAATAGTGAACGTTTTAGAAAAGAGACAGCCAAAGCAAATGACTGAGACAAAATAATTACTCAATATATTGAAGAAATGGAACAGTGATGGAAGATAAACTACCGGAGTGGTCGAAGTGTTGCGAACTTAAGGCTAACGAAAAGGGTCACAAGAATGTCGGACATGTGAACGAGAATAGGGTGAAAAGCCATGATAATGGAGAATGGTAAGTCATCGAGGGAGCGAGAAACGATCTGGTATTATAACATCAAAAAATGGGAACGGATAATAAACAGAAAGAGAAAGATGCCTCACAAAAAACTAGTTTATCTAAAAATACCGGTGAAGGAGAAAGTGATTGAATAGATTTAAAAGAACCAGATGAAGCCGAAGAAATAGAGAACAATAAAAACGCAGTTTTGCTCGCTCAAGAGTTATGAAGAAAAAAAGTTAACTGGTACTTAAGATGATAAATAGAAATTAAAGTGATAAAAAATAAAGAAATGATTGGGAAGAACTGGATGGAGAAAGAGATTACGGAGAAAACGAGGATTTAAAGTGTAGAAAAAAAATTGCATGGGATAAGAAATAAGTTCAAACGTTCAGCTGGGGGACGAAACAAGCATTGTACAATGTAGAGGTTTGGAAAGAGTGCAGAAACCTGAAAAAAGGAACTTAAGAATAGCAGTACGTCAAACAATTCGAAATTGTATGGTGATCAATCTAGTACTATCCGGAAGAATGAATAGTCTAACCCTAGCTGAAGAACTGCATCGTCGGACTTGACGGGAGTAGTGAAACGTGGCATAAACTGGTTTAAGGAATAAATCAACAAGAAACATGACCGAACCCTACCGACAAGTAATGTTTTTCGTTTACAGGATAGAAATGGTATATTCGAATGTGATGGTAGCTAAGCGTGACGTATGTAATGGTAAATGTGTATAGGCTAAGTGGTTCAAGCTAGCCGGTTCATAGCATAGGGCATATGTAAAGGATATGTGTTAACTCACCATAGAACTATATGTTAAGATGAAAATTATAATTTCGTATAAACTTTACGAATATTTGATGCTAAGCTTTCTATGAGTATCTGTGATAGCAAGGAGAAAATCAGTCGCCCAAGGAGAAACCAAAGACTTTTTTACGACGAATGAATTATAATGAGAAGAATGGTTTTATGATGGACGCACCAAGAAGGATGATGATATAAATGGGTAGAGAAGCATGACTGGATTGTTAGCCACGAAAATACCATGTAAATAGTCTTACTTTAAATGTAAGCAAGTTGATTTACATAAAATTAGTTACGGCTGTAGTGAAGCAAAGAAATATCCTTTTAAAAAAGTTATGTTGAGTTCGGTGTCACGGGTATCAAAATAATGTAATAAATGTGTGATTGAGAACACGTAAGAAAGTTTAATATTGATTATATAACCGATGGTTATTCATGAAGAAATATTTCCAGGTATCGTAGACGTTTTCCTTTCAGATAAAAAAATGAAAAACAAAAAGATAAATAAAATTATAACCGGAGGACGAACGGTTAAAGTGATTTTAAATCTAAAATATGACGGGAAATATACAAATTCTTGTTGGAGCAACCAAGCGCATAAGATAAAACTAGAACATTTTAGGTTATGTTGAGAGAGTATTTGATACATTAAATTGTCAATGATTAAATAGAGATAGGTGAATAACGCTGATGGGAAGAAGGTTATAACCTACAGCAACTGGTTGAATATTTAATTACGAAGTCTTTCTCGGCGTTGAGAATATAAATAATGTTCTCGGGTGACTAGCCGAGTTATAGGAGTGTTATAATAATCACACAATATTTCGGCGCTCTTGATCTTCCCGTGAACCGGAAGATGGCGCCGAAAATTGAGAGCGCCGAAATATTGTGTGATTATTATAACACTCCTATAACTCGGCTAGTCACCCGAGAATATTATTTATATGGTTGAATATTAATGTTCATATGCTCCTTGGAAGAATAGCAGCGATCAAAAACTCCGTGTTGATTACTTGGGAAGAGCTAGTCCAGATTCACAAGTATTGGGTAGTCCTTGGAAGAATAACAGCGATCAAGAAACTCTCTGGTGATTACTTGGGAACAGCTATTTCAGATTCACAAGTATTGGGAAGTCCTTGGAAGAATAGCAGCGATCAAGAAACTCTCTGCTGATTACTTTGGAACAGCTATTTCAAATTCACAAGTATTGGGAAGTCCTTGGAAGAATAACAGTGATCAAGAAACTCTGTGTTTATTACTTTGGAACAGCTATTCCAGATTTACAAGTATTGGGAAGTCCTTGGAAGAATAACAGCGATCAAGAAACTCTCTGTTAATTACTTGGGAACAGCTATTCCAGATTCACGAGTATTAGGAAGTCCTTGGAAGAATAACAGCGATCAAGAAACTCTGTGTTTATTACTTGGAAACAGTTATTCCAGATTCACAAGTATTGGGAAGTCCTTGGAAGAATAACAGCGATCAAGAAACTCTCTGTTGATTACCTGGGAACAGCTATTCCAGATTCACAAGTATTGGGAAGTCCTTGGAAGAATTACAGTGATCAAGAAACTCTCTGGGGATTACTTGGGAACAGCTATTCCAGATTCACAGGTATTGGATAGTTCTTGAAAGAATAACAGTGATCAAGGAACGCTCTGGTGATTACTTCGGAACAGCTATTCGGGATTCACAAGTATTGGGTAGTCCTTGGAAGAATAATAGCGATCAAGAAACTCTCTGGTGATTACTTGGGAACAGCTATTCCAGATTCACAAGTATTGGGTAGTCCTTGGAAGAATAACAGTGATCAAGAAACTCTCTGGTGATTACTTGGGAACAGCTATTTTAGATTCACAAGTATTAGGAAATCCTTGGAAGAATAACAGCGATCAAGAAACTCTCTGGTGATTACTTGGGAACAGCTATTTCAGACTCACAAGTATTGGGAAGCCAACAAGATTCCAAAGTGCTTTAGTGCGAGTTGGTGCGGTTGGTAGGTTGTCCTCCAGATTTTAACTCGAATCTGCAGGAGTGAAGAAGAAATACCTGCGACCTCGGCCGGACGCAGTCGATAAGTCTGAGTCGATTCTCGTCACGTCTCCGCCGTCCATCGGAAAGTGCTGCCTCGGAAAGCCTCTCTCTGAAATATGGCGTCGGGAGGATGTGGACGACTTAGCACCTGATCGGAACAGAGCATACGCCAAGCGTTTCTCGTCTACTGCAGAAAATGGAATCCAAATACCAATGACCAGTCTAAGAACCACGTAATAAGTTGGACATGCTCGTTTGGGCTTCCACATCTTGTCTATGCTATGGATCGTAAACTTTTGTAAATACGGAAGTAATTAAATAACGTTCGTTTAATTTGATTAATTTCATATAATTGCGATGGAGCTGTCGCTCCGGTAGCAATTTTCCGGCAAAGCTATTTTTTTAATCTTTCCACCTACTTTTACACTCTACTAATTTGATCTTTCAGTTCCTTCAATATTTTTGGTAAATTATTCATCACTTCTCCTGACAATTTATTCCAATCTCTGACACCCTTCCCAACAAAAGAAAATTTTCCCACACCCCTATGCCTGAAATCGAGTGCCAGCTCATGGTCATCGCCATTTTTACCCTTCCACACGCCTCTCTTAATTCTTTCACCAATATCTTTCCATGCCACATCACCAATATACGTCTTCTACACTCCCAGCACTCTCTTCAACCTCCTTCTGTCTTCCAATGGATCTCATTCCAGTTCTTTTGTCGTATTAGTAACTGATTGTACTCTGCGGTAATTTCCAAAGACAAATCTGGCAGCCCTTTATTGCACCCTAATTGACTCCTGAATTAGATACCTAAAGGCTCCTCTACACAATCGTCCATGATGGGCGACTATAGACACGCACGATTGTGTAGAGGGCATAATCGTCTGTGAGTGGCCATCATCGCCTATAATCGTGAGTAATCGTGAGTGATGGGTTAGTTTTCGGTACATCAAAGGAATGCGTGCTGATGACGGTGTGCGTGTCCACACAATAGCCCATCATTCAGTTGCACGCAGAGGTCCAAAGTTCGACTTTTTTCGCAACCAATGGAGATATTTTTGCACTAGATATTCAAAGATGCTTGATGACATGCAATCGAAGTTATTAAATTCTGATGATGGTTCTGCTAGAAGTTCGGCTAATTGTTAATTCATGGTTTGTATGGGGGGACAAAATCATGTGTATGGACGGAGAAGTGGAAACGAATCGCAGGCAAGAGCTGCCTAATACAATATAGGAGGCTCTGCACCTTGTTCAGTTGCGGTGAATAGTCAACATCCACCATCTGCTCTTCCTCTATCTATTTTACGTGACTTTCATTGTTTTTGATGTTCATTCCGATAATGATTATAATTATGTTTCTGTCTGGTACTTATTTAATGTTTTCCAGTTATTTCTGGAAGATTATGGTAATCTCATCTTTAGTTACACGGTCAATTTTTTTTCTTTTTTAAATAAGTTACAAAAATTATCTGATTAATGAAAGATTCGTAAGCCTTTCTTTGTACTTATCATAACTTTAATCCACTAAATTAATTATTTTACAATGTTCCACCAATACCAGCCTAAACTACACAGATAACATTTACATCGGACTTCCTTCTGAGGTTTCACGATTCCTAAATGGAATTTGTAATGACTGAGTTCAATATCATGACTCAGCCATCAATCAACCAACACAACAAACAAAAACCTAACTAAAACAAAACCTCAAGGAACCTATAAAATTATGATTGCGTAACATAGAGTAACTTATTAATCCGTAATCACAACAAGCCGCTGTCACTTTGACATCCATTTTTAACAGACAACAGTCAGTAAATGAAAATTCACAGACAAGAACTCATGATCGCGACGATGATGGCCACTTTGTAATCGCCCATCATGGGCAACTGTGAAGAGGAGGCTTAAGACCCATTCACACTAGCGGTCAGCTCAGCTCAGCTCAGCTCAGGTCAAAAATCGCTATATACGTAATCCAATGGGAGCATTCACACTACGCGGTCCGCTCAGGTCAGGGCAAGGCAGGTCAAACTGAAGATCAATAACGGTCAAGACCTGAGCTGAGCTGACCGCTAGTGTGAACGACCAACGGTCAGGTCAGGTCAGATCAAATGATGACGAACGTCTTAAAACTATGCTCGTGAGCAATAAATAAAGAGTAATAAATAAAAAATAAATGTTTTATCGGTATGTTATTTCTGTTTATTATAAATTCAAATATTATTACACATTTTAATACTGTCAAGATACAGACAGATCCTGTTTCCGAATTTTTTTTAAAAAATATTGTGAATATATTTTTAGAATCAAATGCTTCTGTACCAGCGTTAGCACACACACAAAGAATATTTGTAGGATTACTCTCGCTCATCCTGAAATTCACTTTGTAAATGGCATGAAATTTTATCCTTCCGTAAATAATTGTTCAAAATACATCTTGCTAAAATTATGTTATCAATTAATCCTGGAGAAGAATAAATTTTTCTAAAATAAATTTGAAATCTTTGAATACTAAAATATCAAAAGCATTTCCCATCACTCGTCTCTCACGACATAGCCGGTAGTTAGCATTATTTTTTCTCTTTATCTGTTTGCGCTTGAAACTCTGGATGCACCCAGAACCATTCTGTTTTTGATCTTGACGTATTTTTAGGCTCTTGATCCAAAATAATTGCGATTTAATTGACGTTGGGGTATAAAACGGCATTGTTCACTATGAGCAACGGAAATGAAATGTCCTCGCCTACTACTTGATCTGGCCTGACCTGAGCTGACCTGACCGCTAGTGTAAATGGGCCTTTAAAATGTAGGTCCTATTTAATTCAACGTCAATATTGGAAACGTTAATTTTGGAAGTTAAGCCACAAGAACCAGGTCTGACCGACAATAGAGCGTGTTGATGTTAGAGTTGCATTCTTCACTGCCCTACATAGTAGCTCGTTATCGACAATGTGACCGACGCTTTTTGCTGTTAACGCCGTCGACAAACGAGGTTTTGCGCCACTCGAGGCGAATTAATTAACTAATTTAGTCGGTGTTTTCAGCTGTGTACGTCGGGCGCAATTATACGTTCCGGCCAGTGATGACGTGTTTTTTGGTGACCTCACTTCCGTGACCGCACGGGCAGCGTGCGGGATTAAATATGGCGGCCCTCGGGGTTCGTGACGCGGGAAACTCTTTTTATCCGACCCTTCCTTCCGCGGAAACGTAAATGGGATTAAAAAGTAATGCTATGTTTCCGCATCGTGTTTAAGATATGACACAGGCCCAGTGGCGGGGCGAGACCAAAATTTTATGTGGGCGAGATAAGTTTGCGAGGCCCTCTGGAGGCGCAAGATGACAGGGTTTATAAAGTATTTTAAAAAAACTTAAATTTTTTATTTATAAAAATACAGTCACTTTTACTGTGTATAATATTATTAAATAATGAGTAACAGTATATAATCAAAGAAATAGAAATTTTCTGCTTTTAGCCTTGCTGAACTCCTTAATTACTACATCATAATCCAACTTAGATGTTATATCTGCTTCAATCAATAAAACTGTCAAAGCTGAAAGTCTTTCCTGACCCATAGTACTTCGTAAAATTTTTTTTATTAATTCGAATTTTGAAAAGCTCCTTTCAGCGGAGGCTGTACTTACTGGTTAGCAAAATTCGTATGACAATACAATTATTTGGGTAAATTTCTTTTAAGTTATTTTCTATTATGTATTGGAGCAGTTATTTCCCATCTTTAACAAAATCGCGTAAATTTTGGATCATTGTTTGTAACTCTTCAAATAGTTCATAAGGCTGGAAATCGCTGTTCTCGCCTACTCTCAAATCTGTGTGTAGATCTTGGCAGTTTTTTGAAATATGGTCTTTTGGAATTTTTTTTAACTTACTCAGATCATAGAGAAATCTGAAATTTTTAATGTGTTCATTTAAAGATATAAATCTTGAGTCCATATTGCTCAGTATGGAATCAATCATTACATTAAAAAAATCTCTTTCATACCGTCTTTTGGAAGTTTGTGCAGATTCATCGCTGCTTTCATAATCGAATGTCCTTTTCTTTCTGGCTACCCTTTTATTTTTAAAGTGTTTTGACAAATCATATCTGCTTTTTTCAATAAATTGACGAGCTTCGGATAAGCATTGTTCGAACCCAGTTTGTTGATATTCTCTGATTCAGTCACAAAATTTTCGTAAATGTTCAAGCGCTCTGCTTAAATGGACTTGGACAGATTGCCATAGTTTACTTAGGATATTAACGCGCGATAATATCTCAAACCATAGATGTAATGATATTACAAACTCTAAGCTGAGCATTTCATTCAGAATTGATTCACAATCATTATGTGTGTCTGAATCTTCCGAAAGATTTTTTAGGCTTTCAATACATTCAACATCATCAAATTGAAGTAATAGGGCCTTTACTGCCGTGAATCTACTTTCCCACCTTGTGTCTGATAAAGGCTTTATAGTAAGTTTTAATTTGCCTTTGATTAATTCCCAGCGTTTGCTGGATACTGAAAATAGAAGATAAATTTTCTGAATAAAACCAAAAAAATTGTTGCTGCCGCAGAGGACCTAGCTGCATCTACCAACATCAAATTCCAACTATGACATCCACATGGTGTAAAAAATACCCTGGGATTAAAATTTAATATTCGAGTTTTAACTCCACTGTTTATTCCTTCCATATTTTCCCCATTGTCATATCCTTGGCCACGACAGTTTTGAATATCTAATCCATTTTTTTTCCAGCTATTCCAGTATTGCCTTAGTTAGATACACTCCAGTCGTCTCAGCGACAGCAAGAAATCCGATAAAGTTTTCCTCTATTGTTCTGGTTGAGGTATTGCAGAATCTTAAGATAACCGACATTTGTTCATCTCGACCAGAGTCTCTAGTAGAGTCGAGCAAAATAGAATAACATTTTGCCTCTTTTACTCTTCGAATCACTTCATCAGTAACTGTTTTTGACATCAATGTGATTAATTCATTTTGAATGTTGTGACTTAGATAATGGTTTGCAAGTTGGTTGTCATTAATGCATATCATGTGTTCTCGTAGTGTAGGGTCATACTTTGAAATCAATTTAAACAGATCTATGAAGTTACCAGAATTTCCACTATCTTCACCAATCTTGAGAGATTCTCTGTGACCTCTAAATGCCAGATTATGTGAGGCTAAGAAATTAATTATATCAATCAGTCTCTCAAACAAATTATGCCAATATTTTTGAGATTCACGCAGTAGCCTCTCACGTTCCTGGTCTATTGTTTTTTCATGTTTTATTCCTTTTTCTAATATTAACCATTGGAGCCATATGTTCTTTGGTGTTTTCATGTCTTTGTAGGATGCTACTTAAGTGTTTCCAGTCACAGCACCCTCCCTGCGCCATTTGAGTTTGTGCATTGCCAAACAGTCTGCATCGAAAACAGAAAACTTTATTTCGAGATTTTGAGTACACCAACCAGCGTCGATTTTGAGTTTCACCATTGTTTAGCTTCCTTGAGAAATAAAAATTTGAAAAGTGCCTACGGTCATTGTCTTTTGGATAATCCTCGTCACTGTTATATAACTGCTGTGTAGGGCCGCTTTGAACTATATCATGACACTGAGAATCCGTTATAGGAAACGACCACATTCCCGGATCCGAACTAACAAATTCTTCAACAACAGTGGCATTGCTGTTAATTGTCTTAGAACCTAAAGGGTCCTCGTGAATTCTACTGCACAACACAGGTGTTTCATAATCTGATTGGCTAGAATTTGATCCTGTCTCTTTTTCTGGCTGTGTTTCGACACTCAGTAACTCTGGAGCACTTTTCAAACTCGATGGAGTCTCGGAAGTAATTGCATCACATTTGGAAGTCGATGCAATCGATTCAGTTGGTTCTGTATTTTCTGATTTTTTCCGATGCAGTTTTTTTGAGAAACTTCATCATATGTGAATTTAAAACCTTGTTTGACACATCTCTTTCAGCTTTTCTTTTTCCTGAACTAGATTCCCATTTTCTCCCGATATCTCTCTCTCTTCTGTGGCCTTGGCCTGACATGTTAAGGCGGTATATTGGTGAATATATACTGTGAACAAAATAATATTTATACTTCTTTCCATAAAAACCTACTATCTATGTCTACAATTATTTTATTTACATGTATTTTCGAAATTATATAACCAATAGATTGCAGGTCCTACGGATCGTGCTGGTAGGGGCCCCCTGAACTGGGGATGGGGCCCTTGAATTGTTCTTTAGGGGCCCATGAGCAATGGTTGGGGGCCACCCTGAGCAGCGAGGGCCCTTAGTGAGGGGCTCCTGTGTTCTCAGGGGCCCCTTAGACGACGGTAGAGCTAAAAAAAAAGGCTCGTGGGCCCTCTAAACTGCGCTTGAGGGCCCCTTGAGGTATGCTTGGGGGCCCCCTGAGCGTGAGGGCCCCGTTGCACTGCACCGCCTAGCCACATAGTAGCTACGCCTCTGACAGTAAAGTTTTTATATTTTCTTTGATAATTCACTCATTGTGTATTTGTAACGTACAAATTAATAATACTTTTTATTCTTTAACTCTCCGAGAACAAAACAGGCAGGACGTTCCGTCGACGTTGGTAACTGAAATAATAAACCAATCGCTTCACGATAATCGGATTTGTGACTAAAACTATCGTAAGCTTTAGAACACAGAAAAGTTGAATTATGCAGATGGTAAGGAATGAGACGCGGTGATATTCTATACTATCTGCACATCTGAGAAGCCATTAAGCCGCAATTTTTAAAATTGGTTAATAAACTGGACATTTTGTGTTCGGTCGCATGTAGTGGACCGAGCACGGGTAATCGCGTTAGAACAGAATAAACATTAACGTAGACGAGAAGCAAACTGAATGAAATAAACCCGGTGGCCGAAGATTCCCCGGTAGAGTCATCGTAACGCCAGCAAATATTGCTAAGCTATTGATATTGCCATATTAGTTGAGAACTTGTAGGATTTATCGCATTCTGATGAGTAAAATATTTAGTCGTAGTCACGGCTTTTAATGGTGCTAATCTGTTTTACTGGTTAAGTTGCTTAAACTTTCGGGCCGCGAGGCCCCTCGGGGCGCGAGGCCGTAGGCGGTCGCCCACGTCGCCCACGCCTTGCGCCGCTTCTGCACAGGCCAGATGGTATTATAAGACCAGTCTGAAGACCGACAAACACGAAATTCCTCTTTAATTTGATACTAACTTTAAAACACGTCAAAAATGACGGTTTCACCGCATTGTTCTAGCAGTACATTTTTTAGAAGTTGCTTGAATCATTAGTATTTTTATTAAATAATACCTATAAGCATGTTTTTCGCGATATAATCAGTTTTAATTCTCTACAAAAATGGTGGTGGTAGAAATTTTTTCTGGGAAAGTTTCTAAGGAAAAACGAATACTGATTAATCGTTTTTTTAATTCATTTTATATATAGTATTTATATATTTATTCGTTGAGGCCATCTAGGACCACGTTAAGCCTTTGTGCACTTGAAAGCGAGTTTCTTCTTCTTTTGCGCCCAGAACTCCTTCATTCGTTTTGAATGCGCCTGTTTGCGCTCCTCTGTCCAGAGTGTACCGCGTCTTCTGCTGGAGTGTTCGTCTCGGCTTCTCCCACTTGTCATTAACTTCTTCCGAAACATATCTCTGTTTAAAGCATCTTCTGGTTCTAGCCCCACCAAATGAAGATCTTCTTTGATATTTACGAACCAGGGCATTATAGTTTTGGGTGTAGAATCAAATAAATTAAAGATTATTTTTTGTTAGTCTGTTCTCCTCCATCCGTTTGGGGTGGCCATAGAACCGTGCCCGTCTTTTGCGGATTGTGTCAGTGATTTTCTCTATTTTGCTGTAGACTTCCTTGTTGGATCTCTTTTTATGGACGCCATTCTTAAGGTTTGAACCCAGAATTCATCTAATAATTTATCTTTCTTTTTTCTCCAGTTCTTCCAGAAGTCCTTTATCGGCATTCAGGAACAAGGTTTCAGCTACATACAAAACTACTGGTTTAAGAACAGTTTCATAATGACGTATTTTAGTATTTTGTGAAATACATTTTTTTATTGTAGAGCTCTCGCGAAGTTTGGTAGGGTATTTCTAGTTTGCGAATCCTTTCCCGAATAGCTTCTTTGTCTAATCCGTTTTTTATAATGATCTCACCAAGGCACTTAAATTTTTCCACTTGATTAATGTCCCCGTATTTGGTTTGAAGTTTCGGTGGAGCATCCTTGATGTTAATGAATAATTTCGTTTTCTCAAAAGATATCTGTAAACGGGTTTGACCAGCAATTTCCTTCAGCAAATCAATTTGGATCCTAGCAGTTTCTAAGTCATCTGATACGTTAGTGATGTCATCGGCTAAAGCCAGAGTGTCTGTTGTGATACCTTTAGATTTAGTTACTATTCTTGATGGGCTGTAGTCAATTTCCTTTAATTTCGCTAGCGGGGTCAGAATGATCATTTCGAGAACACAGTTAAAAAGTAGTGGAGACAGACCGTCACCTTGCCTGACTCCAGTTTTTACTTCAAAAGAATCTGACAGACACCCTAAAAACTTAACTTTTGATTTTGTGTTTGTCAGTGTGGATCTAATTACAGCCAATAATTTTTTACAGAAATTTTTCATGTTATGAAAATTTTTCTAAATGAAGTTTAATTTCATAAACAGGAATTGATATATATCGTAATAACCTACATTTCTAGTAAACTTTCTCCGATAAATTTGTAGGTTATGTCATTACTTTGTTCCTGTAACATCTACAGTGAACGCAGGGTAAACATAGGATGTTTGTCTCCTTACATGAATTTCTGCATCTAATCGTCATAAATAAACAAAAAACAACATATACATTAAAACGAACGTCACATTTAAATTTTGTATATCTCTGCATTGCATTGTAATTTTTATCTATGATACACAATTTAAGGTAGTTTAATTTAATTTAATTGCAATGGAGCCCACGCTGCGGTGGCAATTTCTGTAAACACCCATCTTCCCCATTAACAATTCCATTTTAGCTTGCATTACAGTTACCTTTTCTTCTAGCAATGTAACAGCAAATAAAATAAATCGAATTCAATTATTTACTTGAAATTTACACTTCATTTTAACAGTATAAACGTAAATAAAGTCGACACAGTTATTCATTTGAATTTTGGTGATTACCCAGGCAGCGCGGTTATTACCGATATTCGTCGAAGGTTGCCAAACTATTGAGGTGGGTGCAGTCTCCAGACAACGCATGTTGTACTTATTTCTTAACTTATTGTAGCAGCGAAATTTCTGGGGAGATAATATAGCGTAAAAATCTTCTAAACCATCAAAAATTACAGGTTGAACGGAATTTTCTTAGCAGTTGATCAGATATATAAAATTGTTATTAAATAAACTTCATAACATCAATTTTGTGATGATATATTGTTGTATGTACATATTTCTGTTCGTTTCATCGTATAATCGACTTCATAATTGATATGTAGACTTAAAGGAAATACATACCTTTCTTCATAATTGAATTCAAATTTTAATTTTAAGGGAAAAACGTTGAACCACTACAGAAACGTAATTAAACCTTACCGTAATCAAGTAACAATTAATAACGTAACACTAACATACTAGGCAGGTAAAACAGAGCTGTTGTGAACAAGTATTTGAACTGACATCATATATTCAGGCTGGATTTCAGAACAAGTTAAAGACATCAGGAGCTTTTGTCAATTTAACAGCGGCATATGATACGGTTTGGCTGTATGGACTACTACTTAAACTTAGAAAGCATGTACCCTGCGGGAAACCAACATCACTCCTGAAGAACATGCTGACAAGCCAATATTTCAATGTCAACTTTGGGCAAAAGACAAGTAAGTCATTTACAATAAAAACTGGATTACCTCAAGGGTCAGTACTAGCTCCGTTGCTTCTCAACTTGTACACTAGTGAAGTACCCGAAACAACCAGCAATAAATTCTGCTATGCTGACGGCTTAGCTATCGCTGTCCAAATTGCCACACTAGAGGGAGGGTGAAAACACTCTCTCAAACGACTTAGAAACCTTGAATGCGTACTGTATGAAGTGGAGGCTTTGTCAGAACCCGATGAAAACAGTAGTATGCGCATTCCACTTGAGCAATAGAATAGCACATCAGGAGCTCAAAGTGAACTTCTGCCACCAGAGAATGAAACATAATCTTTACCTCAAATATCTTGGCGTCCGCTTAGACCGTCCCTTTACGTTCAAACAACGCCTGGAAAACACAAGTCATAAACTTAAAACTCGGAACATCATCTTGAAGAAGTTAGCTGGAACTTCGTGTGGAGCTGATGTGGACTTACTACGAACAACCGCCAACACCGTGGTATAACCTGTACTGTGATCCAGAATGACAACCTACGTGCTCACACTAGAAAAATTCACGTCCATCTGAACGAGTGTTTGAGGGTAATTACTGGCACACTAAAACACACCCCAGTCCCCTGGTTACATATCGTCAGCAATATACCACCTCCAGGGTAAGACGCCAAGAAGCAACTGCACGTGAGAGGGCAAATTACATCATACTGACCATCTAAAGGATCTCCCAATCCATGACGTCCTAAATGAACTACCCCCCACTCGTCTTACCCAGAAATCCAGTATGGTATGACATATTTGACTTCGATGTCAAGGAAAAATGGAGGCAACTCTGCGTCTGTGAAACACCAAGATATTGAAGATCCTACAAATGAACTTCCAGGATTCCATTTGAAAAAGATCAAACTAAACTGCCTAAGAAAAGGCCACCTCAAATGTAACGCCATGCTAAGCCACGTTAAGCTGTAGTTCCTCTGTACCAGGTAGGATTGACGGATTAGGTTAAGGTGGCTATGACAGGGCGGAATGCACAGCCAATAGAAACCCTGTCGCCAGGTCATTACGACCACAAAGAATTATTATTATAGTGCGGACTTGAAGATTCTCCTGCATGTGACTGCGGAGCTCCTTCCCAGAGTGTGGAGCACATCATCAAGGAATGCCCTCTAAGGAAGTACGATGGACCATACCAAGATGTTATCAGTGCTACAACTTCCTTGATAGAATGGCTGTAACAACTGGACATCAGTTTGTGAATGCTACCAACGTTCTTGTAGTTGTATATATTGTATATATTTATATGTATTACATTAGTTTCTGAGCCATATGACAAATAAATAAATGTGTGGCATCTACATAAAATATGTAAAAACTATGTCAGCTGTGGGTTGTTCCTTAAAAATTAAGTACCAGACATAACAATTTCGTATGGTTCATCAGGAATTATATGCAAAATGTATGAATTGTGTATGGTCTCTTATATATTACATAAAAATCGTAGTAACTGAATATGGTTCTATAAAAGTTAAGTACATAATACAGTATTAACAATATTAAAAAAACCGAGCGTTGTGGGTGAGCGTTAACGATCTTGCCTCACATTCGGAAGGACGTGGGTTCGAATCCTCGTCCGGATTTTTGCTTTCTATGGTTACCCCCAATTAATCCAGGCGATTTCCTGGATGGTTCCTTCAAAAGGTCATGGCTGAATTCCTTCCCGTTTCTTACTACAGTCCTTCCTCGCCTCTAATGACCTCGCCAAGGACTAAAGCAAGAAGCAAACAAAAAACTGCTAGTTATGTATGAATGAGTATGTGGTTCGTTTGTGTAGTTGGTTTATTTAGCCTTATCTGGTTGAGAGCCACAAAGAGTTGACTGAACATCGTGGACCGCTATCTGGAACACAGCTTTAACGTTCGTCTCTCGCCGTATCCATTCGCGCCTTTCATATCGCGCGTTCAGAACTGCACGCGCACTAATCACAGGTTAACGAGGCGGCGCGTTTGAGGCGGGAAGCAACAAAGCGCTGGCGCACTGCGCAACTATGCGGTCCGATATCGATTGTCGACTACCATTGCGAGAGCTCGCAAAAACTCTTTCCACCGTACGATAATCGGATTTGGAGGTGATCATACAGGTGGAAAATATTGTGAACCCGACAAAGGAGTTGGGTATGTTGAGCATGCGGGCAGCATGGGTGACTGGGCCCCGATACACCCCACTACACGGGCCGATAGGCGTGCAACAAAATTCCGGTATACCGTGATAATCCCACCGATTACACTCGAAAATGGCAGATTTGGTCAAAATAGAAGTTCATATTTTTGTTCGAAAATAAACGAAAGAAGCTTTACATCAATTGTTTTTCTATTGAACGAGTTATTTACTTCGTTTTCCTCCACAAAATAAACGAAAAAAAATCAGTGTTAGGCTGAAGGCAGGCTACATCAGTTGGGGGTTTTGTAAATATAATAACCGACACTCGAACGTTAGTTAACAGTTTTTGGATGACTAACATGTTATAATTTTCAAAACATACACATTTCTTACAATAATATGTTTTTAGTTAATTTTTCTTTGTTGTTATTTTTCTTTGTTTTTTGTTTGTTGTTATTTTTCTTTGTTTTTTTTTTTTTTTTTTTTTTTTTTTTTTTTTTTTTTTTTTTTTTTTTTTTTTTTTTTTTTTTGCTCGTACAAATCTATCTTACTCGTTCTCCTCCCGACAATCAAATTAAGAGTTTTTTTCTTCAAAATTATCTTCATACCTTTTTTAAAAAAAATCGGCATAGTCGAGATTTCGCTTGATTTAGATGAATTGAACTTGATGAAAGAGATTGGTCATTATCAGTTCTGTTTGAATTTTTTTTCAGCTTTCGCTGGTATTTTTTTTTTTTTTTTTTTTTTAAATTTCGATCAAATTTTACAGTGTCAATTTTTTTTCTGTCTGTAGTTTCTAACCCGTTCCACATCCGACATGAATTTCAGTTTGGTTTTACCCATATTTTTTGACGATTTTGTTACTACTCGTTTCCTACGTCGAAACAATGTTTCTTATTCGAGTAACTAATTTTTTTAAAATTTAAATTCTAGAATCTAATTTTGATATTATATTGAGCCTACCATATCTTTCTTCCAATTTCAGTTGTTGGAACTGACCAGAACACGATTATATAGTCAGAAAACCTCACTCGACACGTACTGAGGTGGCCAATTTGGACCTTAATGCGTGATGTGACATCATCGTCCGGAAATAATGTAGAGAACTTCCCAAGTTATGTTAGAAGCAGGCATCCTTTCTCTACAAATTTACATGGAAATCGTTAGATCAGTTGGTTCACACGGTACAATAATTTTAAAATACGCTGGTTTAGTAACGGCTGGAATGCACTCACAGTGTTGTTCGTTCTTACTTTTACTAGTATTCACGTCAAAACGAGTAAAACAAAACAATGCAAATGTAAGTCAAGCTACAGCCTATGTTGCTGCTATCTTTCAATTTCTTCGGTTTACCTGGCATGTAATCATTACTTTGTTATTAGATAGCTTGACTGTGTATAAACTGTAGAATTTTCCATGCTGAACGACTTTCCGGGTAGCAGTTCAAACTCAGTAATACACAGACGGAAAAAAAAATCCCAACACCAAGAAAAAATTATTGTAGAGTAATGAAATTTGGACAATGCATTTGTCAAGTTAACATGTTTAATTGATTAAATTTTCAAGATCACAGGTTAATTTAAGCTCAAGAAAATGCATTTCAAATGTGAAATACTGTTAAATTAATAGCCGGTGTAACCTCCAGAATTTTGAATGCAAGCCTGCAAACGTGAATGCATTGTGTCATACAGGTTTCGAATGTCACTTTGTGGTATGGAGTTCCATGCTTGTTGTACTTGTGCTGTCAATACTGGGACGGTCAGTGCTGGCTGTGGATGATGCTGGAGTTGTCGTCCAATGATATCCCATACGTGTTCAATTGGAGACAGATCTGGTGATCTCGCAGGCCAAGGTAACATGTCGACACTCTGTAGAGCACGTTGCGAGACAACAGCGGTATGAGGGCGAGCGTTATCCTGTTGAAAAACTCCCCCTTGAATGCTGTTCATGAATGGCAGCACTACAGGTTGAATTACCAGACTGACGTACAAATTTGCAGTCAGTGTGTTTGGTATAACCACAAGAGTGCTCCTGCTGTCATAGGAAATTGCTCCCCAGACCATGACTCCAGGTGTAGGTCCAGTGTGTCTAGGCCGCAGACAGTTTGGTTGCAGGCGTTCCCCTGGCCTCCTTCTGACCAACACTGGAGATCTGTTGTGTTTTCTGATGAAAGCAGGTTCTGCCTTGGTGCCAGTGATGGCCGAGTGTTGGTCAGAAGGAGGCCAGGGGAACGCCTGCAACCAAACTGTCTGCGGCCTAGACACACTGGACCTACACCTGGAGTCATGGTCTGGGGAGCAATTTCCTATGACAGCAGGAGCACTCATGTGGTTATACCAAACACACTGACTGCAAATTTGTACGTCAGTCTGGTAATTCAACCTGTAGTGCTGCCATTCATGAACAGCATTCAAGGGGGAGTTTTTCAACAGGATAACGCTCGCCCTCATACCGCTGTTGTCTCGCAACGTGCTCTACAGAGTGTCGACATGTTACCTTGGCCTGCGAGATCACCAGATCTGTCTCCAATTGAACACGTATGGGATATCATTGGACGACAACTCCAGCATCATCCACAGCCAGCACTGACCGTCCCAGTATTGACAGCACAAGTACAACAAGCATGGAACTCCATACCACAAAGTGACATTCGAAACCTGTATGACACAATGCATTCACGTTTGCAGGCTTGCATTCAAAATTCTGGAGGTTACACCGGCTATTAATTTAACAGTATTTCACATTTGAAATGCATTTTCTTGAGCTTAAATTAACCTGTGATCTTGAAAATTTAATCAATTAAACATATTAACTTGACAAATGCATTGTCCAAATTTCATTACTCTACAATAATTTTTTCTTGGTGTTGGGATTTTTTTTTCCGTCTGTGTATATCAGCGTAGCTTTCAGTCAAATTACAGTTGAGCTTTGAAGCCAGTATCAACTAAAAAAGGATCTAGGGTCCGTGCACGTTGCCTTTACTAAGTTCTCTTTTTATTTTCAGCGCTGTTATTTCATTGTTTTAAATTATTCATTCCCACACAACGCTGCCCTGAATTGAAATTCCCAGGTAAAAGTATTTTGGAAAACGAAGTAGCGATGTAGTGTGCAACTGTGCTCAAAGTATATTGAGTTGTTTTCACAGAACATAATTTTCCAGTAATAGCAACCATAAGTCAAAGTGCGAGCCTATTAATTCACCAAATAACTTTAACATGGTGTCTGTGAGAGGACACTGGTTATAAATAGTGAACCCTCATCAGTCTAAACCAGGGGTGGCCAAATCGCGGCCCGCGGGCCACATGCAGCCCACCTTAAACATTTTTCTGGCCCGCGAGATTCATCACCCTTTTACAAAATATATTTATTTTATAATGGCCAAAGTAGTGAAAACCAATGTATTAAAAAAATACATTATTTGTGCATCCTTATATTAAAAATTTATTTAATTTATATTTATAAATTTCTTATATATCGTTTTAAGTGATATTAAATTTCTTTACAATGTGCGTTTAGTATCATTATTATTATATTAATTATTCTTACATATAAGAATAATAGTAACTACAATAGTAATAACTAATTAGTCATTAAATTTCAATATTGCGCTCCAAAAACTGTATTTTGTGGATCTAAATCTGATATGGAGATATCCACGCGGTGACTGCCAGGTTTCGTCAGCCTGTTGACACCGGACACCTGATGAAGACAGCCGAGCTGGTTGTCGAAACGTTGTGTTTCCAAAACACCATCCGGCTGCACACCCATGAAGACTACATTGATGGAGATATATAATTTTATATGCATTTATGATGCATTTCCAAAGTGGTCCGCAAGATCATTTGGGTTGGACACCCCTGGTCTAGACTATACATCATTATAAATTATGAAAGAATTTTCGTATCAGCAAATTGTGAAAAGAGATGTTCTTTTCATTTTTAACTTTTTAGTTCGTATTGCTACAAAAGCCTGTTTTTATTATTTTTTAGCTACAATTTTATTTATAACTTTTTAGTTCACATTTCTACGAAACCGGTTTCTTTAGTTTTTAAAAACTACTCTTTTTTTTTAACTCTTAAAACAGAATTGTAGATATTAGTAATGAGGATGCACGGATCGTAGCATTTCTTGTGGGACAACGCACTTAATATTATTTCTTTCATATTCATGTCACTTAGCCATTTTATCTAACGCCTCAACATTGCATTGAAATCTGCCTGTTAGCTTGGAACAGTCAGCACCATTCGTGTGGAGACTCTCCAGTGAACTTACAATTACATAAGCCTGTTTGGCAGCAAAGAGACTAATTTATCGAAATCCAAGCAAAATATGTTTAACATACAAAGTTATTTTGAATTTCATGTATATTGAAGACCGTGCTGATGCGGACGTCTGTATGGTTGCAACCAACTAAACACTGGTGTCCGCTTATTATTTACTGTCAAAGTAATTAAAATAGCAGGACATGCATCCAAAAACTATTGTACTGTCATTAGTTGTTAATACGTGTGCATAATTTCAAGTAATTAAAGCGTCTGAAATTGTGTAAATATTGAAATGAAATATTCCATCACATTCATGCATATCTACATACAGATCTAGCTAATAAACTGACTTAATTAATAATTCAGGGTTGATGGGATCCCTGGTTTTGTTTGATAGCCACAAATTGTGTAAAAAATGTCAATGAACCTTCTTCCTCTAGAGCCTCCCTGATTATTATTTTTTTTTTAATTTAACGTTATCATCATCCTTGTGGTAATGAGAATTGATTCGGTGCAGAACCACATATTTCTACATTAAAACATTCAGCAGTTATAATACAGGGCGTTCGCCGGGAAACGCAACCCACTGTTAGCGCTACAAGGAAGAAACTGCTCCCGGCGAGCGAGCACTCAGTTTCCGCCATTGTTCGACCGTCGGCCGCGGACTATTTCATAATAATTACGCTTCATAAACTTCATAAACTGTGTGCTAAGCATTTAAATGTGACGTAATTCATTAGCTTACCTTATAAAAGATGCTGGAAGTGTTGACCCTCTTGTGTAATGCACATTTCACATCTTCTGAACATATTTCGAGACACACGCTGCCCTTACTGACTTAATGATTTTTTGGGTGACTGTTCTAGTCGAAAAGCGATATCGTCAATTTTGTCCTCTGTGAGAATACGGTTGACCGACAGTCTCTTTTTGTTAAAAAATGAACCCGTTTCTCTTACTTTTTTAACCAGACGCAGAATTGTTGATTTAGCTGGCAGTAAAGCTCCAGGAAATTCGCGACGAAATTTACTGCGACACTTTTTAAACGACTTCTTCTTCACATATGTATCGTAGAGAAATATTCTTTGTTGCAAACTGTAACGTACCATAATTTTACTCACACTCAAACACGGTACAGATTAATAAGAGTATGAAGCCCCAAACCAGCCAAACCGCAAAGAAACGTTTATTCACAACACTGATTAATAAGTGACTGAAGTCACAAACTATCTACAATGCAAAGAAACCGTTCTTAACAATGTAAGGGTCACTGCACTGCACTGTTGGGGCAGCGGAGGTGTTAAACAGTGCGGTGATTCACGGTGCCGTGTGGCGGAAACTGCTGGCTTGACTGACCGAGCAAGTTGCCGACGGCAACAGACTGGGAGGGTAGCGTTTTCCGGCGAACGCCCTGTACTATGACGGACGGACAAATGACTAATTCCATAACCTTTCCAGTTTACATCAGAAAGTACGAAGCGCTTAAAACCACACAAAAAAACAATTTCGTATTTATAGCAGCCATGTTACATTCATGTTTGGTAAGTAATGGGTTAACTTTGTATGTGCCAAACATATAATGTTTTTTGCGGGATTTCCCATATTTAATTACCGTGTGGGTATATAGTAGAATAAAGAGTGATAACGATTTACAAGTGCCCTTGCCTATGCGTATCTAGCTCTGCGACTAGAACGCCGGCACGCCCGCTACATACCCTCTCCCGCAGTACTGTAGGACTGTTTCCTGGAATCGATCTGAGCCGCTATGATGACGTCATCTGCATCCCGGCGTCTGCAGTCGAAGGTTCTGTGAAACATCGCCAGTGCGGAAGTTCCCCTGTACTGTAGACGTAACAACTCTTCTTTGATGACTGGCTTTACGTCTAACTGCCAGGCGCTATCACCTTCAGATATCTCCATCACAGTCAAGATGCGATTATACAGCAGTAGAGTTATGTTTACTATTACCTCCACTCACATGCAGCTCACGAATGACTGAGTGAATAGACGCCGTTAAGTTCAAAGTGCTAAAGGCAGGAATACTTCGAATAAATAGGCCAAACTTGTAAAATCAAAATTGGCTTATGTCACAGATAAAACGCCGCTATGTTAGTAACTTCGAAAATTGCTTTATTCTAAAAGTTTACTAGTTTTCAGATGATCAGTTATTTCTTAACTACGAAGCTCTGTTATCACTATGAACGAAAAATACTTAATTAGACCACGTGTCATGTTTCTGGTAATAATATCAAAGAAATGTTAGAGACAATTATCACTTAAAAAAATTGATTAAGCCATGATTTAGTGTCCCTCCAGTACAGCAAACAATGCGGAAAATAAAGCATAAATCTCAATATTGCGAAAAGGTTAAAACTTTTTTGTTACTTATGGCTTTACGCCTCGTCAACGTCGAGATCATTAGAGGCGGGATGGGACTAGGCCAAGGAAAGGGAAGGAATTCGGCCATGGCTTTTTGAAGGAAGCATCCCGGCATTCACCTGGAGTGATTTGGGGAAAACCGTGAAAAACCCAAATCTGGATGCCCGGACGGGGATTCGAACCGGCGTCCTCCAGATTGCGAGGCCAGACCGTTTACCGCTCACCCGCCACGCTCGGTAGGATAAAACAGTAATGATCAGTTCTCTGCGTTTTGCTAATAATATTATACTATTAGCAGGTTAAGCTATGCGTTGTTATCAACCGGAAGACTGGTTGGAACCTTCTGAAGGAGGCATACTAGGCGTTTCTACCCTCCTTACCTAAGGTAACCCGGGAATCCTACTGGGTACAGGGGACCTACAGTGTAATGTGGAATCCGAAGCGTTCTGGCGAACTTCACATAACACTGCTAGCAGTTCCGAAGGTGAAGGTTGGGTAAAAACCCTCCGAAAATCCCCAGTGAGACAGGGATTCGAACCTGGCACCTTTCAATCTCCAGTCTTACCGCTCCTGGTATCAGGTAAGAGTAAACACATTGGTAAATCCCTAAGTAGCAAACGTAATGAAAGAAGTATGAGTATCTGGTTGTTAACGAAGCAATATTAGAACCGATGGTCAACGCAATAACAGTTTCAGAAATAGAGCAACAGAAAAAAAAAATCGTATTCCGAACTAACATTGATCCAGAACTACAGGAGAATATTCTTAAATTGTATTTTTGTAGCACAGCTGTTTATCGAATTCAGATTTAAGTAAGGAATATAGGAAAATACGAAAAAAGACGCATTACAAATACTGTGATATGAAAGAGTATGAAAAAATAATTAGAGGTATAAAACACCTGTTGAAGGTATTGGAAAGTGTTTATAAGAAAGTGAGTGAAACAGAAACAGGATACAAGACAAAATTTTAAGACACGTGTGACTGGTTAAAAATTTTCGTGGAGGGAACAGTGGAACAAAGGACCCTTACTAATTTTTTTTATTTTATTTTTTTTACGCCTCGTCGACGTCGAGGCCATTAGAAGCGAGATGGGACTAGGGACAAGGAACAGGAAGGAATTCGGCCATGGCATTTTTGAAGGAAGCATCCCTGCATTTGCCTGGAGTGATTTGGAGAACCATGGAAAACCCAAATCTGGATGCCCGGACGGGGATTCGAACCCGCGTCCTCCCCAATGCGTGGCCAGAACGTTAACCGTTCACCAACCCGCTCGGTACAAACGACTTGTAGTGAAAGACATGAGGATATATGATGGAGATAAGTAAGGACACCAGTTGTAACACGTAAGTTGGAATGAAGAGATTTATTCAGAATAGGAAGGAGGGACTGCATGAAATTAGTAGAGAAACTGGTAGGAACGAAACTTTGGCCAGACAGCTGCTTCAATATGGTGGTGTACATTGGGACTCACACATTGGCTATCAAATATAGGATGTAGAGGGCGTGCGAAGGAGGGCAGCTAGATTTGTTTGTGGAAATTAATGCAGGATGCAGTCAGTAAGTGATATAATAAAGGAGCTGGATAGGAAGTCATTGGAAGACAGGAGGAGGGTGCTGGGAGTGTACAAACCATATGTTTGTGAGGTGGCTTGGAGGGATATTAGTCGGAGAAATAGGAATAATGTATGGAAAGGAAAAGTTGACCATTGGCACAAGCTGGCACTTGATTTCGTGCGTAATGGAGTGGATTTTTTTTTTTTTTTCCTGTTGGCTTTACTACTCGTCAATGTCGAGGTCATTATAGGCAGGACGGGATTGGGGACAAGGAATGGGAAGCAAGTCAGCCATGGCCTTTTGAAGGAAGCATCCCGGCATTCGCCTGGAGTGATTTGTGGAAACCATGGAAAACCCACATCTGAATGCCTGGTCAAAATTTTTTTTTTTTTTTTAGTAAGTAAGGGGATTAAAACAAATTACCACGGAAAATGGTTAGTAATTTGCTAGCTACAAACACTGAAGGAATTTAAAATTAAAATTTGTAAATGGCAAAAGTAGTTGGAGGAGTAATTTACCACTCAAAGAATATCGAATAATCATGAAGGAGTAATTAGATGACTAGGGAAGTTACTACCGGAGCAATTAGATTTAATTCTAACTGTGGTGTCATGCGTTGCAGGGTATACAAATAACATTGCACCGCTGGGGCTTGAAGCGCGACCCCTACTGTGACTGCAGTCTGGAGGAGACGGATGAGCACATCGTGGAACATTGTACCGCCAGGTGGTTGTCTGCTCTCCACACTGCTACTGGAGACATAACCGAATAGACTCCCCCCCTCCCCCCCCCCCTTGTCACCCTGCAGCTTCTCTAACTCTGGTGAAGGTATTTATGTTGTTAGTGATATGGAAAAGTTCATACGAGAAATAAATACATAACAACACCCGATTGTGATTGTGGCGATGAAACGCATTGTAATTATTTTTTCCCAGTTTTCATCCAACAATTCAAATCTATTCCTATTTTTATATTTTTTCTGCCATTACTGCTATCATCTCAGTTATATTGCATTAAATTTGTACAAGTTTGGTGTATATCTATTTAATGTTGCACAAAACTAATTCACTTTGATACTGATGTGCCATTCTCTTGTCCTTTAAGATAACGAAAATATTATGTATTTATTTTTGTATTTTTCCTTTAGAAAGTATGCCTAACCGCCTTTGGGACTAGGGGCTACATGTTATTGGAAAGATCATTAAAATCCGAGTGACACTTTTTGCGTGATCTTACAGAAAGACAGACAAAATAGTGGTCAAAAAAAGTAAGTTGCTTCTCGCAGTCGAACTTTTTTATGCTTAGCATATAAAGTAAACGACAAAACTACAGTTTAGTAGTGTATTGTAAATCCATAACAATTTGTGGGGACCAATCTGTGATCAAGTTCAATGGTGAATTTAGGTTTTCTTCTTTGCTTGTAAGTAGTAATTCATTTATGAATGACATATTGCTATTAACCTTGTTTGGATAGTGAAACTTCATATTCTATCGCATTTTAATTTGAATACTGTTTTTCTACAAATACTCTTAAAGGTCGAGCAATACTTTACTGCACCGCCATTCGGTCGAGTGACGCCTCGCCCCCCTCGCGGCCACACTTGTCCCTAGCTCGTCCGTGTGACGGACGGATCACTACTCAATCTTCAGTCTCCTTTAACATTTTCACCTGGCTATTTCACAGCAATCACTGTCCGAAAATTGCTACAATAGTAAGTTGCGATCACAACATCTGATTGATGACGAAACGAAATTATACGAATATTTTGGAATGACGCGATATACATTACACGATCTTCAGATAAATGAGACCATGCGCTCTGATTCCTACGTCGTAATTTAAAATAGTATACAGCGAAAGTTAAATCGATTGTATGAAAAGCGCTTGTGCGACCTCACGTAGAATATTGTTCTCCCGTATTAGGCCTGTATGAAAAGCGGTTAATAGATGCCTCGGAGAAGGTCCAAAGAACAGCCGCTCGATCATGACAGGAATATATAACTACAGGGAAAACGTAAGTGTGATATTGAAGATGTTAGGATGGGAAGATCTGGAACACAGTATGTGTTGCTCTCGTCATAAACTAATTGTAAAGCTCATAACAGACCTATTTCAGGATGACAGCAATCATATTTTACTACCTGCAACATTTATATCTATGAATGACCGAGAAAATAAGGTTAGAGAAATCAGGGCCAGAACGGATTATTTTAAGTACTCATTTCTCAGAGAAGCTATTAGGGGATAGTATAGGTAGCATTTATCAAGCGAGAAAACTTATAAAATGATTGGAGTATGTGTCGAGAAACCACGCCAGCGCTTCTGATCTGAGTTTTCCATGTTTTCCTACATCACTCCAGCAGAGTGCCGAAATGGTTCCTCAAAATAACCCATGGGCACCTGCTGCCATATACCTCATATCCCTTCTGATGCATAAATAACTAAGCATTAGGATAAATGCGACACACTTTCCGCCATCCACTTTTAATGGATCGCGGAGGAATAGTAGTAGTAGTAGTGAAACTCGATGCAGGTTCACAAGTTGATGCAATATTCTTGGATTTTCAGAGAGCTTTCGATTCTGTACCACACAACCGACTTTTAGCGAAGATTTGAGCATACGGTATATCGGATCAGATTTGCGAATGGATACGTGATTTTCTAACTGTTCGATCACAGAATGTCGTTGTTGACGGGGAAGCCTCTTCTAAGCTAGATGTTACTTCTGGCGTTCCTCAAGGAAGTGTAGCAGGACCACTTCTTTTCCTAATTTTTATAAACGATCTAGGTGACAACGTTAAATGCTGGTTGAGATTGTTTGCCGACGATGCAGTTATCTATAGGGAAATAAGGTGCTCTGACGATTGCTTAGAAATTCAGCGCGATTTCCGAATGGTGCCGTAAATGGCAGCTTACACTTAATTGCAAAAAGTGCAAGGCAATGAGAATAAGCAACAAAAAGAATCAGTTTGCTCACGAGTACAAAGTAAACAATTCAGTTGTTGACACGGTTGATTCCCTGAAGTATGGGGGGAGGGGGGTGGGGGGGGGGCTTAATAGTACAGAGCAACATGAAATGGGACTTGCACATATCTTCAGTCGTAGGCAATGTTAATTCTAAATTACAATTCATAGGCCGTATTCTGGGGAGTTGTAATGCTCATACAAAGGAAATAGCGTATAAAACACTAGTGCGTCCGGATCTGGATTACTGTTGTGGAGTTTGGGAACCGTATCGCAAGGGCCTGATTGACTCAGTGGAGAGAGTGCAGAGGAGAGCCGCTCGATTCGTGACTGGTTGTTACAGCCATTATGAAAGCGTCAAAGAATTGATACATAGATTGGGCTGGTATAGTTTGGAAGACAGACGATGCCATTCACGTTTAAATTTATTGGAGAATATGCGAAATTCTATGACATACGAGTGCAGTGCGATAGTTCTTCCGCCAACCTGTTTGGGTAGCAATGACCGGAGGGATAAGATTCGAGAAATAAGATGCCATACTGAAGCTTTAATGTATTACTTCTTTCCTCGTGCAATTCGGAATTGGAATGCGCAGAATTAAGATTGGTGCTCAGCACCCTCTGCCACCCACAATGTTCGTGAATTGCGGAGTATGGATGTAGATGTAGAAGCTGGAAGTGAGATTGAAAAAAAAAAGACACTTCCCTCAGGCAGTCAATGACACCAAAACAACCCTCTGAAGTAGAGGACCGCAAATTTCCGAACTTCTTCTATAATGTTCTCCACCTCTGCCATGCCGAAGGTGTATCTTCCTCGCCACCTTTTCCCAACAGATTGGTCTCGGCTGCCTGCCACAAGTTTTTACTCACCATTGGCATAGTACAATTGGGAGTTATGATTTTGCGGCCGCATGTCACGTAGTACTAAGAACTTTTTTTTTTTTTTTTTTGTAACTGCTTTACGTCTCTTTTTAACATCGAGGTCTTTAGAGACGGGAAAGGATGGGGGGCAAGGATGGGGGCAAGGAATGGGAAGGAATTCGGCCATGGCCTTTTGAAGGAAGCATCCCGGCATTTGCCTGGAGTGATTTGGGGAAACCATGGAAAACCCAAATCTGGATGCCCGGACGGGGATTCGAACCGCCGTCTTCCCGAATGCGAGGCGAGAACGCTAACCGTTACACCGCCCCGCTCGGTGTACTAAGAACTAATGGCGCAAGTGAAATGGTGCTACTTGTCTGTGAAACGTGCAGCTATGTTCTGTGTAATGAGTATATCTTTTGTTTATCAGGCGGAGATTGCGGACCATCCAGATATTCGCCTTTTCTCTCTTTTTACGTCTGGTTTTACGCTTCGTCAACGACGTGGTCATTAGAGACGGGAAAGGACCTGAGCAAGCAACTAGAAGGGATTCGTCCGTGGCCGTTTGTAGGAATCTTTCCGCCAATCACCTCGAATGATTCGGGGAACACATGGAAAACCAAAATCTGGATGCACGGGGGTTCGAACCCGCGTCCTCCCGAATGCGAGGCCAGATCGTTACAGCTCACCCACCACGCTCGGTGGTATTCACCTTGATGGCGGCGGAACACCGCTTCAAACAGCAGCCTGGACTGCCGGTACGCGGCGGCTGGTCCCGTGACCGGTCCCGTTGAACCTCTCAGATCCAGAGTCCGCTACCTCAGCGCACTTAGCCTCACAGTTGCGCCTTGCCCTAGTCATTCTATGCCTGTAAAGATATCCATGTTGCCCAGGCGCACAGCCATAAGGGGAAAAACATTACTGACACCAGCAAAGCCCAACAACTTGGCTTTGAACTGTCGTATACCCCTGACCTTGGTTGTGCAGAATTTTTCCATTTACGGGATTGAATTTACAAAAATCTACTTTAATTAATGATGTTATCTAAGCGGAGGACCTTTAAAATGATAACTCAGTTATCGATGTTATTATTATTATTATTATTATTATTACTCCGCGATTCACTATAAATGTGTGGCGGAGGGTTTGGAAGGAATATACGGGATAAGGCAGGAGGTGCCCATGGGCTATTGTGAGGAACCATCCCAGCATTCGCCTCGAGTGATCCGGGAAAACCATGAAAAACCCAGATCAGGATGGCCGGAGAGCTTTATCGAAACTACTCCTGTCGTATTTTAAGTTTACTCGCCCGGTAAATCCTTTCTATTCCATTCCCTAATCGCTCGTGGGAAAAATGAGTACAGAAATGAATCGGTTCTGGCCCTGATTTCTCTTATCTTATTTTTGCGGTGATTCCGGGATATGAATGTTGCAGATAGTAATATTTGTTTGCTGTCATTCTGAAATATTTCAGTCGTGAATTTTACAATTAGCTTCTGTCGAGAGCAACGCCTTCGGTGCTCCAGGTCTTCCCAACCTAACTCCTTCAACAGCGCACTTACGCTTTTCCCTCCAACTATATATACCTGTCACGAATCGGGCGGCTCTTCTTTGGACCTTCTCTAATACGTTTATTAACCCCTTTTGATCGGGACCCCATACAGAACAACAATATTCTAAGTGAGGACGCACTAGTGACTTGTATGCAATCAATTTAACTTTCGGGGTGCATTGTTTTAAATTACGAACAAGAAATCAGAGCATACGATTTGCTTTCCCAATTACCTTCTCGGGTAGCTCATTCCATGACAAATTATTACGAATTGTTACCCTTAGGTATTTAGCAGAAGCTACCGTTCTAAGGACAGTTCCATTAATTTGTGTATTCAGAGCTAAATGGTGTCATCTTTTTACTTACACACATGACTTGGCACTTGTTAGGGCTTAACTCCAACTGCCAGTCTTTACACCACGCAATTAATTTCATAATATCGTCTTGAAACAAAGCGCAGTCGTGCTGGGTTTTGATTTCACGATAAATAATAGTATCATCGGAAAAGTCTTTTCTTCCTCCTTATTATTTCGCACAAATCATTAATGTATATGAGTAAAAACAGAGACCCTATGTCGGTTAAGTATGAAGGCAGGACTATGGCACGTCACAAGAAAACACCTATCAGAAATAATATATAAGTTATCTCTGGTGTGTCCACTCGGCTCGTTCATACGTGAACGGCGCTGTTGACTTATCAGTAACTGCGGTATGCTCAGTAAACACAGAGTCCGCGCCGCTATTATGACTAGCTACACAGCTCAATTACAGTTAATGGCAACAGGCTGTGAAAACGGTAACTCGCAGAACAAACAACCTGCGCCCATCACATTTCAGGTTTAGCAGTTCTCAGCACTGTTTTCAACCTCACTGAACTCTGACGTTACAAGACAAATTGAAGGCATAGTTATCCAATAGACTTTCTGTCTGTGTTTCTAACGACAATACTGCGTAGAACAATATTTGATGCCGATTTTTAATGCGGTCCGCCAACCTTTTCCATGTGGCCCGAAGTCTAACAATTATCAGCAAGATTTATCAAAAATTCTCAAAAATTTGTATCAGTGTCAACAATTCCATTAATTGTTAAAATATACCAAGCGTGGTGGTATAACGGCTAGCGTTCTGGCCTCGCATTCGGGAGGACGGGTATCCAGATTTGGGTTTTCCATGGTTTCACAAATCTCTCCAGGCAAATGCCGGGATGCTACCTTCAAATAGACCATGGCCGAATTCCTTCCCATTCCTTGCCCCCCATCCTATCCCGTCTCTACAGACCTCGCTGTTAGAGAGCAGATTAAAAAAATTTGTTAAAATAAATGCTTATTTTCAAATTCGGAGGTTTATTGTACTGTAGGATACTGCGCCCCACGTAGATATAGCAGCAGCAATTATGCGACGCAGGAAGAAAAAAAGGTTGAGTACCGCTCAGCTAAATTATCTGAACCACTGTTACGCTGCCAAAACTTTTAATTTTCCTGCATTTAAGTAGGATACAACAGAGTTAGCCTCGGCGTTTGAACTTAGTATCGCTCCTTGAGATCTGTGCGGAAAATTAGAGGAGTTTATTCAGAAAGTCCGCTAACTTTCTGGTCACGGACATGATAACATCCGTCCGTAGAGACTTCGGTGTACGGAAATAATTATGCACTCTGAACTTTACTTTTGACACTGAGTCCCGATTTTGTTAACACATACTCTCCATCACGTATAGATTTTAACAGAGCATGAAATGAGATTTACCACTACACGGTGAAATTAATATATGTGTGTTGGCAAAATGAATTACAGTTGCTTCACCAAGTTGCCATAAAAAAAAAAATAAAAAAAAAAAAAAATAAAAAAAAAAAAACCCCGAACTGCTGACCGTCATAAAAGATAGAAAAGCAGTGTAATTTGGTAATTTTTTTTCTAAATGGTGAATATACACTTCTGTAGAACGAAGGAGAGTTTCCTGGAACTCCAACAACACCGAGCGTGGTGGGAAAAGTTCCGGCCTCGCATTAGGGAGAACACGGGATCGAATCCCCGCCCGGCCATCCAAATTTGGGTTTTCCATGATTTCACCAAATCACGCCACGCGATTGGCGGAATGGTTCCTTCAAAAGACCGTGACAAAATTCCTTCCCGTTCCTTGCTGCCTCTAACAATCACGACGTCGACGAGGTGTAAAGTTAGAAGCAAAAAATCAACAAAAAAATATCCGACTCCGGAACTATTCTGCATTGGTTACCAACTTTCTGTAAGGAGATGGCACAACAGGAAGAAGATCCTACTATATGATTTATGTAGATTAGTTTCAAAAACATTGGTAGAATTATTTATCTGTGTTTAAAAATTGTTCCCAACCGATCTTTTATCCGTTAGGTGTAATAGCTTACATTTTTACACCGTATTTATATATTTTAGTAATATTTTCTCACTAATTCATCAGCGTAGACCTTGGTGTGCCTAGTAATGCGTTTGCCTTTTTTTTAAATAGCAAAACAAAAACGTTTGTAATGCAGTATCTGTAACCATTACCGGAAATTATATTTCTCAATTTCGTCACGTATATTGGGGTGTTAATCTTTGATGTAGTGAATGATTAACGTTTTCTGTGTATCCTAACACGCTGTATTTCATAAAACTGAGAAAATAAATAACATCGTAAGAAATCAACATTAACAGAATAGGTAGGGTAGAGGGTTTATTTCTGTTGGAATGTGATCTTTGGTGAGTATCTCTTCAAGGAGTGTTCACCTGTGAGATAATATGATCTGTTGGGCTTATTACCATGGAGGGGAGACCAGGTGTCGCTTAAACTGTGAAGCAGCCTGTCTCCGGAGCCGCCATCTTCGTGAGTTCAAAACATTGGTCTGTTTTTCTCAAATTCTAATGTTTGTAGGTTATATCAATTAGGGTATTTATAAATGTGACTCCATAAGACTTCATTTTTAGTAATGCGATGATTAAAAACGAAGAAATTCTTCGTTTTGTATGCATTCCTTGTGTTTCTTGACCCTACCAATATGGCGACCTCCCCACCCCACCGCTCTCCACTCGGCGTCACGTCGTTGTATGGAGAAGGTCCCTTACGTGATCTCCTCTCTTTTCTTTGCTCCATGCTTATTACCAGTACGAAAGAATTACTATTTCTTACTTCCTTCCCTTATCACGTAGAGTGATAAGATATATCGCAGATTTTAAGCTGTATGTATGCTGCAGCACACTTTTGCTGAACGTATTATGCTCATCAGATCTAGGATATAATTGATTGAAATACTTATGACAGTTTAAGCACAAATTCGGGAGGACGCAGGTTCGAAACCTCATCCGGCCATCCAGATTTGAGTTTTCTATAGATCCCCAAAACTCTCCAAGTGATTGCCAGGATGGATCCTTCAAAAGGGCATGACCGAATTCCTTCCCGTTCCTTACCCCCAGTGCTTTCCCATCTCTAATAAAGTTGACGACGCGTAAAACCATAAGCAAAAAAGTTTATCGTATTACTAACAATTTATTTAACAAAGAGTCCTTATCTCGAAATCAGGGATTACAGTTAAGTCGTGAAACCAGAAGGTCTAAAAGTGAGTGAATTACTATTATTGAAATTGGAAACTTTTTTTTTTTTTTTTTTTTTTTTTTTTTTTTTGACAGAAGATAACAAACAGGGGAGATTATTAAACTCAGAGAAAGTTTACGAAACGTAAGTAATCACGATATATATCAGTCAAATAAAAATTAGTTATTCGTTTTTAAGTTATACTTTACTTAGAAACGCATAGTAATAAAAATTTCAGTCATTAAAAATCAATTTCAGTTGTTTAGAAACATCACAACAAAATACTCTGAAAACGTTACCAGAGAAAGTTTCCTCACGTCACGAAAAATGTCAATAAAAAAGATAATGACTAATAGATATTCGTGTTTCCTTAGACCACCATAGCTGATACCTGTCATTTTTGACTGTCGTTTAAATTAGTAATAGGATAAAAATGATAGGTGGGGTGGGATGTTGTTCCAAATACACTTTTCACCCCTCTTGAGCACAGAGAACCACAATGAGTCTTGGGCGGTTGATGTGCGGCGGGATTTCTAGCAGCGCGGAGGGCTGTTAGCAATATTAATTCTACCCTCGAGGGAACAATGCTCACTACCGTGACAGCCGTGGCGGCCAATCAGATACCGGGCGGCGGTCCCGCCGGCCAATCAGATTGCGTGTCTAGCGGGAGTGCTGAGTCATCGATTAGCGCATACTGGCCCAGGCGACAACAACCCCAAACACCAAGAAATACCTGACCTCTGTTACAGTGATACGCAAAGGGTAAAAGTATACTCTAGTTGCGTGTGATATTATTGACCGGGAGAACTGAAGGTTGTTAGCGGTCTAGCGGCAATGTTTTGATTTATTACGCAGTTCGCATCTGTCTTGAATATCATAACCAAACCCGCCAATGTAGCCGCTCACTCTGAATCGGGAGGTACAGCGGGACGAGCTCTGGTCCTCCCGTACCGGCGGTTTCCCGCAATCACCTAGACCAGGGGTGGCCAACATTGTACATTTTTCTGGCCCACGAGATTCATTACACTTTTACAAAATATTTTTTATATTTCATTTTTAGTGTTATATATTTCTTTACAATGTGCATTTAGTATCATTATTATTATAATATCTATGTTTACATTTAAGAATAATAGTAAAAAGAATAATAATAACTCATTATGTTTCAATTTTTTACTCCAGAAAAATGTTTATAATGAGTCTAAATTTAATATGGGGGTAAATAATTTTATATGCGGCCCATGGAGTTATGATACATTTCCAAAGTGGCCCGCAAGATCATCTGGGTTGGCCACCCCTGACATAGACGAATGTTGCGACATACAGAAAATTCACCTCATAAACTACGCGTATCACAAACAAATATGCAGGATGATTCTGTGATGATGTCACAAACTATCTGGGATGATGTTCGATTTGAAATAAGGAAACTGTTTCGGAATCTTTTTTTATGGCTTTACGCCTCGTTATGTCATTGGAGGAGGTGTGAGACTGCGGACAAGGAACACGAAGTAATTCGGCCATGTCCTTTTGAAGGAAGCATTCCGGCATTCGCTTGGAGTGATTTCGGAAAGCCCAAGTCTGGATGCCCGGAAGGGGATTCGAACCAGCGTCCTCCCGAATGCGACGCAAAGACGTTAACCACTCACCGGTTCGGAATCGATCTAGTCATATGCGGAAATCGTTCTGATAACTTCGACACTGAAACACAGTGAGATACCAGTCAGGTTCCTGAAACATTCGTCAACGGATGTGGTTCCAACATGTTGGACTGAGGGTTCGTGAACACCTGGATCAGACATAGTGGACAGACTCAGGAGGTCCTATTCCGTGACCAGCCCGTTCGCCTGACCTCAGCCCACTTGTTTTCTCTTGTGGGGCCATGTGAAAAGTCTGTCAAGACTGAAGAGGATCTCCTGGCATGAATGCTCGCTGTCTGCTACCTGTTCAAACTACACCAGGGTTAAATTCGTATTACAGTTTTTTTGCGATGATCTCATACCTGTACTAATGCTGAGGGACGTCATTTTGAATGTAACTGCTTGTGAAACTTGGGCAGGTTAACACGTTCAGTGCTGAGGACGTCCGCTAGGGAGCATCCCAGAGACGGTGGCGGCTTGAGGCGTCCTTTCCCTATGGGATTGTATAGAGGGTTGGTGATTCCAGTATATGCCCTACGAGCTCGCCCTTTCTCTCAGCCATTCATTAAAGTCTTACCTTTCACCGAGTGAAGACCGTTTTCAAATCGGACAACTGGTGTTTTTTTAATAATTATTCAAACTTGGTGGTTTTAGTGCAAAATATTATTCTATTGATTAATTTCTCCCATCTACGGTAAGTATTATTTAAATTATTTACTTTGTACTCGTATGTAATTTGGGATTTGCTGTATAAATTCCGAATAAATTTTTGTTTTTTTTTCTCAAATCTTGGACTTAAATTATTATGTTTCGCAATTCCATTCTAGATTATCTTTCCTTTTTATAATAATAAATGTTTAAATATATTTGCTGACAACGGGTTTTTGTTATTTTTTATTAAATACATATTTTTTTATAAATTGAGTTGAAATATTTGCGAGCTCTTACCTCGAGTAAATTATATATGTTCAACTTTCATTCTTTTTTAATCAAATTTATTTGAAGGTTTAGTTCGCAATTTGGTGAAAAATTGTTTTCTTACAACAATTTTCAAAACAAATATAATTTACTATCGATACGATATTACCGATTTATTTTTCCCCCTAAACTCTTATTTATTATATTTAATTAGTCTAATTGTATTTTTTTGAATTAGAAGTAAAATAAACAGCATAAAAGGGCAGAAAATTAAAATCATCTGTCGTCTCATGTAAGATGGTCAATAGCGTGACGACAGACCTCTAGAGACATCGGCGTTATGCGGGTTTGCATTCAGAGTTAGTCACTGACAGGACTCTTCATATTGCCGGTAGCGTTCACTGTGTTAATGGAATTCATTATTACTGTACCGCAGACTTAAGAGTTTATGTCTCTTTGATATCAAGTTACGTGCGCCGTTACTAGTCCGTCAACTGGAGAAATTATCTGAAGGTTTTGGGTAGTATTCAACGAGAATTCTGTCCGTCATGATGGGATTCGGAATTTGGGGTCCTTAGTTTGAGCGCTGCCCAAGCCTAAGGCAGAACTTTAGTAGAATTTCGCTTATAACTTTCGACTCAGTAGTTTCCGGACCAGGGTCCATTAACTCAAACTGATACATTTACCCTTCTCCATTACCTTTTAAAGTTTGTAACATCATCACGAAATCAGGATGTACGCTTACCGTAGACAAATGGCAACACTTAGAATAAGTTCCCCTGACTCCGTCAAGAAGTATTCGTTTCTCTTAGATATTTACCAAATAAAAAAACGTTTTCCGGTGTATCTGTGAGTCAGGAAGGAATACTGAATCGAATATAGAAAACAATTTCATTATTTAGAAAGTGAACTGCTTTTTGAAGTGAAACGTCTTTCGGCACTGTCGGGAAAAAACTAGGTATCGTTACACGTGACGTTATTGTTCGATGTCATTTAAGGTCATGTTAAACGGTTAGTATTCGCTACATCGTTTTACTCTGCGTTAAGCGTTACGATGTTTATGCATGTTTTAAAATGTGTGAACATATCTGTTTCGTGAGTATACCTGAACTGTATCAAAATTGTTAAAGCTTGTTTTAATATTTGCTGAAAAATCACGTGACGAAGTCAGATGGTAAATTTATATCTGGAAGAGTCGCCATTATTACATACTGAAATATGCACCAGTATTTTTAGTTGACTTTTTTATTATTTGTATTCCTCCGATATAGACGGCTCATATCGCGATACAGAGGATGTATTAATGCGCGTGCTATATGCTTTATTTACACTCGTGCAGATGGTTTACTTTATTACATTTTCCTACCGCTATGATAGTAAGAAAAGGAATATGGTATCACGTTTATTTTGCAATACAGTGAACGTGTTAATACGCTTTCGATGAAAGCTTTCATTTTCCTCTAGAAATACTAACAATCGTCTTTACACCAGAGAGGATAATTTTTAGAAGCTATTTAAGTCATGAGCTCGACACTGCGTTTAAAGAGACATTTTTGAAGGAGTAAAGAACCAGTTATTAATGGAAACTTTTAGTTCAAGATGTTCACCGATAAAAAATGAGCGATCTGGTGGCTCAGTGGTTAAGCCGTCTGACTGGAGATTGAAAGGTCTCCGGTTCGAATCCCTGTCTCGGCGGGGATTTTCAAAGGTGCTCAACCGACCCTCACCTCTGGCATAGCTTGTTGCGTAATATGAAGTAAGCCAGAACGCTTCCGTGGTTCGGATTCCACGTTAAACTGCAGGTCCCTGTAACCGGTAGGATTGTTGGGTTAGGTTAAGGCGGCTACGACAGGGGCGGAATACGCAGCCAATAGAAACCCTGTCATCAGGTCATTACGACCACACGGAATTAGTTTTACCGATATAAGAGCTCTGAACATAAACACATACTGAAATTAGATGCAATACTCTGTAATCTAACGAAGTGTGTTTTAAGTTTTTAGAAAATTGTATTTGTTTACGAGAATGGCATAGATAAAGTTCCTGTTTACGGTTGGTACAAATGCAATAAAGATAGTATCATAGTAACGTCCACTCGAGTGTGAAAAGAAACATTAAAAAATGTATAGAAAAAAATATACAAGAAAAAATATACAATTTTACCTTTTTGCACGTGTTCACACTGATACAAGTGACAGTTAAAGAAAAAAAAACAGTTCTCTCCAATCAGAATTTTCTTGATGGCCTCACTTTGGCGTGTCATGTACGGTACATTATGATTGGGACATGATTGCAGTGGTTGTAGAGTTATCAACTTCGTAAATGGATAGAACGTACAGTAGTGCCGACTTTGCGTGTCTTGACATTGTTGCAGTCGGACTTTGCCCTAATCTGCAACGCATCAGGAGGTCCCTAACGACACACATTTAATGGCAGCTGGGGAGACAGGTATTAATTAGGACGGACAGACGAGACGGGTGTGATTACGACAGGAGTGGCGTGGCCCAGCGATTCGTCTCCGCTTATCGCCTTCTGAAGACTGACAGCAATTGTTCATTCGCACAAAGACGGGTATTAACAGCGCAAAGTGACTATTTAGGTGTCATAGAGATAGAGTGCGTGTCGTGATATAGATACCAGGACGCTGATAAACGGCTGCAGTTTGTGAACAGTAATTGAGGGGTGTATACACGAAATGAAACGTCCATTCGACTTCTCCACAGCAGCTAAATGGAGGTCTACGACAACGCCTCAACATAACACAAGTTGGTTTCGCGAATCACATAAGTTCATTCATATAACGCTACCAAACAGGTCCTCATACGAGTTTGCCTTAATAGTGCTGTTAATTAGTTGACGACTGTTACCAGGTCATTTCCCGAAGAATTGGATGGTTTCACATCATTTCCACTATACTGGAAATACAGCGTGTCATGGAAGAGACTTACTGTCACCTCACAAACATATTTAAGCTGCTGCTTATTTACTTCTTTACACTTAGTTAATTTAGCTCTGCCAAGATTATGGAAGATATTTTTAACGAGAAATGAAAATCCCTTCTTCAAAATGAACCACGCATTTATTTTGCACTGAATCTGTTAGCAAAATCAACATTTAGATATTCTTTTAAGGAACATCTAAATGTTAATACAGCGCTTCTTGCAATAACTAGAACGACCAAAATTTAAAACTCTCCATATTATAGGCCTACCATCTCTTATGGGGCGTCCATAAATTACGTTCATTGGTCTAAAAAAAGAGGGGGGAGATAGGTTGCATAGAAAGATTCGCTAGGCTACATGAAAAAAGGGGAGATGATGTCCGAGCCAAACCACGTATTCTTCATTGATATTATTTTTCAAAGTTAAAAATAAGGTACAGAATACACACAACAGCATGAGGATATTTATTTCCGTAATTTATTATTCACATATGTAATTTAGATATCCTATATACCAACAGAGCTGCGCATGCGTGTGACTTGTAGTCATAGCGTTATGTTGCACGCGGCCTGCGCATTTTAACTAACTGATACGCGACTGCGCATTAAGATTCCAGAAACATTATACATGCCGAACCTAGACTCAAATTCGCTTACAGATGTCATCCGGCAAGGGCGGTAACAGTTTGTATTGTTTTCATGGTTTGAAATAAAGCTGTTTTATTAGGATCGCCCGCTTGTGACCACACCACTCGTTGGTAAAATAATTCTAATTCTGTTCTGTCAAGTAAATTTCAAGTTCAATGTTTGGCGTGAAGTGGCGCTGTAAAATAAACGCACTATTCTGATCAAAAATATGTTGTTTTTTTTTTTAAAAAAAAAAAAAAAAGAAAAGAAAAAAACTGCTTAACGTCTCTAAATACGTTTCCAACGAGTTTTCGTTATCCAATGAGGGACAGAAATCTTTTAAGCAGATCAAAGCATCATTGCCTACTAATGTATAAAGAAAGGTGACAGAACAGCAAAAAAAAAATAAAAAATAAAAATAAAAAATAAAAAACAGGTCTTCTCAGGTTTTTACGTGGTACGTATAGTTTGTTCTATTTTATCAATTAACGAACAATGATGAACAAAATAACGAGAATGATTTTAGTAATACCTCCAGAAGACTCTATCTGTCTTATCTGAGAAAGAGATTTTTTCTAATACTTCCTCAGTTGCAGGAGTGGCTATTGTCAGCATTTCGTTAAGAATATCTGGATGCACGGCAGTGCAGCCGCCAAGTCGAGTCAACGGCGGCACTGCCTACCCCTTACTCGAAGCGATTCGGGCCATTTTTTAACCTCAATATCATCTGTCGTATTGATGCTACATGTCTCAAATTGGAAATAAGCAGTCTTACAAAATGCTAAATTCAGTTTCGTTATATTTCTTATTTCGGATGTTTTTCATATGCAAATTCAATGATTCTGTCATTTACTCATCCACTCACTGATGATCATCAGAACTCTAAGGTACTTCCCGTAGTCGGAGAAAGCTGTAATTTGGTACACAGGTGAAATTTTGTCCCCATGTTATTCGAAAAGTCCGAAACTCTGTGTGGATTTTGTATGTGCGGATCTACTTAATGAATGCAATAACAAAAAGTATTAAACACCGACATTAACGATGCAGTTAATCTATAGAAATGCACTATGCTATCGCACTGCCATAGTGTGATCTGACTGAGGTAACCATTCTTATTCACTACATCCTGTACGCTACAGCCACTTCGTCATAGCTGCATCCGTCATCCCGCTAATAAAGACGGATGGGATTAGTTCGATAATTTGATTGTTCCTGCTGCGCCGTGTGGTTTACTGCCTTGTGTTTCAATACTCTGCCAAAATCCAATTCATGACAGGTCTGTAACTGCCAGTCATATTTACTATAGCTTCCAAATTAAGTGCGGCGAAGTATGTCAGTACTGACTAAAGCTTGAATAACCTTATCATGGTGAATATAACGAAAGGATAACTTTTCCCTAGAAGATATTCGTATTTAAACGCTCAGTGATTCAAGGTGAGTGTAAAAGCCGATTTCAAATATTCTCAACGCCCTCAACACTTGCAGAGGAATAAACGCCAAAATACGAGTATGTCACAAATGAGCAAAAATATTGTAGTTTATTACAATTTCATTTCGTATTTGAACAGAATGAACTTTGTGCTATGTTGCGTAAAATCTTCTCGAGCTTACCAACGGGTAGCGCGTCAGTAGAAATACAGAGCGACGTTTCGAAGCATGTCTCTGGCTCCATCTTGCGGCGAAGTGTCGGATTTCAGAAGAGTCCTCGTTTTTAAGTCCTTTGGTTGCCAGGTGCCCCGACGCACGTGATTGACGTCACCTGGTAACCAAAGGACATATAAACGGGGACACTTCTGAAATCCGACACTTCGCCGGAAGATGGAGCCAGAGACATGCTCCAAAACGTCGCTATGTGATTCTACTGACGTGCTATCCCGGTGGAAAGCTCGAGAAGATTTTACGAAACTGACTCATCGAGAAAACATACATTCTGCCATTTGTGCAATGTGTTTTCGGAAACACAGCTAACATCCTATACTTATATATTTACGCACACTCCCAGTATTCGCGGAATTTATTTATTCCGTGTCAGAAACATATATAGCTGTACAATAACAAGCATTAAATTCTACTAGACCAAAACTTGGCCACTTCCAGTGCATTTTCCGAGATTTCATTTAAATCAACTTCCGAGCAGGATGCTGGACACGGTTGACACTGGAGCATGTGTTGACCAGTCTGGTCTCCTCCACAGTCGTACTTGATGTTATTGAGCTCCGCATAGCCCCATCCTGCCAGGTTGACTTCGGATCTTCCCATTCCCGATCTCAGCTTGTTCAGGGACTTCCACATCAGCCATCCCTTGTCATAGCCAAATGGCAAAGTTTGAGACAATCATCCCCAGCCATGCGGAAGTGGAGCCTTAGCTTCCCGCAGCTGTAACCTGGCTCTCTCAACTCTAATCGTAAGTTCCTTTGATATTCTAAGAAAATTTTTCATGGACTTCAGTCTTTGCCCGTACGGTAAATGCCCATGTAATGACTAGTGGATAAATCTTTCATGATCCAATTCCTTCCTTTCCTTGTTCGCTGCTATTTCTCTTCAAACCGATATAATGTAACAATAGTCCCCTCAAGACTGGATTACCGAACGCATAGTTCGTGTCTGAACATAAAAAAAATCGTAAAATCCTTTTATCGGATACTGCGAAGATCCCGTCAGTGATATATATCTAACTCTGGTAATAGAGGTAAAATCTGCGGTAGTTACGTTTGGTGAATACAGGGGTAGAGTTACTGACGACATCACATCCAAAATCACGGGAAAATGTGATAAAGACAGCCTTCCTAGTGAGTTAAAACATCTACGTGATACCTTCAGAAAGAATGGGTGCAATGAACATCAGATACAGTTGGCATCCGGGAAATGAATCGTAGGCCTAATAAACACGATAATGGTCCGCACGATAAATTAGCCTTCTTGCCGTACTCTGGCGCCACAACATCTAGGGTCGGAAGAGTCCTGGCAAGAAATGACATTAAGACCATTTTCCTACCACCACCAAAATTGAGAAACATTTTGCGCTCTCCAAAAGATGACCTTACCCTTCGTACACCCGGAGTTTACTGCATCCCGTGTGAATGTGGAAAGAAATACATCGGCCAGACGATACGGTGTGTTCAACAACGTTGTTTGGAACACGCCCGATATATTCGCCTGGGGCAAAAAGACAAATCCGCAGTAGCGGAACGTAGTTTGGCAGATGGACATGGTTTCGATTTCTAAGCGACATAGGTGATGACACATGCGAGAGGCTTCTGGGACAGCATCATTAAAGAAGCATTTGAAATTCGCCTCGCATCTGATTTGGTAAACAGGGATTGTGGGTTCCAGATAAGTGATGCATGGATTCCTGTTATTGAGGCTGCTCATCACCAACGCTCTGCTTTTTGTGTTCCGCGGGCGTCTAATGACATCTGAGATGCTGCTAGGCAACACAACAACGTCTGTCGCTGCCATGCCAGTTTTCAAACAACACGCTCAAGGCAGACTTCAAGGCTTACAACTGCACCTGAAGATGGCGACGGAGGATAATGTCGCCGAAATATTGTGCATCAATAATAATATTATTCGGTTTGTTTCCCGAGAAACGTCTATAAATAAACAACATTTATATTTATATTTTTTATTTTTGCATGTGGTGTGGGCCCCTAGGCTACAGGCTAGGTAGCCTATGCCTAAATGTGACCCTGCCCTAGGAACAGTACATGTTTACTGCAGAGAGGTTCCGCGTACATCATTTGGTTATCAGGTGCTCTGCGCCACTGACTTTTCCTACCTGCTATCGAAGTACCGTTTGATTAAAAATTTATTGACTATCGTCCTGGAAACTCAACGACCACAAGGTGGTTAAAAGGGGGCGCGAATCGGTTTGGCGTGTCCGTACCAGCGAGGTCCTATGCTGCACTTCGCCTAATGGAAGCCAACTGCAGCCGATAAAAAAATTATGCCTGTCCGCCGATACGGCAGAGCGAGCTGATGAATGGCGATAAAAAAAAGGAAGTTTAATGGCCAGCGCGAATAAACACGCGGCCGTTAAATATAATGGACTCTAATCGACGATACCTCGTTGCACTGCGATGCGGTGTCGCTAAAACGCACGAGCGTTCAGGTGTACACCTGCAGCTAGCCAGGGCTTTTATGGCAGCCGTATCACTGTCGCCGACTAAGAATCAGGAAGCAATTCCGGCTTTAAGACTAATACTTGAAGGGTGGATCAAGAAAAACAATGATACTTTTATGGCATTTGTTGATTTAGAAAAAACTTTTGATAATGTTAGTTACGACAAGATGTTCAAAATTTTATAGAAGTCAGGTCTAAAGTATCGAGATAGAAGAATACTGTACTTCTTAAACTACATAAGAATCAAGTATCTGTAATAAAAGTAGAGAATCATGAGAGACAAGCGTTAGAAAGGGTGTGAGACAAGGTTGTAGTCTATCCCCGTTATTATTCAACTTGTATGTAGAAGAAGCAATGAAGAAAGTCAAAGAAAAATTTCCATGTGGCACAACTGTTCAGGGAGAAAAAAAAAAATCAGTATGCTACGATTTGCTGACGACATTGTCTTATTAGCAGAGAAGGCTGAGGATATTGAGAAGTTACTGAATGGAATGAACAAAGTACTGAAGGAATATAAACCAAAGCAAGACTAAAGTGATGAAATGTAGCAGAAATGATACCAATACTAGTAGATTAAATATAAAATAGGATCTGATGCAATAGGAGAAGTAAGTGAATTCTGTTACTTAGGAAGCAAAATTTCGACCAATGGCCGAAGCAGTAATGATGTTAAAAGCAGAATAGAGCCTTCATGAAAAAGAGAAATCTTTTAGTTTCAAATATTGACCTAGGAATTAGAAAAAACTTTTTAAAACTATGTCTGGAGCACAGCACTTTACGCAAGCGAAACATGGCCTTTAGGAATACCGGAAAGAAGTAAAATTGAAACATTTGAAACGTGGTGCTACAGATGAATGCTGAAAGTGGATAGACAAAGTAAGAAATTAACGAGTTTTGGAAATGATGGGTGAGGAAAGAAGTTTGTGGAAGAAGCTTACAAAAGGAAGAGACAGGCTGGTAGGTCATATTTTGAGACATGCTTGATTGGTTAATTTGCTGGTGGAGGGATCAGTCAAAGGTAAGAACTGTAGAGGAAGACAGAAATTAGAGTATATGTAGCAGACAATTGAGGACGTGGGTTGTAAGGGATATGTAGAGATGAAGAGGTTAGCACAAGATGGAGGATTGCACCAAGCCAGTCGAAAGACTAATGACAGCAAAAAAAGAAAAAAATCCCTAAGAATTTTAGGAGCGTGATTCCTTCCTGATACAGGGTACTGAGACCACAACGAAACTCATTAGGGAACACTGACTGATGACTTCTAGCGGTTAAGCTGAGGATGGAAATAACGCCCTATGCGCATACGAAAATTTATCAAATAAAATAAGATGAATAGCGACGTTAGTGGTTTGCATTAGGTTGAAAGACAAAGCGATTGATTCGTAGTAATTATCTCTCCAATTTCAGCTGAAGTATGCTATCCTGCACCGCTCTACTTTGACGTAAACACCTGAGGCTATCCCTTCCCGGAAGCCGAACTGACACAGTTCACACCAGTATTCAACTAAGCTGGGAAAAAATATACACACAGTATATCGATATCTCTGTAATATGTGGCGCTGCTATCGCAACGAAATTCATCACGGGACACTGTTTGGCGACTTCTAGCTGTGAGGTAGACAGTGGAAATACAGACCTAGTAGATGACACGTGCGAAATTTTCGCGAATAAAATACGAAATTCCAAAAATAGCGAGGTTGGTGGTTTGTAGTAGTTGGAAAGACGAACCGGTTCATTAGTAGTAATATCTTTGTGATTTCACGTGACATATGTTAGTCTCTGCTTTGATGTAAACACCTGAAGATATCTCTTCCCGGAAACCGAACTGTCACAGACCTCACCGGAAAACGACTAAGCTGAACAAAACACTCACAGTGCATCGATATCTCTTTTAAGTATGGTGCTTCTACCTATCGGTGATAAGATCATAGCTCAGGACTAAATTTCATCAAATAAAATATTTACGTAATAATTGTATAGCACAAACACAAATCTTCCCTTAACGGAAAAGACATATACGAAAAGCCCATTACTGTAGGAAAGAGATACAGTTTATCGATATCTCCGTGATTTGTGGTGCTGCTATCCAGTGGTATCGTGACACATCCCTGTCAGTGCCAGCGAAGCAGTTAATTGGTATCTCTGTGATATACAGTATTCTGTTGCGATCTAGCGGCAATACGATCAATCCTGTATTGATATATCTGTGATATCTGATGCTGCTTTCTACCAGTAACACTATCAATCCGTACAAGCCCCAGTGGACCCTAACAACATGGCTCTGAAATATCGCATACTCGTCATTATTTTAGAGTCATTTGTGGTATCATATATATTTTTGCCACTAGCCATTTCTCTTCCTCCATACCTAAATGAAATCGATAAATGAAGTATCATCTTAAAGATTAAGGTCTCCGCTTAGGTAACACCATAAAGTAAGAAAGAAATTTTTCGGAATTTAACGCTTAAAGGACAAAAGTAATAACTGTGAAGGTCGCGCCTATTAAACAGTTCAGAGACTACACGCTAGATAGCAGCAGCACATACCACAGAGATATTAATAAATTGCTTCCCAGGAGTCAAAAAGGATCGAACGCGTTACCAATAGATAGCAACACCACATATCATAGCGATATCAATAAACTTTTTTTAACAAAGTAGCTATTAGATTTTTGTTGTTTTTTTTTGTTTCGGAAATATTTCTGTTTTTCTATACAATTTATATGTAAACATTTTATCCTCGAGATTTTCTCACTGGCTATGGTTCCAGCAACAGAGAGACATGAAAATACTGTGTGTATTTTGTTCACGTTAGTTGTATTACGTTAAGGTCAGTGACAGTTTGTCATACATATGTTTTACGAGTCCAAAAGTTTTTCCTAATTGTTTTGTAATATTTTGTAACTATTTTGTTGCGTACTTATTACACTAAACATATAAACAATTAATACAAAATTTCACACATTTCGCAGGCGTCATTGTTCAAGTTTATTAAAAAAAAAAAAAAACAACACCAGATGGCGAGTCAGACAGAAGCCCTGACGAAGTTTCCAGGTTGGTGCCGAAACGTTGGCGACATCAGCAAAAACACGCAGCGCAAACGCGAAAAGAGACAAGTAAGTGCGATTTTTCAATATAAACAATTGCTGCAAGTGAGGCGGTTATTATTTCAGTCTGTTGCAAACCACCAACCTCAAAATTCATAGTATTTAATTAATTTTCAGCTAAATACGTAAAGCTTTTAATCTTTAAAATAACACAGAACGCATAATTGTATTTGAGTTAAGATGGGTCTGTGTTAAGGTAGCTTTCCGTCGTCTGCTTCGCATGTTATCTCTGGGCGCTTCTAGGAGTTTCCTCTGTCTGTTTGAGCAGCAGCTGTGTTTGCGCGGGGATTTTCTCTCAGACCGTTACTGGAGAGTGGACAGCGCTTTTCCTTCACGCGTGGCAGCTTGTTCCCCAAATTACGTGCTCTAGCGACATCTTTACAGTCGATTCTCTTTGTATAACGAACTGAAATGGACTCTGGTCTTTATTTTCAGCCTTTTGAAGATATTACGTCAAGATATTTTTTTAACTTAGTACGGCGTATGAAACAAGAGAAATAACGAGTTCCCCGAACGGTGCGTTTCATCACAGAAACGCTCTACGTTTATCAGGGATTCTGAAGGGTGCTATCTGAAAGCCACGGGAAGCAATAAATTAGTGAGAAAAAATTTATTATTTTATCGTGGAGTTTTTCAAATTCGTTGGCCACACTTTTTTAACTTTCACGTGTACAATAGTTACCTACACTGTTATTCAAAGAATTAAATTTTACAATTGTCTATATAGTTACTAAGAATCATAGTTACATTTCACAACCAGTTTTTGAAAGTTTTAATTAATTACCTCATGTTTCCACACATTTGAAATCTGTGAACAAAGGATTATTGTCAGTCTTGAAGAAGTTTAAACTAGACTTGCAACGAATAGCATATTCGGCCATACGCCGAATACCGAATGTTCTGGAGCTCCTGGCCGAATAGCCGAATATTCTGCAAAAGTATTCTGCCGGCTTTACGCTAAAATCTGTGTTCCCGCGAATGTCTCCCGCCCGCTTGGACAAGTATAGTTACCTCCCACATCTATGTGGCTGTTTTGACATGCTTGAAGTATGGCCTCAAATATCGACACTGGATTATTTGTGACAGATACCTTTTTTTTCCTGGGTTACTTGCTCTTAAAACCCTTTCCACGAGGTGAGAAGATGGAAAAGATTTCTTGCGATGTTTCATAATACAGGATAAATAAAAGGTATATCTTTTTGAAGCCCGATCTGCTAATACCACATTCTGAACTGAGCCTTAAGTTGTTCGATAATGATTATTTCGATCAATTTGTCTTGTAGTACGATATGCCATTCTTCAACGACTCCATGTGGATCGCAAACTAAGTGTGGTATTTTCGTAGTCAAAACATCTTCAAACCTAGTTTTTAAGTCTGAGAGAAGAGCGTTTGGCTAAATGTTGAACATATGCCAAAGCGTTTAAAGCGACATGTTTAAGATCTGGGAAAATTCGTGCATTCCAGTGTTTTGCTTGAATAGATTAATTCTGGTAAGAAAAGCGTAAGTTATAGACTTCATATTATTAATTTCAGAATTTTTTAACTATTACTACTGCCTGACAATGCAGAAAAACTAGTTTTCTTCATGACACTCCTAAACTTCAATTATGATTATTCAAGTAAATAGATATGTAATATGTTTGTTAGTTTTGCTTCGGCCTTGTAGAACTTGATGACGCACGATTATTTTTATAACTATGAGTAAAATACATTATCATATATTTAATCAGTCGTTTTATTTCAGCCAGTTATCCAACTACAGAAAAAAGTATTCGGCCGAGTTGTACCTAGATATTCGGCATTAGACCGAACAGCATTAAAGTGGTCGAATAGGCGAAATACTGTATAGTTGCAGAATATTTGTTGTAAGCGTAGTTTAAACTGAATTTTCTGTGACATTGCTAAAAATTCTTATTTCAGTATCCGCAGGAATAAATCCACTTAACCATTGTTCTTTCGATGGCGACCGTGACAGTACTAGCAGCCATTAGCGATCGAATTGCTGTGCGTAATTTCTGTGAAAGAAAAGGTGTCTAATGACTTAGAAAGAGAATAAGCTAAAAACCTGAAAGTCTAAAGTGATACCACTGAATTTAGTTCATTATCGAGTAGAAGGCAAACACAATGATATGAACCGTATACAATTAAAAATGAATTAACATCCGTCTGTCTTTCTTTATACCATTTGCCGACTGTTTCATCGGTTGTGAACAGCGAATAACTAAATATCGCCGTCTGTCCGGCACCAGTCTGGCGTAAACTATGACCGGAATTCTGAGGAATTATCCCCCATTCAGCTCAGCAAAGCACAGCAGCAATTTGCAAGAGAACAACGACTGTTTTGATGCACGCATTGGAAATGTTTGCCAAGTGAATAGGGCGTAACTGTTACGGTCATTAAAGCTCTGAGTAGCCAACACATACTATCCCACAAGCTCCTAACGAGCATAACCATTAGTGCGATCATGGGCGCCCAACCAAAGATCTGTCATACTGTGCGTATGAATTACTAGGATCAGCATGACGAGAGGTAGGCAGAGTAATTAATTCATAAAACTCGGAAGTGTAGTTCATAAACGGAATTACTGATTGAATAATATAATCAACTGTACACGTTGACACCATAAACAATGGTCGCCAAATATTGAACGTCTGAAATATCAGCTTTGTTGAAAAAAAAGTAGCTAGTGTAGCCTAAAATTCCAGAAAAATCCGTCTCGCAATGAATAGAATCTCGGAAATATTATCTCCTTATACTCTCAAATGTTAGTTTAGTAGGTACTTCCGCTTCTAAAATTTAAGTTGATGTAGTTTCTTCTTACCTTCCTCACTCATGGAAGTGTATTTACAATCTTGTTGTTTCTTGTGTGCGGATGTGAGAGACATGAATCATTTAAAAAGGGTGTGAAACAAGGTTGTAGGCTATCCCTATTAATATTCAACTTGTATGTAGAGGACGCAATAAAGGAAGTAATAGAAAAATTTGCATGTGGCGTAAGTATTCAAGGACAAAAAATCAGTATGCTACGATTTGCTGATGACATTCCCTTGATAGCAGAACAGGGGTAAACTATGTCTGGATTTATGAGAAATTAGCCCCCATTCAGCTCAGGTAAGCACAACAGTGATTTGCAAGAGAACAAACACTGTTTGAATTAAACATAAATCAAAGCGAAATAGAAGTGATGAAATGTAGCAGAAATGATACCAATAATAGCAAATTAAATATAAAAATGGGATGAGATGCGATAGAAGAAGTAAGTGAATTCTGCTACTTGGAAGTAAAATTACAACCGATGGCCGGAGCAGGAATGATGTTAAAAGCAGAATAGCACTAGCAAAAAGAGTCTTCATGATAAAAAGAGAAATCTTTCAGTTCCAAATGTTGAACTAGGAGTTAGAAATAACTTATTAAAATCTCTATGTGTGGAGCACAGTACTTCATGTTAGCGAAGCATGAACTTTAGGAATACCAGAAAGAAGGAAAATTGAAGTATTTGAAACGTGCTGCTACAAAAGGATGCTGAAAATTAGGTGGATGGATAAATTACGAAATGAAAGAGTTTTTGAAATGATGGGTGAGAAAAGAAGTTTGTGAAAGAAGCTTGCAGAAAGAAGAGACTGGGTGGTGGGTCATATTTTGAGACATGCTGGATTGGCTAATTTGTTAGTGGAGGGAACAGTCGAAGGTAAGAACTGTACAGGAAGAGAGAGTTTAGAAAAGATGAAGCAGATAATTGGAGACGTGGGTTGTAAGGGATATGTAGAAATGAAGAGGTTAGCAGAGGATAGGAAGGGATGGGGGATCGCTTCAAACCAGTCGAGAGACTGATGACAGCAAAAAAAGTGTACAGATGACTCTGATTTGTGTAAGCTCAGTATAGTGAGCTATTTGTGTTGTAGGAGATGAAGAAGAGAAAAGTTAAATCCTGTTGTCAGCACTTTCACGCCTACTGTTCCAAAAACATCAAAGTGCCGCCAAGATTAACGTCCCCGTCCAACAGAGGGATCGATATTAACAGTGTCGTATCGTATGACCTCACTCCATACTCAATAGTGGGGAGTTTTAACCCGAACTGTGGTGTACAATCTGGTGCACCACCTCTTCTACCCTGTCGGGAAGTCCTGGTGATGAAAATTACTTCCAACGCCAGGACCTGAACGACCTAATCCCGTATAACCATCATGTTGCCGCAACCAATAAAGCGGGTCTAGAAACTTCAACACAAAGAACTACAACATCTAGTCACGGTGATCACTGTATATGATCTCACAGAGCGTGGTAGGTGAGCGGTTGACGCTCTGGTCTCGCATTCGGGAGGACGCTGGTTCCAGTCCCATTCCAGGCATTCAGATTTGGGTTTTCCATGGTTTCCCTAAATCACTCCAGGCGAATGCTTCCTTCAAAAGGCCATGGCCGAATTCATTCCCGTTCCTTATCACCAGTCCCATCGCGCCTCTATTGACATCGACGCCATTAGTGAAAAATAAAAGGTATATGATCCCCTAGAGTCTAGGGGTGGCTAAACCGCGGCCCGTCTGAAAATTGTTGAGGCCCTCGAGATTAATCACACTTTTACAAAATATATTTGTTTAATAGTGGTCACAGTAGTGAAAACCAATGTAATAAAAATACATTATTATTATTTTTTTTTCTTTCGAATCACCCATCTTTGGGGTACGTCAGATCAATCACTTATTGGATGCTTGCGTTTTCTTCTTCTCCCAGTATTTCTTCATTCTATCTGATCTCTTCCTTCTTTCCTCTTCTGATATTTGAATAGGTTTTCTGGTGTTTATCGCAACTTGGAACCTCTTACTTTTGTCTTTGGTCACGGTCTTGGCTGTACCATTCTTTAACATCACTTCGGAAATCTGGAGTTCTCTCAAATCCTTTTCCACTTCCTTAAACCAGTTGGGCTTAGTCTTTTTTTTTATAAAAGAAGTCAAAGATTTTTTTGATAGTCTGTTAGGATTCATTCGGAATATGTGTCCATAGAAATCAATCCTTTTTTTTCTCATGGTTTCCGAGAGTCTCTCGGACTTTGCGTAGAGGGCTTCGTTTCTGCAGAAAACTTATTTGTTATTCTGGAATTTGGGACCCATGATCTTCCTCAAAAATTTTCCTCTCTTTGATTTCCAATTTCTCCATTTGTCCTTTCCTCCCCATGACTAGTGTCTCTGCTGCATAGAGTGCTTCCGGCTTAATTACTGTGTTGTAATGTCTTATCTTTGTGTTCCAAGAGAGGCTTTTCTTATTGTAAGTGTTTTTGGTCTTCTGGAAGGCTAATTCCATTTTGGTCCTTCTCGATTCCATTGTTTTACCTTCAAGGTTGTTCCATTCAATCCATTCCCCTAGGTACTTGAAACTCCTAACCACCTCTATTTTATGAGCTCCTACTCGGACTCTCGTAGGAGTGTCTGGTATATTTGTCATAATCTTTGTTTTTTCGAAAGAAATCTTAAGTCCTAACTTCCCTGCCTGCTCTTGTAATTCGGCGATTTATGCATCCATATATTCAAAAATTAACTGCCTAAATTATGAGAAAAAATTAACCTTGATTTTAAATAATTATCTTGGGAATATAATACAGACATTGACTGTTTTATTTCTGATTTTACAGTTATGAGTTCGCAGAATAATCAAATTATATTAACTCCGAAAAAAGTCTGAAGTGAGTCTAAATCAATTATGGGATATATAATTTTATATGTGGCCCGCGGATTTATAATGTATTTCCAAAGTGGCCACCCCTGCCCTAGACCCTTGATTTTCATTTGACTTTCCTTCCCACTCTGAGATCGTTCTTTTGTAAATAATTGCGATAAACATGCGTTAAGTTCATGTTATGGCGTGTTTGAAACCGAGTGGCGGCTGTTGTTTAAACAACACGAGGGAGCCTTTGACGTCCCCATTCAAGGACAAATCGCTATTAATACTGTCGTATTCCCTCACACCATACTAACTGCGGAGAGAGTTGGGATTTAACACAGAAATTTATTATTATGAAAGTTACAAAAACCGCCTGTCCCAAAATGTTGGTCAAATATAAGGTAATAAAAAAATTTCACAACCTGGAATCGAACCAGTTAATCACTGTTCAAGTAATGGAGTTTTCTGTCCTATCCCAGAAGTCTGATTCAAATCATAGATGATAGATTTACGTAATCCTCGAATGTTTTCTAAGCAAATTTTGCCAACTATATCACAAAATTGATACGAAGAAAAACAACCTGATGGACTTGGAGGTGTTGACAGATTGCATGATGAATTAATCATTCGCAGAACTAATGCTCAAAAGATACAGAGAAAAATGTATACATTAAAATCGGACAGTCAGAGTACTAGAATAAAATCATGGATGAGGCACAAGGATACTGAAAACAGAGAAAAAATTGAGCAAAGCTGAGGAAAAAGAGAAACACAAAGGCAGACTTTGATGGAAGAATTGCTTTCGCTGACACTCAATTAGATGAAGGATATAACACAGAATATATAAACACATTGGAGGAAGAGTGTCAACTCTTGTGACATGCAAATTTGGTATGGTAGGTACATTAATATTTCTCTGTATAAGACTGTCTGATCCGGTTATCTCGATGTCTAACTCCAGCACAGTACAGTATCTTTTTCAATTCCTCCAAACAACCTTTGAATTAGATATTTATATATATACGAGTACATAGTTTAGTGTTTTTTCAATGTTTGTAAGTGACTTTATTAATATATTAACGGATACTTGCACAACTAAGCTATAATAACTAACGTAATCGTCATTTGTATTAAACATTTAAATGCTATAAATGAGTTTTCAGTTAATAGTGATTACTTAAAATTAATTATGCAGTAACGACTGGATCGTCAGCGAAACCACGCGCGTTTCTGTATGTTATTTAATTTTACAAATATCTTATTGCATGAAAGTTATAGTTCCAGACTAAATAATTAACTGATAGTTTAATTCACCTTCATTAAATATTTATGTTTTCTGAATTCTGGTAAAGGACATTGACATTGAGATATTGTCAAGTATTACCTTCAATTATTAATAATTTTCTCGATTTTTCAGTGAAAGGCTGCCTTCTTATTGGCTGGCATACTCAATGTATTTCCAGAATACTCGTATTCGGCCATGACCTACTTTTCATGAGATTTAGTCAGACATTTAGAATTTCTGTTGCTGCCATACAATACATTATAAGTCAAGTTTTTCTATCAGTTTTTAAAAAGATATTTACTACATCGTGGGTAATATTTTTTGATAATTCTATAACGCGTACACAAGTTATGTGCTGTGTAATAATGTAGGAACTTAAATTAATCAGTTAACTTTAAGATCTATAAAAGAATCATTTCAAGCCTTTGACGTTTGTTTAGGGTGTACTAGAAATATATTGGAAAAATATCAAACCTAGAAAGTGTGTCGAATATCGCAAGGCCGTGGCGAAAAGTATGAGTTATAGTGAGTGTAAAAACTGGTTTCCCTGTTGTGAAGGTAGTAGAGATGTAAAACGGGATGTACTAATCCACAGGTCTATACTGGACAATCCTTAAATCCTCCTCAATTAGTTAAGCACACCAACACAAAATACTTTACTGAGAGCCTTGTACGATTCGAGATAAGCCATGACACTAACATAGCTAACAAAACCCTGAAGACCGTACTAAACTTTATATTCGTCTTCCTACTGTTGATGCAACCTTACATTCAAATTAAGTTAGGCGACCCGAATGTACCAGTTTAATCTACGAGCCTCTCTTAACAGTTCCTTAAACACCTGTTTATGTGGTTACGTCTCTACAGTCCACTGTATTTTGTCTCAATATCAGACTGTCGCAAAAAGCGAAAACACTTTGCGGTTGAGAGCAGGAGAGAGGCGACTCGATCCCGTCGCTGAGTAACGGCCTGATGGCGCAAAGTTGTTGTCACCCCCCTCCCCCCCCCCCCGCACTCCATCAGGCGCTGCCTTTCTCTCGAGGAGAAAGGAACGATCTAAAGAGAACGCCAACTAACACAGACCTGGAAGTGCTCCGGTTTTTGTCGTGCTGGAGGGTGCTTGTCCTTTGTGATAAACTTTGCAATTGCAGACCAGGATTTGTAGTCTGTCTTCTGCACAGGTGTACTTAAGTACAGTGTATTAGACGATGCTTTAATGCGCTGTTATCATGCATCTAAAGAGGTAAGACCACAGTAAGTTGAACTAACCATAACTCCTTATTACTTTTCCTAGTTGCTTTGTAGTAAACCTACCAGACTTATAATGTAATAGTCTAAATTCCCACTCAATCAGTTAAGCAGATCAACACAAAATGCCTGGCTGTAAGTGTTATAATGTAATTGTCCTATTTCCCACTCAATCAGTTATGCAGATCAACACAAAATATATTTCAGTAAGTGTTATACTGTTAGAGTTACGCCGTGAGACTAACATCTCTGTCAGAACCTTAAAGTGCTTACTAGAAGGTGTACTTCGCTACGAACATATCGTTCTCAAAACTTTTTTTCCGTATTCACTTGTATGAGCTGAACAGACACACAGACATCAATAAAGGTTCAAGGTTCTTGCCATACCGATTAAACTGTCAGCAGTACAAATAACTTTTTCTTATAACTCTACGCCTTGTAAATTCCGAGGTAATTAGAGGCGAGAAAGTAAGGAGAGCAGAAAACGGAAACGAATTCGGACATGACCTTTTTAGGATCCATTCCTGATTCGCTTGGAGTGACTCAGGGAAATCAGGGAAACCCAAAATCGGGATAACCGAAAAGATTTTCGGACCTGCCTCCTCCCGAATGCTAGACCAGATCCTTAATGGTCACCTACAACTCAAAAATGAAGTACTTTGGATTGGGAGTATTTGAAAGCCATGAGGAGGATGAAGAGAGTAAGGGGGGACAAGGGGTGTTGGTGATGAGGCTTGAAATGATATTTGTCGAAAAGTTAGGAGTAGTGCAGGGTAATGGAAAGATAACCATGAGCATAAGCTACCGAGCGTGGTGGGTGAACGGTTAACGTTCTGGCCTATCATTCGGGAGGATGTGGGTTCGAATCCCCGTCCAGGCATCCAGATTTGGGTTTTCCATGGTTTCCCCAAATCACTCCAGACGAATGCCGGGATGCTTCCTGTAAAATGGCCATGGTCGAATTCCCTCCCATTCGATGTCCCCAGTCCCATCCCGCCTCTAATGACCTTAGCCGTCGACGAGGCGTAAAGCAGTAAGGAAAAAAAAGAGCATAAGCTAGAACACCGATATACTTGCTCAACATTCACACTTGTTGTCGTATCAATATCAACACAGAAAAGGCTCATAATGCGTTAGTCAATAAGCATGGGGTTCAAATATGCTTTACAGTCTACACGGACAGACTTGTTCTCACTACGCGGATACAGTGCCACCTGCATTGAAACAAATATTGCGCAACACACTGATGTAGACTTGGCAACAAAGGTCGACACAGTTTCGGTAAACAGGTAATTTCTTCTCTACACGTAACAATACACCCGCATTACTCTTCGCAGACACCTTTCTCCCCTTCGTGGGCAGACATACCCGCGGTACACTTCCACTCTGCTCCCTGCGTGCATAGGCTCCTCCGTAGTACACAGACACCGGTCACCCTTCCCTGTTGCGGCTCTTCCTGCAGAGGTAAAGTATTGATCATACAGCGTTTCCAGTATTTGCGACGTTATTTGTATCTGCGACTGGTACTTATTAACACTATGTGTTCTCTTATAGTTCCGAACATTCTAAATGAAAGAATTCTTACGAAATCATTCATTACTGTTTTAGAATTCGTCACCACAAAGAACATTATAACACAAAAATTTGGAAAAAAAGTCATGGAATGAAGATAATCCTATGAGATCTAGTGAATGGTGGAATAAATTATTCTTTTTTAACGCTCCCGATTTGTATTAAACGTATGCTGCCAACTCGCCGAATGTATTTATTGGATTTTCTTATTCAACAATTTTATAACTTTTTGGGGATAAAATATGAAAGAAAACATCTAAACCCGCCTCTGCTCCGTTTATTTTCGTAATTACTGGCACGATTTTTTAAATAATTTATGATAGTATCAAGCCATTACAGAACGTAGAAAAACTATAGCAATCTTTAGTATATCATTTTGTAATAATTAAATGGATCTTTTCAACAAATTTAATTCATCAGTAAATATCAAGCCCGTGGTCCAAAGTGTAAAACAGGGTATGTTTTATTTTCGTGTGAAGACGGAAAGAAGGGATATTTAAGATACTTTAGTATCCGTTTTTGATTGAAGGCTATTCACCCAAAAACTACTGCTCAAATTTCGAAGAGATTTCGAAAAATGTACAGCCCGTGATTGGGAGGAGCGGGAGTGGTAAGAAAGGGTATGTTTAATTTTGATGTAAAGTCAGAAATCCGAGAAATATAAATTAATTGTGTCCATAAATTAACATCCTTTTTTGATGAACGCAGTTGCCGCAAATGCTAAAGGTCGTTTTTTTTAAATATTTTTTCGCAGGCACAGTTTTTATTGTAAGAGATGCGTCGTATTTTTTGAAGGAATTAACTTACTTGCTTTCTCGCTGGCGATATAGTAACTTTGTCATAATAGGTCTGGGAAAGACGTGCGTACACTAACAGTGCATATGCACGAAGTTGCAAGCTACTGCTAGTGCAAAAATAAATGCAAGTAAAGATGAATACAGGGTAGCCTTCGGAAACATTATCCAACATGGAATCTACACTAATATTATAAATTCAAAACGTGTCACTCTGTCTGATTTTTACGTTCTCCCGATTTAACTGCTAAACCTATCTTGATGAAATCTGACAAAGAAATACTATGAATAGGATACTATTTTCTTGATAAATACCGTATTTCGTCGGTGTCAGACAGACGGATAGCGTGTTTAAATCTCTGTAATGTTATACCGGTCTCTAGAGCTTTGTTTCTCTCGCAGTCAGTTTGCATATAACCTGTTTATAAATTTCATGTACAGACACAATTTATTATATAGTCTGGACTGGATTTGCATTGCACCAGACTATTATTTTGCGTTAATATGTAGCTAGTTCACCGGTTTCCAATCCCCAAAGGCTACATATACATCACCTAAAGACAGATAAACCAAACTTAATGTGTACAAAACATTATTGACTTTAAAGTGTCATAATTTAAAACAACAAACAAAAATCTGTCGGATAACTGAGGTAAGTAGTACCCGTGAGTTATTTCTCTCTCTCCATTCGTTAGTTGTCATTTATAAATATATTGCAGATTGGTTCTCTGCATGGAAACAGGTTCTGTGGTAGAATAGTATTGTGATGGAATTCCCACCATATTATGCCGACTCCGTGGTTTTGGGGGGCAACTTTTACGTAACTTACAGTTTTCTATACCCAATTCTAGCAATAAAATTCTGTATCTACGCGTACGAAGTTGAGGGTAATAACTTGTGATTGTATAAATCAACTAACTTTGATTTAATGAGAGCAATAAATGACAATGTCGTTACTAAAGGAATATTTTAAGTAGACTAATTGCAAGTCCTTATCTGTTACTGCTTCTTGATGAGTAGACAAACAAAATTCGGATTCAGACCGCTCCATTTTCAACAAAAAACTTGCGTGTTTGACGTCAGTTGCGAGTTTTTCCTTTGTGATGTTAAAGCACACATTTAGTATACTTGTCAACGAATATAACGAATCCTAGCGCAGTGACATGTTTGTATAGACTGTGATAACGCTAGTATAGTCGCTTCTAACAAAAAGTTTCGTTTTTTTTTGTGTTTTTCCGCTGTTGACACACAGTAGTTGTGTACTGTTTCACAGGCAGAGTGGGTGTTATGAAGCCGTCAAAGCGGTTCGCCGTTTACATTACAGGGCTGCTGTGTATGTTGCACTACATATGCCGCGTACTGTACAGTACGCTGTGATCCTACACGACCTGCCTAATGAGTGGGACAGTCAGTGCTCGTTAATAATGAGGCAGGCCCGCGGGCTGTTGAATTAACACCGACCCACAAATACCGCCGCTCGCAATTGGCTGATTACAGCTCCGCTAAAACCAGACTGCACTCCGTAATCCCCAGGCTACTACATGTATTCGAATGGCACATCGGACAAAAGCCAGCTGGGAAACAGTAAGAAAGCGGTGGAAGGCTACACTAATTACTTAACTTCTAATACCACTCGTTTGAACGAGAGTATTAAAGGCAGGAAATAACCCTAATTAAGGATGCACACACATGGCATTGATTCAAACCTCTCTTCCAGTATTTCAAAAGTCATCATTACTATCTCACTCAGAAGCCACTAAGTCCTACACACACAAAAAAAAAACAAAAAAACAAAAAAAAACAAACAAAAAACACAAAAAACAAAAAACCAAACAAACAAAAACCACAAACAAAACAAAAAACCAAACAAACAAAAAACCAAACAAACAAAAAACCAAACAAACAAAAAACAAACAAAAAAAACAAACAAACAAAAATTTGCAGTCATTGGGGACTACTAACAGAAGTGAAAACTTAAAACTATTAATATCATACGAGCAAGGCGTCATACTTATAGCCACAGATATACTAAGTAACAATAATAATTCCGTGTGGTTGTGATGACCTGGCGACAGGGTTTCTATTGACTGCGCATTCCGACACTGTCTTAGCAGCCTTAACCTAACCTAGCAGTACTACCAAGTGCTACCCTACAGTTTAACTTGGAATCCGAACCACGGAAGCGTTCTGGCGTACTTCACATTACACAGCAAGCTATGCCAGAGGTGAAAGTCGGGTTAAGGGTCTTTCAAAACCCGAGCCGAGACAACCGGGGACCCTTCGCTACCTAGTCAGACACCTTAAACACTGAGTCATCAAACCACGACATACATGGGGGCGTCCATTAATTACGTGAGGTGAAAAAGGGGAGGCCGGCGAAATCTCACCGAGGGGGAAGGAGGGGGTCAACAGAAATTTTTGTTGTACTGTAGAGCTAAAAAAAAGGTCTATAAATTACGCGAAATTTGATTTTACGTGAGGATATTTCGCCGAAAAGTGTGGGTGAGACCTTAAAAAAAAAACAAGAGGTCTAAAAAGGGTCTAAAAAGGTTGCGAGCGCGATTTATAGAGGGGGGGGGGGTTTGGACCAAAGCGCACCAGAGGGGGGGGGGTCGAACCAGATCTCACGAAGTCTCCACCAGCGGGAGGGGGGGGGGGCCCGGAAATCACCTCACGTAATTTGTTAATGACTCCTATGCGTACTGTTAACATTAGCATGTCGGTGACGCGAAGTCATAGGATTTTAGCCATCCAAAAATCGCCCAACACGACTATAGAACTTTTCATTTCAAAAACTAAAAATCTAACTTAGTCCATAACCCGAGGTTGGTCGAATCTTCCCGAAGGAGATGTACCAAGCTATTGTGTCAGAGGCAGGAAGGACAATTCCGTTCCTCAGGGACCTACAGTTTAAAGTGAAATCAGAACCACGGAACGTCTGGCGTAGCTCATATAATCATAAACAACTCCTAAAAATGCCTGCTCACCACGGGATTTGAAGCCGCGAGCGAAGAGGGAAGCTTTCTGAAGTAAGTGTCTTAACCGCTGAGCTACCAGACCGCCTTGCTTTGAAGTATAAGTATGCTAAGTACTATCGAATTCGGGTAAAAACTGTGGGTTTGTATGAACAACGTTGACAGAAACTAAAGTGAGGGGGAAAGGAGGAGAGGGTTTAGGTTTTCCTAAATCAAACGTATACAGTATTCTTCTATTTATTTTGTGGTATACGTATGCAAAGTTCCGTCAAAATCGAATAAAAACTTTGTGTTTGTATGAAGAACATTGACAAAAAAATATATTATATACAAGTATAACCTATATTTTCACTGCTGTCCAAGCACAACACGTCGCACTTATAGCTACAGTTATACTGATATCATTAGCTTGTTGGTGACGCGATTGTATCCATCCAAAAAGCGTCCAACGCGCATTTCATATGCGCAGCACGTCAGTGATGGGTAGTCGCGAACTCATAGGTTTACGCTCATCCAAACATTCGCTTCAGTAAATTTTTAAAAAAAACATTAAAACAAAAAAAATTCAAAGAAGAACAAAGAATGAGTTTAGAAGTTCAGGAAAAACTAACGCTCAAAACTAATTCCCAAAGAATGTGAGTTATAATTGTTTAGAATTCGGCTTATGAAGCAAAGAATTAGCTCTATCAACGACCGAAGTTACGTGCAGGCCCCATTTCATGTTCCTTTGTACTTGTAACATAACAAGCCTCTGCGCCATGTAATATCTGTAGCAGACGCCATCTGTTAATAATATATCATCTTTGAGTAGCAAGGAGTCTGAGTCTGTCTTTGACCTCCGTCAGAGAAGGTCGCACGGAGTAACATTTTCGGTCTAACAGTTGAAAGTGTGGCGGACTTGGAAAAGTGTAACAAGGGGAACTTATGATTTGAAATAGAATGTTTTTTTAAGTGACTGCATGGTGTTAAAAGAACCTTAATGAGTGTGGAGGATTTTGTTGGTATTTGAAACTCTTGTATCCCACGAACTTGTGATCTTCGGAGAAGTTCGATTCCTTATCTTAATTATTTTGGCATGGTGCGCTGAGTGGCAACTTACGCTAAATTGTAAAAAGTGCAACACAATGAGCATAACTAACAAAAAGAATCCAATTGTTCAGAAATACGATTTAAACAATTCAGTTATTGATATGGTCGATTCTATGAAATATTTGGGAGTAACAGTACAAAGGAACATGAAATGGGACTTACACATTAATTCGTTGGTAGGTAGAGCTAATTCTAGGCTGCGATTCATAGGTCGAATCTTGAAAAATTGTAATGAACAAACAAAGGAGATAGCGTACAAATCTCTTGTGCGTCCACATTTGGACTATTGTTGTGCCATTTGGGATCCGTTTCGTAAGGGGTTGATCGAATGTATAGAGAAAGTACAGAGAAGAGCCGCTCGATTCGTGACCGCTTGCTACAGTCCTTATGAAAGCGTCACAGAACTGATTAGTAGACTAGGCTGGGAGTCTCTGGTAGATAGACGACGCACGATTCGTTTAAACTTATTGGTAAACATGTGTACTCCCACTTTCACTCACGAGTGTAGTGAAATACTTCGTCCACCAACCTATTTGATTCGGAATGACAGGATAGATAAGATTAGAGAAATAAGGTGCCGCAATGATTCTTATATGAATTCTTTTTTCCCTCGTACTATTAGGGATTGGAATGCACAACAAAGAGATTAGCTTTGGTGCTGAGCACCCTCTGCCACCCACAATTTTGTGAATTGCAGAGTATATATGTAGATGTAGATGTAGATATTAAGTTTGGTGGTGGTATTTTCCGTCGGGTTGTAGTAGCTGAATTTAATGACTAGAATAAAGCTTTGTGTGTAGAAGTTGCTCATAAACTGTGGAACTATTTCATTTCATTAACCCGGCGATAGAATAATACCTAAAACCTGGCGACCGCGGCAAAAGAACCCTTTATTTAATTAATGAGCAGTATAAGGGACTGAATAATTTAAAATCAGTATTCAACAGCTAGCCGTCATAGAGACAGTTAAATTACTTCAAGGAAATAGTAAAATACACGACACGATTTCCTAAAAACGTACAGGTCATACAGATAGAATGTCGAGTAAGATGCAACGAAATTAATCGAAATCGTTTACTTTAACTATGCAAAAAATCTTTCGCTCGAACAAGTGTACATTGAAAGCTCTCTTCTGTGAACGAAAATTATAACTTTTGAGTCATTTCTATGTGGCTTGTCGTTCCTTTCATTCCAGCTTCTTCTTGAATGACTCTATGATCTTTATACATAAACCACATACTTTCTTTAGTTAGTATGATCTTTATGTAACCTATAGAAGACACTACTGACATTTCTTCCAAGCAAACTATAGTTGCTGTTGTTGTTGTTGTTGGTGTTGTTGTTGTTGTTGTTGTTGTTGTTGTTGTTGTTGTTGTTGTTGTTGCGGTTGTTGCTGTGGTGGTTGTTGTTGTTGTTGGTGGTGGTGGTAGTGGTGTTGTTGTTGTTGTTGTTGTTGTTGGGGCTTAAGAGCGCATCGACGACTGGGTCATTAGCGCCCGCAAACTACAGAAAAAGCTATGTTCATTTCTTATCGATAAAGGCCAGTTTCTGGGAGTCCTTTTCGATGTCTTCGTCTTCAAAGAAACAGCTGCGCTCTTCTGAGTTCGACAAGCCATCGCAGTTTCCGAGATTAACAGCCCCCAGTCATGAGGGTCTGTTTTATGGGCCCGAGCGAACGATTCGAGAGGTTATCGATATATCGCACCGCTCGGAGAACACTGGGCGCAGTCGAGTCACATAGCGCTGGCTCAGGTATCGATACGTGGAGCCAAAGTTACTATCACCGTTTAACGTCGCTGACCATACGTGAGTGTAATACATCTCCTTCACCTCTTCGCACAATAGTATGGAGTTCTTTAACAAAACATGCTAAGCGTATGGACGTTGTGAAGATCGACACGCTCAAAAATACTATCATTTGCTTGGAACGGCGTCAATTTTGAAGTGAAAATTTCTATAGTTGTGCTGGGCGATGTTTGGAAGGGGGTAAATGTTATGAATTCGCGTCACCAACACGCTGTAATAGCATTATATTTGTAGCTATAAGTGTGACGTGTTGTACTTGGACAGCAGTGAAAGTATAGATCAGGGGTGGCCAACCTGTGGCTCGCGAGCCACATGCGGCTCTTTGAAGGATTATTTGTGGCTCTCGATAAATGTACCCGAGTTCCCTTTTCATTGTGTTATTATATTTTTTTAAATTATTGTCGTTTCGTATGTGTTTCAAAATGTCTTTTAAATTACTGATAACAAATATGAAACATTTTGTAATTTTCCTCGAATTAAAAAAAATTGTTCCAATATTAAACTTAACGAGTATATAAAAAATGTAGAAGAAATATTGACTGGATTCCGAAATATTTTAAATCGTCTCATGATTTTTTCTAAATCCATTTTAAATTAATATAATTCAAGGTGACTTTTCCATTCCAAATATAATTATGACCCAAAAGCATCTGGAGGATTAGAATTAATAGAGATGCAAGAAGATCAAGCTCTACAATCAAAATGTAAGTCGACGCCGATTGCTGAATTATGGAAATTTGTACAAGAATCGAAGTATCCTGAATTAAAAAATGCTGTTTGTCGAATTATTTAAATCTTCGGAACAACGTACTTATACGAATCATTTTATTCCACTTAAAAATTCGCGAAATCCAAACACCGATCAGTATTAACTAACCAGCATCTCATAGAAATACTGAAAAGTGCTGTTACCAATTATTCACCAAATTTTAAAGAATTATCTAGAGAAGTAAAATACAAGTGTTTAATTTTTAATATTTAAATTCAATACACATATTTTGTACTTTTATTCGTGTCTTTTCAATAAATATAATTTCTGTTAAAAATTAATACCTTTTTTTGCATACCTTTTAAATACGTATTTCATTGCGGCTCGCGAAAAATTTCAAATTTTGAAAAATGGCTCGGACTATCAAGGAGCTTGGCCACCCCTGGTATAGATTATACTTGTGTCTAACATATTGAAATTAATGTATCTTTATTTGTTTTGTTTTGTTTTTTGCTAATGCTCTTCATACAAACACGCAGTTTTTATTGATTTTAGTGTGACTTTGTATACGTATCCTTTAAAACAAGTAGAAAAACACTGTTTACGTTTGATTTAGAAAAACCTCCCCTCCTTTCCCCTCTCACCTTAATTTCTGTCAGCGTTGTTCAAACAAACCTCGGTTTTTATTCGATTTTGATAATACTTACTACGCATATGCTTTTAAACAAGGCGTTCTGGTAGCTCTGCGGTTAAGGTATTTCCTTTCGAAAGATTCTATCTCCGGTGGCAGCTTGACATCCCGTGGTAAACATGAATTTTTAGGAGTTTTATTTGACTTTGTAAGCTACGCCGGGACGTTCCGCGGTTCTGATTCCACGTTAAACTGTAGGCCCCTGAGGAACGTAATTGACCTTCCTGCTTCTGACACAATAGGTTGGTACATCTCCTTCTGGAAGATTTAACCAATATTCGGTTTGTAGACTAAGTTAGATTTTTAATTTTAGAAGTGAAAACTTCTTTAGTCATGTTGGGTGATTTTTGGACATGTAAAATCTTATGCGTTTGTGTCACCGTCATGCTTATGTTAACAGTATATCTGTGGCGGTCTGGTGGCTCAGTGGTTAAGGAGTCTTGACTGGGGATCGAAAGGTCCCCGGTTCGTATCCCTGTCTCTGCATGTATTTTCATAGTCCCTTACCCGACGTTCACCTGTGGCAAGCTGTGTAATGTGAAGTACGGTAGAACGCTTCCGTGGTTCCGATTCCACGTTAAACTGTATGTCTCCTGGACCTGGTAACACTACCGGATTAGGTTAAGGCGGAATGCGCAGCCAATAGAAACCCTGTCACCAGGTCATTACCACTACACGGAATTACTATTATTTAGTATATCTGTAGCTATAAGCATGACATGTGCGTAGTTTTAGGTTTAATTTCTGTTGGCAGTCCGCAATGGCTGCCAATCGGTTTTTTTTATTTTGTAACATATCGTTTCAGCTAACTTTCTGTGGCCGTCCTCAGAGGACTACCTTGCCCTGGATCGCTGCTGCCTATGAGTTCCCGTCTACTGATGACAGAGAGGGTTGAAGGGTGAAACGTTGGATTTAATTAAATCGACGCATATCAACACGGAAAGGGAGTGAAACATTTACGAATGGAATGATATAGAACATAAGGCTGATCTTGTTTGCTTGGTTATCATTGGTTCTCATTGCTGTATATTGCCTCTCTTAATGATCTTTGTAAGAACGTTAAATGTTGTGGTAAATGAATTTTACAGAAAACAACACATAGATTAGATAATTCTGGGCCCCGTTATCTGCAACGCTTTGTGAAAAGGTCGTAGCCTAAATCTAACATTGCGTATCCAGCTGATTTTAGTGCGTGTTACAAAATGAAACGAATAACACATAAAAACTAAGAAGAGTAGATGACTATCTACAATCCTCCATGTCTTCCTATAGCGACATCTATATTTCAGTTATCAACCTGCATCGTTGGTTTTCTGCTTTACATGTCCTAATCTTGTCTTTTTCCACAGTTCTCACCACCCATTATTCACCCCGTTATAAAATTAAACAACTCCGCATCTTCTAAAATGTCACCCACTATCCTGTTATCACTTCTCTGTCAGCCTCTTACACAAAACTGTCTCCCGACCATTATTACTTTATCTGCGCATCTAATTTTCAACATCATTGTATAACACAACATTTCAAATGCTTCAATTGTCCTGGTTTCTGATAATCTCAAACATTCAAACCTCAATTCCACAAAGTACTTTGCTTAAAGTATAAAGTTTTATGAACCCCTTTCTGAATAATAGAACAATATTCGGAGCTGAAAGATTTCTGTTTGTAAAGGTAATTCTTTCCACTAGTGACTGATTGTGTTTGAGTTCATTCTTACTTCCTATAAATTATAGTTATAAGACAATGTATCAATTATCAGCCTCACCACTTTGACCTGTTTGGTTAAAATTTAGTCAGTATAATTGCCTAATGCATTCTTTACTATCATATCTTAAATCGCAGCTACTACGTATAACAAATTTCAATCTTTAACTTATGTCTCTATCCATGCCTGATTCAGTGGATAATATAGCTTCAAAGTTATGAACCATAAAAACTGAAAAGATGACGATATACTGTATTGAAACAATTCACTGTAAATGTTTTGCATGTTCTGATCACCAACAGAATATTGACCTGTAAGGATATTATCTAATTAGCATAAACATTAATATCTATTAGAGTTATTTATAATAGCTAATAGTACTTTTGTAATCTCTATTTTAAGCTTACAAAGTAAATGTCAATTCCTTCTTCGAATAACATTAGAGAATGTCTTTTATAAATAATATGTGTATATCATCTACTAAGATGGAACCGTTATTTCTTCCACATCAAACTCCACCTCATTTCTCCTTCACGTTTGTCCCTTTTTGGAAAACCATTCAAATTCAAATTTTTATCACTTAAAACGCTTACCTTCATTCATCGGAAACGTGACAAATATATTTATTAAAAGTTTAGGAAATATTTTCGAACGGTGTCCCATGGTATGACAACTTTCGAAAATATGAAGTAATCTATTGTTAACAGTAAAACAATTCAAGTACAGTTTTACAGGAAATTCTCTTGATTTTCATGAGAAGTTTTGCTTATAAATTACAAATTCAAATTCTGCAGAAGTTCTTCTTTCAGTTTTTTCACACGTTCCTCGAAGTGCAATACATACTTACTCCTTAGTTGATTGTTTCTTCAATTGCGGCGAATCTTCGCGTCACTGTATGATACTTGCTGTTTCTATCTATGACTATCTATGACTGATCCCTCAGTACAGTACAGTAGAAATAAATCTAATTCACTGCTTTCAGTCAGATGCTGAATTACGGAAAAAGTTTCGCTAAATCTACGCTTCACTCTTCTATACAGTCTATCGAAGGACATTTCTCTATGAAGATTCTACTCGAAAAGATCTATGAGTCAAAGAAAAGAGTTAGAGTGAAGAGGGTACCGGGCGAAATTGCTTTGCCCGGCGTCCTAAGCATAGTCACGTAAAAAATAAGAGACAGAAATATCTACAGCTTAGTTAAATACTTTCACTAACTACAACAGAACAGGCACACAGTGCAAGGCATGGAACACAGAAACAGGCATGCAAGGAGAGCTACAGGAAATACATAGAGAGAGAGAAAGCCAAGCGGGCAGGGGGATAGTAATTACGCAGCCCACGAGCCGGGTGCCATGTTGAATTTAAGCGGAGCGGATTATATCCGGACCAAATGAGCTCTGACGGCCTGGCGTAGCGGCATTATTCGGCGTGTGGATTACGAGATGGAAGCGCCTACATCGGCGGATAAAAGGGGGCCACACAAATAATTTAACGGCTCGCGGAATCGTGTTAGGAGAAAAGTTGTTTTTGTTAAAACAATTTCCATCACAAGTCTTGTGAGCTTATCATCAGTGGCGTAGCTAGGTTAACAAGGGCCGCGGTGCTTAAAAATATTTTGGGCCCTCAGGCCAGATGGGCCAAGTCTTGCGAGGTTTAGGGGCCCCCACTGAGCCGAGCTTGGGCCCCCTGAGCTGCGCTTGGGGGCCCCCTTGAGCACAGCACCGCATAGCCCTCCGATAGCTACGCCCTTGCTTATCATGACTATGACGTGATTATTTTTTACGCCTTGTTTTTATCTTATAGGATGCTAGGTACTATATTTCTTATTGCTACAATTAGTCAGCCAACATCCAGATGTGAGAAATATACAGGGTGTTACAAAAAGGTACGGCCAAACTTTCAGGAAACATTACTCACACACAAACAAAGAAAATATGTAATGTGGACATGTGTCCGGAAACGCTTACTTTCCATGTTAGAGCTCATATTGTGGACGGCTGTGATACAATACGCCATTCTCCAGGGCTGCATCAGCGCATCAGGGATTCCATGCGACGGAGGGTGGATGCATGTATCCTCGCTAACGGAGGACATTTTGAACATTTCCTGTAACAAAGTGTTTGAAGTCACGCTGGTACGTTCTGTTGCTGTGTGTTTCCATTCCATGTTTAATGTGATTTGAAGAGAAGTAATAAAATGAGCTCTAACATGGAAAGTAAGCGTTTCCGGACACATGTCCACATAACATATTTTCTTTGTTTGTGTGTGAGGAATGTTTCCTGAAAGTTTGGCTGTACCTTTTTGTAACACCCTGTATACTCATACAGAAATTTGGGGTACATACTAAAATAAATTTTTTGGTTCACTATAGTACCGTTATCTTGGAAACGACCAACTTGTTGGGTTTATTTTTTTTTTATTTTTCTCAACAAATATTTTTTGTAAGAAAGGCATGTGTAGCGGCGACTATAGGGGTGTTTACAACTAAACGGCAACGGCTGGGAAGATGATATTCCGTCGCCTTCAACGGTGTGATAACGTTCGTGAATGTTATAAGTGTGTATGGCTGTGATGGTATGTTAAGTGCAGAATGTTTTTTGTATTGTGGATGCGAGATGAAAGAAGGGAGGGGGTGTAACCCAGTGCCAACCCATTCAGGCCTACTCTTCCGAAAGGGTTTTATGCATGTTGTGGACCGAATCAGTCCAGTAGTTTAGCCACTAACGATTGCAGAACATAGATCAACATTTCCCTTGTGATAGTACTAGCTTGAATCTTATTTAAAAGACATGAAACTGATGGTAATTCTCGCTGATTAGAACTTTATATTCCATTTTACTATTTCTCGACCAAACTAGACGTGTGCATCTGGCGCTCTTAATGCTAGACCAATTGCTACTGACCGAGCGTGGTTGTGTAACGGTTAGCGTTCTGGCCTCGCATTCTGGAGGACGGCGGTTCGAATCCCAGTCCGGGCATCCAGATTTGGGTTTTCCATGGTTTCCCAAATCACTCCAGGCAAATACCGGGATGCTTCCTTCAAAATGCCGTGGCCGAATTCCTTCCCATTCCTTGACCCCCATCCTTTCCCGTCTCTAAAGACCTCACTGTTACGAGACGTTAAGCAGTTAAAAAAAATTGCCATTGACTATTATGTAGTCGAGATTTCATTCTCGCTGTCGAGCGGAGGTAGGCCACCGATCCAGCTGAGCATAGTTCACGCCTATGTGAGACTTCCTGCTCCCTCCCCACACATCTGAGTGGCTCTGGAACTATCAGCAATTATTCTTAAGTCATCTAAACGAATTACTGCGTTCATGAATCTTAAGATACGAAATTATACATAGTTTTACCAATATTTTATACTCTGTGCTACCCCAGACAGGGATCGAGCTCTCTTCCATCCGAATACCACTCCCGAGCGTTAAACGCTCATCCACTAGGCTAGTAAGTATTACTGGTATTAAGAGGACCGTTAGCCTCGAGAAGGAGGTTAATGACCCGTTAAACGAACTGGAAATGGATTTGCGAGCAGGGTTGGCAGAACAATGACGCCAAACGTAAACAATGGATTTGAGAGGAGTGGGGCGCCACTGCACCTTCTTGTAAGTCTGGAAGTAATTTACGACAAGAACGAACTCCGCTGCTCTGTAATTGAGTTTCAGCGATCGTAATACGTGAAGAAATTGGTTGTTTCGCAGCTCCTATTAAAGGGGTGACGACAATTTATAATATCGACTTTGAGTCATTTAAAAAGGTTGATAGCACTTACAAAAAGGAGATGGATGCAGAAATGGACAAAATGATGTGGATGTGATCTGCTGATTCCAATGCGCGGAGAATATTGTCCCAAGACACATACTTATTTTCAGCGAAGTTTTATCAGAACTGGAGCCTGAAAGAGGTTTAGTCATTACAGTTGTTTGTTGTTTATTTAATTCCCTTTACGCTACGCAATTAATTCACTTCCGAACCCGATTCTCAGCTACTGAAATAACAACTACGACGAAACTCTCGTAATAGATAAACGATTTTAAAAATTTCTTTTACTTATCCTTATGATTCACAAACCAGTTCACATAAGTCTATTCCTATAATCAAAAACATTTCTCCATTTATTTCGGTAACACACATCCACCTAACAAATTAAACAAAACTAATTACAGAACTTTAATTTTAGAAAATCAGTTTCTCCTTCTAAATTTCGTTCATTTCATGACATCATCACTGTACCTTTATACACCGTATTCGTTAATCTCAATTAACTTTTCGACAAAGTATTTCTTCTTGCGTCCATTTCACAATGCGCCATTTTTTATGCCATTTTCTCTCAAATCAAGCAATTTCTAGCTAACTAGAAACCTTACCAGCTTCCCAGTGTTACCAACATCACTTCATACGTCTACGCAATTAAAATTGTAAACTTTCACAGTTAAAAAGATACGGCAAGAAAAACTTCATGATAAAAGACGTCGTGTATTTGTTACCTCGCAAACATTCTATGAATACGTAACGAATGTATCCATAACTTAGTTTTGGAGGAAAAAAAAAATTTACTGCTATTTCAATTTTTAATCATGCCAGTGTGGGTGGAAAATTAAATTAAAATAAATGCAACGTCGCAGGTCATTTCCTCTTCAACTACTTAGTTACATAACTTTTTTTTTTTTTTTTTGATGCCTTACTCCTTTTATTAAGATTAAAATCACTTTCCTCGCAATAACAATTGTTATTCTTTTTCTCAGACTTTAAATCTCGTTGAGGTCGAGATCATTATGGCCGATAGAGGACGGGGGTGGCAAGGATTGGGAAGGAATGTGGCCATGGCCTTATTAAGGAACTATTACAGTATTTACTTCCACTGATTTCGGAAAACGATCGAAACCGAAAACTGGATACCCTGATGGCTATCTGAACCAGTATTCTAGTGCCAAGGGTTACCACTCACCCACCACGATCGGTGGCAACAATCTTATGATAATAAGAAAAAGAGATTATTCAGTAGCAATGTATGAAATGCTACCTAAGACACGCTTATAGCCGATTAAAAATATTATACTATAGCTTGAGCTTTTTACCTTTAAAGTCTCCAATGTAGTTTGTGCTATTAATTATAGAGCTCCTGCCATATACGGATTTCTCCCTACAAGTTAATATTTTAAATGTGTTTTGGAGGAAAAGAAAATTTACTGCTATTTCAATTTTTAATCATGCCAGTGGGGGGGGAAAATTAAATTAAAATAAATGCAACGTCGCAGGTCATTTCCTCTTCAACTACTTAGTTACATAACTTTTTTTTTTTTTTTTTTTGGTGCCTTACTTCTTTTATTAAGATTAAAATCACTTTCCTCGCAATAACAATTGTTATTCTTTTTCTCAGACTTTAAATCTCGTTGAGGTCGAGATCATTATGGCCGATAGAGGACGGGGGTGGCAAGGATTGGGAAGGAATGTGGCCATGGCCTTATTAAGGAACTATTACAGTATTTACTTCCACTGATTTCGGAAAACGATCGAAACCGAAAACTGGATACCCTGATGGCTATCTGAACCAGTATTCTAGTGCCAAGGGTTACCACTCACCCACCACGATCGGTGGCAACAATCTTATGATAATAAGAAAAAGAGATTATTCAGTAGCAATGTATGAAATGCTACCTAAGACACGCTTATAGCCGATTAAAAATATTATACTATAGCTTGAGCTTTTTACCTTTAAAGTCTCCAATGTAGTTTGTGCTATTAATTATAGAGCTCCTGCCATATACGGAATTCTCCCTACAAGTTAATATTTTAAATGTGTTTAACATAGCTCGATTCAGTGAAAAGTATTGTTCTTATAGGAGAGTGGAGTATTTCCCGGCGTATTGATGCTGTGAAATCTTCACGGGAGTGCAGTCGGATAGTGTTGTAAAATGACGACGTTTCGACAACCTGCTTGGTTGCCTCCATCAGGTCTCTTTTAGATATTACTGCTTGAAATCACAAAACAGACTGGCTTAGCTGCCGGGAGGGGGAAGGGGTGCCACTCCCTGCCTATTCTTCTTTAGGCAGTGTACTGTGGAGTTTTTGTCTTTCGAGATTTACTCCGTCTTCAGTAGATGTTGTAGGACTTCTCAATAGGTTTATCTTCTTCTTTTGGCCCTTGCTGATTTATCCTGTTTTGGTGTGTCATCAGTTGCGAGCGCCTGCCGCGTGGACTGCCGGGCTCGCTGATCTTCGTTAGTCTATCTGGATAAGTTGCGTGAACAACTCAATGACGGTTACAAGTTTTGAACCCAACTCTGCATTTGCAGCATCGTGGTTGCTGCATCTAGGAGGCTGTGGTTGACTTAATGTTCGACCGAGTTGAGTTCTGTGTGGAGCTCTCGAATCTTGGCGAGGCTGATCGGGGTTGCATGCCCCGACTGCGCAGCTGAGCGTTGCAGCTTTCTTGGCAGTCTGACGGTGAACCTTGCTGGCCGGTGTGACCCTCTCCATAGAGGGGGCAGACTCAGCAGGATGACTCGTTGTTTTCCCCCACTGCAGTCGCTTCTAGGCAGGACATCCTCGGTGGCAGGCTGCATGAAGTCCACCGCAGTTGCAGCAAGTGGGGTTCTCTTTTGGCCTGAGGCAGGCCGCCGGCTGATGCTCTTCCCCGCAGCGCACGCACCTGAGTTTGTGGGTGCAGTGCTTGGCATGGTGCTCATAGACTTGGCATTTGAAGCACTGTATCATGTCGCTTAGCTGCCGGCGAAAATCTAACTCCGTGTACCGATGATTGCCAGGACGCCCAATCAGCGCACGGCGGAACTGGTATGTGCGATCTGTCAATTGAGGGTATCAATGTTGCGGACTGCGTATGGAGCCATAACCGGTAACCCATCCAGGTACTCACCACCCCCAACGTTGCTTAACTTGTAGCCGGATGTGCTGGCGAAATTAATCCATGGCGTCAGTTTGTATCCATTACGCCTTGTTAAGAACATTTCTCTCGTTCAATACGTAGATCCCTAATAATCGGTCTCCAGGCTTCACTCAAGTACAGCCCGCTGTCCCTATTGTTGTTATTATCGTTCAGCTGTATTTCCAATGCTTCCCGTATTCGGCTGGCAATCATCGGTACACGGAGTTAGATTTTCACCGACAGCTAAGCCAGTCTGTTTTGTGATTTCAAGCAATAATATCTAAAATAGTCTTAATGAAGACAACCGATCAAGTTGTCGAAACGTCGTCATTTTATGAGACTGTCCGGCTGCACTCCCGTGAAGATTTCACTGCAGTATTGCTCTTTTCATTTTCATTTTGAGCAGCGAATAGATTGCGCTCAAACTTATTCGTGTTAATAAGCACGGGTAAGGTATGTTCTCTTCGTTATGAGCTATGCCTGTCGGTTTGTTTAGATATTGCTGAGTTATGCTTGTCCAACACTGTACACCATTTTAATCTGTAGGGAGCGGAGAGGTTGCTTGACTCTTGTGCACCACTGTACACGTGTGCGGTCGCATCCATAACGACGGAAAGTACAAACAGCAGCAGTGCTGACCACAGCGTGTTCGGGGCGAACCGCAAACCGCGACAAATTAACCAATAGCGGGCGAGGAGCGCGCGGAATGCACCTGCGTGGAGCCCCTGCTGAATAGGCAACTAGGTTCACTGCAGTGCGGGCGTGCAGCTTGCTACCACGGCGCACGATGCAACATTTGTCCCGGAAGAGAGAGATGAGAAATTGGTCTCGAAGTAATATTTGAGAAGTAATTTCTCGAATTCGCATTAAGTATTGCTAGGAGTTGGTGTTTATTGTACGTACCATCATCATGGCTGAATGAACACAAGCGTGCAGCAACGGATTTAAAATATTTTTATTCAATCGTTGATATTGGATGTATTGAAATCGCAGTAATATTTTATTATTTTTTGCTACTGCTTTGTTACTTTGCTTCCTGATAGCTCACAAGGTTGCCCCCATATCCGATGGCTCACTTCCCTTCGTATTGTTTTCTAATAAGGAATTTTTGTATTCCATTGCAAACTCGTAAAAATCAAGAGATAGAGAGAAAAATCCTCTGACCAAAAACAAACTCATTTTTAGTTAAAATTAGCAGTCTTATCGAATTATTTATGGTACTAAAATGTAATAAAAATGAAAATATTATCTTTGGTTGTACGCAGGTCCAATAAAAAATCAGAGTGGTGTATATACGTACTTATCAATGAAACACACGTTTTTATATATGAAAAAATAAGTGTAGTTTTCTTTGGACATACTTGGGTGTCGGAAGATTGTATCAGTTGTAACTCATAAAAAACCAAGATATTCCAGTATAAAACATGTTATAATCACTTCCGCGTGCTCGAAACGAAATAGTAATTTAAAATCAAGTCCCAATGAAATAATTAGCACTACAGAACCGATTTGGATGGTGTTTTCACAGTTTGAGATTATACAGCCCAGTTTAAAAACTGCAGGTTATCGTATTAACCTACGTAACCATGAAACGGAGTAAGAAATTATACTATCTTTGTCATCATAAAACACTGCATCTAAAATAAACACTTAACCTCAAAAGATACTAATCAAAGATTACACTACATCACAGATAATCACTTCACTCTTTGGATTCTGCTGATATTTTTTAGAATTACATAATTATTTATTTCTTCAGCTTTTAGTGAAATGTAGTATGTTAGAATACATGGAAAATGTAAATCAAATCACAACATTAAAGATTATCACTAAACTAAATAGTAATATTTACGAAATGGGCTGCAACGATAGTACATTACAAACTTCAGACAGAATTTCAGTTTAAGTTTCTGCTTATAACTTGATATCATAACTTTAGAATATTTCGAATTTGTTTCAAAATACACAATTTTCATGAATCTTTATGAACATTTCATTATTTAACTTCTTGATATTCCTAAGTTACGTTAAAATATAGAGAAAACGAAAATCAAATATAGGTGGAGTAACTTCGGAAAGCAGATAAAAGAAACCAAACGTCATACGTGAAGTTTAAGATCTTTTTCTTCTCCAAAATAATAATTATTGCTAGAAAAAAGTAAAAGACAGTAAACGCATTACTTCATAATTTTAGTTCCACGCGGGTGTAGCAGCTGGCAAATGAAATCAATAAATATTTTGAGTATTGTGGGTACAAGGCAAATCAAAAGCCCATAGCATCAATTTCATGTGGTAAATTTAACCTGAAAAATATTAATGTTTGCCTTATACAATTTCGCTAATGAAAGAGACAGATTCTTTATATTTAGGAAAACTTAGTTTTTTTGGGGGGGGGGGTTATAAAGACACAAAAGTTTTCTCCAAATTGAGTTTTATCGAGCTGATTAAAGTTTCAGCTTCTGATGAACCCCCATCAGACGCAGGATGTGGCGAAAGCAACATCGCGCGGTGTTCCGCAAGGGTCTATACCGGAACCCGTGCTAATCGATGGTGCGCCACCTAGTATGCATCAGCTGCTGCTTAACCGGCGGTCAACGCTACTAATTGGCTTCCGGATCTCCGGAGGTGTGGTTCGCCTCCACCGACAAAAACCAACCACGAATTTCCGGAGTGTGTCTAAACAGTTGGCGAACATCTAAATTACAACGTAGGCCATGATTGAATCTTAAAGCAGCTTCCACTGCACTCGCTATCAGGATTATCTGCCAGAAGTCATTGTTTCCTATCTGTATTCAACGGTGACTCTGCACCGCATCGAAAGCACACGGCTTAATCCGTTTGAGTTATTGCAGGAAAGTTGTTTAGCGAAGCAGCACTGCGTACAGAAAGAAGTGGCATAAAGACTATGTGCTCTGCAGTGGTTGCGAGAAGAACTACTTTGAGCAATGGAGGACTATCTCCTTCTCCAGCTTCTTCTTCACCAGTTTTTCTCCTCATTTTTGGGTCGGCTCCCTTCGACGTGTTGTACTTATCATTGGCAACGTCAAACTTCGAACATTGATTTACGGTCGCATGCCTTTGCTGACGCCACGCATTTTATACCTACTGCAGGTAGTACTACGTACTATTGGACGAAGTGAAGATTTGACATTTGTCTGAGAATTGGGTAACTATGTTCAGCGCGTGATAAGCATAATTTTTGTTTGTGAAATGCGTGGTTTATAAGGCGGAGATAGGGTACTGTACCGGCATTCGCATTTATGGCTGTGGAACACCGCCTAAAAACCGCAAACAGGACTGCCAGTCCGCGGGCTCGTGCCTAGACCCGTTGTATCTCCCCGATCCAGTGTATAGCGTCTCGGTACACGGAGCCACTCTGGCGGGCTCATGGAGGAGTATCTGTTTATCTGTGTATGACGTTTTCCTAATGATTGCTTTCCACAACCAGTGGTTTTGTAGGGCTCGCCAAGCAGCCGAATGGTACGAATCAGTACGCGCCACTCGCTAGTCCTCGCCAACTCGCAGCCACCTCCCCACCCCGTTGCCTAGTGTCGTTTCAGCTATCCGGGCGTTTGATGTTTACCGACTGGGCGACGGATAGAGGCGCGCCATCCCTGCCAACAGAGACGGCTCCCTTCACACGGCCCGCTGTTGATAGCTGCATCGGCGCGACCGACAAATTCACGGGGCGTGGGAAGACGCCATAAGGAATACCTCAGTCTACACTGTGACACTATGATAATACGGCCACTTCTCAGAGTTATTTAAATGTCCTGCCCTAAAACACTATTTGGAGTGCCGTTGAGTCGTGCTGACATAATGTTATCAGTCTCCATTTTCGTCTGAATTATAGAGTTGTCTACACTAATAAAATACTAAGCTCGGCCATTATGTTATCGTTTGGCCATATCCGTAATACTGACGTAACGCAAACGGACTTCGACAGCGGTCTAATTTCTGCCAGAGATATTAATGCAAAATTGAGGTTATGGCAGTTTTTTCTTTAACAACTCCATTTAGTTTAGCAACCGTGTAAAACCGCATTGCTAGATCACTGAAGAATGTATGTACTGCGTCTAAATTAATATAATACATTTGCGAAAAACTAAAATGTTCCCAATAAATTAATACTGTTATAAATGTGTAAAGGGTCTGCGTCCGTCTGTCCCTAGGTCCAGACGTCACGCAAAAATTTCAGAAATAATTTGGATCGGATCTGAAAGCTTATGGTCTAGCTTAAAATCTGCAGTATATCGTATGAGACTACGTGACCAGGAAACGGAGGAAGAACTGATAATTCATTCGTACCGAGAACAGATAGGTGCCACAGATCAAACTGTATCTGAAATGAACACTCCGTGATACCCACCAAAGATAAACACTCAACTTTACGCATTTTGTTAATATTATTTTTTGAGTGCGAGGATTTGGTTACTTATTTCTTCAGTTTTCTGAAGTATAGTATGTTAGAATACTCGAAAGTAACCTTGATCAAATCACTACATCAAATATTAACACTCCAATAAGCGTAACGAAATTGTGGAACTTTTAGACGTTGATGCTTTGCCACTTGAAGAAAAACAAAAGGAAAACGCATTGCTACGCACATGAAGGTCCACGCGGCTGAATCAGCGGGAAAATGCTAGTTTATTACAGACGTGAAGAATATCGACGGACGTTATAGAGGAAACTATATGCGATAACAATCAGGCAGCAACAACAGCAGACAAGTAGTGGTGGCATTGATCGTGGGTGGCATTTGTTACGCGAGTTTCTATGACAAAGTCGGGGGGGGGGGGGGAAATTATTGCGTGACCTTCACTTGTCGCTCGTTTCTGGACCGCTTCGACTAGCGAATATGAATTCTCAAATTGGACGTTCAAAACCTCAAATTTGAGAAGTTAGTTTGCAGTAGATTAAGGCTGGCAGAAAATTACATTACTATTAGCAGATGTCTGTACATAACTTCATGGGCGTGCAGCCGAATTCTCTCTTTAATTCTCTTTTTCGTCAGGTGAAATAACGGACTTTTGTTGATAGATGTACTACAGTAATATAATGTATGCAGTGGTGTTAAGAAGTACAGTTTAGAAATGTAAATTTGTAAAATAAATACCTATTTGAATGTGGATATCAAAATAAATTTTATTGATTGTAAGAAAAAATTTAAAGTAAACAATAGACAAGGATAACTTTCCAGGCGAACGAAGTATATTGAATGATTTAAGGAGAAGCCTACATGCGAAGCCTTTGTAAGGTACACAAATATGACACAGAATGTACTCTCTCCGCTACAAGGAGATAAGGAATCTATAAAAAGGTGAAGAATATATTATTATTATATGAAGTCGTAGCTTGAAGTGTAAATCAATTAATAATTAGATAATGTGCATTAAGCAGAATACGAAAAACCTTTCTATCATGAGTTCCTCTTATACGCCATATGGTACGGCAAAAATAAGCGTTTGGTCTCTAGTACCGTAAAAGAAAAAATTTACTATAAATTAAATGTCAGTCTGAACATTATACGGTATGAAGGAACTACAACCGGTTTCCCATTGGTTAGCATACCTATGAGTAACTAAATTTCTGTATAATATAGAATCAAATGTCTATATGTTAGTGAATACCTAGTGTTGAACTATAGATTGGATAAACTGGAATTACTAAAAGAAGAATCACGAGAAAACATATTTATTCCAGTTAAAACAACAGAACTATGTAAATTAAGAAGAAATAAGAAAATATATCAGAACACAGAAAATATAACAGAATCAATAAGAAAAAAGGGATTTCTGTTTCCTGGAAATATCTGTAGAATGGTTGATAACTGATTAACAAAAAAGATATTCAACTACCTTTGGACAACAAAAAATCAACAACCAGCTGGATTCAAGAGTTTAAGAAATATTTTTAAAGAAATAAGATAGGGAAAGAGGAAATTATGGAAAGAGAGATCTTTAAAAAGAATGTATTAAGTATGAAAGAATCCCAAGGCAGATGAGGAAAGATTTCCGCTCCGAAGGTAAAAGAAACATGAAATGATGAAGGAATATTCGATTGAATGAAATAAAAAACAACGACAAAGGATGAAGAATTGAAATTGGCCCGTGGTCCTAGTAGGCCTTATCCAAAAAGAAGAAGAAGCAAGAAAGGAAGTTATTTGTTGTAGGATTATTTCACGAACATGTGGTATGTTCATTTGTATATTGTGGTGAATGGCTGTAAATAAAGTAAATTAAAAAACTTTACAGTTCCAGAAATGTTAATAAAAGAACTATAGTTAGAAATTTGATGCCAACTATCATATTTGGAGAATGATTTTTATCGTTTTTCTCGCCTTTCAGCCTCTTTCCTCAGAACCCAACTGTCTGCACCAAAATTATAGCGGCCCACTCCGCACGAAACACTCGATCAATTTTTTTAAATCCTTTTCCAGAGTATCACATAGTAGATTTTATTCGTTCTGGATGTTTATCTGGCCAGTGGAATTCAGCATATTATTTCCTGCCCACAAAATCTTTCTTCATTAGAGAACGAAAGTATTCGAAGATTTTCACCTGTTCTGTTACTGTAAGTATCTCTAAATCAATTGTTTTCTTTTTTGAAATGAAGTCTACGCTGGTTCTCCGCTGGTTCTCCGCTGGATAGTATTATCGAAAGACAAGCTTTCGGCGGCTTGCTCTGACGCCATCGTCAGGTCCATTGTACGTATGTGACATCTAGAACTGCACTGGAAGTCTCGCGGATCCATGGCGGGCCTGCCTCGTATGGAGCCATACCGTCTTCTGATTAATTACCACGCACTTTGTCTCGTGAACAATAATATTCACACAGTTATTATTTAAACCTTTTCTTGTCAATCTCAGCTAATAGATCGTTGTCGTCCTCAAATGTTATACACTGTTCCGTCTACATCTGACGTCATAATTCTGCGAAGCGGTTTCCCTCATCTCGTCTCGGCTTGTTTAGCCTCACCTCGTAAACGCCTCTCGCCTCAAGTGCCGCTATAAACCCAGCTGTTTCACTACCAGGCGCCGACAGTTTCAATTACATTTGCACTCGCAGTAGAAGATACGGCGAGGAAAGAGTTTTACCCCTGTGGAATTTGGTTTCAGTGGCTTTCCAAAGTTGTTGTGGATCTCCTTTTTTCCTCGTAAAATTTGACCATGCAAGTGATGAGTAAATAAACATCAAAAGTAGTCAGCCCATAATGTTGGGAGAAAAACGCGAAGAAGAAGATTTGATAGAACAGAACAAGTTACTTCGCGAAATGTTGGAAATAAAATAATTTACTCATGCTGTCTTTTGAATATGGCTACAGCGCATGTTTTTAAATATGTACGTTTATAGTGCTTTATCAAGTCTTCCCACCAATGAGATGACTTTGGTTTTGTTTTCGGATATATTCAGATGCAAAATGTAAGTAATAACAGATTGTAATCTTCTTCATCATACCTTATTAATTTATGCTCAATAAACAAATACTTCTTTTGTTACTGTAGGACAACCATACATTCCTGTATATTGCATATGTTGATGTAAGCATTTACAAACCATCTGAAGATGAGGAGGTATAGCTCGAACCGGTAATGGTTTAATAAACAACAACATCATATTGTGACTGGTTGCTGTATTTTTTACAACCCATATTTGACATCACAGTCGCTGAAGTTCCACCAATCCATCATGGATAAAATATTATTATGGATTTTTCGTTTTTATATGAGTACACCGTAAGCGCTTAGCATAGTCTGTCGTAATTTATATTACTAGACGCATTATTATTACTTATTTATGTACTTAATAAAACAAATGTAAATACAATGCAAAGACGGAAATAAGAATTCGTTGAAAGTGATATGGGACATTTCCTTAAAGGTATCCTACCTTCAGTGATAGTGACACTATAAATTTTCGTTTTAGTGTTAATGTGAACTAAAACCTACAAAAAAGTAATGTTGGGAACCATAAAATAAAATAACGTTTTATCAGAAATCTTACAAGAACATAATTTAATACATAACACAATGCAGGTGACATCAAACAACTAGAAGCCGTAATGATCACAAACATATGATACACGTAAAAGTTATTTTCCAACCAAGGTCAAATTTTTTAAAGGTACAAAGCCAATCGTTAGGGTAGGAAATGTAATATTAAAAGAAGTGAAAGTAGTATCACAGGGTAGTGTGTTGGTACCATTGCCATTCGTTATTCTAATGAATGAGTTGCTGGTTTATTTTTAGAAGCTATGTTGCTTGCAGATGACATAATGGTATATAACAGGATTAAAACAGTAGAATAATGAGAATACCTGCAGGGTGACCTGGACGAGATATCTAGCTGGGTAGGTCAACATGGGACGAAGATAAACGCAAAGAAGAGTCACGTTATTAGCCATACTGATAGGAAAGTACATGTTGATTATGATTGTAATGAGAGTAAGAAATTTTTTATTGAAATATTGGTATGTAAATACCAGGACATAAGATTTGATTATAAACTCAACAGGGATGGACACAATAGATCGGTGCTAGGAAAAGTTTTCACTACCCTCCAATTGCTTTAGAGGATGATGAGGTGATATACCAGAGAATTGAGAAGATTGGGTTATAAAACTTCAGAGAATTGAGTAGACTGGGTTATAAAAATTTGCTTAAATCATTGATAGATTATGGTGGTACAGTATGAGACCCAAATTTTGGACGTGAAATACAGGAATTGGAGAGGACGCAAAGAAGAACCGCTGGATTTGTCTCTGGAAATAAGTACCGATCACAATCTATTACTGACGTGATAAAAGAGATGGAATAAGATTCATCGGACGACAGGAGGGGTTGAAGAGAATGTTGAGAGTGTGCAAGGTGTATATTGGTGATGAGTTTTGGAAATATATTGCTGAAAGAATTAACATAAATGCATGGGAAGTAAAAGATGGCTGAGATCAGGAGCTGGTTATTAATATCAGACATAAGGGTGTGAGTAAATTTTCTTTCGTTGGTAATGGGTCCAGGTATTGGAATAAATTACCGAGGAAAATGTTGAATAATCTGTCAAAAACGTTGAAAGGATTTAAAATTAAGATTAGTAGGGGGCAAAAGTAGGTGGGAACAAAAAAAGGGAAAATTATGTGCATAGGATAATTGATTAAATTAAACGGAGTAACACAGTTAAAAGTATAAAGTAAACTAAATTCCTGATATTTAATTTTAAAAAATATGACTGAAAACAGATTAAAAAGGTAAATAGGAACTATTTGAAAATTAATCGCTTCAATAATGTAAAATGCCTATAATTGCGTGTGTGATTAAGTGTTGCTGGAACGGTATACGTGCCTGAGAGCCCCACGTTGGGAGCCAAGCTGCAGCTAACCCCCTGCTGAGGCCGTAATGTGCAAATCCACTCTTCCGCGCACAGCGGGCGGCCAGCATTACAGCGCTGTGGGCTGAGGGTAGCTAATACTCCGGGTTCCACGGTAGAGAGTATAGAGTTTCTATTTTTTATTAGTCTCTCAACAAGTTTCGTAGTTTCCTCTATCTCTCTTCATATGTTCAGCTGACATGTTCGTCTCTATACGACATGTCCGCTACTAGCTGCGGACTAAAGTCTCAGCTTGATTTACTGCCTTGTTCTGCATACAGTGAAACGCCTCCACGATTGCAGGCAAGTGAATACAGGAAACCAGCTCCAAGTTCCAGCAATCAATCACTCTGTCACCGTACTTTACAGCAGCAGGAGAGTGATTGACCGCTGGAGCGTTGTATTGCTTCATCGAATTCAATCCGCCTGCATTTCCCAAGAAACATTGACAAATTAAATGTTCTTACAGTTTTACTTCCGTTCCAGCTCTGCATTGTACCAACCAATTAAACAACCCTGCCACTCTCGAAACATAACTTGCTACCCCCATCCTCTTTAAATGGTTACGAAAGCTTCCGAAGTGACTGTATGTATTATCTGGGTTCTACGGGTGGAACCACGTTGATATACAGGGTGTTACAAAAAGGTACGGCCAAACTTTCAGGAAACATTCCTCACACACAAACAAAGAAAATATTTTATGTGGACATGTGTCCGGAAACGCTTACTTTCCATGTTAGAGCTCATTTTAGTTTCGTGATACAATACGCCATTCTCCAGGGCTGCATCAGCGCATCAGGGATTCCATGCGACGGAGGGTGGATGCATGTATCCTCGCTAACGGAGGACATTTTGAACATTTCCTGTAACAAAGTGTTTGAAGTCACGCTGGTACGTTCTGTTGCTGTGTGTTTCCATTCCATGTTTAATGTGATTTGAAGAGAAGTAATAAAATGAGCTCTAACATGGAAAGTAAGCGTTTCCGGACACATGTCCACATAACATATTTTCTTTGTTTGTGTGTGAGGAATGTTTCCTGAAAGTTTGGCCATACCTTTTTGTAACACCCTGTATTTAAACTAACGTTTCTGGCACCGTGCTGTGGCCTTCTTCAGAGGACTGCTTTGTCAGTTGCTGCTATTGCCTTATATAGTAACAGGAAGCTAGCGCGCGCGCGCGCACGCTATTCGTCCGTGGTGACGTCACCATGCCCAATGTAGGCGATAGGATGGGGTGACGTCACCACGGACGAATAGCGTGCGCGCGCTAGCATTTTGCTACTATATAAGGCAATAGCGGCAACTAACAAAGCAGTCCTCTGTAGAAGGCCACAGCACGGAGGCAGAAACGTTAGGTTTAAATATATCGACGCAGCTACACCTGGAGAACCAAGATGATACCCCATCCTCTTTCTTGGCCTTACGTCGAGGTAATTAGAGGCGGGAAAGAACAGCGGCCACAGATATCGAAGGAATGCGACTATGGCCTTTGCAAGGAACCATATCGGCATTTGCTGGAGTGATTTATGGAAAGTATGGGAAACCCAAATCTGGATGGTCGGATGGTGATTCGAACTCGTGTCTTCCAAAATGCGAGCCCAGAGCGTTAGCGCTCACCCACCACGCTCAGATCCATTCACCTTTCGTTTATTTATTTCACAAATTCCAATTAACTCGTTTTTTTCATGAATTATTTATATCCTTTTTCACACCTTCACTTGAGTTTCATCACAGTAACATATTTCGTGTAGTATTAGATTATAAGCGAATTGTTAAGAGAGGATTTTTTTCTGCTACTCAAAGCTCTTCTGTCATTTTCAAGTTTTGTTTTTTAAACTACCAACGACAACAAATGGAACTACATTTTATCATATAATGCGCATTACCAGCGTATTTCAAACCAACGAAACAAATATTCTCCATAGGTACACTCTTTGGCAAAAAAGTTGACTGTGGGTGCCTGAGACTAAGTCCCTTATTTCGCACAATGTGGCATCATTGCGGGTATTCAACTCAGCGCCATCTGTTATCCATTTCCTTAAGTCAACGCCTGGAACAAACTCTCCAGTGATGCCACATAGTGCAAAGTAATGGACTTAGTCTCAGGCGCCCACAGTCAACTTTTTTTGCCAAAGAGTGTACATACCAAACGTGATGGGTGAGCGGCAAAACTCCGGCCTCGCAGTGGGGAGGGGCGGGATTTGAATCCCCGTCCGGGCATCCAGATTTAGGTTTTCCACGGTTTCCACAAATCACTCCAGGCAAATGCCATGATTCTTCCTTCAAAAAGGCCATGGCTGAATTCCTTCCAGTTCCTTGCCCCCAGTGCTTTCCCGCCTCTAATGACCTTGACGTCGACGAGGCGTAAAGCCGTAGGCATAAACGTCCAGAGGAGCGCCTCTGGGACTATCGATTTTAATTGGAGACGTTTTTGATGTCCAGTTATATACCATACTAACTAATGTTACGTGGGATTATTTTTTGCTGTTTTATATGAAGAGTTTTGACTAATTTTTAGGGGTATTTAACACATAGAGTGATGTTGCGATAGGTCGTTAATAAACTATTGCTCCAATGGATTTTAGCAGAAGAACGATACCCCGTACACACGTCAGCAGATTTGCTCTAGATTTATAAATGTGATAATACGCATAAATAGGTGTTAGCGGCCAAAATGGCAGAAACTCGCCGTATAGCAATCAGAGAACATGTATGGTCCCACCAGAAGTGTTGAGAAGAAGCGACGTCTTTACTAGAAGTGAATATCGGTTTGCGTGGTAGCTGAATTCGTTCGTAGTTTTTGCGGAGTAACTGTTGGCCACTCTAAGGTAGCGAACAGGCGGAATGTGGAGTGCAGCCGAGTGTTGATTTGCTTCGACGTCAAGTCTTTTAGAATTCTTGAGGGCTCAGGGTTACTTTTGAGTCTCCAAAGGCGACTTCTTGTAGTGTGGAGTTAAGGACAGAGTGTTATGTCAGATTTAATTTTTTCCTTTCACTCCAGATACATAGGATCGCGCGGGAAAGAAAAGTGAGGGTTCTAAGACTGCGCGATATTTATTAATTTTTAGTAATATTTATTAATTGTTCAATATCGCTCAAGGAAACGACATTTGATTATTTAGAAGAGTGAAGCTAGTCAGAAGCGTAACTTTGAGTGAAATATTGCTACACGAAGCCAGATTAAATTGTGCAAGAAGAGTGGGAGGATATTTTAAAAAAACATAGTTTAAAAAAACATAGTTATGGCTACATCAATGTCAATATCTACAGGAAGCTACTTCAGAGGGTTAACATAACAGACAGATAAAATTTGGTGCAAACAGTTGAGTCAGCAGATGACAGAAAAATTTCCAAACTGGGGTGATTAAGAGTTGTTTTTTTTTTTTTTTTTTTTTTTTTTTTTTGTAAATGTCGTAAAGCGAGCTTGTGAGAAAAAAAAGTACACGAAAGTATACCAGTTTAAGACTATTATGAAATTTTACTTGGTTCTTTTTTTAATAGATTAAACATCGTTTGTTTTACTTTTTTCCCCCTTGTTTTAGGAAGCTGAAGTCTTCTGAAGTCGCCTGAAGTCTATTGAATACAGCTATCAACTGTATAACACTTGTGATTCCTTAACTACAGTACTAACTGTAAAACTAGAGTGGAGGATGAGCAATAACGCTCTGGGCTGGTATTCGGGAGGACGTGGGTTCGAATTCCCGTTCAGCTATTCGGATTTGAGTTACCATTGATTCCCCGAATCACTCCACTTCCTTCAAAACGCAACGACCGATTTCTTTACCGTTCCTTGCCCCCAATCCTTTCCCGCCTATAATTTCCTCGACTTCGATGAAGCGAAGAGACAAAAGCAAAAAAAAATTAAAAAATAAATAAATAAAAACTATAAGCAATTAAGTCAGGTTACGCTCCAAAAAGAGTATTTATTATTGTTACATACTGAGCGATCATATTGTTGGGGGGATGGCAGAGTGCAGGTGCATAGCTGGAATATCATGGGGCCACAGATACAGAGCTGGAGTCTGAGAGAATCAGGCAAGAAACCTCGATGCCGTAGGATCGTTGGAGAAGCGGACAGAAACTTGTCAAAAACCGTTTTACATACAGAACTCTGAAGTTTTATCTGGGACCATAGGTTACGTGTACTAATGATTAAACTTGACACTGGTTATAATTAGGTATAGAGCATAATCGGCCGCGTTACGTAACGCTGTGGCCATTTCACTGCACAGATCTGTGTAGAGTAGCTGGGATCGAATTACAGTGTTAAATGATCTGAGCATAAGCAGTAGGTTGCATCAGACCGTAAGCTTCCCTATTGGATGACGTGGTTCGACTTTTTTTATTTTCAACAATGAAAGCAGCTACGTATAATTATATACTGCGATGTGATTGCAACCAGTAAGCGAGAACTGTAAATTGCGTTCTGTATGATACGTGTGTGTCTGTACCCGACACCTGCGCACTTTGATGCGCCACATCCCTGGGTCCGGGAGGTTCAAAGGCATGGGTGCCAACTTGGGGAGTTTTCCCCCTAAATTTGAGGGGGTCTCCAGGCGGGATGGAATTTTTTAGGGGCTTTATAATTTTAGGGGTATTTTTTTTTAGAGACTTAGAATTATTTGTTGAATTTGTTGAGAATTAAAATAGCATTGTTATTAAGAATTCAGTCTTCTCTATGGCCAATTATTTTTCTGATCTCAAAGAAAATATCTATGTTCAGATTACTATTTAAAAAAAAAAAAAGTCACCATAGACTCAGTGTTTAATGTTTACAATACACGTAGAGTTCTTTTGGTTATCCATGGTATGTAAAGACGCCGTTGTTGGAACAATGTGCAATAATGTTGCCGTTCTCGTTTACAGAATTCTGGTCGAATTATCTGTGCTGTTGTGTGTCAATATGCAATTTGTTGATTAACAATATTGAAAATGATTGCTGATTTGCATCCAAAAGTTGGTACAAGTCATACCCAACATGCAACGTACTCAAATTTTTGGCAACAAAAATTACATCGAGTCGGAGTAGTAGCAACTGACTAATGAAACATGGTAGAATACATCCACCTCATGTGATTTTTATTAAGATAATTGTGATGCAGCTGGCTTTAACGTTTTGAAAACATTTCAGAGTTTGGCCTAGTAATAATCACGGTTCCAATTTCGACCGCGCTTTTTCTATCTATATTATTGTTCAAAATAATTTGCGTAGTTAGGTTAAGTATTGAAATGCTACAACGTGTGATAATGGTCCGATTCATATTGCAGCGAAATGGTGGATATTGCATAAAATTTAATCCTCCTACTAAAATGTTAAATTTGTTTAATGTTAAAATATGTGATCTCATAAACTCTGTGCTATCAGAACAAAACAAAATAATGTTAGAAGTATTACATAATTTATAAATAACGAAAATCACTAAGAAAAATATAATACGTATTTATTTTTTAGGGGTTTTACCTCTTCATTTTAGCGATTTTAGGGGTTTTCGACTTAAGCTTTGGGGGTAAAAAATATTTTGAGTTGGCAACCCTGTTCAAGGGGACCAGGTTCGGGTCTTGGACCCCTCGTACCGCTCGTTCTGACTGCGGTTTTAGGCGGTATTTCGCAATCAAAACAGCGGCGGTCCCCAGTCTCCGCCACATAAAATACGCATTTCAGAAACAAAAATACTCTTACCACACAGAACACGAGTTAAACGCTTCCCAGAGAGATGGCAACACGAACAATTCCACATTCAGGATAAACGCTCCAGATCCAACGAATCTGGTTATAAATATGGTGAAGCCTTCCTTCCCCATACCCCCTCCGCGCCCCACCATTGATTCACAGATTCACAGTAGATGGATACACAGCATCTACAAGGGGTGATCAAATGAAAAGGTACGAAACGACACGGTGGATACAAATGTAGACTTTATTCAAAATATACACCATTCGCCTGAGCACAACGATCCCACTGATGAACAAGCAGCAGGATTGCTTGTTCCCACAATTCCTGTGGCCGTGACGAGACCCAGTCCTTCATAGCGTCCTCGAGTACGTCGTCCGAGGTGAAGCGCTTCCATTCCAGGTGTTTCTGCAGTGGACCAAACACATGGAAATCGCAGGGCGACATGTCCGGACTGTAGGGCGGATGGTCCAACGTCTCCCACTTGAAGTTAGCCAGTTCCATGTGTGTGACTCTGGAGACGTGTGGACGCGCGTTATCATGGAGCAGAACCACACCCTCCGTGAGCAGCCCCGGTCTTTTGTTCTTGATGGACCTGCGTAGGCGTCGGAGAGTCTCACAGTACACATCCCCCACCTGTACGCCATCCTGTCCTCATACGGACTGCCGCATCATTTGGACGCCGCTTTTGATAAGAGCCTCTGCTCTCTACTGCGCATGTGGCCGCCCGCACATGCTCCGATCCCAGTCAGAGACTCCAATCGCATCCCAAGATGTGTCGCTACGTTCTCCCATGGCGTAATATGCACATATTCAACTGTTACGTTTTTACGTCGTTTCGTACCTTTTAATTTGATCACCCCTTGTATGTAGTCCATAATGGTAGTAACAAGATATAAAATGTGCGTATGTATGTGAACGTCTTTGTGCATTGTGTCATTTTCAAGATGGAATTTAGAATTAACCTTTATACCGTATTCACGGTGTAACAGCCCTTCGATCCAACATGTTATGAGTTTTATAATCTTAGGAATTTAGTAAAGAGAGATAAAAGTTGATTAAGTATTAATTTGTATATTTTTTCACGTGAATGAATATTGTTTTAATAAAATGAGACTGTGCAAATGATGTGTAAGACGACCAAAGACACTATGATGAATCAAATATGAATGGAAACCTTGTAATTATAAATACTGATACAAGCAACGGTGTTTTGAGGACGATTTTAAGCTATTTGGAGTGGTTTATCTTGCCAATATTATGTTTAAATGCTAGCAAATAGCTTTAATTTCGATTTTGATGTGCTTCCTAATTACTTTGAGTGATACTGTACTAATTTGAAAAATTTCGTATTAATTTGATTGTCAACGTCGATAAATTTCTGTTGGCACTCTTTATTGTGTCCTGGATGTTTCTCTGACGCCTATTTACACGCGAGGATAAGTTTTTTTGGTAATTGTGTGTCATCAGTCAAGCAGTTTTGTTCGCTGAAGTTTAATCTCTGGAATTGTTTTGTAATGTGCTTTAGTATCTTTGGACGAAGTGTGATGTTTATCCGCGTATGTTGTTTTAGGACGATTTCGACAGAATAAAAAAAGCGAAATAAAAAGAGATTCGACGGCATTGTTATTTCATTGACTCCAAAACCAATTCAGAAGCTTTGTTAATCGGAATGTTTAGGTGAAAGGTAAAATCACCTGGCTACCGTATGGTAAAAACACGTTAATTAAAGACATAATGACTGAAGCTGCAACCAGCATCATCTGAAAGTACCGTCTACCGAGAGCCTTGACATCGGTTAATCCTGTGTTCGTCGTCCTCTGTCTCCATGCTTTGACGCTGGAGGTTCTTGCGCCGTTAGTCCAGAGTAAAGCCAACACCAGGGGTAACCTTTTGCTATGGTTGATAATTTAGCTGTCTCTCGTCGCTGTACAAGTCGTGTGCGTCAGAGAAGCTGATAATTATTCACCCGGCGTGCTGGACTAGCTGACTGGAATTAATCGCACAGAGCTGGAAGCCGCAGCGAATATTGTGTCGGCCTCCGCGCGGAATGCGTCCAGACGAAAAATTGACGGCAACACGCGCACGACATGTTAATGGTGCGCCCACCCACCACATCGCACACTCCGTCGCGAAATAAATACAAAAAATGTTGGCAAACGTGCGACATTGCTATGGCATACGTTTATCATTTACACAGACGGCGAAAAACTTCTTATAATTTACAATCAGCCAACCCCGATGTATCATTTGGCTACTGCTCCGTTATGGTGTCCGACACTAGCATGGAGTTAGCTGGTTCAACTCCTGATCATCATCATCATCAAGGGTTTTCTGCTATTCAGCAGGTTCATGCATAGTGACAGCCCTCCACGCCTCCATCTGTTCCGCCATTCTCTTAGTCTCTATATATTTCCCATTCACCATGATGTCATCAATCATTTTCTTCCTTCGCCGACCTCTTCTTTTCCTTCCGTTTACCATCCCCTCCAGAGTAGTTCTAAGCAGGCACTCATTCCTCAACACATGACCAATCCAATTCCTTTTTCTGTTCCTTATTGTTTTTATATGGGACCTTTCGCCTCCTACCCGTTACTGCACTTCATCATTCCTTACTTTGTCTTTCCAACTTATTTTCTCCATCCTGCTCAATATCCACATTTAGAAAGCCTTCAACCTCTTTAGATCTTCTTTGCGTAGCGTCCATTTTTCCGCTCCATATAGTCCTACAATCCATACAAAACATTTAGCTGGTTTTTTCCTCAGATGTTTATCCAGCCTGCCGCATAGTAAATTTTTCTATCTATTGAAAGCTCCCTTTGCCATTCCGCTCCGGCCTCGCAATCGGGAGGACGGCGGTTCGAATCTACATCCGGAAATCCAGATTTGGGTTTTCCATGGTTTCCCCAAAACACTCCAGGCGAATGCCGGTATGCTTCCTTCAAAAAGGCCATTGCCGAATTCCTACCCGTTCCTTGTCCCCAGTCCCATCCCGCCTCTAATAACCTCGACGTCGACGAGGCGTAAATCAATAGGTAAAAAAAAAAAAAAAAAAAAAATACCTTTGCCATTGCTATTCTACTTTTCAACTCCTTCTTGCAACTCATATTACTACTCACAATATTCCAGAGATATTTGAAGAACTCCAATTGCTAAATTATTTCTCCTTGTAGTATTATCATCATTTATTTCATACCCCTTCCTACCATCATACATTTAGTTTTATTCCTATTGATTCTCATTCCAAATTCCTTGCACCCTTTGTCTAAAGCCTGTAACATTCTTTTGAGTATCTTGACACTTTCCGCCAGAAAAACCATCTCATCAGCAAGCCTTATGGAGCGTGCATAAACCACGTAGCTCAATTTTGGCCTCCTGTAAACCACTCTCCCTCCCTCCCCCCCCCCCCCACGTAGCCCTACGTTGCTGCTGCCTCTATCACCCCATCCCCCCCCCCCACGTACCACCAAGCTTTTTTTTTTCCCTTTTGATTCCAGAAGACATTTTGTACTGTTTTCTCTTGTTAAACTATTGTAAATTACATACGGAGATAATTAACTGAGGGAAATAAATATTCACACGCTGTTGTGAGTTCTATTCCTCATTTTAACTGTGAAAAATGTTATGAAAGGAAAGCTACGTGGCCTGGCTCGGAACTCCACCCCCCCTTTTCCCCCACGTAGCCCAGCGTAGCCTTCCAGCAAACCTCCCCCCCACCCTTTTTAGACCGAGCCACGTAGTTTGTGCACGCTCCCTTACGCAGCTAATCCAACATCCACCCACGCATACACCTCCTTTACCTCTTAAATTTCTTTTCATAATTTCCTGCAAATATAAGTGACAAACAACATACTTGTCTTACACCTCTTCCAAGTCCTGATGGTGGAAGAAATTTTCGTCATTGTACGAGCACAATTCCTAACCACCAGATTGTGCATCAACACAATTTTTATAAACGATCTCAGAGACAAAGTGAAAAGCCTTTTTAGATTGTTTGCTGATGATGCGGTTATTTATAGAGAAGTAAGGAATTTGGCCGATTGCTTAGAAATTCAGCGTGATCTGGATATTATTTTGGCATGGTGCGCTGAGTGGCAACTTACGCTAAATTGTAAAAAGTGCAAGACAATGAGCATAACTAACAAAAAGAATCCAATTGTTCAGAAATACGAGTTAAACCATTCAGTTATTGATATGGTCGATTCTATGAAATATTTGGGAATAACAGTACAAAAGAACATGAAATGGGACATACACATTAATTCGTTAGTAGGCAGACCAAATTCTAGGCTGCGATTCATAGGTCGAATCTTGAAAAATTGAAATGAACAAACAAAGGAGATAGCGTATAAATCTCTTGTGCGTCCACATTTGGATTATTGTTGTGCCATTTCGGACCCGTTTCGTAAGCGGTTGATCGAAAGTATAGAGAAAGTACAGAGAAGAGCCGCTCGATTCGTGACCGCTTGCTACAGCCCTTATGGAAGCGTCACAGAACTGATTAGTAGACTAGGTTGGGAGTCTCTGGTAGATAGACGACACACGTTTCGTTTAAACTTATTGGTAAACATGCGTACTCCCACTTTCACTTTTGAATGTAGTGAAATACTTCTTCCACCAACCTATTTGAGTCGGAAGGACAGGAAAGATAAAATTAGAGAAATAAGGTGCCGAACTGATTTTTATTTGAATTCTTTTTTCCCTCGTACCATTAGGGATTGGAATGCACAGCAAAGATATTAGCTTTGGTGCTGAGCACCCTCTGCCACCCACAATTTTGTGAATTGCAGAGTATATATGTAGATGTAGATGTAGAACACATTGGTTAAGTTCCATGCCTCTCCGCAGTGCGTATGGAGTGAGGACACTCTACACTGTAGGTAATGATTGGTTGGCCGGATGGGGACATTAAGCTTGGCGCTCCCCCCGGTTTCTTTCGGTAGAGTAGGCCTTAACAGGTCAGCACCAGCTTTCACCCTCCTCCTTCTTTCATCCCTCATCCTCAACATAAGCAAAACCCTCCACGGAACACACACACACCTACACTTACAATAAAACTTGTGTACACTGTCACATTGGGTAGTGCAAATGTAAACCACCCCAGCTCATTTATCCCAGACATTGCCATGGACGTGGCCAAGGCGTTCATAGAAGGAGCAAAATGTTGAGTAGGCCGATAATAATAAGGTGGACATCATTATCTTTGGGTGTAAAATCTGTGCCGAATGTGAGAGCCTGGGATGAGGAAGTTGGGAGGAATCCGAATGGAGCTCGGGGGCGACATTGGCGTGTTCTGAGGACCCGTTGGCAGCGGGCCCAGAGGACGGAGGCGGCATCAACTATGCATAAAGTGGGGCCCTAAGCCGTGAGGAATGGCTACCCGGAGCGTGGTTACTGTTATGGCGCGGGAAAGCCACTGCTGGAAATACAAACTGCCCTCTTAGGCGGAAGGGTATACTTTTCCGTTCATATCTTCCTCTCGGAATAAGGTAACATTAACTTGTAAAAATGCTTCTGCGTGCATTGTATTAGGGTTTTACTATTTATAATTTTTCAGCCATTTCCTAGTGGCAGAAATATTACAAATGTAGAATCTAAGCTTTCGAATATTTATATTGACCATACCATTGGGAAATATGTGCCTAATCATTTTAAAGTTAATAACACTATTACTGTAGATGCACTATTTTTGCTTGTGCTTTACGCCTCGTCGACGGCTAAGGTCATTAAAGGCGGGATGGGATTTGGGCAAGGAAAGGGAAGGAATTCGGCCACGGCCTTTTTGAAGGAAGCACCCCGCCATTCGCCTGGAGTGATTTGGGAAACCATGGAAAACCCAAATCTGGATGCCCGAACGGGGATTCGAACCCGCGTCCTCCCGAGTTGGGCTCGTGAACAGTCCGTTGTACCTATCTGGCCGAGTGTGCTGCGCCTCAGCGCATTGAGCCACGCTGACGGGTCTTAATTGTAATGGACATTTTGAGCTCAAAATATTAGTTCGAGCATAGGGGTGTTTGAGACCACATCAAATTACACGATAGGAAGCTGAAGGTGTATGAAGACTGACATCCTTCCGAATATAGTCTCCCAAAATTAATTTGTACAATACTCGGAGTCCGTCTTAGTGTTGTAAAAATACGGTTTTTCTTCTCACTTGAAAAAAAAAAAACATGAAAAAAAACACGTTTTTTTCTGAGACACGTTTTTTTTTCATAACTACTAAATCTCAAATTTGTAAGGCATTTATCGTTTAATATGACTGTTTTAAAGTTTATACTAAGTATTTATCTTAATTTTTAAATCTACTATCTTTTTCTGGTTCAGTAGAAAAGAAAATATTGGCAACATTGACTGAAGTTTTCTTTTACGAACGAGGACTTCCTGAAGAGGCTAGGTTGCGCGAGAATGAATCCCCGTTGTTTGATATTGATACTTGCTATTTTAACTAGTGCTGATGACCCTGCGAATTTATCTGTAGACCTACGGATCTTTTCAAAAAATTGGCAATTTAAATTTATCTACGGTTTTTTGCCTCTTTTTATTACTTATTGTGCTTTACTTATATTCATATAGTTGTTAACCTCTCAGCATATAGTGATACTGAGTCATTAAATTGTCAGTAATTATGAATCGTTTCTTTGCAACCGTTGGCGTAAACCAACGATTGAAAAAGAAATAAAGCTCCTATTTTGTATGGTAATAGATTTAAATTCAAACTTAAAAGACCCTAATACAGAATTATCGGCGCAGTCTTTATGCACAGTGTGTACTTTGCTCACAATTTATAATTGCAATCTCAAAATATTTTGCGTACACTGCAAGGACAACCAGTAAAAGAAAATGTAATTATTTCTGATCTTCTCGATCTAGAGGAGACAGAAGAAGAAACACAAAATTCCGACACAGACCGAACTAGTGTTGATAGTGCTGATACTAGTGAATGTGGTACGGACATAGAGGATGAATAAAATTATGTTACCTATATAGATACATTTATGAATCATTATGCAAGACATTAAATGATTCAGTAAGATTTAAAACACACATGTAAAATGTAAGTTCCGTAAATAAAACTATAATTTATCAAATATACTGTTTTCTGAAAAAAACTAAATTTAGGGGAAAAAAACAAGGGTGCTTGATTTTGTTTCATGTTTTTTTCACAAAGTTGTAAGAAATTTTTTTTCGGTTTGCAACACTATTCCGTCTAAATCCTCTAACGTCACAGAAACGGATACCGGTTTAAATTCGCACCACTGTAGATTTGATGGAGATGTTGGAGTTATGGTGAAGTCCTGTGGGTGGCCGTGGTTAATGATTGGTCCGTCCAGAGTCGCGGACCAATCAGCGCATACCTCGAGCCGGCACGTACCTCATTATTCACGCTGTCTCGTGCGGCAAGGAATTTGGACGGCGGACCGACGGCTTTATGGAAAACGTGACCGACGAACTTGATCTCGACGGAGTGTTTATTTCGTAACGAAGAATTTGCTTTTAATCTGGTTACTTCTGACCCGCAACGACCTGATTTTCCTGTAACCTGCTGACCCGAGTTCTTGGAGAGTGGAGGTTATCTGTTAGCCAGTTTGGCCTTAAGGGATCAAGGTTCAAATTATGAGTCGCCCTAATTATAATTTTCAGATGGTTCTAGGTAGTTTTATGTGGTTTTTAGGCGGTTTCGACTTTTGTTTGGTTTCTGTTTATGTATGATCATACCTTCCCTGACTATACATATATATGGACGCCACTACATTTAAACACTTTTGTTACTTTAAGACGTTATAATTACCGCCTCACTTAAGCCCTAAAAGATTCTTTTCAGGCCTTTTCAAACTTGTAAACAATGCATTCTTTTTTTCTTTTTGCCCTCAGTTGTTGATTTTGAGGTTGCGATTACTGCTTTATGAACGCTTATCCGTGTAGACATTGAAATATTCGTGAATAATTGTGGCCTGTTTCTGACTATGCAGTCAAAATACAAAGTTCGTTCAGTAACCAGTAATAATGATCTGAAAGCTGATATCACAAGCTATTTTATCCCTGTCAACAGCAATGTGAACGTAATACCTGTAACTCCAATCGATGTACGACAATTTGAAGTCACCTCCTAATATTACTACACAATTCTGAAATCGTGGAGATATATTATTTACACTACATCTTAATACCTCGGAAAACAGCTATGATGTCACAAATTTTGTCTAGGCTACTTAAGTTTAATATTACCCTACTCATATTTGTCCAAACAACATGAATCGCTACACTTTCCCTACAACTTATCCAACCTTTTATACGAAACTAAGAAGACAATTGTATGTGCCATGCGTCGGTTTAAAACTCTAATTATCGTTTCGCATTGTTGCCCAGTGGATCCTGAAAAATTGTTTAGTCTCCGATAGACAGAGTTTTCGATTCGCCGTGCAGTGCGCTCCTTGTAGCGACTACTAACCTAACCCTGTAATCCTACCTGGTAAAATTATCCTCCAGTTTATAGTGTAATCCAAAACACGGAAGCATTCTGGCGTGCTTAAGATTACACAACAAGCTGTGCCGAAGGTGAATATCTGGTTATGGGTCCTTGAAAATCCCTGTCGTGACCGGGATTCCAACTGGGGACCTTTCGCTCTCTAGTCAGACGTCTTAGCAATTGTGCCATCAGACCACTCTGCTGTAACTAGCACAGTCACGTTGTAACAGCCCTCATACCTGAATTTTGAATAGTATTGTACTGTATGAAGTATCTGTAGTGAGCTAAAGTTTGCTTGAATATGATCTGGTATGTTTGTTTTGCAATTTCTTGTAAATCAGTGTATATAAACTTTGTTTTATGAAAGAAAATTATTTAAAGTCCATTTAATATATTTAAGAACCGAATGGTTCAAGAGAATTTCTTAAATGTTTGTAATTCCATGTATTAATGCAAGTTATGATGTCTACATAACAATTTTCTACAGTTTGAGATGATTTCTGCAAATAATTTTGTATTTAAGTCTCTCTAATTACCATTTCTGATCATTTTGTAATGTTGTTAATTAATTTTGTATTAATTCCGATTGTTTTTAATATGTTTGATTGTTTGAGTGATTGTTAATGTTCGAGAAATATCGGGCGGATGCCTTTGAAGAATTCTCGTAATTTCGATAGAGAGTATATAAACAGATCGGCTGGACAAGGCAGTTAGTTAGTTTCATTCAGTATTCAGTTTTACAGAGAGATTCATCCAGTTAGTTCACAGAGATTTTATTTGCAACGGCTCAGAAGTGCATCTCTGTATTGTATCTATGCTTGTGAATATCGCTGACCTCGTTTTGAAAACAATAAACAAATCTTCAACATAACCTTCTGGTGGACTTTTTAATTAATCAATATATATAAATTAAACCACCGAAGATTGTAATAAGGTGACTACCCAAAATCGAGAGATCCCTATTTTACCGAAACTTACGGGAAGCTTATAAGTTTTATTAAAAGAGACTTTTAAAACTTAAGTAATAAAACCCAGGCGCTTGGTACACTAGCTGATTGGTTATGGATCGTGCACCACAATCCCTGCTAATTTTTTTTAGCGAGTGGGTGGGGACAGTTTGTTCCACCACCGGGCCACGAACCAGGGACCTCCTAGCAACAGCCACTTTCATGGTGTCATAGCTCCTTAGGTCAACGAGGCGATTACGCACGCAAGTGAATAAGTCATAAGGGGAAAATGATGATATTTATTTCTCCTATGTACATTTCAAATATTTAACACCATTAAAGCCTCGGATGCACATGGGAGCGAATGTTGCGCGGCATGTCGCGCAACATATTGCTCAACATCACCAATGTCGAGGAACACATTCATGCCACGCTAGTCAGTTCCTGCAGAAATGTTTCCAGATGAGGTACCGCTAATTAGTGTTGCGTACATACTTATATCAAGTAGTTTAGCGAAACGTAAAACGAAGGGAAGCTGGTGGATGAAGAATTACTTTTTACATCGAGAAATATGTTGAATTTAGATGCTACACAATGACGCTACTCTCAGTCTGCTATGGAACTAAGAAACAATGTCACTGATTCTTTTGTGAGTGAACAATTAAGTGCTTTCTGGCAAAATAATTATTTAGACATAATTACGTTACAGAAAATAAATGATCCACCATAGCACATAACAACTGTTTTAGCATTGTATAAGTAAAATTCAGACAAATTAATAATTAAATCTGATGTACTTGTGTCTCAAATGTGCCCATGCCACCGAAATCCATTTCTTTATACGCAAACCACGCACTAGACTTCACACTGTCTCGTCCACTACCACTGGTCTTCTTCCTTTGACGAAGAAATTGTGAGCGGAGAGTGTACACTTTGCGCTCAACTTTTCTTCTTGGCAATTTCAGCTCTTTGACAATATCCTCCCATGCATTATTTTTCTATATTTTGTCTTTGTAATCACATTTTTTTGTGTAACCTTCAATTCTTTACTTGTCTCAATTTTTCTTATACAAAGCAGCTGAAACAGTTATTATATGCTTTGTTTCGTATAACATGGTTATGTCTGAACATTATTCTGACAGGAAACATTTTTAACTGTTCACTTATGAAAAACTAAAAAAAGATTCTTATTTTCATCACAGATTGAGAGTAGCATCTTAGCTAGTATCTAAATTAAACATATTTCTCGTTGTATTAATTAGTTCCACGTCCACCACCTTCTCCTTCCATTACATTTCGCTAAACTACTTGTTATAAATATGTGCACAATCTCCTCGGGCAACATTTCTGCAGGAACTGACTAGTGTGGCATGCACAATGATCCGCGACATTCTCCCCGGGAGCTGTTGCGCGACATGTCTCGCAACATCTCGCGCAACATTCGCTCCATTTGTCCCGTAGTGTATCCAAGGCTGTAACATTCACAACAAATACAATTATCACAGCTAGTCAGTTGATGACGAGGAAGCCAAACCATTTGTTTACGCCTCCAGTGCGGAGATCAGACAGACCGCCCAGTAAACGTCCAGTGCGACAAAAACGAGGATAAATTAGTCGCGCGAAGATAGGCCTAACATAACAGATGACGTTGACGCAAGCTGAGCTGTCAGTGCGTTCGCGGTTCACGGCCACTCCGACAAGGCCGTGCAGTCACATGGGTTTGTTTTTGCTCAGTGATACGGAGATGGAACAGAGGAGGCGGGCCATCGCGTGCAGGAGCAACGTGACTTCAGGAATAACGAACGGGCAATAGTGGATACAGGCAATAGCACCGAGGATAGTAGGTGAACGGTTAACGTTCTGGCCTCGCATTCTGGAGGACGCGGGCTCGAATCCCCGTCCGAGCATCAAGATTTGGGTTTTCCATGGTTTCCCCAGATCACTCCATGCGAATGCCGGGATGCTTCCTTCAAAAAAGGCCATGGCCGAATTCCTTCCCGTTCCTTGTCCCCAGTCCCATCCCACCTCTAATGACCTTAGCCTTCAACGAGGTATAAAACCATAAGTAAAAAATAAAAACGGGCAATAGCGCCTACGGGCAATATTACCCTCCACTAATCATTTTACAATTATTATTATCATAATAACTGTCATTATTCTTAATATTGGTTTGTTTCAGTTAATTATAAGTGACATGTATAACTGTATTAACAGTTGTAAATAGTTTCTAGTTTTCCGGATTTTTTTTTACAGCTGTAGTTTTATATAGTCTCGGATAGCATTATACAGAGCAACAAAAATTTAATATTAATTTAATTTAATTACGATGGAGCAATTTCCCTGCACACCCATTTTCCCCTATATAAATTTCAACTTTAAATTGTTTCAAAGTTAAAAAAAATATATATATTAATCGATTCTCTTGGAAACTTTTCCAATTCCTGACCCCTTACCTACAAAAGAAAATCTTCCCGCACCCTTGTGCCTCAAATTGAGTTGTAGCTTGTGGCCATGGTTATCTTTTCCTTCCATTCATTACTTCTAATTCTTACATCAATATCTTTCCACGCCTCATCACCAATATACGCCTTGTACACTCCCATTACCCTCTTCACCCTTCTCCTGTCTTGCAATGAATTCCATTCCAGATCTTTAATCATATCGGGTGCTGATTGTGTTCTGCGGTAATTTCCCGAGACAAATCTAGCAGCCCTTCTTTGCACCCTCTCCAACTCCTGTATTTAATATCCAAAATTTGGGTCCCATACTACACTACCATATTCGAGCAATGGTCTGACCAAAGTTTCTAACCCAGTTCCTTTACTTCTCTTGTACATCCTCTCTCCAGCAAGTGCAAGATTTTGAAACCTTTTCCTGCTACCAGTTCAATGTGTCCTGCCCAGTCGATATTGTTATAATCATAATCAACATTTAGTTTTTTATCTGTGTATTTAATAAGCTGACTCTTCGTTGCATTTATCTTCATTCCATGTTTACCAACCAACTTAGATATCCTTTCCAGATCATCCTGCAGCTGTTTACAGTCCTCTACCATTTTGATAAATTTATACAGTATTATGACATCTGCAAACAGCCCAACTTCTGATACTAAAGCATCAACACAATCATTCATTAGAATAATGAATAGCAATTGTCTGGGCCTGGAATATTTTAACAAGCTCTCAGATGCTTTTCGCTGATAAATTCGAAAATAACTTCCGTTTTACTCTATCAGATCTATTTTTTTCTGTACTCATCTTCATTTGGCTCGATTATATTGCAAAAAATAATTCCAACAGTGTACGTGGGATAGTGGTAGTGTGTATTAGGAAAATTATACAAGTCTGTTTCCTTAGCAAAATTTTATTTTATTCGTACAAGAGACAAATAATATTATGCGACAATGTGCGTGTGACCCACAAACAAAATACAAAAATATATTCAAAATTGAAAAAGAAAATTCAAGGAAAAATTTTAAGCTTCTTTGCGCGCCGTGTATGTTGGACAATAGGATTATCTTGTTTTAAACACCAACAATATTCTCCCATCACCACAGTAGGTACCCCAAAGTCTTTGGTTTCCATCCTTGATGTCCTGATGGAATCATTTCCCTCGTACGACGATAACATCTCTGAGATTTTAATGAACGGGATCAAGATGACAAAAAAAAATGCATTTCGATGTTCATATTCACGTGGATATCACTAAAAATTACTATCCAGGTCTTTGTAGTTTTCACTTTTGTGTTTCGAAAGGAAATTTTGCAGCAATCCTCCACAGGCTCGCCAAGCTAATCCTTCATTCACATGCATTGTTTTCGCTAGATTAGCTGTCTTTTATGAGCTTACGTAATGATTGGTACATCAAAAATCCATGCTTTAAGTTTTTCAATCATCTTGTCTGGAAATACACTGCAGATATGCTTAAATCACTCTCCATTTTTGTCGAAATTGTTTTATCAAACCGAGTTTGATGTGCAAAGGTGGGAAGGTTAAGCTGTACGTTGAGTGCCGTACTGTACTTTTTTTTTTTTACTTATGGCTTTACGCCTCGTCGACGTCGAGGTCATTAGTGGCAGGATGGGACTGGAGACAAGTAACGGGAAGGAATTCTACCATGGCCGTTTGTAGGAAGCATCTCTGGAGTGATTTGGGGAAACTATGGAAATCCTAAATCTGGATGCCCGGACGGGGATTCGATCCGGCGCCCTCCCGAATGCGCCGTACTGTAAGCATTATCTTGACGCAAGTTGAGTAATATTACTTGAAACTGGTATTTTAACATGAAGTGTATAGGAACCTGTTGCAGCATATCGCGGGCGCGTAAATGTTTATGCAATCAACCGCAAATAAACACTGGTATTTCATTCAGAGCCATTTTTTGTCGTTTCTTTGATTGAAAAAAATACATTTCAGTTGTTTGGCGACTGTAAATCATTGATTGTCTCCAATTAAACTAAAATGAGCGTTAAAGTGGCACGTGTTGAGAAATCATAATGGGCCTTAATAATCTAGAAACAAGCCGTTCCTCCGATTGGTGTGGAAATATTAACAAGTTACGTGTTCCATCGGCGACTGTCTGTTGGTTATTGGCTGCTAATTAACCAACACTAATTGGGTGTTTAGTTCAGGCAGGACACAGCTGAGCTAGTGAAATTAATGCCATTGGACAACTGACACACTATACAGATAAGATTTTGTATTTCAAGTAATTCAGGCAGCTGAATTCTTCCTTGTGTTTTTGTCCTCCTATTGTAGGGTCGGCTTTTTTTTCAGAATGTGACATGTTTGGGATGTTATTTTGCCATATGTCTGAGAAGCGATTAAATAATTTCTCTATGTGATAAATGTATATTTTAGACGTTGGTTATTTCTCGGCCCAGGTCCTTAGTTGCTATGATAACGTTTCTTTAGGTTATTTTCCCGTATCGAAATTAAAACAAATGCTTTTTATGGTATACGCGTTTCGTCTTTATTTAAGAAATCTTCAGTGCCTGGTTATTATCAAGCATTAACAGGCGTAAGTTGGTATTTCCAGACCAGTTACTTTTGTCTCACTAACCACTACTGGGCTCACGGTGGATGTCAACAACATCAAAAGTTTATATACAGTTCGTAGTTGGCGAAATCGTTAGAATGTATCCTACAAAACCTTTGGACAGTAGTGGTAGTGAGGCAAAAGTAGCTGGTTTGGAAATACGAACTTGCGCGTGTTAATGCGTGATTAAAAAAAAAAAAAAAAAAAAAAAAAAAAAAAAAAAAAAAAAAAAAAAAAAACTGGCACTTAAGATGTCTTAAATAAAGACGAAACGCGTATGCCATAAAAAGCATTTGTTTTAATTGCAAGACGGCAAAATAATCTAAAAAAGTGTATATTTTGTTTGTTAAATGTGTTGATTATGAGGGGGAGATTGTAGGCCGTCACGGGCACTCGCCTTTACGGGTGTGGGAGGCCATCTTAAAACTGTGGTCAGTACAGCTGGAACGCGCGGCCAGGAATCCGAGCCTGGTCCCGTTGTACCTCCTGGATCCAGGACACACTACGCCGCAGCCACAATGGCGGGTAAATTCAGGCAGAAAACAATGCCATCTGACGTATTTCTTAGTTTATTTTAACTCCTGATACCTCCTAAATGAATCTTAAGGATAAGCGTGACACTTTATAATTCGTAAATTAGATTTAAAAACTAGCAATCACTTTAAAAATATTCTAAATATAATTTTTGTTACTGCAGACATAATTTTAACTACTAGGTTCCAAGTCTGTCAAAATGACAGTTTGAATGCAAATTCTGGACTCGCATTAGGGAGGACGCGGGTTCGAATCCCCGTCCGAGCATCCAGATTTGGGTTTTACATGGTTTTCCCAAATCACTCCAAGCGAATGCCGGGATGCTTCCTTCAAAAAGTCCATGGCCGAATTCCTTATGACCTTAGCCGCCAACGAGGCGTAAAGCCGTAATTTAAAAAAAAAAAAAAAAATTGAATGCAATGTTCTGGCAAATCATTTAACACAGTTGCTTAAATAATTGTAATTCTCATCAAACAGCGCTCATAACCTTTACTATATAATGTACATTCAGTTCCACTTCATTTCCATTGCACAGTCCTTTTTATAATTGACATTTAAACGAAATACGTACTTTATGAAATTCTCTCGGGTAATTAGACGAGTTAAGAAAGTGTTATCACACGATATTTCGCCATCTTTTGGTGAATTGTTGGATGCTCGACTAGTTTCCCAAGAGCATTTCAAAAAATTCTCAACGCTGATAGAAACCTCGTTCTTATGTATAAACCAAGCGGGGCGGTGTAACGGTTAGCGTTCTCGCCTCGCATTCGGGAGGACGGCGGTTCGAATCCCCGTCCGGGCATCCAGATTAGGGTTTTCCATGGTTTCCCCAAATCACTCCAGGCAAATGCCGGGATGCTTCCTTCAAAAGGCCATGGCCGAATTCCTTCCCATTCCTTGCCCCCATCCTTGCCCCCCATCCTTTCCCGTCTCTAAAGACCTCGATGTTAAAAAGAGACGTAAAGCAGTTAAAGAAAAAAAAACTTATGTATAATTACATAGTTTCTTAATGGTTACATTCAAATTTTAATTTTTATAGCATTACGCCTCACGTCGTCGTCGAGGTCATTAGACGCGGGAAATAACTGGAACCAAGGAATTGCAAGGAATTCGGTCTAAGTCTATTGAAGGAACCATCCCAGCATTCCTCCAGATCTTGCGAAGCCATGGAACACCAAAGTCTGGATGGCCAGACGCCGATTCCAACCTACGTCTTGCCGAATTCGAAGCCGGCATGTTACCACTCACCCAAACCGAAAACATGCGGAACGAGTTCAAAATTCGTAACATAAGTACTTTGCTTGCTATAGTAAACACGTCTTTGGAAATAAAGTATAACGAAAACATCTAAATCACAACGAATATAAACAAACAATAAGCAACTAACATTTAATATCTAAATTCAAAAGAAATAAATTTTTCGGTTGGTTTTAGGTTTAAAAAGATATTGAACCATTACAGAAACAAGACAAAACGTAATTTATTCGTGGGTTGTTGTAAGAGGGATATGGACAGAGATTGAAAACATGTCTGGCAGTTATTGGCCGAGCAGATGACATCCCTGCGTTGCACGATGACCAACCTGGCCTTTAATTATTATTGAAGATAAATTTTAAATCCTCCACTTTCAACCAGTCTTTAATCAAATAATTTTTAATTCAATTTATTTACTATAATGTTTTTTTTTAATTTTAGTTGATATTCACAGTTGTTAAACTGCTCTTTAACAAATTAAGCATCAAATTATGTTGTAGTGTTTCTTTTAAGGAAGTAAATAGAGCACGAAGCACCTAATCAAATGTAATTAGAAGTAAAAACAGAAATTAACAGGGTATTATTTCGGAACCCTTGTTGTTGATACTCTACTGAATTACTGCCATTATGGTTAAGAACCAGATGGTTTGCGAAAGTATAGGCTTGTATAACGGAATAAAAAAAAAACTACCTACTCAAAGATACGCACATACAGCTGGCATTTCCGTAAATAATTGCTGCTTTTATTAGACTCTATCCAACAAACTATTTTTTTTTTTTTTTTTTTTTTTTGCAGAAAACAGAAAAATAAATGTTCGATTATGTTCAGGTGTTGGGGATGTAACAGAATGGCAGAGAATAGAAGCATATCGAGTTTCCATATGTAGTGGTTACATATAACGAATATTGAACAAATTGCAAAACAAGACAAAACTGATCGAGTACTGAACCAATAATACCGAAACAATAACATAGCCGATCGATTGAAGTGGGAAATCGATGATAATGAGTACTCAAACATAACAACCTTCACGTCCAACACCTTGTAACGCCAGAAGGATAATTTAAAAAACACACACACACACACATAAAACAAAAACAAAAAAAACAAAAAAACACAAACAAGTTTCCGTCTAATTCTAGCACTAAATAGTTTTCCTATTAAACAAATAAATATAAGATTTAAGTTTTCTCTTAGTTCTCCATCGGCGACCAAATGTCAAGGGACTGACTTCCGTCCGCAAACTTTTAGCCTCCTCCCAGCACTGGCCAAGATGTCCGATTCGCAGACGCGTGGTAAGTGACTCACTGCCCTAGTGTGTATACATACATACATTTGCGTCGAAATTTCCCAGCGTCGGGTCAGTGTTTGGCACGCGCGTCGGGGCGCCGCAGTGCCGCCAACATTATCGATTTACCTCCTCCCTCCTCGCTCCAGTCAAACGCCGCAAATTTACCCAAACACACGGAGGGAGTCCCACTTTCTGCTTCCTTTGTCGGTAGCTCCAATGTCGGCACCCCGATAGCTAATTTCCGGTGGAAATGAATCCTCCGTGTGACAACAAAGCGGGGTGCGACTTTAGAAGGAGACAAGTCTAATATTAAATTTTCAAACAAAATAGAACAGGAAAATAGTAAGTAACCTGTCACATACAATACGACGATAGAAAATCACTTTTAATTAATCTTTTAGGACATGCACTAGTACCCTACGTTTCGCTCCTTTAATGTCGTACTAATAAATAAACGCATTTTATTACTCTTGTGTTTATCTAAGTTTTTTGTTTAAAAAAAAAACCTAACTTAGATCACAACCCGAAGTTTGTTTGGATCTCCCCCGCCCCCCCCCCCCCCAAGGGGGCATACTAGGCCATTATGTTAGAGGTAAGACGGCTAGTTCTTTTCCTTTGGGATCTAAAGTTTAAGGTGGAATCCGAACCACGGAACGTAATAACGTAGCTCATATGATCAAACACAACTCTCAAAAATACTTGTCCCCATCGGGATTTGAACCAGAAACCAGCCTCGTAGCTTCAACACTGGTCAACACTGAGCTACCAGACCTTTCGCTAGGGAAGTAGATAATTGCGACAAAACCAATATCTTTTTGAAAAAGGTGTCAGTGAAGTTCGTTGGCTGTACTCTGAAGTATTCAGCTTCTATGTTCAAGAAACAATCGAGGAAATGAAAGGAAAATTATAGTGTGGCATAAGGGTTCAAGGAGAAACAGATCAATACCCTACACTTCGCTCTTGTTTTGTTAGCACACAAGAAAAAACATGTTCAAAAATTAATTGAATGGGAGAAGAATTTCGATTAAATATAAACAAAATAAAAACGTCGGTCACAACATTATTAGTATGTAGAATAGGGAAAAATAGAGCCGAATAACTCTCCTAATAATGTAGCAAAATTACAATAGAAAACAAGAATGATTCGAAAAGCAGAATAACTATCAAAAAGAGTACCAGTATTCTCCTTTTTTAAAAGAAAAAAAAAAAGCAGTAACATTAGTTTTTAAAATCGACATGGAACCATGGGACCGAGAAAGGACATTCTGAACGTGTATGTAAAGAGAAAAGCAGTAAGGAATTGAAGCGGGTGAGTCACGACCGGTTCATACCCAGAAAAGGAACGACAGCAAAACGATAGGATATACAGAATCCTAAGAAAAATTTAAGATTCAATTAAACTGTTAATGAAGAAATTAATTGCACTGTGTTAATTAAGTTAAGCCAAACGATTGTGCAAAGAATTACCTTGATTGCTAATATATAAGTCAAGTACAAAATAAAAGAAGAAATGTTGCTTCGGAGGAACTGAAGACAAATTAATCTGAATCGACTGGGGTAGCTCTGATTTATCTGACGAAGCACGATTGCTGTTGTTTTGTTTCAGGTTCGCTTCTGTCGAATTCCTGTAGCAGAAACTGAGAAGCCGGGCCTGACGAGTACGGCTTTATGTTGTAAGGTAAGAAACTTACGACAGCTGCGAATGTAACAACCTTTCGTCACTCAAGTGAAATCAGACGTAAAATAATGTTCACGCTCACTCTCATCAAGACAACTCCCCGGGCGTTGTTCAGAACAATAACTAGGACGTGGGCCTTGATGTTTGCTGACGTAGCCCTGTTTGGCTATGATGGACGCCGCTATTGGTGGAATATGGATGCATGAGAGTTTTGTACGCAGCAGCTGTCTCATTTGTATAACTGTTAAATAAAAATTCAGAATTCCATCAAAGAATCGCATCCAGAATTACCTCCAACTACGACCGAAGTAATGTGCTGTTCCCATTTCATGTTGCTTTGTACTGTTACGCCAAAATACTTTAGGGCAGCGGTTCCCAACCTTTATTGGTACGCGACCCACTTTTAAGCAAAAAAATTTTCGCGACCCACCTAATATGAGAGTCTATCTAAAATCAGAGTGGGAACTGTTGTATGATCTAGATACGCTATCGTCTATCCTATCCTATGAAAAGGCGAATTTTCGTACGAAGGATATACTATCTACAAAAACAAGAATTGATAATACATAAAACAACAAACATATAATAGACCGGGAGGCGGCTGCACAGACTATATTCTCATCAAGTTAACTGCTGAAATTCCACGATTAGAAGTAAATCGATCAGCATATTAAAATGAAACTGGCCATGCAAGGTGGTTTCCAGTACCAAGTCACTTGAAACCACCTTCAGAACCGATTTTAGTGGTTGATTGGTAGGCTTATCATTGTGTTTTACTGCACCCAAATGTATGAAAATATGGAGGACCGGGAGCAGGAAAACACAATGGTAAACTTACCAATCAACCACTAAAATGGGATTTGTAGGAGTTTTCCACCAAGATATGACTTGGCAAATCAGTGGCATTTTAATGTGCAAATAGAGGTTTAAGTTATCCTGGAATTTCAGCCTTCAACTTGATGAGGTGATGCTTTGTGCAGCTGCCTCCCGCTTTATTACAAAGATAATGAAAAATACGTTTAAAATATTATAAAAGCACAACTTCACAAACAGTGAGATTTCTGTCATTGGTGTTTACTGACGAGGGCATCGATATCAGGGTTAACACTGGTTAATTTTAACCTTAAGACACTTTCTACACATAGTTTATTTCTCTATTTGTTTTTCAAAAACAATAAAGTAGAAAAAGCTCGTTCACACAAGTATACCATGTTGAACGGCATCACAGCTAATTTAGAAATTTCGGGATACTCTGTTTGTACATTCATCCAGAAGTAAATTAAGGATTCGACCTTGAAAATTGTCTTTAAAGAAGAATCGCAAGATAGTTCTATTAGCGAGTTTTCTTCTGCTGTTAAGAGTTTTGGGCCTTTCAAATGTTCCTCTTCAAAAATAGATGAAGTAAAAGATATATTTTTGTGGAAAAAAATCTAGATTGTTCCGCGACCCACCAAAACACACGCCGCGACCCACCAGTGGGTCGCTACTCATAGGTTGGGAACCGCTGCTTTAGGGAATCGACCATGTCAATAACTGATCTGTTTACTTTGCACTCCCGAACTTACGAATTCTTTTTGTTAGTTATGCTCATTGTTTTACACTTTCTGCATTTTAGTGTAAGTTGCCAACGATCGAAATATGCAGAAATAACGACTACATAACACTGAATTTGCAAGCAATACCCATAGATGGCTACAGCATCAGCGAACAATAACGTTGTCTCTAAGATCGTTTATAAAAAAGTAGGAAAATAAGTGGTACTATTAGATTTCATTGAGTGGCACCTTATGTAACATTAGATTAGTAGAGGCTTTTCCGTCAACGACGAGATTATGCGACCAACCAATCAGAAAATCTCATATCCATTCACAAAAATCTATTCCTATATGCCTTACCCCCGAATATCAGGTAAAAGGTGGTTATGTGGTTCACAGTCGAAAGCTTTCTGAAAATCCAAAAATATTACATCAACTTGCATTTCTGCAATAAATAGCTTTCATTTTGATGAGGTTTTGAATCATATACAGCCCCTGGTCATGGCGAAAAAATAGAATATGTTGATGTAAAGACAAAAAAAAAAAAAAAATTTGCTATAAAAATGTCGACAAATTAGTATCCATTTTTTGTTGAACACAATTCACACCAAAATTAATGGCCAGGTTTACTTAATACTAGACGCCAAAATGTTTAACGTGATTGTGTTATTAGCTGGCAATGTGTTGTGTAAAGATCGGTGTAATAGACAGGTGTCTACATTAACAGACCGCACGAATGAATTTGCAGGCCAGCTAATTGTAAACGCTGAAAATTAAATATTCTTCCGCGTTGTTTGACGTAAATACATATTTGGGTGTTATTATGAAAATCTACCGCATCGTAAAATTGGGAGAAATCTGAAAACTTATTATCAGTGACTATCTGCCATAACCCCGAGGTTAATGTACAGCTGGGTCGCCTAGGTGACAGGGCGAACCTATCTCTATGGTCTTCTCCAGAGCGTCTAGCGTCACTATGATCGAATCTGTTAACAGGACTTGACCAAATAAGTAGCAATCGGCAGTTTACGGTCACTAATTTTCGATTTGAGTGAGATCTGTTTGAAAGTTAATATTTTGAAATAATATGAGGACATAATTGGAAGAAAAATGGGATAGATAGTAGTTAGACCTACTACCAAGGATTAACGTGATTTTTTTTTAAAAAAAAGTAGCCAATGAAATAACAAATGTTGTTTATAAATTAAAGTTCTATTTAAGAGCTAATCGCGTAGCTTCTACGCGTCATGTTGTAAGTAATCTAACACTTTCACGTTCAAAATATCACAATTTTCGAAATTTAGTTCAAACGGTCTTAGAATGTCAGCCATTGTGTATTTCTAGCTAAGATGGTATTCAATCCGAAGGTTGGTTGACCTTTCCGAAGGAAGTATACTTACCCTGGTACTGGAGGTAGAATGGCCAATTCTTTTCTTTCTTACCTAACCTAACCCGGTTATCCTGCCGTGTAAAGGGAACCAAAGGGTTAATATTGAGTCGGAACAATGGAAACGTTCTTTCGATCTATGCTAAAAAAATCTTCGGTGACACCGATATACGAACTGTTGACTTCGATCTGCAGTCAGCGACCAGACCGCTAGTGGATTTCATACGAAGTAATATGAATTAGAGTCAAGGCACGTGACAAACAAACGGCGTCTGCTGTTGACAGTTTTGCTTTATCATCGGCGCCTGGTTCACTTCATGGCCCGCATGGCTTTTTCTCAGCTCAGTTGATAAATACAGCACCACAGTTCGTGATGGGTGAACGGTTAACGTTTTGGCCTCGCATTCGGGAGGACGCGGGTTCGAATCCCCGTCCAGGCATCCAGATTTCGGTTTTCCATGGTTTACTCAAATCACTCCAGGCGAATGCCGGGATGCTTCCTTCAAAAAGGCAATTACCGAATTCCTTCCCGTTCGTTGTCCCCAGTCCCATTCCACCTCTAATGACCATAGCCATCGAGGAGGCTTAAAGCCGTAAGTTTAAAAAAAAATACGGCACATCCCCGCATTTTCAGCGGAGTGTGTTGATCTTCCTTCAACTTTCTTGCCTTGTACTTCGACAGTTTCACTTATTGGTGTCAAAATTTTTCGACATTTACTTCTATTAATGTTGAAAAGATCTTAAATTATCTGCCGTAGTGTATTTTATACGAAATTTTATTATTTAGCCTCAACTGGTCTCTCAGGACATTTGGCATGCACCGAATCACCGTTTCTTTAGCCGACCAATCCCGTACCTTCCCTGCGTCGTGTGCATGGCAGGAGAGATGTCGGATAGTACATTGGCCCTTTCAAGTTTTCTCTGCCGAACGCTTTTCACCCCATTGTCCACCGTTTGGCAGTCTTTGAGTACTAGCCGTTTCAACTGCACACTTTTCACGGCGCTCGTAATGCTGCAATGCTATTCAGTGCCGTACTTAAAAGAAAAAAAAATGCAGAATCATAATTTCTAATGATATGACAAAAAATTTAATGAAAATTAATGAGATTAATATAATTAGATGGAGCAATTCTTACCGTATGAAAAGATTCCACACGGATCTCTGTCTTCCACAGGCGTCTTAAAGAACAGGCGACAGGTGAAAAGAATCAACATTCAACCCTTACAGCGAATATAGTCCAGCTTCTTATTTGTTTATTGTACATTTAGCTTTGTGACTAATTCGTGAGGGTACATGAAACGATTATATTGTGACCAAATGCGGTGGGTGAGCAGTAACGTCCTGGCCTCGCATTCAAGAGAACGTGGGCTCGAATCCCCGTGCGGCCATCAAGATTTCGACTTTCCATTGTTACCCTAAATCACTCCAAGCGAATACCGGGATGGTTCCTTCAAAAAGTCATAACTGAAGGCTTACCGCTTGTAAATTAATATTCTTTAATGTTCCACATTTCTTTACACTCAACTGACATATTATTTCAGCATTCATCCAATATATAAACAGAATATCTCGAATCACAAATCGTCCGCTACAATGTCCTCTTCTTTTACTACGGAGTTCCCTTCTTCTTTCTCCGCAAAAGATGTTCTTTTAACACACTATTCTTTGCTCTTGTATACTAAATATTATCTTTTTCTATTACAAAAAGAAAATAAATTAAACAAAAAATTAAATAACCCAATTAAAATCTTAAACAATTAATTTTTACTATTAACAATATATATATATATATAGAAACAGTAAAACTGGAATAATACATACAAAAATATAAGGAACTATGTTTCCTTACGTTCCTTACTACCATTCCTTCCCAACCTCTAATGACCTCGACGTCGACGAGGCGTAAAGACATAAAAAAAAAGATTCTATTGCAATCAATCTGTCATCTGGTGACGAAAACATCAGTAACTCGTCTGACTAATTTCGTGCGAACTTTAAAAACGAAAGGAAAATCACAGATGCTGACGAACGAGAAGTATAAACACAGCCGATTCTAGTCTGATAGTACTGGATCTGTGCATGGATTTGAGGTGACGGATGTTGTCTCGTGACTTTGTGTAGTAACCCGCTGTGTATACAACTCAACGACACTAGCTGTCACAAGCGGAAATTCCCGCCACAACTTGAGTGATCGATCTGCGGTGTACCACATTGTGCCCTACAGTCAGCAAACAAATCCGCCGTCAATATTATTTAGTACTGGGTCTCTTGGCTCAGTGAGTTGCGGGGCTGGACTGGTTTCCGACACTGACACGGGGTTAGTTGGTTCCAGTCCTGATGGTGGAACAAATGACTGGCTGAGTAGGAGAGGTGGTTGTTCGCAATTCTCAGTTACCAAATTGTGCACCAAAAGTCCTGGCTTAAATCCCAAACCTCTCCGCACTACGTGTCGGCTGAGAGCATACGGCACTGTAGTTTAGGAGTTTACAAAGTTTTATATTTATTTATTTATTCGTTGATGCCAACTAGGACCACGTTAAGCCTTTGTGCATTTGGCAGCATGTTTCATCTTTTTTTTTTTTTTAACCTCACTTCTTTTTCATCAAAAGAAAATTTCTCATGACCCCCTTTCTTCAAAACAACCATACCCCCGGTCCCTTTCCCTCCACCATTTTATGATTAAAAAGGTAAATGTCTACTTCTCATTACTAACAGCGACATATCAAAGGAAACACATTAAGTGTGAGATGTTAGAATAAAAGTTTTCACCTCGAAGAGGCGGTGAAGGAGACACATTTATTCCGACGGTTTAGTTCAAGGGTGGCCAACCCAAATGATCTTGCGGGCCACTTTGGAAATGCATTATAACTTCGCGGGCCACGTATAAAATTATTTTCCCCCATATTAGATTTGGACCCACTATAGACATTTTTTGGAGTGAAAAATTGAAACATAATGAGTTATTATTATTGTGTTTCCTATTATTATTACATGTAAACATAGATAATATAATAATAATGACACTAAACGCATATTGTAAAGAAATATATAACACTAATAATAAAATATAAAAGATATTTTGTAAAAGTGTGATGAATCACACGGGTTGAAAAAATGTTCAACGTAGGGCCGCGGGTTGGCCAACCCTGGTTTAGATGTTGGGTATCGTCGGCACGGACGATAAAGCTACCTCGCGCCCTGCAGCCCCCCCCCCTTCCCGACATGTCTTCAAGCTCTTTCCCCCTCCCTGAGGGAGGTGCAACTCACAGTTTGGGAACCCATACTGTAGATAATGATTCATATCTCAAATGGAAACGTTTTGCTAAGCGGCACCCATTTGTTTCAATCGGAAAAGTAGGCCTGAATAGTAGAGCACCGCGTTTTACCCTGCCCCTTCTTTCATCTCTCATCCAAAACATTCTACACTGGTCACGCACCATCACAATCATACTTACTTACAATAACACTAAACAATGATGAATGAGATGAAGAGAATGTTCTTAGTAACAACTCAAGAAAGTAATGATCCATAACTTTGCCTGAGATTGAGGTTTTCCCAATTATTAATCATTTGCTGGAGCAGCCGTTCACCAGTTCATTAAAAATATTTATAAAAAATATTTCAGACAAATTTCAGTCTTAATAGATTTTGCTATTTTCGCAGCCGTCATATTAATATAATATAATTTGCTTAACGGATTAACTCTGCGTTGAAATACTCCTCCTCATTCTTCTTCCCGACGTTTCGACCAGGGCTTAGGTATTCTTCAGGGGCCGTCTACCGAATCTGCAATAGATTGGGATCTGCTGGAGGCTGGCTGGTTGTTTACGTATTTGTACTGTCGAACAAATACAAATACAACAGTACAAATACGTATTTGTATTTGTTCGACAGTACAAATACGTAAACAACCAGCCACGCCAGTCTCCAGCAATATCAGATTCGGTAGACGGCCCCGGAAGAAAATCTAAGTCATGGTGGAAACGGATACAATAATTTTAACGATAGTTTGGTGAGAGAAAGAAGCAAAAAATGACCTTTCTAACAAATAGAGGAGGAAACTACGTTCTACACGGGGAGATGGCGGAGGTGTGGTCGAGGGAAAAGCCACGTCAGCCTACATAGGGGGGGGGGGGGGGGGAGGGGGAGCGAAGTGTGATTTCGAAAGAGGCCGACTGACACTTGACAATGGTGGCAGAGTTGTGACCGCGAAACGTCGTGTTTAAACGATGGAATAACTCGGCTACTTCCCCGAGAAAATTTTATTCAATAACCGGTTACGCTGTCGTGGGTATTCGCGGATGAGTTCATTACCTCCACCTCGTGAGATTTAGCAACAAAGCGTAGTATTCCAAGTTTCTGGAGACCTGGTTTTGTTGTGACCACAACAGAAGTGATGTTACATATGAGACTGTTGATGGTTTTCGATGCAGTATTTTTTATAAGCTGGCGGTGCCACAGAATAGCTTCTTGTAAGCTAGTACAGTATCTGAAATACAACCTGTGAACGATTTCGGGGGCCAAATGGGTTCATATTGCTAAAGCGGTTTGGACTGGAGTTTTAGACGATAACACTGTGTTTGTTTACATGATGGGTCAACCGATAACAGTTTGGGAATAGTTAATTGACAGAATTTCTGCATTTTTGGCATAGAGAGTGCTTATATTGATTTACAAAAACTGCCGTACAGCCTTAAATGACACATTTGTTGTTGTCTGTTACATAACAAGGTTACTGGACCTCCAATTTTATTGACTATTTCAGGAAATGTTTACTTGCACAGCTGACTCGTTTTCATAACTGATGTGTGAGTAAAGGTGCAGCTGACAAAAATTTTGAGATAAAATTAATATCTCATTTAACTGCAGTTCTTGGAAATCATATGCTATAACGTCATCACATGTACAAGTACGGTTATGTAAGATTAAGAAATATTTTTCCGTTACATTCTGTAAAAAAAATAATAATTTTGTATTCCTATCAGACGTTTGTAATCATTGAAAGACCTTGTACTCACACTGTGAAACTATGCGACTTCACAGTAATTTATTTTATTACACTATATTTATTAATAAGAAGTGATTAGATATACGCCACAGTCCTAACTATAAAAGGAGTAGCTGATGTTATTTAACGATTGGTCGTATCGTATTAATTATATGTTTTATGGCAGGTTTACAGGGATATAATTCAAATTATATTCCCACTCCGTAATCTTATAGAAATTCAAAATAATTCGAACGTTTGTTCTATTTTTCTAGACTCTACAGTAATATTATAAATGCGAAATAACTCTGTCTGTATGTCATTTACGTTTTCACGACTAAACAGCTAGATCGATCATGGTGAAATTTGACTAGAAAATACTATGTTTTCATTAGAGAGAACATAGATTACTTTTTTAAGTATAAATAACATATTTTGTAATGAAATTTTGAAAGCTAACCGAACAGTGAGAGACAGACGGATAACATGTGTAATTCTCTGTAAGGATATATCGGTGATTCAGGCTTTGTTTCTCTCTCAGTCACTTAGTGGAAACGTCAAGTACAAGAAATCCCATTTGAAAATTGTCCTGGTGTTAAATCTGGTGATGATTTAGGTAGACTTTATACTGTGAATATAACCGCAATACAATGTTTTTGTTTGAAAATGGCAGGTTCAATGCTAAAATGGCATGGTAGTGGCTTCTCCTGCACATTATCCCGATTCCGTGGCTTTTAGGACACATTTTAAGTAACTCACAGCTTTCTATATCCGATTCTAAAAATAAAATTATAAATTCACACATACGAACTCGCGGGTAAAAGCTAGCTCTAAATAATTGGAACGTTAGTACATAATATACACTTAGTCTTCAAGAATAATTTATATCATTGTGCATTAAACCGTTTACAGGCATTAAGATCTATATGCAAAAGTACAATAACTTTGTGAAGAAGGGAAACGGCGATGACGAAAGATTTGACTGTTTAGAAACTGTAACCGTAAATTTTTGCTCTCGCGTGTCAACACAGAAGCAGCTCGCGTGAATCAAGACTAATTTACTCCAGTGAAGTTATTATGCACAGTCGTTTGATAGCAAAGCTGGATATTGCTTAGAGACAGTGAAGGTGAAAGTAGTTCACATGCTGTTGAGCATAACATTCCACAGCAAGATGGGCATGCGACAGAAAACCATTTCTATAGAGCACAGACAACGAGCAGAGTGGGCAAGCGTTAAAGACGCCAGCGTCTACTACTCACCGGCGCCGGTCGAGACGGCGACGTCGGCGAGCGTCGACACCGCAGCCATCATCAGCATCAACATCAGAGGAGACATCGGGGGTTGCGTCAGCGCCATGTCGGGGTGGGAGCTACGGGGTGAACTAACAAAAAGCGGGCGAAACTAAACAAAAAGACGCCGTCTCGAGTGGATGGTCGGTGGGAGGCGACTTCCCCGGCCGTCACATCCCTGCTACTGGTCGACGCGCCGGCTGGGCTCTCCACGATGCACAGTAGTTCCGTCTGTCTGGCCGTCCCGGCGGCGTCGTGCTGCCTACTGGTCGACGCCAGCGTCTGCTGCATAGCCGGCGCATAGCGGGGGGAGAGGGGAGGGGAGGGGACGGCGAGGCGCCGCCAGGAGCGACCGCCGATTCCGGCGCCGCCTATTGTTAGCGCCGGTGTCTCGGCAACACTTGTCAGCGGCCACTGTGCGTCTCCTGCCAGCAGCGGGGTATGCAACCATGCGCTACGCAACGTGCATTCGCGTTCGCCCGCCGTTACAATTCCCATGGGACAGTATTTACAAGTGTAAGATTGGCCTTTAGGTTGCTAGGTCCTCCTTACTAATTAGTATCAATTAGTCGAAGGTATATAGCCCGCCAACTTCAACATATCGCCCAAGCGCTGTTTTTAGCGGTAGTGCTACCACGTAGCATATTATTATTGTTTGATAAACTGCTCTCAAATTACACACTCCTGCGCAACGTATGTTAATGTTAAATCAAATCCACCAATATTTTCATTTATCTGTGCAATTTATTGAACATTTTAAATACTCATATAACACAATACATAGTCGTCACTACCCAATTAATACATTCCCTCGTGGTCTCTCTGCGCCATCTTAATACCTTCATTCATTTTCGACCAAAACAGTACAGTAGTGCCAACCACAAAATAAATTACATTACTACAAAAGACTTAAAATTATCCAAATACCCATACATACTAGTTATGCTGTGAAAGTCTATTACTTGTTACTTTATTTACATTTTCGGCAATGATTTGTGGGTGGGACCTCACAAGGTTGAGCAACTGCGTTTTGACCATTAACAGGAAATGTGTCTTTACTTAGACTGATCTTAGCGATTCTTCTTTTATTCTTCTACAGCCCGTCTTGACTCCTCTTGAAACTTAACTACGATAATTATAATCAGGATCAGCTTCAAAACCCCTCAAAAATGACTAGTCGAACGGTGTGTTGTTGCAAGTCATTTATTCCCAGTTCCTTAATTGTTATAAAATAAGGCCCAAAGTAATTTCCCGTGCCTTATACTGTTGCAAAAAGTTAGTTTCATTCTGATTTGGTATAAAATTACGCACAAAACAATTCCTCGTGCTTTACGCTGTAGAAAAAAGTTTCAGTTGTCATCCTGGTCCAGGATGCTTTTCAACCCAACCACAAACTCCGCTAATATTGCCGTAAGAAAATCAAAGCTTCTACCACACGCGAATTAATAAATTCATTGTATCGCAAGTTAGTAACATCATGCAATGTGATATAAATTTGACCCAAAATCTTCACGAGTTCTTATATCTTTCTTTTTCATCATTCATATCCATATTATAACGGCTGAACCGATGCCATAGTCACGTGCGATTGAAATATGACATCAGTGAAAGCAAAGGGAATTAATAATAAATTTTAACAACTTTAGATATGCCGCCGACTACTAGTTTCAATCGGTATCTAGGCCGCATTGATCGCAGTCAGTACGGAACAACTTTCATTCAATCAAAGTGATATAGGGGCCATGAAAAATATTTAAACAAAAAAAAAGTTAAATTACTTATACCCTCCGCTGTAACCCCAAATGCCAGTAGTCATTGTGATCCAGGCTAAATTTCAATCTAATCAAAACATCCCCTAATATTGTCACCCGAAAATGTAAAGCTTTAATTTTACATATCTATGAATTAAGAATTGTTCTAAATAATCTACATTAAATGAACATAAATAAATAAAACTAGTAACACTAATACTGTTAATTTGTATGCAATACATACTTTCTATGTTCTTGCTACTCATTTCTTTGTGGAAGCTTAACCAAATAGAACTGTTATTAAATGATTGACATAACGTCTACTGTGCAATAATATCTCTGGCTGTTGTTAATTCAGCAGCGAAGGGTGGCAGCATGACGTCACAGCGAGACAGACGCAGTGACCAAGATTAGCGTTTTATTAGTATACATTGTTCTGACCCCACGTGAAGGTGACTATTCTTTGATAGTAGGATTACTATGCACTGAAATGATCAATACGAAGTGTGTGTGTAATGTTTAATAGCATCAAATCTGCAGCAAGCACATTTGACGGTAATGTCGAGGAGTAGAGTCCACACTTGTCCTACTGGATAGTTAAACTAGACGTAGATGACGTTTTACGAGAGTCAGTTACCGCTGATTTGAACTCAAGATCGTAACTACTGAGAGAGGTGGGGCTGGCTAGCTTAATCTAGCGGTTCGCTAATCGATGTTGCTTCTAACGTGACTGCTAACGAAGAGGGTGATTCATTGGTTCTGCAAGGCCCACTGCGGCTGTGATTTGCTTCATAGGAACTTCTTGCTGACATAATACACAGCATTCATGAACTGAACAACAACCCTGTCTGTGTTAGCAGGGCGCGACTGGAATTTTCCACTCTAACCTCCACGCCAATTTACATAGCATTTATAATGTTTCTCTTGAATAGTATTAAAGCCTACAACGACCCTTATAAAGGCAATTTGCTTCTACATTAGGCTTTATGGAGTGTCTGAAAGAACACGGCTTATATGTTTCCAGAATAAAATATAACAGTCATTCACTTTCAGAAGCTTCTAGTCTGAGGAGTTACCAAAAAATAAAGCTTCTCACATTGGTTCTTGTTCTCGTGAGTTAAGTTGTGCCTACCTGGAAAGCATTAAGTAAAGGCTCTTTCTCTTCGATCGTCGCTTCCAACCTTCTCTGAAATGTACGAAAGACTAGAAGGAAATATCAGACTACTAAATCATAACAAATAGTTAGATATTAAATGATTTTTCACTTAAGTCTTTAATGCACAGCTTTCCTTAATTTTTTTTAGACCCACCGACCGGGAGATTATTTAAATCTCTATCAGAAGATTCCTTACAAAACATATTTTTCACCAGGTAAATAATTTTTCCTTCTCCAAAAAAAAAAAAAAAAAAAAAAAAAAAAAAAAATATTAGTACTGATAATCCAGCTGTCGACAATCACAAGGTCAGCACCCACAGAATTAAATAGTTTCACAACATTTACACACTGTAGCGTGTTATGGACGACAAGCCCCATCTCAAGAAAAAGAAAATTTATTAGTCAGTTTTAAATTAAAATGGCGATAGTTAAATTAATTCGCCAAAAATGATGGAATCTATTGTCATGACGAATCACTGTTTCCAAATGGATCTGTCGATTTATTTTACACTAAATATGTTGGAAAAATAACAATAAAATATAAATACAGCGCTTCTTGGAATAAAATAGCACAAATTACAAATATTTTAAAGTCTCCCAAGTGCGTAGCTTTTGACATGCGCCCGTGCGTTACGACAATGTGTCTCCAACACACACTCTGTCTTCTCAGCTGTTTTACTTTCGACTCCACCAAAGGTTCTTAAAACTAGCTAACCCTACTCAACTTATGCTAACCCCAAAGACTATACACACTGCATCTTCTGGAAATCCTACGATACCAAATTTATGTACGGACGTCAACATGATTATTTTTAGCGACATATAATTAATTAAAGAGAAATAATAGTAATAAATTAAAAATGTAAAAGATTGCGGTTTTTCTGAGCTAAATTGACTGAAGATGGCGACGGAGATTTTGTCGCCGAAATATTGTGTGTAAATAATAGTATTAGTCGGTTTGTTTCCCGATAAATGAATTAAAAATGATTGGTTGGGTGTGTTATTGCCACATGACAGAACATTTTATACACAAGGAAAGAATCCAGTCATTCAATATTTAGTCTGTCTACACTAACACTTTCTGAAGGTTATTCACAGAAGGATATATTAGCTCTATGAAGAATATGTATCACCTACACAGTTTGGATTCAGAAATGCAGTTGGAACACGAGAAGCTCTGTTCAGCATACAAGTACTATTTCAACGCTGCAGAGATATAAATTGTGATGTCTATGCTTGTTTTGGAGATTATCAGAAGGCCTTTGACAGCGTAAAGCATCAAAAAGTGATAGCAATTTTAAAAAGTATTGGCTTGGATGACAAAGACCTGACAATTATTGTTAACCTGTACTGGAACCAGTCTGCTCATGTGAGACTGAAGGGAGAAAATACTGATGAAGTAAAAATTCTTCGTGGTGTAAGAAAAGGATGTATCCTGTCCCCCTTATTATTTAATATCTATTCAGAGTACATCTTTAGTGAGGAGTTGAGTGATGTGGAGATGGGAGTGCTGTTGAATGTAAACTGTATAAACAACATTCACTACGCAGATGACACAGTCATTTTTGCAGACAGTATGGAAAGTTTACAATATCTTATAGGTAGAGTATCGCAAAGCAGCCACGAATACGGACTTGACATTAATATAAATAAGACAAAAGTAATGGTCATTGGCAAAAACAAAACTCCCAATGCCATATTAAGATTAACCCGAAGACCATTGAATGTGTATCAAGCTATAAGTATCTTGGCACCACAGTAAATAACCAATGGGATCCATCTTATGAAGTAAAGTCACGTATTGGTAAAGCCTGGGCTACTTTCAATAAAATGAATAACCTTTTTAAAAGTCGTAATTTATCGATTACCACGAAGATGAAACTCCTGCGCTGCTATGTGTTCTCTGTCCTCCTGTATGGCGTTGAAACGTGGACATTAACAGAAACTATTAGTAAAAGGTTAGAAGCTTTTGAAATGTGGCTATATCGAGGAATGATGAGAATACCGTGGACAGACCACACCACAAATGCTGAAGTGCTCCACAAAATGAAAAAATATATGAAAATATTGACCACTGTACAAAACACGGAAGCTTCAGTACCTTGGCTTCATCATGAGGAATAATAGCATTATGAACTCCTGCAGTCTATTCTCGAGGAGAAAATACCAGGAAAGAGAAGTGCTGGTAGAAGAAGAATTTCTTGGTTAAAAAATCTGAGAACGTGGACCTCCAAGACAACTACGGAGTTAATCCGAGCATCAACCAGCAGAGATAAGACAGTCAAGATGGTTGCCGACATCAGGAACTGATAGGGACCAGAAGAAGAAGACACTAACACTTGTGCTTATTGGCTAACTGAAGCGTGCTTCACTCGTATGCACTTCCGGTCTCCCTATTGGACCGCCGTGAAACTCAGCAAGACACCTTTCCTCGGAAAGCGTTGCTGAAGTATTAAACATCCCAGCTGCTGTGGATTGTTGGTCAAAGTTACACAGTACCGGTGATTTAATATTTTCGTAAAATCGCCTGCATGGTTCTGTGGGTATTCCCCGTGTAGACATTCAGTAATTCCTTCGTTTGTGCCAACTCGTAAACCCCTCTATTGTTTCGAGCTTTTGATTATTTATGAATCTGTTAGATAGTCTACTAGCCTACAAGCCACCACACGAAAAAAAATTCTGTTTAGAAGGTTGGTGACCTTTGACGTTAGACAGGAATGGAGTCAATACTGAGCCTGTCTTGAGCAGCATATTATTCAGTTCAGTCTTGTTACTGAGAAGTTCAAACTTAGATTGAGTTTTTGGCGAGAATCTGCCCTGTTAAGATAGCGCTTCTTCCCGCTCGTCAGAGAAGCCAAGACTTTTTTTCCTCTCTGTGCCGGTAATGAAGTAATAAATTGATACCGCCCCTAACAACCTTAAGGGTGCTGGGGGCGGGGGTTAATTTAAAGCCGTGAATAGCGGTGGTGGGGGTGGCGTTTAAAATTGCCACAGAAATACCACAGCGCCAATTATAATCGCAGGACAAGAAGGGAATCTGATTTTCTGCTACGGCCTTTACAGCAATTCTTTTTAACTTTTTTCGGTACATGGGAGCATGATAAAAGTTTACGAATTTCGTTAAAATTTAAATCAGAACTTCAATTTAGTGTCTAATTACAAACATAAAGTTGGCAACGTATTCAATGCTTCTACATGATTCATTCATTTATTTCGATATTCTTCAATCTTGGTAATTACAAACCAGGTATACACGTCACTCCTGAAATCTTAGTTCCAAATATTATTTTCGCGTGAACCTCCATTTAACATACTACAATAACTTGTTTTCTAATGAACCGAGCATGGTGGGTGAGCGATAATGTTCTGTCGTCGTATTCGGGAGGTCGCGCGTTCGAATCCTAATCCGGGATTTCAGATTTCGGTTTTCCATGGTTTCCAAAATCACTTTAGGTTCCTTCAAAAATGTCATGGCAGAATTCCTTCCTCTTCCTTGCGTACAGTTCTTTTTTTTTTTCCTTACTGCTTTACGCCTCGTCGACGGCTAAGGTCATTAGAGGCGTGATGGGACTGGGGACAAGGAACAGGAAGGTATTTGGCCATGGCCTTTTTTAAGGAAGCATCCCGGCATTCGCCTGGAGTGATTTGGGGTAACCATGGAAAATTCAAATCTGGATGCCCGGACGGGGATTCGAACCCGCGTCCTCCCGAATACGAGGCCAGAGCGTTAACCACTCACCCACCACGCTCGGTGGGTACAGTTCTTTCGCGCCTCTAATGACATTCGTCTGATATCCTTTGTAGGTTTAACCAATTTTAATTTATGCGCCCACATGCTTACTCCATAAATTGCAATGTGGTAATGGAGCCATGATATAGCCTTATAGTCGGCAGTGGGATTAGAAATCTTCTTTGTCCAATGCTAATTATCTTACTCGTTGCTGCAGTCGTTCTTTGACAAATATAATCAATCTGATCATTAAAATTTTGTTCATAAGCACTTAATGCGTAACGCTGACAAATTTTTCCATATCTTGCCTAAATAAGTTTCACATTCATCTCCAGAGGCCACGCACTGATCGCGTCTGCACTGTGAAACATCTGCACACCTAAGAGCTTCCCTTAAGCTTTATTTATTTAATTATTTCGTGTCAAAAACGCTGCTTTTACAAATTGTTAGAAACAGCAATAACAATAACATAAATAAAATGATATCTATCAGTACCAATGAATTCATATTATGTATGACCAAAAAACAGCAACTTGTATGGCATTGTCACTGGCATGAAGGAGGTCTTGCAGAGTGCAGGTAGATGGGCACTGCGGACAGTTGTACAAATGCAGAATGGTCTGTGCTGCCCCACACTGACAGGCAGTATTAGGATCTTCAAGAGAATGCCATCTTGCCAGGTTATCTTTGGTCCTACCCACTCCACTTATCAGCCGATTTAGTACCCTCCAGGTCTTCCAGTTGAGGTTGCCGCCTGGTGGTAGTGCCTCTACAGTAGGTACCCATATGAGTCATTCTTGCTCACCACAGATTGAGCCGGGCAACTTTCGGCGGTACATCTAAAGCAGCTGTCGTCCTAAGGAAGCTTTTCTAGTTTTCAGCCTTTGTCTGGGGAGTTGATGCCCGAATAAGGGATGAGTAGCGTTTTGAATAGGCCTTAAGCTCGAAGTTGAATCTAGTGTGCAGTGTGTAGCGAGTTTAAGCTGGGGCTACGCGGGCGTTACCAAGCACAGGGAAGGTTCATTTGGCAGCGGCCCAAGGGAAATCGCCTCTACGACCTGCCAGGTAATTGTCCTCGAATGTCCTGCGGAATGAGGACACTAGCACAGAATTAGGCCTTGCCCAACTTCTCGCGTGCAGCAGAGCAGAAAACCGAGTAATGCGCATCGCCATTCCGTGGGCAAAACAAAGATTACCTCTATCAGCTGCACTGCGTGACCGTGTCAATGTAGTTTATAAAGGAGTGGCAGAACCCTGAATATTAATCAATTTACCTTCGTCAAGCACTAACGCTGTAATTAATATATATATATTTATATATATATATATATATATATATATATATATATATATATATATATATATAGGGTGTCCTAGAATTACCTTTACAACTTTAACATTGAATAAATTATGTTTGGAACGAGATATCACAATGCAGTTTTTTGCATGTTACAGAGTATGTCTCAAAGATTTTTTCTGTTTCATTTCAGGTGCAGTTTGGTGACAAGTAGGTAGTTACATCAGATTTATTGAAAATGTACACCTCACAGGAAAAAGCTCAGTGTGTTTTCTGGTTTATAGAGACAAGGGTTACTTAACAGGCACGACATTCAAATTTGGGGTTCTGAACCTCCGCATGCATTTAGAGAGAGAGAGAGAGAGCGACAGCCCAATGGTTAATGTGTTGTGCGGTGTTATGCACAACCAAAACATTGGCCCTTTCTTCTTTGCTGAGAAGACAATCAAAGGCCCAGTTTACTTGGATAAGCTAACAAAATTTGTTGTTCCCCAACTGGAAGTCCTTCAACCAACAGTCATCTTCCAACACCTCCGCATTGGGCTCATGATGTCCGTAATTTTCTAGATAAACAATTTCCTGGTCGGGGTCCAATTGACTTGCCGCCTCGTTCACCTGACATAACCCCCTTGGATTTCTTTCTTTGGGGATATGTAAAAGTCATCGTGTATCAACCCCGGTTAGAAATTTGGCAGTTCTCAGGCAGAGGATTTCTGCAGCAATTACGACAATCGATCAAAGGATGCTCCAAATATTACCAATACTACAATTATTATTTAATTATTTTATTTTTAATCTTAGGTATATATATATATATAGTACCTGGGTGACCGATCTACGCTCGGTATCTTTCGATTTCTGTTCAATATCCAAGATTTCGAGTAAAGTTTGATTAAAGTAAAAGGCTTGAAGGCTTCCTAGGCGTTTTGAGGTGCACAGTTCACCAAAGAGAAGTTTAACTAACATCAGTAGGCGTACTGGTACCTGAAACTTCTACGTAATGAGGTTAGAGCCGTTTTCGAGAAAACAAATACAAATGTGCTCCTTTCTTTTTTTTTTTAAAAAAAAAAAAGTGTTAAAAACTTGAAAAGCAAAACGTTATCTACATGTGAAATTTCATCCAAATCGCTAGATCCATTTGCGAGACCGCCTCACATATTACTTTTAAAAATGCTATTATTATGTAAAATAGAAATCTTAATGCCAGTTTGATAGGCACTATTAATTAATGGTGCGAGATTTGTGGTATTTCAGAGGATTCTACGATAACCCTTGATGATGGATTCTTATGTAACTCGACGAGAAAAATTGAAAGTAAAAAATATTTTTTTATATATATCTCGCTTAGTTCTCGAGATATCGTATCTCAAAATTTACGCGGTTGGTTGAAATGCGACCTGAACCAGAAGACATATTTCGCCACAGCCAAGTTTGATGGTGAATTCGTATGAAACTCGTCGAGACAAGGAAATTTTCTGATATCTCGCTTAGTTCTCGGGATATTATATCTCAAAAGTGAAGAGGTTAGGATTAGCTCCAGCCTGGACCAGAAAAAAATCCACCAAAATGACCATGTCTATATGGTGGAAATGTAATTTCAATGTTTTATTTTGTACCTAGTGGTTGTTGTTAGGTTGAAATACAGCCTGGACCAGAAGAAACGTCGCCAAAAGCACAAGGAACTATACCTATAAATGATTTTTGACATGCTATATCTCGAAAACCAAGAACATTTATTCTTTATTTTCGATATGTTTCATCGAGTTCTATAAGAATTCATCATCGGGTTATGATGTTAATAGAACATCATCTGTGCTAAATTTATTCACTCTGATAAAACTATGCTCATACATGGCAGTAATCTCACATCTTCTGATCAGCATTTCAAAATGCTAATAAAACAATTCCCATAAGAAGTAACCTTCGTTATAAACATTAATAAAGCACAAGGTCAGACGATTCAAAAGGCAAGATTCTATTTATCAGAACTCTTTTTTTCGTATGTGCACTCGCACGCGGCTTTTTACTTTATTATCAAACTTTACTCGAAATCTTGTATATTGAACAGAAATCGAAAGATGTTTTATAATTAAGGAGGTAGTATTTAATGACTAACTAACATCCACTTTTTACGGTCAAAAAGTAAACGATGATTACTTTATAGAGAAGTTTCTGATAAAACCATTGATAAATTTTTAATTATCTTCCTTTTTAAATGTTTTACAATTAAACTTGCAGTGTTAATATTTCCACGGGTCAGCCAGTATACAAGAACTGTTCGTTTAATTATTCTTTGAAATCAAAGAAAATCAATTTGTAGGCTTTCTGGTACCTGAATTGTCTACGAGATGGCGCTAGTGCCGTTTTCGATATACGGAGAGACAAAATTGTTCGTATTTTGTAAACTCGCTTTTTTGTAGGGAAGACAACTATTTAGGTAATCTTAAAAGTCAAAACGTTATCTAAATACCAAATTTCATCCAAATCATCACAGCCGTTTCCGAGATCCGAAATATATATATATATATATATACAAGAATTGCTCGTTTAAAGATATAAGATATATATATATATATATTTCACTTTTCAGCCACCCCTACATAGCACAGATCACTGGTGTTTGTGTGTGGAAGTAGTACAGTCACCCGTCGACAACAACGTTGGCCGAATTTCGGTAACTGTGAGAGTGTGGGAGATATGGTGGTTGAAATTGGTCGATCAAGAATATTTTTGTATTTCGACCAAAGACATGTGTGTCTGTATATTTTACTTTGCTGCCTGAACTACATAGCGCAGATGACTGGCGTTTGTGTGTGGTGATAGCATCGAGTCTCCCATCGTGCGCTATGGTTGTTAGATGTCGGTAGCTGCCAATCCAAATTCTTTACAAACACGAACGAAGTCGTGGGTACCAGCTAGTAATTATAAATATCCTGATTAATTGTATTAATTTTTGTGATTGAATTGTTTTGTTTCCAGGTTTCCAAAGATAGTAATTTGTATCGTAAGCGGGGTAGCATAGTATAGTTTATTATCTTTAATGAGTATTTCTGTAGAATCTTTGCCTCGCAACAGGTGGGCAGAATCAATGTTGTTTGGGCTGTACACATTATCTGGGCGCGAATTATAGTATTGATGTAATACTTGTATCTTGATATGAACCACATGAACGCCTGTTTAAGTGTATCGTGGGCAGGTAAGGATTTATGCAAGTAACCGTAAATAAATCTAGTGAAAATTCGTTCGGAACTACTTGTATTATTTCTTTTATCGACAATAATGTCTCTCTAATGTTGGTGACTATAAATCAATGATGATATTCAATTAAAATATAATGTGCGATACAGATTGCATGTGTTGAGAGACGGAAATATGGCCAATTCCGTCACAAAACAACGTTGTACTACGATTAGTGTGGCACTGTTTATGGCTGTCTGTTGCTAATCGGCAGCTAATTAATCTGCACTAATTGGGTGACAACTTACACAATGCAACCATTTTTTAATAGTTTAATGCCGTACGCGTTTCGCCTCTCGTCATAGAAGCATCATCAGCGACGAATCTGTGTTGAAATTTTAATTTAGTTTAGAAACTTACATCATAATCGTTTTTCCAAGTGTTGGACAAAGTTGTCAATATCTATTCCTGCCTATAGGTCATCAAGTGTTGTTGGAAACTGGCTCTGCTTGCATGCATAGAAGTGATCCGTGGTGTGCTGTTATCCACATTCACAACGATCGTCTGTTGTCAGACCCTATTTATATATGTTAGCTTTTACTGAGCCACTCATGTTCTTATATGGTTGAGGGTTCTCCATTTTACCCAGTCCAGTTTAGGCCAGGAAGTTCTTCCTCAGAGATTGGATACCAGAGAATCGACATTTGTGTGATTTAAAAAAAGGAGTCCTAGAGATTAGTCTTCTAGGTGTAGGGTTTGGTAACCCTAACATTACGTTCCTCTCATCGAACGTTTGTTTGAATCGCCCTGTGTACTTATGTGAGTCACGGCGTATTTTTAATTCAGGGTTGGGGTTAGGTTCGTGCAGCCAGTCACTATCCGAAAAGTTTAATTCAAGGCTATATCTACTTCCTTTGAACGTGCGGATTGGTTCCAAACAGGGCTTGCATACTCTGCAGTAGAAAGCGGAGTGCTTTAGCAGATGTGCGCAAGACCGCCGGATTCGCTCCCCATTTACTGTAACATAACTTTTTTAGGATATTGTTTCTCATGTGTACTTTAGGAGCAGTTATATGGCGGAGCTTCTTATTAGTAAGACTTCTATCTATGGTGACTCCTAAATATTTTGGCTGTTCTGTTTGTTCCAGTGATTGGCCTTCCCATGTAACATTTAGTTTCCGTTTTGCCTCTCTTGAACGCAGGTGTAATGCGCAGATATATGTTTTGGATGGGTTTGATTTCGAAGAGTTGCCTTTATAGTAATAGGACATGGTTGACAGGTCTTGTTGTAACTATTCTTCGACCCATTGGAACATTGGATCCTGTACAACGATTGCCAAGTCTATTGAGAGTCTCATGCACCGAAAGTTTTACATTTCTCAGACCCCGACCACTAGAATAGTACGGCTCATCAAGTCGATAATGCGAATCTTTTAAAGGCTGTGATGCCACACCTTTAGAATCAGCGTTTCATTCTAACTCTCAATTAATGTTGGATGCTGTAGTATTATAGGATATTCATTAAAAGCTCTCGATATAGCGCCCATGTATTTATGATATTCATTGATTAGACTGAGTGCTTTATGCATACTAAATTCAGAGCGACTATCATTTTATTTTCATTGACTATAAAATCATGATCGCCGACCGATTCGCAGTGCTTATAAATTTTAACGATAAGTAATATATGGAGAGTTATTCTCCATGATAAATTCTATCTTGACCACGGCATACTATTGAGGGCGCCCAAACATATTTTACAGTTTGAATTTTCTTTTTCATTCGACTATGTGTGGAAGTTTGTGCTGATTAACATTAAAAATACCATTCGCTCCTTTATTTTTATTTCCGAAAATTCTTTCAACGTTTACGTTGACATGTAGCCCGCTAAAGTATACAGAAAAAGTATAGAGATCTTAATGCAGTTTAAATTTTTCACAAAATTATTTAATGAATACTTTCGACAAATTTGGTATTTGATTAAATATTATTTCTCAACAAAAAATTAAATATTTGTTTCCATGGTGAAAAAATACGCCATAAAGACAGTATTTCTGAAAATTTTTAACAATTTTGAGGCCTAACAACAAATTTTTTCATCTGAAATTTTTGTGTTGATTTGTAATTCCATTTGAAATACACTATTTCCAGAAAAATGTATTTTATTTTTTAAGGGTTTTACAACCTTTTTTCTTCCGATTTCGGATGAATACACGATTTGTCTACGGAATACTCGAACGTGATTGAAAATTCTTGTTTACTATAAACGAACATAAACGAAGGATCAATTTATCTCAATAATTCATATTTTATACAGGTGATGATACATAGAGGTCTCCTGCAGTACCTCGTTTCGGCCAACACATTTCAGATTATTTGTATCACTGATTTTACAGAAATTATCATTCTTAAGTGGAAACAATATTTTCCACTTGTATCAGCGTTAACAGTTCCGCCGTGCCAAAGACGTCAGCTCCAATTAAAAAGCTCTCCCGACAGTCAGTGCCTTCTTTGTCTCCGAGTTATCTGACGGTTTTAATCTGGACAGCGTTAATCCCACCTCACAACGGCACCGCAAACAACTCAACAACAAAAACAAGTGGGAGCAGACCCCACCCACGGCTGACGTCAATTAGGACCGCCAGGCTCTTCAAAAACTTTCCTTCCTTTCACTTCGACAGAACAAAAGTTCAGGTCTCAAAGCGCAGCTACAAAGACTACCGCGATAAAACAACAATGACTTCTTGTTCGAAATGAATGTCAAAGCTCTAAACCTGTACTAATATACTTAAAGATTTACTGTGGTGTAAAAAAAATATAAATTTGAACTACATAAAATATTAAAACATTATTTGTTCTGTTTCAGTCTCTTAAATTTCTTTTTATGCAAGCTTCTTCCTTTCCTCCTTATTGCTTTACGCCTCGTCGACGGCTAAGGTCATTAGAGGAGGGGTGGGACTGGGGACAAGGAACGGGAAGGAATTCGGCCATGGCCTTTTTGAAGGAAGCATCCCGGCATTCGCCTGGAGTGATTTGGGGAAACCATGGAAAACCCAAATCTGGATGCCTGGATGGGGAATCGAACCCGCGTCTTCCCGAATGCGAGGTCAGAACGTTAACGGTTCACCCACCACGCTGGGTGCAAGCTTCTTCGTCTTCATATCCTCACTTAATTGCTTAATCTCAACATCCCCTTCACAAAGTTGTTCTTACTTACTTGCTTCTCATATTTTAACTGGCCTCAAAGCAAGGCTGCAAGTCATTTCTACGCTGTTGCTTAGTCAAACAGAATTTCAATAAAATAAAGCTCAGTGTAATTCCTCGCGCCTTACGCTGTAGCAAAAAGATTCAGTTGCCATCCTGGTCCAGGCTGCATTTCAACCTAACCGCAAACTGAGATAATGATATCAGTAATATGGCGTAAGTGGGAACAAAGGAAATTAAAAATAAATCGTAACAACTTACATTATTCTGAGTAACATTTGTTTTTATCCTGGTCCAGGGAGCATAGGTAAGTGTACAACTACTTTCATTCGCATGAAGTCATGTTTTCAGTAACATGTCGCTCATGAATACAAAATGTCCTTTGCTGTAGCATCAAATGTCAGCTGTCGTTCTGATCCAGGATAAATTTAAATCTAATCAAAACTTTCAGTAACATTCCTGTTAGAAAATTAAAGCTTTTATCCCACATATTTATGGGCAAAGAATTAAATGAACACGTCTACATCGTACGTATATGAAAAAATAAAAAGCAACTAATAACTAATGTGCTAATTTAATCGCAATTCTTGCTATTCTTTTAGTGTTTTGGTAATTCATTTGGTCGCAGATGCTAAACTAAAAAGAACTGTTGTTAAATAAAGCGCATAACCTGGGGTAGGTAGTAACATCTCTGGCCCTTGTAGCGCGCCGGGAGTGTCACGTAAGCGTTACCATCACAGCTACACGATGACGAAGCTTAGCCTTTTATTAGTATAAACCTTTGCCTCCCTGTACAGTCCTATCCTTCAATTGATTCCTCCAATAATAAGTTAATGAAACTAGCATATATATATGTATGACACATAATCGTATCCTTTTCTATTTTCTAGAAATATGGACATAGCCGTTTAGTCACCCATGACATCCAAAACAAGTTCGCTTCCAACACTTTATCCGCCCACCTAATTTTCAACAGACTTCCGTATGATCACATTTTGAATCTCCCAATTTCCTTTTTTTCTGATCTCCCTAAGGTATAAGCATCGCTTACATACTGTTCTCTGTTCCACAAGCACAGTGTTTTCCGAATTTATCTCTGAAACTAAAGCACTTCTCCTTTTAAAGTAGGCACTTTTCGCTAGCGCTATTCTTCTTCCGCATTCGGGAGGACGCGGGTTCGAATCCCCGTCCGGGCATCCAGATTTGGGTTTTCCATAGTTTCGCAAATCACTCCAGGCAAATGCCGGGATGCTTCCTTCAAAAGGTCATGGCCGAATTCCTTCCCATTCCTTACCCCCATCCTTGCCCCCCATCCTTGCCCCCCATCCTTGCCCCCCATCCTTGCCCCCCATCCTTTCCCGTCTCTAAAGACCTCGCTGTTGAGAGACGTAAAGCAGTTAAAAAAAAAAAAAAAACTGTTCTTCTTCTGATGACGTTGTCGCTTCGACCACCAGCTAAAATTTTAATCCGTAAATAACAGGGTTCTCTTATTTCTTTCGTAGCGACTGATCCTGTTTGTATATTTAGCATACTGTAAATATCATAGTTTCTGACACATTTTATAACTTTTTCCTTGATGTAGCCCATATTGGTTTCCCATCAAGGCGAACCGAACTACCGCCACCGGTATCACGACAGTAAAAGTCATACCCTAATTTATTGAACATTATGGGTTTTTTTTAATTTTTAGTGGACGCATTCCACACAAAAGCTTCATTCGTCACACACAGAAAATAGTTACATTATTCACAGACAGATGGCAACACACCACCTCCCCCATTAGCACCCAGTATGACAGTATGACTGGCTGAGTAGGGGCTCCGTGTGGCAACGTAGTGCTCGTTCTAGAGAAATCGACGTTCATCTGAACGAGACTGCAAGAGACATAACTGGCACACTATAATAATATTCACGCCTGTTCCCTGGTTACATATCATCAGTAACATATCACCTCCGGAGGTAAGACGTCAAGACTAACGGCACGTGGGTGTGGACAGTAACATCATTCACATGATCTCCAAATTCACGAGGTCCTAAATGATCTACCCCCTCTTATCTTAAATCTAGGAATCCATTATGTGTTCGATTTCAGTGCAGGAAAAAAAGGTGTCCGTGAGACAGAATGGTAATGAAGAACCGACAATTCGACTTCCGGGATTCCATCTGAAGAGCAAGTGTGTTCAAGAAAATCACCTAGGAACAGGCCACCTTAAATACAACGCCATGCTCTGTAAGGCCGGTTACACACTGAGCGGTATCGTCGGCTCCGGAAATTTCTCCGTCGCCGCCTATAGAATTTGAGGTGTTTACACATTGAGCGGTCGAACTACCGCTGCCATTTCAGCGGTGAAACTTCCACTGCTAAGAAGAGCAGGAAAAAGGTGACGTGGTCGGGCGTCAGTACCTTGCTTTTGGTGACTTGAGTTTCTTTTTGTGAAATTAGATGTTAATTTAGTTAATTTGGTGTTTATTATTTCGTAGTTAGGTTTTAAAATTTTTATTTTAACGGTTCCGTCGCCATAGAAATAGGAAAAGAAAAAACCAAAGGAGAACAGAATATTTGAGGAACGATAACAGCAAATTTTTCAATTAACTTGGAATGTTTATATCGAGAGTTGCTTGCGAAACTAAAGTATGTCATTCAAAGGAGAAATACACAGTTGATGAATTGTATTCAAAGTGTGGAAATGCTGGTAATCACCTTGAAGTAAGCAGATTTCTCATGGACCTACTAAAGATAAACATTTAATTTTATATAATTCCAATCCCCTACATTTATTTTATGTTAATTAGGGTGAAAACTCCTTTAGGTGAATTTGAATAGGTGTACAAGAAAAGTTTGAAAAATACGCTATGCCATATAATGCCTAAGTCTTTCATGTATTTGTAACTAATACATATACTTCACTGTGTAACCGACTCATCATTGTTGAGTTTGCTCTACATTGCTTTTATTCTTACAAGCACAAACGACTAGTTAAAACATTTTTGCTTGAGTTGTAATATGTTGAGTGTTTTAAAAATTATTACTTTACAAAGAAAAATCGAAAGTAAATGGCGAAGATGATGCCGAATTTACTAAACAGCTTGTCTCACTGTATTCGTCAATGCTGTGTTAAAAAAGAAAGGAAAAAAAAAATCTCACAATGTCAAGCGACAGAATTTCGAATGTTGAAAGTGTTCCTTGGCAAATGTCTAAGATATGAGGACAGAGTTATATACCATTAAAAACCAAAATCTTTCTATAAAATGTGATTCAATATTTTCCAAATTCTAGTTGAAGTGGTAAAAATTTATGTAAATACGTGATCAATAGTTTACTATCCAAAGGCATTTTTCCTAATTTTCCATTTCGTCAAAATCATTCCACTTTCAAGGCACACTTCTTTCCAATCGTTCCTGGTAGCGTCCCGATCTTTAAAAGAATCCACTGTTTTGTCTCTTAAAACTGGTCTAGCTTCCACTAACGAAATGAGAAGATCATTATCTATCACCACTTAACTCATATTACGATTTTTAAATTCAAAAAATGATAACTTTACACACTGAAAACGCACAAGCGGTTAGAATCCGCCTACTGTGCAAGCGCCCATCTAGCCACATGGGCCACTGTCAGGACTGGGGCGGTCAAACAACCGTCGAATGTAGTGGCAGCGCGCGGCGGCATACCTGGCGTCGACGGCAGCGCTACCGCGGGTTTTCCCCTCCGCCAAGTGTGTAAGCTCCCATTTGATCCCTCGCGCCACTGAAGGGCGGCGACGGAGAAATTTCCGGAGCGGACGAAACCGCTAATTGTGTAACCGGCCTAAGTGGGGACTCCTGTACTCTCCTGTCTGTAACTGCGGAGCTCCTTCCCAGACTGGAATACGTCATCAAAGAATGCCGTCTAGGAAGTATGATGGACCATCCAAAGATGAAATCAGTACTACACCTTCCTTCCAGAGCCGCATTTAGGCATAGGCTATCTAGGCTTTATCCTAGGGGCCCGCACCACAAAATGCCCCGCAACACATGCAAAAAATAAAGAATTTTTTTTTTTTTTTTTAAAAAAATGGCATTTGTCCATGTTAGCTATTTAGCCAGCTCAATGTGTTTTTTTCATTTTACAATGTATAGATTTTATCCAAGTGTGATTGTTTTCTCTCTTTTGTAAGGACGACACAAAGACGAACACAACACTTAATTAAAACCACCCATGCCCTGGGCCGGACTCGAACCGGCGACCCCTGCAACGCGAAAGTAAATAATAGAAACAAAAAGATCACCCCTTAAAGATCTCATTATCTTGACACAAATATAAGTGCCCAGTGTGAATGGTTAGGGTAAAAGTGTCTTACATCGACCGAAGTATTAACTAAGCCACAGTGCTCGAATAATTTCGCTAATGAACGAGCGGCCTCGTATCTCAGGCGGTAGAGTCTGACTACCCGGGCGACTAGGGTTCGATCCCCGACGAAGCTCAGGAGCTTTCCTCGAAGCTGAACGTCTGGAATGGTCGCCAGGCCCACCCAGCCTGCTGTCAAATGTGTACCGTAGGAGAAACTCCGCGGGAAGGTAAAGAAAAAGGGCCAGACCGTGCCGCTGACCACGGCACATCCACTCCAGCCCCTACAGTCAGAAAATAGGAATACAGAACTCTACCTCCGCTAATCCTACGGGAATACGGCTTGAAAGCTGTGAAAACCCATTGTCTTTACCTTTATATAATGAAAGAAAGTCAAAGAAAAATTTCCATGTGGCATAAGTTTTCATGGAGAAAAAATCAGTATGCTACGATTTGTGGATGACATTGTCTTATTAGCAGAGAGGGCTGAGGATATTGAGAAGTTATTGAATGGCATGAACAAAATACTGAAGGAAGATTTTGGACTGAATATAAATCAAAGTAAAACAAAAGTGATGAAATGTAGCAAAAATGATACCAATACTAGCAGATTAAATATAAAAATAGGATCGGATGCAATAGGAGAAGTGAGTGAGTTCTGTTACTTGGGAAGCAAAATTACAACCGATGGCCGAAGAAGGAATGATGTTAAAAGCAGAATAGCACTAGCAAAAAGAGCCTTCATGAAAAAGAGAAACCTTTTAGTTTCAAATATTGATCTGGGAATTAGAAAGAACTTGTTAAAACTGTATGTGTGGAGCACAGCACTTTACAGTAGCGAAACATGGACTTTAGGAATACCGGAAAGAAAGGAATTTGAAGCATATGAAATGTGGTGCTATAGAAGAATGTTGAAAATTAGGTGGACAGACAAAGTAAGAAATGAACGAGTTTTGGAAATGATGGGTGAGAAAAGAAGTTTATGGAAGAAGCTTACAGGAAGAAGAGACAGGCTGGTAGGTCATATTTTGAGACATGCTAGATTGGTTAATTTGTTAGTGGAGGGAACAGTCGAAGGTAAGAACTGTAGAGGTAGACAGAGATTAGAATATATGAAGCAGATAATTGAGGACGTGGGTTGTAAGGGGTATGTAGAAATGAAGAGGTTAGCACAGGATAGGAAGGGATGGAGGATTGCATCAAACCAGTCTAAAGACTGACGACAGCAAAAAAAAAAATGAAACCTCTATTGCAGTGGTTCCCAACCTATGGGTCGCGACCCACTGGTGGGTCGCGGAAAAATCGAGGTTTTTGCCACCAAAATATATCTTAATGTTTTTAAAAAACAAAATACAGAAATAAACTATGTGTAGAAGGTTACTTAAGGTTAAAATTAACCAGTGTTAGCACTGATATTGATGCCCTCATCAGTAAATACCAGTGTCAGAAATCTTACCGATTGTAAAGTTGCGATTTTATAATAATTAAACTATTTTTCATTACCATTGTAAAAAAAGCGGGAGGCGTCTGCACATATCATCACCTCATCGAGTTGACGACTGAAATTCCAGGATTAGTTAAAACTCGATTTGCAAATTAAAATGACTCTGATGTGCCAAGTCATATCTTGGTGGGAAACACCTACAAAACCCATTTTAGTTGTTGACTGGTAAGTTTTATGCCCTGCCAATGCCTTTGTTTTCGTCAAAGGTCTTGATAGTGAATATCTGTTCTGCACATGATAGTGCTTTCCTAAATACTGCCTGATAAATACCATTCTGTTTTCCTGCTCCCAGTGTTCCATATTTTCATACATTTGGGTGCGGTAAAACACAATGATAAACCTACCAACCAACCACTAAAATCAGGACTGCAGGTGGTTTACACAAAAAAGCGACTTGGCAGACCAGTTGCATTTTAATATACTGATCGAGTTATTTCTAATCGTGGAATTTCAGCAGTCAACTTGATGAGGTGATGGTCTGTGCAGCCACCTCCCGGTCAATAATATGTTCGTTGTTTTATGTATTATCAATTCTTGTTTTTGTTGATAGTATATCCTTTGTACGAAAATTTGCCTTTTCGTAGGCTAGGATAGTCGATATCGTATCAAGTTCATACAACATTTCCCATTCTGATATTAGATAGACTCTCATATTAGGTGGGTCGTGAACATTTTTTTTTTTTTTTACTTAAAAGTGGGTCGTGTACCAATGAAGGTTGGGAACCGCTGCTCTATTGCATAAAAATAACATTGTTTTTGATGGCATTTTTACATGTTACACTATAGTACTAGGAATGTAAACTGGTGAACAAAGAAAATGTAACGAAACTGCAACGTAATCTCTTGTACAAAGAACAGGTAATGAACTTGGCTGTATGACCGAAAGCCATCAACATTTTAAAAAAACGGACCATCCAACATTTATACAGTTACCCGCAGTGTCCATCAGCGCTATACAAGTGTTCCTTAACCCCAGTAACAACTCTGGGCCAGCACATTATGTATACTCCGTACTATCATTTGTAGTGGAAAATCATGAACACTTCAATCTTAATGCTGACATACATAGCCATAATACTAGGAATAAATATAATATTCACAACGATTACAAATCACTGTCAATTGTGCAGAAAGGGTTAACATTTACTGGAGCTTCCTTATTCAATGTATTACCAACAGAAATTAAATGTTATCTACAAAAACCCAACTACTTTAAGTCCAAACTGAAAGAGTTTCTGCTTCAGAACCCATTTTACTCTGTGAAAGAATTTTCATCTTGGAATTTGGTAACTAAGAATGACTGATAAAATATTATATATGGTTTATGGAAGGGGAAGGTGACAAAGTTGTCCATAATTACTAAAATTATATATGTTTTTTTTTTCTTTCTGTTGAAACTTTTGACAAATGAAGTAATTACACTGTTTACAAAATTTCACTCATATATAGAAACTAACATGGGATAGCATGCACTCAAAAACTGCTGTGAACACTAACAGGTTTTTAAGTAATTGACAGCTTATGAGTTGTTGGTAATATAATTGATATTGTTAATAGGTGTAAGTACTGTTTCACATAAATAGCAACTAACACGATACAATATGTAGTCGCAAATTACAGTGAAACTTATCGTGGTAACTGGTTGGTAAGAAAATAACTGGTTATTAGATGCTGGTAACAAGTGTATACACTGTTCCACATAATAAGTATTAATTAACTCGGGATTGTATGTGTAGATTACAGGAGATATTGGTTACACTAATGGGTTGTAGCTAACTTGTCAATATACAATAATATTATCAATTATATAGTAATATTGACATTAAAAATAAGTGTATGTACTGTTCCACATCCCCGAGATTATTCGCACATGGGATCAAAGTGAACATATCTATCTATCTATCTATCAAGTTGCTGAATTTTTGTCGTCTGTTAAATGAAATTAATGGTGTCGATTGCTATACTTTTTTATTCTTTTTATTTTGTTCTACTCTTTTTAATAATGGTGTTCGTGTTTTTAACCATTATAACAGCAACGCTTTTGAAACGAATAAATGAAATACCATCTTTCGGGTACTGAGTTGCGTTTTTTGCTGGAATTCACACTTTAATATTCACAGTACGGCTCCTGTGGTTACCAATTACGCTGTACTTCACGAATTTTTCCGTTTCTATTATCTAGAGGTTGCTTAAACCCTCTCGCCGTATATTGTCCGCGCCATGCAGTAAATGCTCTCTATCCTCACCGGTTACCAGAGAGAGAAATAACGGAAATTTACCCGTGGCAGGCAAGTGCTTTCTTTCTCGTCCTGGCAGAGCTCTCTGACAAGTGTGGCTTGATTAAACTCTCCCCCCACCGGCAGCCGAGCCAGACCGAGACCGGAGAACTCGGCCGTGTTTGTTCGGAGGCAGTTCATCAAATTGGGACGGCCTGCGGTCAGGAGTTGAGTTGACACAGACCGAGTGAGACGCATCGCTTCGTTACCTTGTTTACCGGACGTGGCAGGCAAGAGGCAGCCTCGTCAGGACCAGTGTTTCAAGTCCCGTTACGGGGCGTCCATTAATTACGTAGGTGAAATATGGGGGGGGGTCCGTCGAAATATCACCGGGGGGGGGGGGGGCAGGGGCGGGTAGTTGACAGAAATCTTAAGTCATCTTTTTAAGAACAACCCTGCGAGGTCGTAACCTGCCGTGAGGGAGGGGGGGGACGTCCCCTCAAGATCTCACCTCATCATAGGTGGGGGGGGGGGAGGAGTCCGGCTAGATCTCACCAAAGATCACCATGTGGTTTGGGGAGGGTAGATCCGGGAAAACTCCTCACGCATTAATGGATGCCCCCTTACTGTCAAATTCGATTTTAATTTCTCATTGCTTCTCGTTATTATTAATTTTAATTGCGATGTCATTTAATTACTCCTTTTTTATCATCTTATATAATCTCACTTTTAAATTCCTCACCGAGCGTGATGGGTAAACGGTTAGCGTTCTGGCCTCGCATTTGGGAGGACGCCGGTTCGAATCCCCGTCCGGGCATCCAGATTTGGGTTTTCCATGGTTTCCCCAAAACACTCCTGCCGAATGCCGGGATGCTTCCTTCAAAAGACCATGGCTGAATTCCTTCCCGTTCCTTGTCCCCAGTCCCATCCCGCCTCTAATGCCCTCGACGTCGACGAGACGTAAAGGCATTAGTAAAAATAAAAAAAATAAAAATTCCTCTCCAATCTACTTTTGCGAGTTAAAAATTTTGGTTTTAAATTCCTTAAGCGTTTTGGTAAATTATTCACCGCTTCACTTGTAAATTTGTTCCATTCTCTGACACCATTATCCACAAAAGAAAATTTTCCAAGTTCCTTATGCATGAAATCTAGTGCCAGTTTGTGGTAATGGTCATCTTTCCCCTTCCATACACTATTCCTAAATCTTCGGCCAATATCCCTCCAGGCCCCATCACCAACATGTGCCTTGTTCGTTCCCAGTACACTCTTCACCTCCTCCTGTCTTCCAATGACTTCCAATCTAGCTCCTTTATCATTTAAGTTACTGACTGGGTTGTACTATAAATTCCACAAACAAATCTAGCTGCTCTTCTTTGCACATCCTCCAACTCCCGTATATGATACCCAACACTACACTACCATATTCAACCAATGGTCTAACCAAAGTTTTGTAAACCAATTCTCTAACATCTCTGGTACATCCCCTCATCACCCTCTCCAGTAAATGTAGGATTTTTTAACCTTTTCCTACCACCTGCCAAATGTGCTCTGCCCAGTTGGGTTTATTACCAAATGTTATGCCAAGGTATTTATACTTCAAGCCTTCAACAAGCAATTCTGACCCCACCCTATAATCATAATTAACCTTTAGTTTTTTTTATTTGTTTACCTTATAAGCTGACTATTCTTGGCATTTTTTTTTAATGGCATTCGGCTACTGGGCCATACAGCCAGCTCAATGTATTTTGTTGCTATCAAGTATTGACACAAGGACAATACAAGACGGACAAGACGGACAAGACATTCACAGACACAACACTAAACACCCATGCCCTCGGCCGGACTCGAACCGGTGACCTTCGGTACGCGGAGCTAGCACACTAGCCCCTACGCTACCGAGGCCGGCTTATTCTTGGCATTTATCTTCATTCCAAACTGACCTACCCGTTTAGATATTCTATCCAGATCACCCTGCAGTTGTTCAGTCTTCGCGTGTTTTGATCCTATATAGCTTTATATCATCTGCAAAGAACCTAAGTTTTGACTGTAAACCATCAACACAATCATTCATTGGGATAATGAGCAGCAATGGTCCCAATACACTACCCTGTGGCACTCCCATATTTACTTCCACCTCTACTGATCATATATTTCCTACTCTACGTTGTGGCCATAATTTCTAGCGCATTGAAACTGATGACGAAGAGTTGAGTACAATTCTTTCGTATAATGTAACAACGTAAAATACTTAGAGAAATGTATTTGAATTACTATCAGTACCATATCATTTAACTCAGACTCTAGCTGCCACTATCACAAGAAAATGTTCTGCAATCAATCGTGGCCGAATTCCTGAACTTATTTGCCCGACAACGTGCAGAATATCAAGAGAATAGACGATTAATAACAAACAAACCCTTCACACGCAACACTGGAATATTTAATTATATTGACCCTAAATATTGTTCGTTGTTAATTATAACTGTTATCCTGCTTGAATGTAGACAAAAAATGTGGATATATATGTACTTTAATAAAAATACAATGAGGTAGAAATATGCTACCACTTTATGTTGCGATACAGTTTTGTTGAACTTGAATTTTCTGAAAATAACGGAAGTCAGGAGTAAATATCTTGCACGTCAGTGAAACCTAAAATATAAAAACATTGCTATCAAAATCAATACTTTATATTTACTATTTTACTATTACCGAGTTTCGCCAACAGGCCAGATCCTCTAGGCCTAAGCCGCGAGCAAATTCTAGAATAATGCATGTAACTTTTAGCGAGCAATTAATTGTGTATTGCGAAGAGTTCTGCATTATGCGGTCATCCAACATATAAATTACAGCCTGGAATACCCGGACCAATTGCCATATCTGCATGCCAACGTTTTTGGGATGGCTTCACGCCTCATCGACGGGAGGCAGGGGCGGTTCCAGGGGAGGGCTAGGGGGCTCAAGCCTCCCCCAAAAGTATCTAGTGACACCCCCGACATTGTAATTGTGAGACCTTTTTTTTTTTAGCTCTACGGATTCGAGGCCGGAGGAGGCTATAAAGACTACCTGATGGCCGACTCAAGCCCCTCCCCCCAAAACCAAAAGCCACTAAAAGGCAAGCCCTCTGAACCAAAATTCACTCAAGCCAAGCCCCCCCCCCGAAACTAAAATCCGCTCAAGCCCCCCCCCCATACCAAAATCCTGGGTCCGCCCCTGACGAGAGGGGATTTGGGTATTGGAACGGGAGAGAATTCGGCCATGGCCTTTACAAGGAACCATACCTAAGTTCACCTACAGCGATTTTTTGAAACAATGGAAAACGAAATCTGATTTGCCGGACGTGAATTTGAACTCACGTCCTCCCGAGGCGTTACCGTTCATCCTCCAAGCTTGGGTGTATACCATCAGTCGCTTTAACTGATTCTTGGTGTCGTTCAGAGTGGTGTAGGTAACGGGGCGGAGTTGAACACATTATGGACAAATTGTTAGTTTCAAGAGAAAACCATTCTGGAGATAGATCTGATAACGAAGATGGTATAAAATCACCAACTTTAACGGCCACTCCCGTCTTTACTTCCGAAGGGAAAAAAATTTAAAAATCTCACTTCTTTATGTAACGAACTATAAGCTAATATACATTAGACGCTAGGCTACAAGAAAAATCTTTTTACTAACGTTCTTTATCCATGTGAAAATGTAATTTTACATTTTGAAAACGATATTCAGCATTCGTTCAACGAAACACACAACATCAGTAATAACTCTCCAAAAGGACAGACAGAGTAGCGTCACTAATAAGGCTACATCCCCCGTTGGACACGAAATCCTAAAAATGGATGAGACTGGTTTTATTAGTTGTTACTCATTTCTTTGGTTTCGTTCACACAAAACCCGACTTATAAAGCTTAAAAATGTTATTCAGTTCTTTTTATAATTCAATACTAATCTACTTTTGTTTATGTTGTTCTGTAACGTGGTGTAGTCTATATGTTCCCATTTCAGCGATCGTCAACCATTAAGCTTATGGTCTCCATGGAGGAAAGAAATATATGGAGACGACGCAAGGGACCTTCACCACGCATTGAAGTGACGCCGGGAAGAGAGGAGTGCGGAAGCGTGGCCGCCATATTGCCTATCCATACAGACACGGGTAAAATGTACAAAACCTCAAGAGGACTCTAGGATAAACGTGACACAGCAATCTGATGATGGATTATTATGTCACTCGATGAGACAAATAAATAATGAAGAATAGAATTTTTTGATATCCTGCTTAGTTTTCGATATATTCTTTCTCAAATGTGAGATGTTTTTGGTTGTAATTCAGAAGAAAAATTTGGTCAAAGTCAAATTTGATGATGGATTTTTATTTAAAAAGACGAGACAAATGAAAAATAAAGAATAAAAATGTTCGATATCTTGCTTAGTTCTCCGGATATACTGTCTCCAAATAGCAATTGTATGGATACGTAATATGGCCGCCGCCACCACTGCGCATGCGCAGTATCAGCCGAGAGTTTAGAGGCGGCGTCACAGAATAAGCGGTATTTCTTCTCCATATATTTCTTTCCTCCATGGTGGTCTCTGCCACAGTTGCTACACACACCGCGCGCATATGACGCCAAAGATTGTAGCTCCTAAGTCAGAGAAAAGATTTTCTCAGTATTTTAAATGCACCGCCGACTTTGCTGCCACCACCGTTGCAAACGGCGCGTTTCCGCTTACCCCCACCCCGCCTACCGCTTCCGGGCACTATTTTTAATGATTGCGACTCGTTAATTGCTGCTGCAATGACGTCACTTAATTAGTGGGCCGTGTCTCACGCGTTGCCTGCAAACCGCTCCAATTAACAACATGGCGGAACGGCGCAGCGCTCACCAACCGCTAAAAGGATATTCTTATAGATCACTCTGCTACACCGACATGAATATTAATTTCTTCTCTCAATTTTAGGATAATAATGACATATACTTCTTACAAAAGATACTGTTAAATGTATTGGAAAGTGTCATTTCTCTTTTGAATAAAGGTAATGTTACATACGCGTAAACCTGAAGCATAAGAAACAAAGTTACGATGTTATTTATTATCTCAAACGGACTTATTCAAATTATTCAGAATGAAAAAGGACGTTCAGTTATAAACGGAATAAGCTAGCTAGCAAAGAAAGATGGGTCCAACAACAATTTAAAATTCCCTGAAAGTGGCCATCCACAAATAACGTCACACGGTAAGTGGGAGGGAGAGGGTCAACAAAGTGTGACATCGTGTGATAAGGGGGAGGAGAGAGGGACGAGTCATAAGCCCGCGCGAGTTCACGCTCGATGTGACACACGTCGGCCGCCTTTGACATACTCCAAAAGGCCAATACCGCCTTTGAGTCTTTGACAAAATATGACTTCCGCGTACTTATTTAAACGATCGTGTAGCATTCGTGGTCTATATCTTTCATCATAAAAAGCCACTCACAACACAAGCAATCAAATAAGAGGCAACAAGAGGTTTTGCCCATCACGAAGATTTGTCCTCAAAATTCCAACTAGATGTGATAGGGAAGTTCTTTGTTTGATAAACGAAGATGATATATGGTTGGATGAAGAACAAGTCGAATATTCCTAACATTATCCAAACCTGGAACGAAATGAGTGCTATGCCAGTCATAAATAAGATAAAAGAATGGGTTCAAAGTCGATAGACACTTGATTATTAAATTTTTTATCGTTCATATGATTTATTGTGTTATGTCAATATTCTAAAATGTTTGATTTATTGTTGATTTTATGAAAAATATAAATATATAAATAATTTTGGAAGTAATGTTTTTATTTAATAATTCCTCATTTAAAGTTGAAAAATGTAACATCACACCAAGGTAGGTGGATCACACAAATGTGGCCACCTGTGACAAGGAAGGAGGAGGGCCTTCAAAAATCATGAAATTCGTGTGACGCAATTTATAGAACTGCTCAAAAGCGAGTAAAGCCTGGAGGGTTCAGCATTCTTAATGGTCTTAATAGATATGTAGTACGTGACAGGGCAGATGGTTGGTACATAAACCAATTTTCGACACTTTTTAAAATTAGGCAATGGGCTCCGATCGAAGGAATAAAACGCCTAGGACATTTTGAAGCTCGTAATGCTAGGGCAATAGTTCGATTTCAATAAAACTTTATACGTATATTACGAGGGTAAGTCAAATGAAAACCTTAAATTTCTAATAAATAATCGAAATTTTGCGTCTTTATCCTGTAAGTTGTTAAGCGTGCTACAAGCAGCGTGCAGAATGGCCTGTAGGTGGCAGCATAGTGCAGATGCACAAATACCGTCGCAGTATCAGTATAAAGATGGCTGCCCCACTTGAGACTTGCACCAGGGAAGAACAACGTTCTGTTATTAGGTTTTTGAGTAGTGAAGGTGTGAAATCTACTGAAATTCATCGAAGAATGAAGGTTCAGTACGGTGATGCATGTTTGTCACAGCAGCAAGTCTACGAATGGAGTAGGAAGTTCGCAAATGGTGTGACTTCAGTGGAATATGCTCCTCGTCCAGGTCAGGCACAACGAGTTGTGACTCAACAGAACATTGCAGCAGTTGAAGCCATAGTGATGGAAAACCGCCGAGTGACACTGAATGACATTGGAGCATGTTTAAAGATTAGTCATGGTTCAGCACACCACATTGTTCATGATGTGCTCCAGTTTCACAAAGTGTCTTCAAGATGGATGCCACAGCAACTGACTCCTGAAATGAGAGAACGACGTGTTGATGCTTGTGAAGAACTTCTTTGGCGCTTTGAATGAGAAGGTGATGGCTTCCTTGCAAGAATCGTTACTGGGGACGAAACCTGGATTCACTTCCACCAACCGGAAACGAAGAGAGCGAGCAAGGAATGGCGCCATTCCTCATCACCAAACCAAAAAAGTTTCGAACAGAACCATCAGCAGGGAAGGTTATGCTGACTCTCTTTTGGGACGAAAAAGGCGTCATTTTGGAGCATTACATGCCTAGAGGGACCACTGTCACCAGTTCATCATACAAAGATCTCCTAAAAAATCATCTTCGGCCTGCAATCAAATCAAAGTGACGTGGATTGCTGTCATCAGGTATCCTTTTGCAACATGACAATCCAAGGCCCCACACTGCCCGTACAACAGTTGCAACAATCACAGACCTGCATTTTGAGTGTCTTCCTCATCCACCATACTCACCAGACCTTGCCCCAAGTGAATTCCATATGTTTGGACCACTCAAACAAGAAATGGGAGGAAAGAAGTTCCGTTCTGGTGAAGAGGTACGCCACGCGGTGCATGAGTGGTTGCGCGAACTACCAAGAGAATTTTTTTCTAAAGGAATTTATGCACTTTGTAAGCGCTGGAGGACTTGCATTGAGCGTGGGGGAGATTATGTTGAAAAGTGATACAGCTTTGTACCACTTCTGCACAATAAATAATATTTTAAAAAATATTTAAGGTTTTCATTTGACTCACCCTCGTATGATGTAATGCAATGTAAATTAAGAGCATTTTTCAGTAAAATAATTTTAATATGTGACAAAGTAATCTCCAAACAAAAACTGTCGTTGTTGTTGTTTTAGGGCGCGTCGACATCGAGGTCATTAGCACCCTAACGATTACCAGCTATAACTGTGGCTAAATAATATACTAAAATACTGTCTGCATGGTCGACTGTAAAAGTGTCGGCCATGCAGACAGCAAATAAAATAAATCACAAAAATAAAACGTTGCTTTAAAGGGGCCACCACGACCTAAGGCTGCAGAACAACTGGATGGCTGTAGAGGGGCCAAACAGTTTCACAGAAAGATTAAAAACCATTACATGTCTCGCTGGCTGTATAATGGCCAGCGAGACAGGGATTATAACCATATAAAAAATATAAACAGGACACATGGAAGGGTGGCTGTAAAGAGGCCACCCATCCATCTTAAAACTAGGCCGATCTGCCTAAAATTTTAGGCACTATACCGGCCAAAACACAAATTTTAAAACACTCGCCACGCTGCTGGTCTCGTTGTTTAAAATAAGGGACAGATCGTTGGCCAAGCCAACGTCTACCCTTAAGTCTAAAAACAATATACAGTCTATTAAAATTTGGCGTACCGTCAAAGGTACGCCACAAGCATCACATTCCGGTGGGTCCTCCAGGTTGAGAAGAAAGCTGTGTGTCAGAGGACAGTGTCCTATTCGGAGGCGAGTAAGGAGAGCCTCATCCCTCCTCGCCCGCTGGAAGGAGCTGCTCCACGGCTAAATGGTCGATTTGACCAGCCGAAGTTTATTATGCTCTACCTCCAGCCACTGCCTCTGCCAAATGTCAAGAACAAATCTTTTCCCCGCCGAGTCAAGGTCACACTTTGGGACCGGTTCAAAGTCAACTCTGACCTTGTTGCAGGCTAACTTGGCAGTTTCATCAGCTGCCTCGTTCCCCCTGATTCCCACATGGCCAGGTACCCAGCAGAATAAGACCTCCTTCCCAGAAGAATGGAGGGATCGGAGGGTGTCCTGTAGGTCTTGAACAAGAAGATCTGTTGGGTACATGCTTCCCAAGGCCTGAGGGAATCACAGCATATGATATATTTTTGGCCCCTACTTACTTTCATATGCTGGAGCGACTTTAACAAGGCGTAACACTCTGCAGTGTATACGCTGCACATGCTGTTTAGCTTGAATGTGTAAGTCTCTCGAGGGAACACTACAGAGCTACCTACTTCGTTAGCCTGCTTAGACCCATCCGTATACACCGGGGTAAAATCGTGAAACTGATTTAAAACATCACTAAAAAGACTGATAAATACCCTGTCAGCGGTAAACAGCTTACTGTACCGTGACAGGTCTGAAATCATTCTGGGCCTCTTTAAAAGCCAGGGAGGAGATTTGCTCCATCCAACTCTGGAAAAAAACTGTAGTTCATTTTGCTCCCAACTTAGACTCTACGAGTATATTAGACGTAAACAGTATCAGACGACCTAACGAAATCGAGGGAAGTAAATCGGGATACATGGAAACAGTCAGTTCGCAGCGAAACCATGTCAGCAAGATTTGTATGTAGCCATGTATAAGACTAGCAAGATCATCATCATCTAGTTCAATCGTTTTCTGATGTGGCCTCTTAAAGTCATGAATTCCGATAGACAAGCAGTCTTCTCCAGGTAGCGCGATCTTGGGCGATCCTCTGATAGTTAACTCCGACAACCCTGCGTATGTCCTTTTGCCATCGGTCTGGTGGTCTTCCTCTGGTCTGTGGTGATCTCTTGGGTTCCACTCCAACACTGTTACACTGTTTTTGTCCACCTCTGGTCTTTTCTCCCATGGAGGAAAGAAATATATGGAGACGACGCAAGGGACTTTCACCACGCATTGAAGTGACGCCGGGGGAGAGGAGTGGGGAGGCGTGGCCGCCATATTACCTATCCATACAGACACGGGGAATATGAGCAAAAACCTCAAAGGGACTCTAGGATAAACGTAACGCCGCAATCAGATGATTGATTATTATGTAACTCGATGAGACAAATAAAAAATGGAGAATAAAATGTTTTGATATCCTGCTTAGTTTACGAGATATTCTGTCTCAAATGTGAGATGTTTTTGGTTGAAATTCAGAAGAAACAATTGGTCAAAATCAAATTTGATGATGGATTCTTATTTAAAAAGACCAGACAAATATAAAATAAAGAATAAAAATTTTCGATATCTTGCCTAGTTCTCGAGATATACTGTCTCAAAAGTGAGTTGAAATACAGAAGAAAAATTTCACAAAAACTCAAATTTGATGATGGATTCTTATGTAACACAACAAAAAATATCGAAAATAAAGAATAAATTTTTCGATATCTTGCTTAGTTTTCGGGATATACTGTCTCCAAATAGCAATTGCATGGATAGGTAATATGGCCGCCGCCGGTAGAGGCGGCGTCACAGAATAAGCGGTATTTCCTCTCCATATATTTCTTTCCTCCATGTTTTCTCCGCGCAATATGACTGCCCCATTGCCACTTCAGGGACGCTGTCTTCTCTAAGATGTCTGTGACCTTCGTAACTGATGTAATGACAGTTGCTCTTTTCTTGTCTTTCCTCGTTAAACCTATCATTGACCTTTCCATATCTCTTTTGGCACTCCTTACTTTTCCTTTTTGTAAATTCGTTTAAAGTCCAGGTCTCGCAGTCGTATGTCAGCACAGGAAGATGCACTGGTCATAAACTATTTGCTTTAGCTTTAGTGGGCTTTAGTGGTCCGGTTTTCGAAAAAACCACAGTACGGCGACTGCACTAATAAAGGTAACAGACGACATAAGACTTGCTATGGACAGACGAAAAATAACAATACTGATACTTCTTGATTTCAGCAAGGCATTTGACACCGTCGACCTTGCCATACTCCTGTCCAAACTGAGGGGATTAAATTTTTCCAGCGGCACTGTTGACTGGTTCGAAGCGTATTTGAGGAACCGTCAGCATTGTGTTACGGATCCCAATGGAAACAGATCGCCATGGGAAACTGCAAACAGTGGTGTCCCCCAGGGCTCAGTCCTGCGGCCACTTCTTTTTTCTATTTATATTAACGATGTGGCTAGTATCTTACGTTACTGTTATTACCATCTGTACGCTGACGACCTACAACTATACCTTAGTGCATCACCAAGTGACATACTCACGATAATACAGAAAATAAATTCAGACCTTAAGAATCATTGTGATTGGGCAAAGAGACTTGGATTGAAAATAAATCCCTCTAAAACTCAGGCTGTTGTTATTGCTAGTCCAAAACTAATAGGCAGCAACTTCACATCAAACCTCCCAAAAATAAAACTTCAGGGAACAGAGTTAAACTATAGCGAATCTGTAAAGGATCTTGGAGTCCTAGTAGATAGTAATTTAAACTGGTCTGAAAACACTGTTTCAGTATGTCGCAAAGCCTTCTCTTCTCTTCATGCTCTGTATAAATGTAAAAAATTCTTCCCCATTCATTTGAAAAAGCAATTGGTGCAGACTCTGGTGCTACCACATCTCGATTACTGTGACGTTGTTCAGCAAAATTTGAGTTCGGCAGACATAAGGAAACTTGAACTTGTTATGAACTCCTGTGTAAGGTTCATCTGTGACCTACGATTGTACGACCACGTATCACCTTCATACGACCGCTTGCAGTGGTTGCGCGTTTGGGATCGACGACGATTCCACACTCTATGTCTCCTTCACCGCCTCATACATCTGAAAACTCCCGCATACCTTTGTTCCAATATCTCATGCCTAGGACTTTCCCATAATATTAACACCAGATCCCTGAACTCAAACATACTAACCATCCACTCCCACAGCTCGGAAATCCTAGCCAATTCATTCTTCATTTCAGCGGCTAGACTGTTGAATGATCTTCCCCTAAAAATTAGAACTACCCAAAGAATCGGCCCATTTAAAACTCTTTTGAGAAAGCTTTATTTATTGGAGCACTAGCTAAAAGATATCTCCTTCCATACATAACCTAATTTTTAGATTTGAATAATATTGATGTATACAGTGTCCACCTCTTTATTCTGCCTTCCCTATTATTAGTTTGTGTCTTGTCTCTTCATCCTACTAGTATTAAGTTTGTACCATTTACTTCTTTAACTTCCACTTGCATTAGTTTATACCATTAAATTATTAACTAGTTAAACACGAATACTATTAAGTTCTAAGTCAGTATTTTATTCATAAATATTATTAAGTTTTTTTTTTGTTAGTATTACTCCTGAATTTGATTTAGGCCAAATGTTACATTAGTGTTGTATAATGTTAGTTTGTGTAAGGTGTATATTATTTATTGTAAACACCTGGTATGATGTAAGAGAGGGCTTGACAGCCCTAATCTTGCCAGGCTAAATAAACCTTTAAATAAATAAAAATAAATAAATAAATATTTTAGAGTAATATAATTCTACCCAAATGTTTGCCATCCCAGCTAAATGTGACGGAAAATTTCGGGTCTTACGTCAGACGATCAAGATATGTTTGGAACATAATGAGACAGGTGAATAAAAGGAAGAAACATATAGCTGAAACTAAATTCCTTGTAAGTAAATATGTGGAACGTATGCTACTGCAAGTTATGGCCCAATGTCACTACAAAAATCAATAGCAATGATAGAAGACCTATTCTAAATAGATCATTCCGCAAAATCATGTAATTTCGTTTCTATGAAATTTGGTTAGGTGATTTTATTAGTTTGAAGCCTTCCTTTGGTTTTTTTTAAATTTTAATAAATTTACTACTGATCATTTCATTTCTGCTAGTATCTTAATTCAATTTTTGTTTCTAGCGTTTGAGTGGGGTGCAAGAAATCGATAGAACCTAAAAGAACCGCCGCTGGACATACAAAGGGTTAATAATATAGAGGGTTGTACATGGGCGCCGGCAGGATTACTTTAAGGGGGGTGCATCTGGGTTTTTTTTTGTTTTTTTTAATATACATTATATACAACACTTATTACTTACTAGCTAAGGGTACCGAATTTATTGACGAGGTGTTGAAGAAATTTGTACAACAACCTAGGCGTCTTAAATTATTATTCAAACAGTGTATTTAATAATAAAATTTTTGTTTCTTAATCTTTTTCTGTGTATTTTCTTTCATAGCAGGGGGGTGCAAGTGCACCCCCTTGCACTCCCCCCTCCCGGCGCCCATGGGGTTGTAGCAGGTAGCTGACAGAGAACTAATGACGAGTGTAGAATTCCTCAATGGGTTTTAACAGGCAACATCCCTGCTAACCTTTCTCGCGATGATGCTGAAGGTTCGTTTGAGAAACTCTATACACCACGAATGGCTATGTCTGCGATATCCGATAGCCTAGCCATTCCTATAGCCCATTTTTTTTATAGATACATAATTTTCATCGGTTGTACGATCTCTTAGAAGGTTCAATTTCTAGTTGCCCATCGACCAATCTTTACAGTACACCGCCTGTCTAGTCTCTTAATCATACAAACTGCGGGCAGCATTTGTAATGCAAATCTGTCAAAATAATTCAGCAATAACTCAAACTCTTTTCCTGTGGTTCAAGCACAACTTATTTATACTTTTTCTCAATGGAAAGAAGTTGGAGAGGAAAGCTTCACCAATAAAAAAAAAAACTTTAAAGAATCTAAATTTTATTTATAGTCTTATAAACGTCTGGTCGTCAAAACAGCTAGCTGATAGCAATAACTAACGCCAATAGTATAATTATTCTCAAGGAAATAAAACGGATTTTGTAAAATATATTTTTTTTTTCAAAGTGCTATTATTCTGCTGGAAGGATGTTGAAACTTCTAAAACTTTAAAAACAACAAATGACGCATTAAACTTTAGCCAGATGTGCGATATCAGTGTTACGTCAAATTATAGGTGAATAGGAATTTCGAACTCAGGTTAAAAAATATATTACGGAATACTGGACAGTAAAATCGAGGCACAGTCATATAAAGATGGAGAAGAATACAATAATAACTTTGGCTTAGTAGCAATAATCTCCAGAGGTTTTATCGGCATAAATCAGATTATTAACAAAAAAACTCGTAAGCACACATAGCTTTTGAATACTTCAATAAAGCATCTGTTAAAAGATATCGCAATATTTTGTGAAGTACACTTCGGATCAGGACTAAGCAAACGTAATGTAATTTATTATGTTCAAATTTTATCGTATAGATTTTGGTCATTCGAATAGTGATGGATAACAAGGAATTTACCTGTTAAGAATAATTTCTGGTGTCTTTTTAATTTGTTATGATCTGTTTTTCTTAACGTTTTCATGTCGTCAAAAATGTTTTCTGTAAAAAATAATTAGAGAGCGAAAAACTAAACAGAACAGGACATCTTGAAATACCTAGATAAAATTGAAAAAAGAATTTTGCGAAATTCGATAGCGAATCAGAATACAAATTAAGATCAAACAATGAAATGCATTTTAAGCTGAAATTTTTTTTATAGATGTAATGACTAAAAGAAGATTACAGTACTATGAGAAGAGACACAGAATGAGTAACGAAAGGTTAACATAACAGACATTTGACTTAATAAATAACTATAAATCCAAACCCGCATGGATCCAGCAAATAGGAAAAACATATACAAAATGCTGAAATTAACACAGATTCACTAATTGACAGAACGCATTTTAGGGAGGAAACTCAAAACACAGTTTTCCAAGAAAGAAGGAAAAATCAACTAGTGGAAGAAAGTGGATACGAGAAGAGAAAGAAATTGGCTCAGAGAGGATGAAAAAAGTATGAGCACAAAGAAGATTGAAGTAAGTTAGGCATTAACATAATTGATTTATCGAACCTTCTAAAGGGGTTATTCGAAGAAAGAACGAAAGAAATAAAAAATAGAAAAAAGCGGTGGATTCCGCATCTCCGCATTATTAATTATTTCTAAATAAGCTGTATGTAATTGTTTTCAGCAACCTATCTTGCGCTGTTCTATCACAATATTGGGAAGCGTTAAGTCATTAGAGTCTGGATTATGGAGAGATCGACATTTCCGCAGAACCCATCCCCTACATATCAAATTTTTCTTTACCAAATCGAAGCTGTAGATGTTTTAATCTCTTTTAGTCTTACCAACCTCATTCATTTTTTAGCAGGCGGATGACGTTAACGTGACAGTCGCTTTACGCGATCGCAGTGCCACCTGGGCGGCCGCCGGTGACGCAGCTTGCGACGAAGCCCGCGGGCGGCGCCACTTGTGTCACGTGGAACAAAAGAGAGTCGCACCGAGTCGTTTGTTAATTACAGACAGATATGGCTGCGGTCTCAGTTACAACTGCAGAAAGACGAGCTCAGTAAATGGAGACAGAGTTACGAGGGTACGAAAAGTTCTACTAGAAAGGGAAGTTTTGTTATTAAACAACTGCTTTAAAGCTAGGTATTACTTGAGAACGTTTTGAACAGTACTGTGCTGTACCAATTTGATGGACTGGCAACATTTTTTAATAGGAGATCGATACGAGACGTTATTAGACTGGTAAACAGACACAGCAAAGATTTTCTTAGAAGAATAATACAACGAATTTCAGTATATTCCATTAACTTATGCATCTTTTGTGTTTATTTTTAAGTGAGAATTGTTATTTAGTTAATTTTTTTGTGTGTCAGAGATACTTTCAACACGAAAAACGAAACGTGTAAATTCAAATATTTTTTTACGAAGTGTTACGAACATTATAGTAGAAATGTGATTAGACAAAAGAAAGAAATAAAATCAGTTGTTCGTATTACAATAGAAATGAAACTCAACTGAATTACGAAAAGATTTCGTTGATTCTGTACAGTTATTTTCATATATAGTAGTGCCTATTAAATTAACTACAAAATAAATTTACAGATCAGACAACTGAAATTTATGAGTGGATAATTATTGCATAGTAAAATCATATATAACTGATTTTAGATGTGTCGATTTGCAAATAATTAAACCAAGAATCAAGACTTCAAGCCGCTATTTCGGATTCGTTTCTAGCTACAAATTATACACTGAAGTTTGGTAGGGAACTTTTGAAATGTTGGTTAATTCCTTCGTTGTAATGAATTCCTGACATTTCAGCTCCTCTCCGTTGTAAAATCACATATTTTGTAGTGGGCCGTAACAACTACTTCCCGCCATGTTGGATCGATAGAGGAAATCTATTGTTTTCATTGTTTGCAAATACATTATTTCAGGAAGAATGTAGCATGAGGAAATTTACTTGTGAATTTTAACAAATTTTTTCTTCTGGGCCAGGTCGGATTTCAACCGCTAGGAAAACAACAAACTGTACAAGTTGATACGAAGCTTGTATCGACAATATCTGTGATATGTTTAGAATTGAGCGTTCTGGTAGCTCAGTGGTTAAGGCGCTAACTTTCAAAACATTCGCTGCTCCGGCCCAGGGTTCTTATCCCGGCAGGCACAAAAATTTTGAGAGTTGTGTTTGATCATATGAGCTATGCCAGGACGCTCCGTGGTTCGGATTCCACGTTAAACTGTAGGTCCCAGAGGAAAGGAACTGGCCGTCCTACCTCTGACACAATGGGTTAGTATGCCTCCTTCGGGAGGATCCAACCAACCTTCGGGTTATGGACTAAGTTAAGTTTTAGTTTATTTGGAATTATTGAAGGATTTCACAGTTACGTACTCGTCTGATATTTCGGCATTTTTAATATAATTTGCGCTCACTTTTCTATAAAATCAGAGTGATAAACGTGAAAAAGACATCATATCGAACCGTTAATCCAAATTTCAAGAGGTTAGTATGTCTATCATTTTTTTTATACGTTTTCAATGTCTCATAGCCCCCGTTTGCTGTAACATAACATACTAAATCATTTGTTCTTACATAACGTGAAGAAAGTACAACGAAGCTGATACCAGCATTTAGTTTTATACAACTGCATCTTTGATGCAGAATGCCTATTCTGTTTTTGTATAATGGTATTTCTCGTATACTCAAAGTTGAATTGTGTACATAATCCTTCAGATATGTCAATGCTAGATTGCACATGCGGAAGGACGTTAATTTACGAAACGGATGCCTCAGTCTCACAGGCGTCATTTTTCAAATTCCAACGATCGTACGCAGATGTCGTAATTCTCGCGGTTGGCAGCACTTCATCAGAGGGGATAGCCTGTAGCCCGCGCGGCGTGTTGTTCAACTGTTTCTCCCGTGCTGCCTCCCCCAGGGCGAATGACTTACTACCGACAACGATAAACCGACAAAATTGGCGGCCTGCGGCAGTCCGAAAATGTTTGTCTCTGTTCAGAGTTTTCTTTTATTTATTTTTCCTCTGCAGAAGTGATTTATCTGCGTTTATCTCGCAGCAGATTTTTATTTTATTCATGTCTGCTAAATGGAACGTATTCCAACTGTGAAAAATCCGATATCGATATTTCGGTACTGTAAACAAATTTCGTCCCGTATTCGTTATTTCCCGTGAATTCTTTCTTCCTCCACCAGTTATTTTGTGTATCAATGAATATAATTTATACCTACTAACTGATCATTACATGTTTTGAGTTCATAATTAGCAGGACTGCAACGTCGGGAACAGTGCAAAATTCTGAAACGCTGTAGGCCATTTTTAATTTTTCTCCGTAGTTACTTAGTTGTTTAAGTGCTAATGAGTAGGTCCAATGTAAATGTTTTTTCTCGTTTGTTCATATTTGTTATAAGTTTGTAAATTTAGGATGGAAAGGAGAATTCTCAGGGGTTGTGTCTGTTCTGTTTTAACCGGTCTCATTATATTTTCGTCTGTTCATTAACTGTTTTAGCTTTCTGTTATGTGTCAATTTTTCAGTTTCTTTAGTGTCTGAGCTGTATAATTTTAGTTTTTTTTTAATTATATATGAATGGACTCACTCGTTGTTCAGTGACATGACATGTTCCCAAAGCGTTCTGTACAAACTGTTGTTTAGATTGTATTTCTTAGTATAAAGGGATTTTATTTAATTACTTAACCACAATATTTTTGCGACATGCTTTGTGTTAACTGCAGAAGCTGAGCATTTCCATTCCATTATGTTAATGCTTTTGCACATTTTATTGAATTTGATGTTCTCCACGGTTCTGTAGAGTTTGAGATTTGTTCTTTTGTAGTTCTTGAAGAGGCCTATTGGAAATGCCTGGCAGAGCGGAATCAATGCAATATTGTTTTAGGCCATTTTTCGCGCACTTATTCGATGGGAGTAGAAAACAGTTGCACTGGCGTTATTGATTAACAATTAATTAAATTCTGGAAATATGTGGGAAAAAATGTTGACTGCTTAAAGAATAAATGGAGGATGAAAGCAGAGAACATAAATTTCAACATTTCCTTGTGATGTGTGTTTTTTTTTTTTTTTTTTGCTGTCATTAGTCCTTTGACTGACTTGATGCAAGCCTCCATCATTTCCTATCCTGGGCTAACCTCTTCATCTCTACATATCCTTTACATCCCACGTCCTCAATTATCTGCTTCATATATTCTAATCTCTGTCTTCCTCTACAGTTCTTACCTTCGACTGTTCCCTCCACCAGCAAATTAACCAATCCAGCGTATCTGAAAATATGACCTACCGGCCTGTCTCTTCTTTCTGTAAGCTTCTTCCACAAACTTCTTTCCTCATCCATCATTTCCAAAACTCGTTCATTTCTTACTTTGTCTGTCCACTTAATTTCCAACATTCTTCTGTAGCACCACATCTCAAATGCTTCAATTTTACTTCTTTCCGGTATTCCTAAAGTCCATGTTTCGCTACCGTAAAGTGCTCCACACATAGAGTTTTAAAAAGTTCTTTCCAATTCCTAGATCAATATTTGAAATTAAAGGATTTCTTCTTTTTTTTTCAGCGTGAATTTGATTTAACGACTATGGTGCTGATGGTAATTCTCTCTGATTAGAAGTTTCACTGTACATTCCACTTTATTAACATTTATATACAAGCAATCAGATTTATACAGTTTGATACATTGTTTCTCGACCACACCACATGTGTGTGTCTTCCGTTCTCGATGCTTGACCAGCTGCTACTGTGTACCGAGCAGTCGAGAATCTTTACTCGCTGTCAAGCGGGGGCCGACCAACGACCCAGCTGTTCACGCCTATACGTGACTTCCTGCTGACGTCAACTCAGAACTAAGAGAGGGCAAATCGGGGTGATTGCCCCGGGCGGCAACTTCGGAGGGGCGGCAAATTAATGTCGCGGTGACGTTTTTTGGCGGCAACACTCGGACTAGCAACGATGGGGGCGGCAAAATAATGTTAGAAGGGGCTGCAGTCTCACAGTTTTTGCCCCGGTTCGGAAAATTCCTAGATCCGCCACTGCGTCAACCAAACAAAATACTGCGTTCGTGGAACGCGCTATTCAACATTCTTCTATATTGGGGTCACTATTGTTTTTAATAGACTATATATAAATTACCTACCTTGTGTTTCATCTAAAAACTCAAAATTTGACCAATTTGCAGATGACACAAACATAGAAATTAAAAATACTCCAGATTTATCTACAGAATATATTTCAAATTATGTCTTTGAACTTATTAATAAATGGTTTACAGCTAATGGCTTGTCTTTAAACTTTGATAAAACTCAGCATATGCAATTCAGTACATCACAAAGATTAACACCAGATACAGACATAAAATTGGCAGGCCAGTCCATCCAAGACGTAGAGAGTGTGAAATTTGTAGGTTTGTATATTGATCACAATTTTAATTGAAAAGTATATGTTTCTGACTTACTAAAGCGATTGGGTGCAGCCACATTTGCAATTCGTACAATTTCAGCTATAGGTGATCTCCGTATAAGGCAGCTAGTTTATTTTGCTTATTTTCACTCCTTATTGTCATATGGAATAATATTCTGGGGCAATTCTACCCATAGAGATAAAGTGTTCAGAGCCCAAAAGCGTGTAATATGAATTATGTGTGAGGTTAGCAATAGAAATTCATGTAGAGAGCTGTTCAAGAAGTTAGGGATTTTAACATTAGCATCTTAGTATATATACATATTAATGTCCTTTGTAGTCACAAATTATATTTTGTTTGAAACAAATAGTAAAATACACGATTATGGCACTATAAATAAAAATGATATCCACAAGGATTACAAGTCATTGTCATTTGTTCAATAAGGGGTCCGATATTCAGGTATACATATCTTCAATAAGCTCCTAACACACATTAAATGTCTAGCAGATGATAAGAATAAATTCAGGAAAAAATTGAAAGAATTTTTAATTTACAACTCCTTCTACTCTGTCGAATAATTTATTTCTAAGGTATCTACATAATAACTGCCATTTTCTTGTGTAAACGTAGTTTACATAATTAATTTACCGTGTATGTTATGACTGTACATCTCCTGGTGTATGTATTATTTTGTTATGCAATTGTTTAATGTACTATGTATGCTATGATTATATATCAACTGGTGAACGTATTGTTTTGTTATGCAACTGTTTATCTGTAAATTGACAACTTTCCACATCCCACAGAGCCAGTCTCTTATATTTGGATCAATGGAAAATAATAGTATTGTATTATATATATATATATATATATATATTCACAAGGTAAAGGTGGTAGGTGGGCGTACTTTGTGGAAATATAAGCTATCGAACCATATCTTAAACCCTGTTTCGTGGCAAGTAGTCAGTGAGCCTTGTAAAATTATTATCCTTTATTTTTCCACATTTTTCCACGCAATTAACATATTCTTTCAACATTCATCCAATGTCTTACAGAATATCTCGAAGCACAATTCGCCCGCTATATTCACATCTTTTTTCATACGGACTTGCTCTTCATATGTCCACCAAAGAAGTTCTTTGAACTCACTACTCTTTGCTCTTGCATACTTCTTCATCTTCTCTTCGATATCGGCCATCTAAGGAACACAAAAAGTAATCCAGTGCATTCATTTCGGTGCTTCTTTTCTTGACTTCCAATAGTTCTTCATCCTATCACTTTGCTGTTTCCTCCTTTCTTCTGTCCATATGTTATTACATTTCCTCTTCTCCTTCTCCTGCAAACCTTTGAAATTTTGAATAAATCACCTAGAAGTTGCACTACCTTGTATTAAATCTTATGTTATTCCAATCTCAGACATATCTTTCTTTACTCCTTGGATCCACTGGTTGCCCTTGTTACTCTTGTAAACATGACTGAAAATTCTTTTTGTAAGTCTATTTTTATCCATCCTCATTATGTGACCAAAAAAACTGATTCTCCTCTTTCTGATCGTGTCTGACATGTTTTCAATCTCTTCTTCTTTGTATAGGTTTTTATTCCTCCGATGTCTAAACTCATCATTTTCAATTTTTAGTGGTCCCCAAATTTTTCTCAAGATTTTCCTTTCTCTTTTCTCTATCTCTTCTATTTCTCCAGTTTTCATAGAGAACTTGCATACTAAATATCATCTTTTTTCTTTTACTAAATAAAATAAATTAAACACAAAAATTCTTACCTTTAAATATATATACACAGAAACAGTAAACTGAAATAATACAAACAAAAATGTATGGGACTATGTTTTCTTACAGCCTTCAGATTCTTCCCTTGGGAGTACGTATTTTAGTAAAAGCCTGAGATCGCAGCAGCGGCCGTGGGAGATGAACTGACCCCTACTGAGTGGCTAGAGAGTTCGTCAGACGAGCGGTCGATTGCAGCTGTCGGACGTTAAGAACCGTCAAGATCCGCCGTCTCGGTAGTTGGAGCTTTAACAATGACGTAGTGACGACCAAGTTGGTCTTTTATAGACTTGCGCTCGACTGCGGCGCATTCTGGTGGCGTCTCTGTGACTCATAAAGACTAGAACGAACGATCACAGCCGCCGGCCACGGTAGCGTAGGGGCTAGAGTGCTAGCTCCGCGTACCGAAAGTCGCCGGTTCGAGTCCGGCCCAGGGCATGGGTGTTTAGTGTTGTGTCTGTGAATGTCTTGTCCGTGTTGTAGTGTCCATGTATCAATACTTGATAGCAACAAATCACATTGAGCTGGCTGTATGGCCCAGTAGCCGAATGCCATAAAAAAAAATAAAAAAAAATGAGGTTACCGCTAAATAAATGAATGACTTTCAGCGCCGAGAAAATGTAACTTGTAATAGAGGTGAGGATCATTCGAGTTCCACTGTGCTGTAACCGATGTACTGTGCTATCATCATGCCATTAATATGTATGAGAAGCGAACGTAGGTGTTGCGATTTCGCCGTCGCTTTTAATGTTCCGTTTTCGTAACTACAGCATGACTTGAAATTACGTGGTTTGTATTACTATCTAAACGTGAACATCATAATCTTCATGCTGGTTTATTTTGTATTATTATAGTGCTACTTTTTAATTTTAGTTTATACTAGCTCATACCCGCGACTTCATACGCGTGGATTAAGAATTCCTTTGGCAGAACTGAATATACAAAGTTGTTGGTAACGAAGGATTGGTCCCAAACAACACCGATTCGGCCTTGGATGACACACAATCGAATCTCCATATTTAAAATTCTGTAAAATTATATTCTGGGGGAACTCGATCTAAATATGTTTTTCTATCCCAGCTTGTGGGAAAAGGACGCTTAGAATTCTTGACGTAGAAATAGGATATTTCTTTCAACTTTTTTAATCAGAAATAAAGACATGAGCTGCCATCAAAGTTGTCAATTTTACACCTGCATAACATCAAAAAATCATTTACATTTACGTTCATTCTTTGTCGGAAATGCGGAATTTCTGCGTGGGCCCACTCAGCATAACTTTTATACAGGGCTATTCAAAGCGAGAGAGCAGATCTGCATTTTTATTTTCACAACTATTAAAGATACAAATACGCGCCAAACATCACTACACAGTGGAAGATTGAAAGTTTGTAACACCCGCCTATTAGTTCCTGCTGTTTACTTTTGAATAACCCTGTGTTTCGGTACGTTGTACACACTTGTGCACTTTGAGTAATTGCTCCTGCCTTTTCTTTTTCAATAATTACACCGGCAGTGGTTTCTCGTAGTTTCGCCACGTTATTATTTTAATTTATTATTATTATTATAATTATTGGCGAATTCTCCCATTAAATGGAAGACGTTAAACAAATTACCCAATCAAGTTTTCTTTGAGTTCTTCTTGTTGTTCCGATAGGCTATCTTTCTATCTGAGAAAGCTTGTTTGCGTTCTTCCGACCACTTTGGTCTGTATTGTTTTTGTTTTGGTTGCTCAGTTGTAGCTTCCCATTTGTCTACTTTATGTCTGATGGTCTCTCTTTCTAAGATGTCTGCTGCTCCTATGTTTGCACTTTCAAGATCCTTCAGAATTTCATTCAGCCAAGGTGTTGTATTTTTAAGTGAAGTTACAGAATCTATTATCTTTTTTGTCAATCAATTTTCTGGTAACCTCTTAAGATGACCAAAGAATTTCATTCGCCTTTTCTTGATGTCAATTTAGATATTTGAAAACTTGTCTGTTGTTTTGATTGATTGTAGTCTGTAACCATCTTTAGTGAGTCTTGGTCCCAGAATTTTTCTAATGATTTTTCTCTCTACTTTTTTTATTTCTTCAAGGTCACGTTTTCTGTTAAGTGTTAACGTTTCACTTGCATAGAGGACTGTTGGTTTTATGACTGTGTTGTAGTGCCGAATTTTAGTCTATCTTGGCATGGAGGTTTTGTTGTAGAGATTTTACACTAATCCTAACGCTTTTTTTTTTTTACTTATTGGAGGTGATTTTGCTGCGAGATTTTCTCAAGGCCTGTATGTTCGATGAATTCTCCGAGGTATTTAAAGTATGGGACCCTGTTGATTGTACCGTATCTTGTTGTCAAACTTGCTATTTCTATCTTTGAACATATGAAATCAGTTTTTTCGGATTAGATTTGTAACCCTAATTTTTCTGTACATTCTTTGGGTATCTCAAGCTGTTTGATGGCAGTCTCTTCATCGCCAAATCATCCACATAAGTGAGGTATGGTATATAGAAGTTGTTTTTGGGCAAGCCAAGTGAAATTTGTTTCCAACACTTACATTTCTTGAGTTCTTTCTCCCATTCTTCCATAACCTTGTCTAGAACGACGTTGAACAGAAGAGGAGAGAGCCCGTTGCCTTGTCTCACACCTTTTTTTTTTTATTTATTTATTTTAATGGCATTTGGATATTCTCCTTACAGCCAGCCTCATATCATTATAATACTTGCATCAGTGATCAATAGCAGCATAAGACTGAAATAGGAATACACTTATTTTCACCATTGATAACACATCCAAAGCCAACGCCAAACTGTGATATGGTATCATACACAATATAAAGACACAATTACATCTATAGTATATATAAGCAATTCAATACCATTAAACATAATTTGACCACACAAAGATACGGCATTCATGTTTCAACACTCGGTACCACTGCACAGACATACCGCAGCCATACCGCAACATAGTATAATATGAAATTCAACAATGCAATCTCACACACATCACAACAATACAATTAGAGTATAATGTTTACACAAAAATGTGACACATTTCAACACAGAGCGTCACTCCACAGTCATACCGTATCTAGACCACAATACAATATACAATATAACAACGCAATCGCATTCACTCTGTACACAACGTGGTTATAATATAGTATGATATAATATAAAATATAATATATACAATGTGATTACAGAATTACAAGATCAAAACAATAACACTAAATCTTGATGTTGTTCTCTTCCATGAACCTCGTTATTATTTTATAGATGGTAACATCTTCCAGAGCCAGGAGGTGGGTAACGTTTATTGGTAATTGTATTCCTAATCCCACAAGTTCTTGAATGAGCTGTGTGCTCTCCCGCCATTTTTCCTTGCAGGCAAACAGGAGGTGGTTGGGTTCGCATATGCTGCTTCCATCGCATGTGCAGGTTGGGGTGTTCAGTGAATTAATGCGGTGTAAGTGTTTTGGGAAGAAGCCATGATTGAATTTTAGTCTGCTAATGGTGACAATTGTTTTTCTTGGTACGTAATTCGTTTGATGCCACTGCGATTTAGGTATTGTTGGATGTATGGTGCCGTAATGTTTTCCTTTTGTTTTTATTGTTTCTTCCCACGATGTTTCCCACAGTTGTTTTCCCTTGGCGCGCAGGATGGACAGGAGATCAGTCGTCTTGATATATGGATATGTTGTACCGTCGGAGGCTGCCGACTTAGCCAACTGATCCGCTCTTTCGTTGCCGTAAATTCCCGTGTGCGCTTTTATCCAGATAAAGATGGTCCGTTTTCCTATTTCTTCTAGTTCCCTGACACTTTCCAGGATTTGGTACGTTAAGGGGCATCTCCACGCATTATTATTAAGATGGTGTAGAGATTCGAGGACACTTCGAGAGTCAGATAGTATGATCACTGTATTGGAGCTGGTGCTCTTGGCATATTCTAATCCCTTGAGTATGGCAACCATTTCGGCGGTATATATCGTCGCTTCGCTGTGGAGTTTATACATCGATTCGACTCGTGCGTGCATATCCACGAAGGCACAGCCTACTGTGCTGCCGATCTTTGAACCATCGGTGTAAATGTGTACACTATTTTCGTATTGCGCAAGAGTTTCCAATAACAGGCTTGTGTTCCGTTTCTGTATTTTCTGTGAATGGTATGTCCAAGTTCATCTCCATTTGATTATCGTTGATTTGTATGAGCCTTCAAAGCAAGGCATTCTGCTTGAGGAAATGATTATAGGTTGGTATTGAACTAAGTCGATGTATGTTGTAGCGAGCAGTGGTATTTTTTTCCTACGCCAGTAACTTTCCAAAGTGGTTCTGTGCGCCAGTGTCCTCTAATACATCTATTAAGGGATTGTTTCGGAACTGCATAATCTTTGAGATGAATTTCCCACATAGGTAGTATCGTCGGATGTTTCAGTGGAGGTTCCATGGCTTCTACCAAGAGTGCGTTTGTGGGTGTAGAGCGCATTGCGCCGAAACATATGCGCAGTGCTTTGTATTGAACCTTATCTATTTGTTGAGCAGAGTTTCAGCTGCAGAGCTATAACAGAGGCACCCATAGTCAATTATCGGACGCACCAAAGCTCTGTAGAGGAGTAAGAGTATTTTTCGGGTCAGCTCCCCACCAGCAGCCACTTGGTGCACGCAGCAGATTGATAGCCTTCTCACATTTGTCTATCATGTATGTTATATGTGGACCCAGCTAAGTTTGGGCGTCTATTGCATGCCCAAGTATTTCTATTACCTTTTTGTTGGAATAGGTATGGCCAAGTTCGTACAGATTCCATTTGTTGTAATCGGTGTCTCGTGTATATTACTACTGCTGATTTTTTCTGGTGCAATCTGCATCCCATTATCTGCAACCATTTGTTTAATCTTCCATCGCTGTACTAAGCAATTTTGTGCATTCCCGTCAGCGTTTCGCTTCTGCGTATATGCATATGTCATCGGCATATTGTAGTATGTACACTCCCCTGGGTAGTATTTTGGCCAGGTTCATACGTGTATATATTGAAGAGGATCGGTGATAGAATCGATCCTTGCGGCAGACCCTGGCTCGTGTGTCGCGGTCCTATTGTAACCTCCTTTGTGTTTAATTATCAGTATTCTGTCCTGCAGCATTGATATTAGGTTGTAAGTAAAGGTTGCGGAGAAGCCCATGTTCTGCATCTTCCCCGCCAGTAGCTCGAGGTTGACATTGTCATAGGCGCTATTGATGTCAGTATAGAGGGCTATGAGATATCGGTTTCTACTTAGGCTGGATTGGATGTCTGTGACCAGTCTTACTAGTAGGTCATTGCTGCCTCTACCGCTCCTGTACGCCCACTGGTGGTCTGGCCAGAAGGTCATTGTGTTCGGCAAAACCATTCGATCCTATTCTTCACCATCCTCTCCAGTTGTTTATATGGGCATGGCAATAGTGCTATGGGCCTGTAGGATGTGGCTATTGACGGGTTTTTACCCCGGCTTCAGGATTGGGATGATTCTCGAATTTTTAATCCTGCAATCTGTTGTCCTTTTATTCCAGACATTGTTTTAGAAACTTTTAGGAGCATCTTTTTCCCTCGTGATGGTAAGTGTCCGATCATTCTGTAGTGGACGTTGTCTATTCCTGGTGCCGTGTTATTGGAATTCTTGGACGCTTTTTCAAATTCTTCCATGTTAAAAGGTCTTGACATGGGGTCGCTAGCTTCATCTTCAGGTGGGGAGTTGCAGATTGGGTTGGCGGAAGGAGGTGCTAATGTTGTTAGTATTTGCTCCAGCATTTCCGTGCTTATGTTCGACGTCGGGTGCACTGTTTCAGTTGATCGTTTATAGTTTTTGACTTTTGTCCATATGGTGGTAATTGGGGTGTTTCTATTGATTGATGCGCAGAAATTTTTCCAACCTTCTTTCTTCATCTGTTTCAATGTTCTTTTTGTACGAGCTTGTGCTTTGTTTAACTCTATGAAATTTTCCATGTTGCTGCATCTACGATATTTTCGGAGCGCGTCTCTCCTCTCTTGAATAGCCTTCTCGCATTCCTCGTTCCACCATGGTGGGTGGTTCCTGGTAGTGTTCATTTCTTTTTGTTTCTTTTGGGGTATGCCTTGTTTGGCCGCATGGTTTATAACCCGGATCAGGCTGTTATAGTTTTCCTCTGTCACTCCACCATCGTTTAGGTTGTTTAACTGTGTCGCAGCAGTATCAGTGTATACGTTCCAATTTGCGTTCCTGATATTCCATTTGTGACCTGATGTTGCCTGAGGTTTTTTGCTGGGTTGATTTAGTCTCATGGTGATCAAAATCGGGTAGTGATCTGATCCCAGAGGCTCGTGGATCACTCTGTGATCGAGCAATGCTGCAATATTCGAGGAGGCCAATGCAATGTCCACTACTGATTTACGTTCCGTCGGGTTACAGATTCTTGTAGCTGTGCCGTCATTAAGTATAACTAGATTTTCTTCTTCTGTTATCTCTATTATTATTCGGCCAAGATGATTTGTTTTTCCGCTCCCCCAAGCACTGTTGTGCGCATTCAGATCTCCGGTGATAATATATGGGCTGGGTAGTTTTTGTAATAGCCTTAATATTGAGGTTTTGTGAGAGCCGTGTTGGGCGGTCGATATATCGTCGCTATTGTCAGCCAGGTATTGTTAACTCTTAAGGAGATGGCGCAGGCTTCAATCGGTAGTCCTGTGGTGTCAAGTTGCACTGTGTTGTACGTCATTCCCTCTCTGACGAAGATAGCAGTTCCTCCATATCCGTCATCACGATCACAACGAATGATGCTGTAGCTTTTAATACTCATGCTGTCAGTTGGTTTCAGCCATGTTTCGGCGACTGTGGCAATATCTACGTCGTGCGCTCTTAATGCCTGTTCAAGACTTTCCTTATTAGATTTTAGTGAACGGGCGTTCCATTGTAGCATTGTAATCTGTCGTCCTTGGGCCATAGATTTCCTGGGAGAGGTTTAGTTCAAACCAATTACAAGATGTCGCCAACTTAGGTTCTGTAGTGAAGCTTTCTCTGTTTGGCAATAGCGACCAGGAATTCATTGCGGTATTTTTATTTGATGTGCGATTTTAATGTCACATAAGATGTTTTCCATTGTTGGAGGATTTAAGCTCCGATGGTAGTTAATAGTTCCTGTAGTTTAGTGCCAATGAGTGTCGGGTCTATTATGCCACTGGTTTTGGTTTCTTCTAGTATAGAGATAATGAAGATCAAGAGCTTTTCAACCAGTGGGGAGGATTTATTGGAGGGTGGGATAGTTTCTGTGCTCTCTTTGCCATAGGTTGACTCTAAAGGTGTTGGTTGAATTGTAGTTTCATGGTGGTTGTTTATTATTGGGCTTAAAGGACCATCACTTCTCCAAAATAAATGTCTGGGAATTGTTATTCTATTTCCTGCTACATTTGATTGGGTCGAGTTTCCTTTTAGGCGGCTGCGTGGAGCTGTTTGGCGGAAATCATAGCGGCTTCCGACTTCACGTGCTTGAGAGCTGCTACCATCATAGGCTACGATGGGGCTTGGAGGCAAGGTTTGCGGAACGACTTGTTTGGCAGCTATATGAATAGGAATTTGCTCCGGTGGTTGCTGACCCATTTGTACAAGTTGAGGGCTGGATGCTGCTATGTTCGCGTATGAACGCGGGTATGTTAATTGTGGCCAGTATTGGGGACTATTGGCTACCAAAGTTTGTTTCCTTTCAGCTCGCTGTCTATATTCCGGGCAAGAACGGTCGGTGGACAAGTGGTGTCCTTGACAGTAAATGCAACTTAGCTGGTTTTCTGATGTACAATCTTTGAGATTATGGGGGCCTGCACATCTGCTGCAACGAGGTTGGCTTTTGCACTGTGATTGACTGTGATTATATCTAAGACAACGGTAACACTGTAATACAGGTGGCACATAGGGTTGGACTTCGCAACGCATGCCATATAAGTAAACGTATTGCGGTAATACTTGGGACTGGAAGGTTAACACACATACAGGTAGGGGGCGGTACTGAGTGCCACTATCCGATGGGACTTTTTTTGTGAATCTTCTGACTTTCAGTACGGGGAAGGGAGAAACTATTTCACTAATTATTTCGTCTGTGGACAGTGAGGTGTCAATGTTTCGAATCACTCCCTGCTTCCTCGTCATGTAGTACGGGATGTACGCCTCTAAGTTGTTGTCTTTAAGTGATTTTAGTTCCACCAAGGAGTTTGCGGAGGCACTAGATTTAGCTTCAATTCTAATTCTGTTGCGCCCTGCTGAAGTTATGTTACTGATTTCTGATCTTAGGTGGTTGTTCTGGCAGAAAAGTATTTTTCCAACAGACATAGGATGGAGTCTGCCTATGTTGCTGTTAGTGCTTTCGACCATCACATAGTAAGGGCCATTGTCAGTAAGTGAATATCTATTGTCTTGGCTACTTTGATTTGAGGGGTAGTCAGATTTGTCATAGTTACTGGATGGGTCCAGGTATGGCTGCGATGTTGACATAGGGGTTAGGTTTGTCACGTTCGGGGATATCTTTTCATTAACTAATGAATCATTTACATTGATAGGTTGCGGGACTTTTGCAGTAAGTTCTAGGTTATTTGACACTGGTCTTTTTGCTTCGCGCGTTTACTCACTGGTGATGACTGGTTAATCTTCTGAGGTGAGCGTGATCTTGGGCGGGATCGCGATGCCACTTTTTGAGTCTGGCGAGGCTGCTGTTGCTCTGTTAGATCTCCGACCTGGTCGTACTGCATCTCTTCCGTTGCCATATGTGGGAGTCGTTCGGCGTATGATGGTTCTTGTACAGGCTGCATCTGGATGCCAAGATTTTTTCCGGTGTCTTGAAATGTAGGAGGTGTCTGAGGATCTTCGATGTCGAAGAGAGGATCGAAAGTTGGGTTTTGCATCGTATAGTACGTGTGTAATGCCGCGCCCACTGCCTGGCTGGTCGACGGAATCGTTCCAGAGGCCTCAGCCATAGCGTTCCGAGACTGCGTCTCTGGAGCACTACGCTGTTGGCTACCGTGTATTAACGTCCTTTTTCGCGTTAGTTGACCACTATTGTTTTAACACTTAAAATAGACAGTCGATAAATTCACTAACACACACTGTACCGATTAGTGAAATCCAATCACTTGGTAAACACCACTCGACACTGCTCGCGCGTAAACACGGAAGTGAACCGAACTGTGCGATGGCTCAGAGTAGAACTGTTGTCTCACACCTGTTTGAATTATTATTATAGCAACTCTTCTTGCTATCATCTCATTCCAGTCTCTTATGTGCACGATATCCATGACATCCCAGCGGCTTGGTCTCTTTATTTTTGACGTAGTTACAGACGGCCTCAGTTTTAAGGAAAGGGAACTCATTACTACAACTATTCGCAGAAATATTTAAATACTTGTATAATCCTTTGTTAAATGACCAAGCATCCAAAGGAAATGGTGAAGTTGGTTCATAGTGAGCACTGTGCATTTTTCTTTCCTCAATAATAAAGGAAGTGTTACGTCGGCAGCTGTTCTATTCACACTATAGCCCGTTACTTAAAAGAGGCGCTCAAGGTCAGTCGGCTGTAATCCCCACACTTCCCTCACTCCTGCATGCAGAGGGGAAATTACCATCGCCTACATAACAACAGTGGTCAGCTCGGAGAGGAAGGAAGGGAGGGTTTGGTGAGGCCATGAGCGTGGCCAGGGTAACATACCTTGATCCGCCAGTCAGACATGAACTGGGTATAGAGTTTCATAATTACTTTTTTCACATATGCCTCGTGTTTCATTACCACCCAGGGTAACACTCAATCGATGGATACCACACTGCTATTCCAAGGCCGTGCATTGAGCATAAAGAAAAATTAGTAACCGAAAGGTGGCATTACAATAGCGTTGTAATGGACTTACTTTAATTCTGTTAGATTCTGTATTTTACTTCACCAAGTCTGGGCCGCTGCATACGTGCAATAAAACGCTGGCTTCAACTAACGGAAGCGCTGGCACCTGCTAAGCATAAATGCGCGTGCGTAGCAGAATTGCACGTTTAGCTTAAGTTCACCTGGAAAAACAACATGTAACTTTTTCCCATTTGTATCTGATCTGTGGAAGTGGCAAGTTCCGCTCGGATCGACTACAGATCGAGCCGCTAGTACCGTCAAATTCTTCTTCATCTACAGTCGTAGAATATTGCTACAACATAAATCTAACTTTGCTGACATTACGTCGCGTGGAGTCGCGGATGTATTTTTCTTGTGACAGAATTACTAAAATGTTGAAATAAACATCAAGTATAGGTACTTCAGTATTTATTCGACTAGTGTAAAGCCCGTATGATTCTCCGTTCCTATTGAAGCCCACAAACAATTTATTTAGGTGTCAGGACAAGCACAGAAGAATAACAGTGTGGCAGAAGAAGAAATACGTCGCAAGTCTTAGCAAATATGATGAGACTAAAATAGCCAAGTACACACTATAAACAATGACCATCCCACAAAACAATAATCACAGCGTCTACTGCAAGGCTGCCCAACCAGTTTGGAAAAGGGAACAATTTCGATTCAAGTTAGCCTGCGGGAAAAATCATGCTCACCTATAGTTACAATAAATATTTAAATACACTCCTGGAAATTGAAATAAGAACACCGTGAATTCATTGTCCAGGAATGGGAAACTTTATATACACATACCTGGGGTCAGATACAACACATGATCACACAGACAGAACCATAGGCACATAGACACAGGCAACAGAGCATGCACAATGTCGGCACTAGTACCGTTATATCCTCCTTTCGCAGCAAGCAGGCTGCAATTCTCCCATGGAGACGATCGTAGAGGTGCTGGATTAGTCCTGTGGAACGGCATGCCAAGCCATTCCACCTGGCGCCTCAGCTGGACCAGCGTTCGTGCTGGACGT
>CM061918.1:99141845-99287599 GCA_031002005.1 Vandiemenella viatica | reverse complement strand
GTAGCCATACTTCACGGCTTAGGGCCCCACTTTATGCATAGTTGATGCCGCCTCCGTCCCCTGGGACCACTGCCAACGGGTCCTCAGAACACGCCAATACCGCCCCCGAGCTACATTGGGATTCCTCCGAGCTTCCTCATTCCCAGGCTCTCACGCTCAGCACAGATTTTACACCCAAAGATAATGATGTCCACCTTATTATTATCGGCCTACTCAACATTTTGTTCATTCTATGAACGCCTTGGCCACATCCATGGCAATGTCTGGGAAAAAATGAGCCGGGGTGGTTAACATTTGCACTACCCAGTGTGAAAGTGTACACAAGTTTTATTGTAAGTGTAGGTGTGTGTTCCGTGGAGGGTGTTGCTTATGTTGAGGATGAGGGATGAAAGAAGGAGGAGGGTGAAACCTGGTGCTGACCTGTACAGGCCTACTCTACCGAAAGGAACCGAGGGGGAGGCCAAGCTTAACGTCCCCATTCGGCCAACGAATCATTACCTACCCTACAGTGTAGTGTGTCCTCACTCCATACGCACTGCAGAGAGGCATGGAACTTAACCAATGTGTTGATGTTCAATCTGGTGATTAGGAATTGTGCTCGTATAATGACGAAAATTTCTTCCACCATCAGGACTTGGAAGAGGTGTAAGACAAGGATGTTGTTTGTCACTCATATCATTTAACATATATTTGCAGGAAATTATGGAAAGAAGTTTAAGAGGTAAAGGAGGTGTATGAATGGGCGGATGTAGGATTAGCTGCATAAGGGAGCGTGCACAAACTACGTGGCTCGGTCCAAGGGGGGGGGGGGAAGGTTTGCTGGAAGGCTACGCTGGGCTACGTGGGGGAAAAGGGGGGGGAGTTCCGAGCCAGGCCACGTAGCTTTCCTTTCATAACATTTTTCACAGTTAAAATGAGGAACAGAACACACAACAGCAAGTGAATATTTATTTTCCTCAGTTCATTATCTCCGTATATAATTTACAATAGTCTGACAAGAGTAAACAGTACAAAATGTCTTCTGGAATCAAAAGGGAAAAAAAGCTTCGTGCTACGTGGGGGGGGGGGAGGGGAGGTGATAGAGGCAACAGCCACGTAGGGCTACGCGGGGGGGGGGGGGGGGGGGAGGGAGAGTGGTTTACAGGAGTCCAAAATTGAGCTACGTGGTTTATGCACGCTCCATAAGGCTTGCTGATGACATGGTTTTTCTGGCGGAAAGTGTCAAGATACTCAGAAGAATGTTACAGGCTTTAGACAAAGGGTGCAAGGAATTTGGAATGAGAATCAATAGGAATAAAACTAAATGTATGATGGTAGGAAGGGGTATGAAATAAATGATGATAATACTACAAGGAGAAATAATTTAACAATTGGAGTTCTTCAAATATCTCTGGAGTATTGTGAGTAGTAATTTGAGTTGCAAGAAGGAGGTGAAAACTAGAGTAGTAATGGCAAAGGTTTTTTTTTTTTTTTTTTTTTTTTTTTTTTTTTTTTTTTTTTTTACCTATTGATTTACGCCTCGTCGACGTCGAGGTTATTAGAGGCGGGATGGGACTGGGGACAAGGAACGGGTAGCAATTCGGCCATGGCCTTTTTGAAGGAAGACTACCGGCATTCGCCTGGAGTGATTTGGGGAAACCATGGAAAACCCAAATCTGCATGCCCGGATGGGGATTCGAACCGCCGTCCTCCCGATTGCGAGGCCAGAGCGGAATGGCAAAGGGAGCTTTCAATAGAAAGAAAAATTTATTATTCGGAAGGCTGGATAAACATCTGAGGAAAAAACCAGCTAAATGTTTTGTATGGAGTGTAGGACTATATGGAGCAGAAACATGGACGCTACGCAAAGAAGATCTGAACAGGTTGGAAGCTTTCGAAATGTGGATATTGAGCAGGATGGAGAAAATAAGTTGGAAAGACAAAGTAAGGAATGATGAAGTGCAGTAACGGGTAGGAGGCGAAAGGTCCCTTATAAAAACAATAAGGAACAGAAAAAGGAACTGGATTGGTCATGTGTTGAGGAATGAGTGCCTGCTTGAAACTGCTCTGGAGGGGATTGTAAACGGAGGGAAAAGAAGAGGTCGGCGAAGGAAGAAAATGATTGATGACATCATGGTAAATGGAAAAAATATAGAGACTAAGAGAATGGCGGAACAGAGGGAGGCGTTGAGGGCTGTCACTATGCAAGAACCTGCTGAATAGCAGAAAACCCTTGATGATGATTGATGATCAGGAGTCGAAGCAGCTAACTCCATGCTAGTGTCGGACACCATAACGGAGCAGCAGCCAAATGATACATCGGGGTTGGCTGATTGTAAATTATAAACGTATGCCAGAGCAATGTCGCACGTTTGCCAACATTTTTTGTATTTATTTCGCGACGGAGTGTGCGATGTGGTGGGTGGGCGCACCATTAACATGTCGTGCGCATGTTGCCGTCAATTTTCCGTCTGGACGCATTCCGTGCGGAGGCCGACACAATATTCGCTGCGGCTTCCAGCTCTGTGCGATTAATTCCAGTCAGCTAGTCCAGCACGCCGGGTGAATAATTATCAGCTTCTCTGACGCACACGACTTGTACAGCGACGAGAGACAGCTAAATTATCAGCCATGCAAAAGGTTAGCCCTGGTGTTGGGTTTACTCTGGACTAACGGCGCAAGAACCTCCAGCGTCAAAGCATGGAGACAGAAGACGACGAACACAGGATTAACCGATGTCAAGGTTCTCGGTAGACGGTCCTTTCAGATGATGCTGGTTGCTACTTCATTCATTATGTCTTTAATTAACATGTTTGTACCATACGGTAGCCAGGTAATTTTACCTTTTACCAAAAGATACTGATTAACAAAGCTTCTGAATTCGTTTTGGAGTCAATGAAATAACAATGCCGTCGAATCTCTTTTTATTTCGCTTTTTTATTCCGTCGAAATCGTCCTGAAACAAAATACGCGGATACACATCACACTTCGTCCAAAGATACTAAAGCGCATTACAGAACAATTCTAGTGATTAAACTTCAGTGAATAAAACTCCTTGACTACTGACAAACAATTACAAAAAAAACTTCTCTACGTGTTTAAATAGGCGTCAGACAAACATCCTGAACACAATACAGAGTGCCGACAGAAATTTTTCGACGGTGATAATCAAGTTCATACGAAATAATTTTAATTAGTACAGTATCAGTCAAAGTCATTAGGAAACACATCAAGATCGAAATTAAAGCTATTTGCTAGCATTTAAACATAATATGGGCAAGATAAACCACTCCAAATAGCTTAAAATCGTCCTCAAAACACTGTTGCTTGTATCAGTATTAATAATTACAAGGTTTCCATTCATATTTGATTCATCATAGTGTGTTTGGTCGTATTACACATCATTTGCACAGTCTCATTTTACAAAAAAAATATTCATTCACGTGAAAAAATATACAAATCAATATTTAATCAACTTTAATTTCTCTTTACTAAATTCCTAATATTATAAAATTCATGACAGGTTCGATCGACGGGCTGTTAACACCGTGAATACGTTATAAAGGCTAATTCTAAATTCCATCTCGAAAATGACACAATGCACAAAGACGTTAACATACATACACACATTTTATATCTTGTTACAGCCATTATGGACTATGTAGATGCTGTGTAACCAGTTACTGTGAATCTGTGAATCAAGGGTGGGGCGCGGAGGGGGTAGGGGGAAGGAATGCTCCACCATACTTAGAACCAGATTCGTTGGATCTGGAGCGTTTATCCTGAATGTGGAATTGTTCGTGTTGGCATCTTCCTGCGAAGCGTTTAACTCGTGTTCTGTGTGGTAAGAGTATTTTTGTTTCATAAATTAACTAAGCAGGAAAAAGATTATCCTAATTAACAGACTGCGCACAGGACACACCCTATTAAATGATAAAAAGTACATTATGAAAATCGTGGACTCACCGAACTGTTCCAGTTGTGGGGCAATAGAAGATATCTATCATTACTTTCTCAGATGTGACGAATACAAAGAAACCAGAAAAGAACTAATAAGAAAAGCTCCCAAAATTACGGACTTAATATCCTTAATGACTACTCTTTCAGATCCAGACACAAAAGCCATCAACTCAATACACAAGTACGTTGTAAAAATAAAAAACCTAATATAAAGTCATTATAATAAAGAAAACTAATAACTAAAACCTAGTATCCCTACCCTCTGCTCCTGGCAAGATTAGCCTAAGGCTAAATATCAAAAATAATAATAATAAAATAAAAAAATAAAAACATAAAAAAATAAAAATAAAAAAAATATATTTTTGTTTCTGAAATGCGTAGTTTATGTGGTGGAGACTGGGGCTCGCCGCTGTTTTGATTGTGGAAGACCGCCAAAAACCGCAGTCAGAACGGCCGGTACGAGGGGTCCAAGACCCGAACCTGGTCCCCTTGAACCTCCCCGACGCAGGGATGTGGCGCATCAAAGTGCGCAGGTGTCGGGTACAGACACACACGTATCATACAGAACGCAATTTACATTTCTTGCGTACTGGTTGCATTCACATCGCAGTATATAATTATACGTAGCAGCTTTCATTGTTGAAAATAAAAAAAGTCGAACCACGTCATCCAATAGGGAAGCTTACGGCCTAATGCGACCTACTGCTTTTGCTCAGGTCATTTAACACTGTAATTCGCTCCCAGCTATGCTACTCAGATCTGTGCAGTGAAATGGTCACAGTGTTGCGTAACGTGGGCCGATTATATTCTGCATCTAATTATAACCAGTGTCAAGTTTAATCATTAGTACACGTAACCTATGGTCCCAGATACGGCATGGAGGTTTCTTGCCTGATTCTCTCAGACTCCAGCCCAGTATCTGTTGCCCCATGATATTCCTGCTATGCACCTGCACTCTGCCATGCCCTGAACAATATGGTGGCTCAGTGTGTAACACTAATACTCTTTTTGGGCCGTTAACTGCCTTAATTGCTCACAGTTTTTATTTACTATTATTTTATTTTCTTGATTTCGTATCCCCTATTTACAACTTTATCCTCCATTTCGCAGCGCAGGAAGGTATATATAAAGCATAGGAATTCTGTGGTGAGAGAGTTTCAGCAACGGGTTTGTTATTTGTTAAGGTGGAACTTTGTTATAAATTACTTTACCCCACCAAATTTTCAAGGTGAACGCCCACACTTGGTTGGAGAAATAGGACGTTTGAACTGCCATCAATACCTTTTTTATGACGTACATTATGGTGTACTCTGGCCGACTAGAGAAAATAGTTTTGTACCTGAACGTGATTGCGTAATACCAGCCGAAACATCGAGTTTCTGCAACAACTTGCAGCGCAATTATCTGCGTAGCTGTCAAAGCATTTACTCCACACTAGAGTGGTGCTGGAATTATATTGTTGCTGACATGAATATACGTTTAGAAATACCTTATCAATATAGAACTTATGAATTTAGCGTCGTTGAGCAACAATTATGTCTATTATAGTAAATAGTGGCTCCAGATAATCTATCAATCCCACTATAAAATGTTTTTATTTTTTATGAATGGTTCTTGATCTTCTTAAGCCACCCAACAATCAACTTTATTTTTCTAACAATTGTGTTATTCGTTATCTTCAAGTTTGTATAACCAGTGAAACTAACACAAGAACTACACAACACACAATACCATGCATTGTCTAGGCGCGTTAAAGAGGAAACATTGAACAAGACCTAAAAACCATTTCATTTCGTTAGTGACGTACAACATAATCAGTGGGATAGCAAAGTAACTCACAACGTCAAATTGAATACAGGTACGTGATTAGTTAGGCAGTGTCAGAGAGAAATAACAGGCAGACGAAATAAAATTCATCTCACCCTTCAACCAGATGATACAATGGGTCAAACATGTACAAATTAGTTGAAATCGAATTATTGGGTACTGACGTCGTAGGACAACGTAGATGTGAGTGCCATGGAAATCTGATTGTGATGGATAGCACCAGGGTATTAAATAAAAGTCTCTAAGTGTAAATGAAAGAAAGAATGTCTAGCAGACGAACAAGGAAATCATTAATTGCGAGTTTAAAAATGGGAAAAAGTAAACTGACTTGGGAAGATAAACACCTGAAGTGGCAACAAGATGTGTTCTGCATCCACGAAATTGGATTTGGAAGATGATGCTGATTTCCAGAGTTCATCATTTGAATGTGAAAGCACCTCCACCGGCGGGAAACGTTTCTTCAAACGACAAGTTGTTGAAAGGTTTCTTCTGAGACGCTACCAAATATTGCTAGACATTAAAAAAAAAAAAAAAAAAAATCCGTCGACAGATGCAAATTATTGATGGCTCTGGTTGTTCTCAGGAAGGTAACTGTGGCTAGGCCCTTGTCTGATGACCCACACACACCCTTCATAACAAGAGTGGTCCGTAGTATTAGCTGCCTTCAGCCCACAGCGCCGTAATGCAGGCCGCCCGCTGTGCGCGGAAGAGTGGATTTGCACATTACGGCCTCAGCAGGGGTTAGCTGCATTATGGAGCCCGACGTGGCTTTCTCAGGCACGTACCGTATACGGTTCCTGCAACACTTAATCACATATGCAACTGTAGGCATTTTATATTATCGAAGCGATTCATTTTCGAATAGTTCCTACTTACCTTTTTAATCTGTTTTCAGTCATGTTTTTTTAAAATTAAATATCAGGAATTTAGTTTACATTATACTTTTAACTGTGATACTTCGTTTAATTTAATCAATTATCCTATGCAAATATTTTTCCCTTTTTCTTGTTCCCACCTACTTTTGCCCCCTACTAATCTTAATTTTAAATCCTTTCAACGTTTTTGATAAATTATTCAACATTTTCCTCTGTAATTTATCCCAATACCTGGACCCATTACCAACGAAAGAAAATTTACCCACACCCTTATGTCTACTACTACTATTACTCCGCGATTCACTAAAAGTGTGTGGCGGAGGGTGCATTGCACCTATCCGGGAAGGTAATGGTTTGGAAGGGATATACGGGATATGGCAGGAGCCGCCCATGGGCTTTTGTGAGGAACCATCCCAGCATTCGCATGGAGCGATCTAGGGAAACCATGGAAAACCCAGATCAGGATGGCCGGAGTGCTTTATCGAAAGCTACTCCTGTCGGATTTCATGTTTAGTCTCTCGGTAAATCCTTTCTATTCCATTCCCTAATCGCTCGTGGAAAAAATGAGTACAAAAATGAATCGGTTCTGGCCCTGATTTCTCTTATCTTATTTTCGCGATCATTCCGGGATATGAATGTTGCTGGTAGCAATATTTGTTTACTGTCATTCCGAAATACGTCAGTCGAGAATTTTTCAATTAGCTTCTGTTGAGAGCAACGCCTTCGGTGCTCCAGGTCTTCCCAACCTAACTCCTTCAACATCGCACTTACGCTTTCCCTCCAACTATATATACCTTTCACGAATCGGGTGGCTCTTCTTTGGACCATCTCTAATGCCTCTATTAATCCCTTTCAATGGGGACCCCGTACAGAGCAACAATATTCTATATTAATGACAAGCTTCTGATGACAGTCATCTTTTACTTCCCATGTATTTATGTTAATTCTTTCAGCAATATATTTCCAAAACTCATCACCAATATACACCTTGCACATTCTTACCACTCTCTTCAACCCCCTCCTGTCGTCCAATGAATTTATTCCATCTCTTTCATCTTGTCAGAAATAGATTGTGATCGGTATTGATTTCCAGAGAAATCTAGCTGTTCTTCTTTGCACCCTATCCAACTCTTGTATTTTACGCCGAACATTTGGGTCTCATACTGCACCACCATAATCTATCAATGATCTAACCAAATTTTTATAACCCAATCTTCTCAATTCTCTTGTTTAACACCTCATAATCCTCTACAGCAATTGGAGGATAGTGAAAACTTTTCCTAGCACCGATCTATTGTGTCCAGCCCTGTTGAGTTTATAATCAAATCTTATGTCCTGGTATTTACATCCCAATTTTTCAACAAAAAATTTCTTCCTCTCTTTATAATCTTAATCAACATGTAGTTTCCTATCAGTGTGGCTAATAACGTGACTCTTCTTTGGGTTTATCTTCGTCCCATGTTGACCTACCCAGCTCGATATCTCGTCCAGGTCACCCTGCAGGTATTCTCATTATTCTACAGTTTTAATCCTGTTATATATCATTATGTCATCTGCAATCAACATAGCTTCTAAAAATAAACCAGCAACTCATTCATTAGAATAACGAATGGCAATGGTACCAATACACTATCCTGTGATACTCTCATCTTCACTTTCACTTCTTTTGATATTACATTTCCTACCCTAACGATTGGCTTTGTACCTTTCAAAAATTTGACCTTGGTTGGAAAATAACTTTTACGAGTATCATATGTTTGAGATCATTACGGCTTCTAGTTGTTTGATCTCACCTGCATTGTGTTATGTATTAAAATATGTTCTTGTTAGATTTCTGAATTTAAAACGTTATTTTATTTTATGGTTCACAACATTACTTAATCTCTTTTTTTTTCTAGGTTTTAGTTCACATTAACACTAAAACGAAAATTTATAGTGTCACTATCACTGAAGGTAGGATACATTTAAGGAAATGTCCCATATCACTTTCAACGAATTCTTATTTCCGTCTTTGCATTGTATTTACATTTATTTTATTAAGTACATAAATAAGTCAAAATAATGCGTCTAGTAATATAAATTACGACAGACTATGCTAATCGCTTACGGTTTACTCATATAAAAACGAAAAATCCATAATAATATTTTATCCATGATGGATTGGTGAAACTTCCGCGACTGTGATGTCAAATATGGGTTGTAAAAAATACAGCAACCAGTCACAATATGATGTTGTTGTTTATTAAACCATTACCGGTTTCGAGCTATACCTGCTCATCTTCAGATGGTTTGTAAATGTTTACATCAACAAATGCAATATACAGGAATGTATGGTTGTCCTACAGTAACAAAAGAAGTATTTGTTTATTGAGCATAAATTAATAAGGTATGATGAAGAAGATTACAATCTGTTATTACTTACATTTTGCATCTGAATATATCCGAAAACAAAACCAAAGCCATCTCATTGGTGGGAAGACTTGATAAAGCACTATAAACGTACATATTTACAAACATGCGCTGTATCCATATTCAAACGACAGTATGAGTAAATTATTTTATTTCCAACATTTCGCGAAGTAACTTGTTCTGTTCTATCAAATCTTCTTCTTCGCGTTTTTCTCCCAACATTATGGGCTGACTACTTTTGATGTTTATTTACTCATCACTTGCATGGTCAAATTTTACGAGGAAAAAAGGAGATCCACAACAACTTTGGAAAGCCACTGAAACCAAATTCCACAGGGGTAAAACTCTTTCCTCGCCGTATCTTCTACTGCGAGTGCAAATGTAATTGAAACTGTCGGCGCCTGGTAGTGAAACAGCCTGGTTTATAGCGGCACTTGAGGCGAGAGGCGTTTACGAGGTGAGGCTAAACAAGCCGAGACGAGATGAGGAAAACCGCTTCGTAGAACTATGACGTCAGACATAGTCGGAGCAGTGTATAAGATTTGAGGACGGCGAGGTTCTATTAGCTGAGATTGACAAGAAATAGTTGAAATAATAACTCTGTGAAAATTAATGTTCACGAGACATAGTGCGTGGTAATTAATCAGAAGACGGTATGGCTCCATACGAGGCAGGCCCGCCATGGATCCGCGAGACTTCCAGTGCAGTTCTAGATGTCACATACGTACAATGGACCTGACGATGGCGTCAGAGCAAGCCGCCGAAAGCTTGTCTTTCGTTAATACTATCCAGCGGAGAACCAGCGTAGACTTCATTTCAAAAAAGAAAACAATTGATTTAGAGATAGTCATTGAAGTAACAGAACAGGTGAAAGTCTTCAAATACGTTGGTTCCTTAATGAAAAACGACATTGTGGGCAGGGAATAATATGCTGAATTCCACTGGCTAGATAAACGTCCAGAAGGAATAAAATATACTATGTGATGCTCTGGAAAGGATTAAGGAAAATATTCATCGAGTATTTCGTGCGGAGTGGGCCGCTATAATTTTGGTGCAGACAGTTGGGTTCTGAGGAACGAGGCTGAAAGGAGAGTAAAATCATAAAAATCATTCTCCAAATATGATAGTTGGCATCAAATTTCCAACTACAGTTCTTTTATTAACATTTCTGGATCTGCAAAGTTATTTAGTTTACTTTATTTACAGCCATTCACCACGATATACAAATCAACATACCACATGTTCGTGAAATAATCCTACAACAAATAACTTCCTTTCTTGCTTCTTCTTCTTTTCCTATAAGGCCTACTAGGACCACGTGCCAATTTCAATTCTTCAACCTTTGTCGTTGTTTTTTCTTTTGTTCAATCCAATATTCCTTCATCATTTCATGTTTCTTTTACCTTCGGCTCAGACAATTTCGGAGCGGAAATCTTTCCACTTCTGCCTTTTCTTCCATACTTAATACCTCCTTTTTACAGATCTCTCTTTCCATCATTTCCTCTTCCCTTATCTTATTTCTTTAAAAATGTGTCGTAACCTCTTGAATCCATCTGGTTGTTGATTTTTTTGTCCAAAGGTAACTGAATATCTTTTTTGTTAATCTGTTACCAGTCATTCTACAGATATGTCCAAGAAACAGAAATCCCTTCTTTCTTATTGATTTTGTTATATTTTCTGTGTTCTGATATATTTTCTTATTTCTTCTTAAATTACATAGTTCTGTTGTTTTAATTGGAATAAAGATGTTTTCTCGTCATTCTTCTTCTAGTAATTCCAATTTATCCAAACTATAGTTCAACACTAGGTATTCACTAACATATAGACATTTGTTTCTATATTATACAGAAATTTAGTTACTCATAGGTAAGCTAACTAATGGGAAACCGGTTTAGTTCCTTCATACCGTACGATGTTCAGACTGACATTTAATTTTTAGTAAATTTTTTCTTTTACGGTATTAGAGACCAGACACTTATTTTTGTCGTACCATATGGCGTATAAGAGTAACTCTTGATATAAAGGTTTTTCGCACTCTGTTTAATGCACTTTATATAATTACTAATTCAAGCTATGTCTTAATATAATAATAACGTATTATTCTTCACCTTTTTAACGATTCTTTATATCCTTGTAGCAGAGGGAGTCCTATTTGTGTATCTTAAAACGACTTCGAATCTCAGCTACCACTTATATCGTTCAATATACTTCGCTCGCCTGGAAAGAAACGTAGTATCATTATCTATTGTTTTCTTTAGTTAACTCTTTTGCTTTTAATCAATACAATTGGTTTCGATATCCACATTCGAAGAGGTATTTATTTTAGAAATGTATATTTCTAAACTGTACTTCTTAACACAACTGTATATATTAAATTAGTGTAATACATCTATCCTCAAAAGTCCGTTATTTGACCTGACGAAAACTGGACCGTTGTGTGTTAAAGAGAGAATTTGGCTGCACACCCATGAAGTTATGTACAGACATCTGCTAATAGTAATATAATTTTCTGCCAGCTTAATCTACTGCAAACTAACTTCTCAAATTTGAGGTTTTGAACGTCCAATCTGAGAATTCATATTCGCTAGTCGAAGCGGTCCAGAAACGAGCGACAAGTGAAGGTCACGCAATCATTTTTTCCCCCCCGACTTTGTCATAGAAACTCGCGTAACAAATGCCACCCACGATCAATGCCACCACTACTTGTCTGCTGTTGTTGCTGCCTGATTGTTATCGCATATAGTTTCCTCTATAACGTCCGTCGATATTCTTCACGTCTGTAATAAACTAGCATTTTCCCGCTGATTCAGCCGCGTGGACCTTGATTTGCGTAGCAATGCGTTTTCCTTTTGTTTTTCTTCAAGTGGCAAAGCATCAACGTCTAAAAGTTCCACAATTTCGTTACGCTTATTGGAGTGTTAATATTTGATGTAGTGATTTGATCAAGGTTACTTTCGAATATTCTAACATACTATACTTCAGAAAACTGAAGAAATAAGTAACCAAATCCTCGCACTCAAAAAATAATATTAACAAAATGCGTAAAGTTGAGTGTTTATCTTTGGTGGGTATCACGGAGTGTTCATTTCAGATACAGTTTGATCTGTGGCACCTATCTGTTCTCGGTACGCATGAATTATCAGTCCTTCCTCCGTTTTCTGGTCACGTAGTGTCATACGATATACTACAGATTTTAAGCTAGACTATAAGCCTTCAGATCCCATCCAAACTGTCTCTGTAGTTTTTTTCGTGATGTCTGGACAAAAGGACAGACGGACGCAGTCCCTTTACACATTTATAACAGTATTAATTCATTGGGAACATTTTAGTTTTTCGCAAATGTATCATATTAATTTAGACGCAGTACATACTTTCTTTAGTGTTCTGGCAACTCATTTTTCCACGGTTGCTAAATTAATGGAGTTGTTAATGAAAAAAACTGCCATAACCTCAATTTTTAATTAATATATCTGGCCGAAATTAGATCGCTGTCGAAGTCCGTTTGCGTTACGTCAGTATTACGGAAATGGTCACACGATAACTTAATGACCAGCTTAGTATTTTGTTAGTGTAGATAACTCTATAATTCAGACGAAAATGGAGACTGATAACATTATGTCAGCACGACTCAACGGCACTCCAAATAGTGTTTTAGGGCAGGACATTTAAATAACTCTGAGAAGTGGCCGTATTATCATAGTGTCAGAGTATAGACTGAGGTATTCCTTATGGTGTCTTCCTACGGCCCGTACATTTGTCGGTCGCGCCGATGCAGCTATCAACAGCGGGCCGTGTGAAGGGAGCCGTCTCTGTTGGCAGGGATGGCGCGCCTCTATCCGTCGCCCAGTCGGTAAACATCAAACGCCCGGATAGCTGAAACGATACTAGGCAACGTGGTGGGGAGGTGGCTGCGAGTTGGCGAGGACTAGCGAGTGGCGCGTACTGATTCGTACCATTCGGCTGCTTGGCGAGCCCTACAAAACCACTGGTTGTGGAAAGCAATCATTAGGAAAACGTCATACACAGATAAACAGATACTCCTCCATGAGCCCGCCAGAGTGGCTCCGTGCGCCGAGACACTGCACACTGGATCGGGGAGATACAACGGGTCTAGGCACGAGCCCGCGGACTGGCAGTCCTGTTTGCGGTTTTTAGGCGGTGTTCCACAGCCATAAATGCGAATGCCGGTACAGTACCCTATCTCCGCCTTATAAACCACGCATTTCACAAACAAAAAATATGCTTATCACGCGCTGAACATAGTTACCCAATTCTCAGACAAATGACAAATCTTCACTTCGTCCAATAGTACGTAGTACTACCTGCAGTAGGTATAAAATGCGTGGCGTCAGCAAAGGCATGCGACCGTAAATCAATGTTCGAAGTTTGACGTTGCCAATGATAAGTACAACACGTCGAAGGGAGCCGACCCAAAAATGAGGAGAAAAACTGGTGAAGAAGAAGCTGGAGAAGGAGATAGTCCTCCATTGCTCAAAGTAGTTCTTCTCGCAACCACTGCAGAGCACATAGTCTTTATGCCACTTCTTTCTGTACGCAGTGCTGCTTCGCTAAACAACTTTCCTGCAATGACTCAAACGGATTAAGCCGTGTGCTTTCGATGCGGTGCAGAGTCACCGTTGAATACAGATAGGAAACAATGACTTCTGGCAGATAATCCTGATAGCGAGTGCAGTGGAAGCTGCTTTAAGATTCAATCATGGCCTACGTTGTAATTTAGATGTTCGCCAACTGTTTAGACACACTCCGGAAATTCGTGGTTGGTTTTTGTCGGTGGAGGCGAACCACACCTCCGGAGATCCGGAAGCCAATTAGTAGCGTTGACCGCCGGTTAAGCAGCAGCTGATGCATACTAGGTGGCGCACCATCGATTAGCACGGGTTCCGGTATAGACCCTTGCGGAACACCGCGCGATGTTGCTTTCGCCACATCCTGCGTCTGATGGGGGTTCATCAGAAGCTGAAACTTTAATCAGCTCGATCAAACTCGATTTGGAGAAAACTTTTGTGTCTTTATAACCCCCCCCCCCCAAAAAAACTAAGTTTTCCTAAATATAAAGAATCTGTCTCTTTCATTAGCGAAATTGTATAAGGCAAACATTAATATTTTTCAGGTTAAATTTACTATATGAAGTTGATGCTATGGGCTTTTGATTTGCCTTGTACCCATAATACTCAAAATATTTATTGATTTGCATTTGCCAGCTGCTACACCCTCGTGGAACTAGGATTATGAAGTAATGCATTTACTGTCTTTTACTTTTTTCGAGCAATAATTATTATTTTGGGGAAGAATAAGATCCTAAACTTCACGTATGACGTTTGGTTTCTTTTAACTGCTTTCCGAAGTTACTCCACCTATATTTGATTTTCGTTTTCTCTATATTTTATCGTAACTTAGGAATATCAAAAAGTTAAATAGTGAAATGTTCATAAAGATTCGTGAAAATTGTGCATTTTGAAACAAATTAGAAATATTCTAAAGTTATGATATCAAGTTATAAGCAGAAGCTTAAACTGAAATTCTGTCTGAAGTTTGTAATGTAGCTACTATCGTTGCAGCCCATTCCGTAAATATTACTATTTAGTTGAGTAATAATCTTTGATGTTGTGATTTGATTTACATTTTCCATGTATTCTAACATACTACATTTCACTAAAAGCTGAAGAAATAAATAACCAAAGTTATGTAATTCTAACAAATATCTGGAGAATCCAAAGAGTGATGTGATTATCTGTGATGTAGTGTAATCTTTGATTAGTATCTTTTGAGGTTAAGTGTTTATTTTAGATGCAGTGTTTTATGATAACAAAGATAGTATCATTTCTTACTCCATTTCATGGTTACATAGGTTAATAAGATAACCTGCAGTTTTTAAACTGGGCTGTATATTCTCAAACTGTGAAAAAACCATCCAAATCGGTTCTGTAGTGGTAATTATTCCAAGTGATTATAACATGTTTTATACTGGAATATCTTGGATTTTTATGAGTTACAACTGATACAATCTTCCGACACCCAAGTATGTCCAAAGAAGACCACACTTATTTTTTCATATATAAAAACGTGTGTTTCATTGATAAGTACGTATATACACCACTCTGATTTTTTATTGGACCTGCGTACAACAAAAGATAATATTTTCATTTTTATTACATTTCAGTACCATAAATAATTCGAAAAGACTGCTAATTTTAACTAAAAATTAGTTGGAAAAATGAGTTTGTTTTTGGTCAGTGGATTTTTCTCTCTATCTCTTGATTTCTACGAGTTTACAGTGGAATAAAAAAATGACTTATTAGAAAACAATACGAAGGGAAGTGAGTCATCGGATATGGGGGAAACCTTGTGAGCTATCAGGAAGCAAAGTAACAAAGCAGTAGCAAAAATTATAAAATATTACTGCGATTTCAATACATCCAATATCAACGATTGAATAAAAATATTTTAAATCCGTTGCTGCACGCTTGTGTTCATTCCGCTATGATGATGGTACGTACAATAAACACCAACTCCAAGCAATACTTAATGCGAATTCGAGAAATTACTTCTCAAATATTACTTCGAGACCAATTTCTCATCTCTCTCTTCCGGGACAAATGTTGCATCGTGCGCCGTGGTAGCAAGCTGCACGCCAGCACTGCAGTGAACTTAGTTGCCTATTCAGCAGGGGCTCCACGCAGGTGCATTCCGCGCGCTCCTCGCCCGCTATTGGTTAATTTGTCGCGGTTTGCGGTTCGCCCCGAACACGCTGTGGTCAGCACTGCTGCTGTTTGTACTTTCCGTCGTTATGGATGCGACCGCACACGTGTACAGTGGTGCGCAAGAGTCAAGCAACCTCTCCGCTCCCTACAGATTAAAATGGTGTACAGTGTTGGACAAGCATAACTCAGCAAGCTCTAAACAAACCGACAGGAATAGCTCATTACGAAGAGAACATACCTTACCCGTGCTTATTAACACGAATAAGTTTGAGCGCAATCTATTCGCTGCTCAAAATGAAAATGAAAAGAGCAATACTGCAGTGAAATCTTCACGGGAGTGAAGCCGGACAGTGTCATAAAATTACGATGTTTCGACAACTTGATCGGTTGTCTTCATTAAGTCTATTTTAGATATTATTGCTTGAAATCACAAAACAGACTGGCTTAGCTGCCGGTGAAAATCTAACTCCGTGTACCGATGATTGCCAGCCGAATTCGGGAAGCATTGGAAATACAGCTGAACGATAATAACAACAATAGGGACAGCGGACTGTACTTGAGTGAAGCCTGGAGACCGATTATTAGGGATCTACGTATTGAACGAGAGAAATTTTCTCAACAAGGCGTAATGGATTCAAACTGACGCCGTGGATTAAGTTCGCCAGCACATCCGGCTACAAGTTAAGCAACGTTGGGGTGGTGAGTACCTGGATGGGTTACCGGGTATGGCTCCATACGCAGTCCGCAACATTGATACCGTCAGTTGGCAGATAGGGCATACCAGTTCCGCCATGCGCTGATTGGGCGTCCTGACAATCATCGGTACACGGAGTTAGATTTTCGCCGGCAGCTAAGCGACATCATTCAGTGCTTCAAATGCCAAGTCTATGAGCACCATGCCAAGCACTGTACCCACAAGCTGCGGAAAAGAGCATCAGCCGGCGGCCTGCCACAGGCCAAAAGAGAACCCCACCTGCTGCAACTGCGGTGGACTTCATGCAGCCTGCCACCGAGGATGTCCTGCCCGGAAGCGACTGCAGTGGGGGAAAACGACGAGTTGTCCTGCTGAGTCTGCCCCCTCTATGGAGAGGGTCACACCGGCCAGCAAGGTTCGCCGTCAGACTACCAAGAAAGCTGCAACGCTCAGCTGCACAATCGGGGCATGCAACTCCGATCAGCCTCGCCAAGATTCGAGAGCTCCACACAGAACTCAACTCGATCGAACATTAAGTCGACCACAGCCTCCTAGATGCAGCAACCACGAAGCTGCAAATGCTGAGTTGGGTTGTAACCGTCATTGAGTTGTTCACGTAACTCATCCAGATAGACTCACGAAGATCAGCGAGCCCGGCAGTCCACGCGGCTGGCGCTCGCAACTGATGACACACCAAAACAGGATAAATCAGCAAGGGCCAAAAAAAGAAGATAAACCTATTGAGAAGTCCTACAACATCTACTGAAGACGGAGTAAATGTTGAAAGACAAAAACTCCACAGTACACTGCCTAAAGAAGAATAGGCAGGGAGTGGCACCCCTTCCCCCTCCCGGCAGCTAAGCCAGTCTGTTTTGTGATTTCAAGCAGTAATATCTAAAAAGAGACCTGATGGTGGCAACCAAGCAGGTTTGTCGAAACGTCGTCATTTTACGACACTATCCGACTGCAGTCCCGTGAAGATTTCACTGCATCAATACGCCGGGAAATACTCCACTCTCCTATAAGAACAATACTTTTCACTGAATCGAGCTATGTTAAACACATTTAAAATATTAACTTGTAGGGAGAATTCCGTATATGGCAGGAGCTCTATAATTAATGGCACAAACTACATTGGAGACTTTAAAGGTAAAAAGCTCAAGCTATAGTATAATATTTTTAATCGGCTATAAGCGTGTCTTAGGTAGCATTTCATACATTCATACTGAATAATCTCTTTTTCTTATTATCATAAGATTGTTGCCACCGAACTTGGTTGGTGGCCGGTAACGCCTGGCTCTAGAACGCTGGTTCAGATAGCCATCTGGGTATCCAGTTTCCGGTTTCGATCGTTTTCCAAAATCAGTGGTAGTGAATGCTGCAATGTGTCCTTAATAAGGCCTTGGCCAAATTCCTTCCCAATCCTTGCCCCCCCCCCCCCGTCCTCTATCGGCTATAATGATCTCGACCTCAACGAGATTTAAAGTCTGAGAAAAAGAATAACAATTGTTGTTCCGAGGAAAGTGATTTTAATCTTAATAAAAGGAGTAAAGAATCATACAAATAAAAAAAGGTTGCGTAACTAAGTACTTGAAGAGGAAATGACCTGCGACGATGCATTTACTTTAATCTAATCTTCTACCCACAATGGCGTGATTAAAAACTGAAATAACAGTAAATTTTCATTTTATTTTCCTCCAAAGCTGAGTTATTGATACATTCGTTACGTATTCATAGAATATTTGCGAGGTAACAAATACACCACGTCTACTTATCATGAAGTTTTTCTTGCCGTATCTCTTTAACTGAGAATGTTTACAACGTTAATTGCGTAGACGAATGAAGTGATGTAGGTGACACTGGGAAGTTGGTAAGGTTTCTAGTTTTTTCTAGTTAACTAGAAATTGGTTGATTTGAGAGAAAATGGCGTAAAAAATGACGGATTTTGAAATGGACGCGAGAAGAAATCCTTTATCGAAAAGTTAATCGAGATTAACGAATACGGTGTATAAAGGTGCAGTGATGATGTCATGATATGAACGAAATTTAGAAGCAGAAACTGATTTTCTAAAATTAAAGTTCTGTAATTAGTTTTGTTTATTTGTCAGCTGGATGTGGGTTACCGAAATAAATGGAGAAATGTTTTTGATTATAGGAATAGACTTATGTGAACCGGTTAATGAAACGTAAAGATAAGTAAAAGAAATGTTTAAGATCGATTATCTATTTCGAGAGTTTTGTCGTAGTTGTTATTTCAGTAGCTGAGAATCGGGTTCGGAAGTGAATTAATTGCGTGGCGTAAAGGGAATTAAATAAACAACAAACAACTCCAATGACTAAACCTCTTACAGCTTCAGTTCTGATAAAACTTCGCTGGAAATAAGTGTCTTGGGACAATATTCTCCGCGCATTGGAATCAGCAGATCACATCCACATCACTTTGTCCATTTCTGCATCCATCTCCTTTTTGTAAGAGCTATCAACCTTTTTAAATGACTCAAAGTCGATATTATACCCCACTGATAGGAGCAGCGAAACAACCAATTTCTTCACGTATTACGATCGCTGAAACTCAATTACAGAGCAGCGGAGTTCGTTCTTGTCGTAAATTGCTTCCAGACTTACAAGAAGGTGCAGTGGCGCCCCACTCCTCTCAAATCCATTGTTTGCGTTTGTCGTCATTGTTCTGCCAACCGGGCTCGCAAATCCATTTCCAGTTCGTTTAACGGGTCATTAACCTCCTTCTCGAGGCTAACGGTCCACTTAATACCAGTAATACTTACTAGCCTAGTGGATGAGCGTTTAACGCTCGGGAGTGGTATTCGGACGGATGAGAGCTCGATCCCTGTCTGGGGTAGCACAGAGTATAAAATATCGGTAAAACTATGTATAATTTCGTATCTTAAGATTCATGAACGCAGTAATTCGTTTAGATGATTTAAGAATAATTGCTGATAGTGCCAGAGCCACTCAGCTGTGTGGGGAGGGAGCAGAAAGTCTCACATAGGCGTGAACTATGGTCAGCTGTATCGGTGGCCTACCTCCGCTCGACAGCGAGAAGGAAATCTCGACTACATAGTAGTTAGTGGCAATTTTTTTAACTGCTTAACGTCTCTTAACAGCGAGGTCTTTAGAGACGGGAAAGGATGGGTCAGTAGCAATTGGTCTAGCATTAAGAGCGCCAGATTCACACGTGTAGTGTGGTCGAGAAATAGTAAAATGGAATATAAAGTACTAATCAGCGAGAATTACCATCAGGTTCATGTCTTTTAAATAAGATTCAAACTGGTACTATCACAAGGGAAATATTGATCTATGTTCCGCAATCGTTAGTGGCCAAACTACTGGACTCATTCGGTCCACAACATGCATAAAACCCTTTCGGAAGAGTAGGCCTGAATGGGTTGGCACATGTTTTCACTCCTTCCCTTCTTTCATCTCGCATCCACAACACAAACAACAGTCTGCACTTAGCATAGCATCACAGCCATACACACTTACAACATTCACGAACGTTGTCACACCGTTGAAGGCGACGGAAAATCATCTTCCCAGCCGTTGCCGTTTAGTTGTAAACACCCCTATAGTCGCCGCTACACATGCCTTTCTTACAAAAAATATTTGTTGATAAAAAAAAAAAAAAACAAAAAAAAAAAAACCAACAAGTTGGTCGTTTCCAAGATGACGGTACTATAGTGAACCAAAAAATTTATTTTAGTATGTACCCCAAATTTCTGTACGAGTATGCAGGGTGTTACAAAAAGGTACAGCCAAACTTTCAGGAAACATTCCTCACACACAAACAAAGAAAATATGTTATGTGGACATGTGTCCGGAAACGCTTACTTTCCATGTTAGAGCTCATTTTATTACTTCTCTTCAAATCACATTAAACATGGAATGGAAACACACAGCAATAGAACGTACCAGCGTGACTTCAAACACTTTGTTACAGGAAATGTTCAAAATGTCCTTCGTTAGCGAGGATACATGCATCCACCCTCCGTCGCATGGAATCCCTGATGCGCTGATGCAGCCCTGGAGAATGGCGTATTGTATCACAGCCGTCCACAATACGAGCTCTAACATGGAAAGTAAGCGTTTCCGGACACATGTCCACATAACATATTTTCTTTGTTTGTGTGTGAGGAATGTTTCCTGAAAGTTTGGCCGTACCTTTTTTGTAACACCCTGTATATTTTTCACGTCTGGATGTTGGCTGACTAATTGCAGCAATAAGAAATATAGAACCTAGCATTCTATAAGATAAAAACAAGGCGTAAAAAATAATCACATCCTAATCATGATAACCAAGGGCGTAGCTTTCGGAGGGTTAGGCGGTGCTGTGCTCAAGGGGGCCCCCAAGCGCAGCTCAGGTGGCCCAAGCTCGGCTCAGTGGGGCCCCCTAAACCTCGCAAGACTTGGCCCATCTGGCCTGAGGGCCCAAAATATTTTTAAGCACCGGGGCCCTTGTTAACCTAGCTACGCCACTGATGATAAGCTCACAAGACTTGTGATGGAAATTGTTTTAACAAAAACAACTTTTCTCATAACACGATTCCGCGAGCCGTTAAATTATTTGTGTGGCCCCCTTTTATCCGTCGACGTCGGCGCTTCCATCTCGTAATCCACACGCCGAATAATGCGCTACGCCAAGCCGTCAGAGCTCATTTGGTCCGGATATAATCCGCTCCGCTTAAATTCAACATGGCACCCGGCTCGTGGGCTGCGTAATTACTATCTCCCTGCGCGCTTGGCTTTCTCTCTCTCTATGTAATTCCTGTAGCTCTCTTTGCATGCCTGTTTCTGTGTTCCATGCCTTGCACTGTGTGCTTGTTCTGTTGTAGTTAGCGAAAGTATTTATCTAAGCTGTAGATATTTCTGTCTCTTATTTTTTACGTGACTATACTTAGGACGCCGGGCAAAGCAATTTCGCCCGGTACCCTCTTCACTCTAACTCTTTTCTTTGACTCATAGATCTTTTCGAGTAGAATCTTCATAGAGAAATGTCCTTCGATAGACTGTATAGAAGAGTGAAGCGTAGATTTAGCGAAACTTTTTCCGTAATTCAGCATCTGACTGAAAGCAGTGAATTAGATTTATTTCTACTGTACTGTACTGTACTGTACTGAGGGATCAGTCATAGATAGTCATAGGTAGAACCAGCAAGTATCATACAGCGAGGCGAAGAATTACCGCAATTGAAGAAACAATCAACTGAGGCGTAAGTATGTATTGCACTTCGAGGAGCGTGTGAAGAAAACTGAAAGAAGAACTTCTGCAGAATTTGAATTTGTAATTTATAAGCCAAACTTCTCATCAAAATCAAGAGAATTTCCTGTAAAACTGTACTTGAATTGTTTTTCTGTTAGCATTAAATTACTTCATATTTCCGAAAGTTGTCATACCATGGGACACCTTTCGAAAATATTTCCTAAACTTTTAATAAATATATTAGTCATGTCTCCGATGAATGAAGGTAAGCGTTTTAAGTGATAAAAATTTGAATTTGAATGGTTTTCCAAAAAAGGACAAACGTGAAGGAGAAATGAGGTGGAGTTTGATGTGGAAGAAATGACGTTTCCATCTTAGTAGATGATATACACATATTATTTATAAAAGACATTCTCTAATGTTATTGGAAGAAGGAACTGACATTTACTTTGTAAGCTTAAAATAGAGATTACAAAAGTACAGTTAGCTATTATAAATAAGTCAAATAGACATTAATGTTTATGCTAATCAGATAATATCCTTACAGGTCAATATTCCGTTGGTGACCAGAACATGTAAAACATTTACAGTGAACGGTTTCAATACAGTATATCATGTTTTCAGTTTTTATGCTTCATAACTTTGAATCTATAATATGCACTGAATCAGGCAAGGATAGAGACATAAGTTTAAGCTTGAAATTTGTTATACGTAGCTGTGATTTAAGACACGACAGTAAAGAAAGTATTAGGCGATTATTCTGACTGAATATTAATTTAACAGGTCTAAGGGGTGAGGGTGATAATTGATACATTGTCTTATAACTATAATTTATAGGAAGTAAGAATGAACTCAAACACAATCAGTCACTAGTGGAAAGAATTACCTTTACAAACAGAAATCTTTCAGCTCCGAATATTGTTCTATTATTCAGAAAGGGGTTCATAAAACTTTATACTTTAAGCAAAGTACTTTGTGGAATTGAGGTTTGAATGTTTGAGATTATCAGAAACCAGGACAATTGAAGCATTTGTAATGTTGTGTTATACAAGGATGTTGAAAATTAGATGCGCAGATAAAGTAATAATGGTCGGGAGACAGTTTTGTGTAAGAGGCTGACAGAGAAGTGATAACAGGATAGTGGGTGACATTTTAGAAGATGCGGAGTTGTTTAATTTTATAACGGGGTGAATAATTGCTGGTGAGAACTGTGGAAAAAGACAAGATTAGGACATGTAAAGCAGAACACCAACAATGCAGGTTGATAACTGAAATATAGATGTCGCTATAGAAAGACATGGAGGATTGTAGATAGTCATCTACTCTTCTTAGTTTTTATGTGTTATTCGTTTCATTTTGTAACACGCACTAAAATCAGCTGGATACGCAATGTTAGATTTAGGCTACGACCTTTTCACAAAGCGTTGCAGATAACGGGGCCCAGAATTATCTAATCTATGTGTTGTTTTCTGTAAAATTCATTTACCACAACATTTAACGTTCTTACAAAGATCATTAAGAGAGGAAATATACAGCAATGAGAACCAATGATAACCAAGCAAACAAGATCAGCCTTATGTTCTATATCATTCCATTCGTAAATGTTTCACTCCCTTTCCGTGTTGATATGCGTCGATTTATTTAAATCCAACGTTTCACCCTTCAACCCTCTCTGTCATCAGTAGACGGGAACTCATAGGCAGCAGCGATCCAGGGCAAGGTAGTCCTCTGAGGACGGCCACAGAAAGTTAGCTGAAACGATATGTTACAAAATAAAAAAACCAATTGGCAGCCATTGCGGACTGCCAACAGAAATTAAACCTAAAACTACGCACATGTCATGCTTATAGCTACAGATATACTAAATAATAGTAATTCTGTGTAGTGGTAATGACCTGGTGACAGGGTTTCTATTGGCTGCGCATACCGCCCCTGTCCTAGCCGCCTTAAGCTTACCCGGTAGTGTTACCGGGTCCAGGAGACGTACAGTTTAACGTGGAATCGGAACCACGGAAGCGTTCTACCGTACTTCACATTACACCGCTTGCCACAGGTGAACGTCGGGGTAAGGGACTATGAAAATACATGCAGAGACAGGGATACGAACCGGGGACCTTTCGATCCCCAGTCAAGACTCCTTAACCACTGAGCCACCAGACCGCCACAGATATGCTGTTAACATAAGCATGTCGGTGACGCAAACGCATAAGATTTTACCTGTCCAAAAATCACCCAACACGACTAAAGAAGTTTTCACTTCTAAAATTAAAAATCTAACTTAATCCATAACCCGCAGATTGGTCGAATCTTCCCTAAGGAGATGTACCAAACTATTGTGCCAGAGACAGGAAGAACAATTCCGTTCCTGAGGGGCCTACAGATAAACGTGGAATCAGAACCACGGAACGTCCCGGCGTAGATTACATAGTGAAATACAACTCCTAAAAATTCATGCTTACCACGGGGTGTCAACTTGCCACCGGAGATAGAATCTTTCGAAAGGGAATACCTTAACCGCAGAGCTACCAGAACGCCTTGTTTAAAAGCATATGCGTAGTAAGTATTATCAAAATCGAATAAAAACCGTGGGTTTGTTTGAACAACGCTGACAGAAATTAAGGTGAGAGGGGAAAGGAGGGGAGGTTTTTGTAAATCAAACGTAAACAGTGTTTTTCTACTTGTTTTAAAGGATACGTATACAAAGTCACACTAAAATCAATAGAAACTGTGTGTTTGTATGAAGAGAATTAGCAAAAAACAAAACAAAACAAAAAAAAAAAAACAAATAAAGATACACTAATTTCTATATGTTAGACACAAGTATAATCTATACTTTCACTGCTGTCCAAGCACAACACGTCATACTTATAGCTACAGATGTACTGTTATTACAGCGTGTTGGTGACGCGAATTCATAAGTTTTACCCCCTTCCAAACATCGCCCAGCGCAACTATAGAAATGTTCACTTCAAAATTGACGCGGTTCCAAACAAATGACAGTATTTTTGAGCGTATCGATCTTCACAACGTTCATACGCTTAGCATGTTTTGTTGAAGAACTCCTTAGTATTGTGCGAAAAGGTGAAGGAGATGTATTACACTCACGTATTGTCAGCAACGTTAAATGGTGATAGTAACTTTGGCTTCACGTATCGATACCTGAGCCAGCGCTATGTGACTCGACTGCGCCCCGCGTTCTCCGAGCGGTGCGATATATCGATAACCTCTCGAATCGTTCGCTTGGGCCCATAAAACAGACCCTCATGACTGGGGGCTGTTAATCTCGGAAACTGCGATGGCTTGTCGAACTCAGAAGAGCGCAGCTGTTTTTTTGAAGACGAAAACATCGAAAAGGACTTCCAGAAACTTACCTTTATCGATAAGAAATAAACATGGCTTTTTGTGTAGTTTGCGGGCGCTAATGACCCAGTCGTTGATGCACCCTTAAGTCCCAACAACAACAACAACCACCACCACCACCATCACCACAACAACAACAATAACAACAACAACAACAATAACAACAACAATAACAACAACAACAACAATAACAACAACAACAACAACAACAACAATCACAATAATAACAACAACAACGACGACGACGACGACGACAACAACAACAGCAACTATAGTTTGCTTGGAAGAAATGTAAGCAGTGTCTTCTATAGGTTACATAAAGATCATACTAACTAAAGAAAGTATGTGGTTTATGTATAAAGATCATAGAGTCATTCAGGAAGAAGCGGGAATGAAAGGAACAACAAGCCACACAGAAATGACTAAAAAGTTATAATTTTCGTTCACAGAAGAGAGCTTTCAACGGACACTTGTTCGAGCGAAAGATATTTTGTATAGTTAAACTAAACGATTTCGATTAATTTCGTTACATCTTACTCGACATTCTATCTGTGTGACCTGTACGTTATTAGGAAATCGTGTTGTGTATTTTACTATTTCCTTGAAGTAATTTAACGTAACAGTGCAAAGTAACATGAAGTGGGGTCTACACGTAGCTTCGGTCGTAGTAGAGCTAATTCTCTATTTCATAAGTCGAATTCTAAATAATTATAACTCACATTCTTTGGGAATTAGATTTGAGCGCTAATTTTTCCTGAACTTCTACACTCAATCTTTGTTCTTCTTTGAATATTTTTTTGTTTTAATGTATTTTTAATTTACTGAAGCGAATGTTTGGATGAGGGTAAACCTATGAGTTCGCGACTACCCATCACTGACGTGCTGCGCATTTGAAACGCGCGTTGGACGCTTTTCGGATGGATACAATCGCGTCACCAACAAGCTAATATTATCACTATATCTGTAGCTAATGTGCGACATGTTGTGCTTGGGCAGTAGTGAAAATATAGGTTATACTTGTATATAATATTTTTTTCCCCAATCTTCTTTATAAAAACACATTTTTTTTCGATTTTGATGGAACTTTGCATACGTATACCACAAAATAAACAGAAGACATTTACGTTTGATTTATAAAAACCTAAACACTCTCCTCCTTTCCCCCTCACCTTAGTTTCTGTCAACGTTGTTGATACAAACACACAGCTTTTATCCGAATTTGATAGTTCTTAGCACACTTAAACTTCAAAACAAGGCAGTCTGATAGCTCAGCGGTTATGGCGCTCAGTTTCTCTCTCCGATTGCGAGCTCAAATCCCGTGGTGAGCAGGAATTTTTAGGAGTTGTTTATGATTATATGAGCTACGCCAGACGTTCCGTGTTTCTGATTCCACTTTAAACTGTAGGCCCCTGAGGAACGGAATTGGCCTTCGTGCATCTGACACAATATCTTGGTACATCTCCTTCGGGAAGATTCGACCAACCTCGGGTTATGGACAAAGTTAGATTTTTAGTTTTTGAAATGAATAGTTCTATAGTCGTGTTGGGCGATATTTGGATGGCTAAAATCCTATGACTTCGCGTCACCGACATGCTAATGTTAACAGTACGCATAGGGGTCATTAACAAATTACGTGAGGTTACTTCCGGACCCCCCCCCCCCTCTGGTGGAGACTTCGTCAGATCTGGTTCGAACCCCCCCCCCCTCTAGAAATCGCGCTCGCAACCTTTTTAGACTTCTTTTTTTTTTTGGCGAAATATCCCGCCGTATGCGTCATTTGTAGACCTTTTTTTAGCTCTACAGTCCAACAAAACTTTCTGTTGAGTCCCCTCCTTCCCCCTTGGTGAGATTTCGCCGACCCCTCCTTATTTCACCTCACGTAATTTATGGACGCCCCCATATATGTCGTGGTTTGGTGACTCAGTGTTTAAGGTGTCTGACTAGGTAGCGAAGGGTCCCCGGTTGTCTCGGCTCGGGTTTTGAAAGACCCTTAACCCGACTTTCACCTCTGGCACAGCTTGCTATGTAATGTGAAGTACGTCAGAACGCTTCCGTGGTTCGGATTCCAAGTTAAACTGTAGGGTAGCACTTGGTAGTACTGCTAGGTTAGGTTAAGGCTGCTAAGACAGTGTCGGAATGCGCAGTCAATAGAAACCCTGTCGCCAGGTCATCACAACCACACGGAATTATTATTGTTACTTAGTATATCTGTGGCTATAAGTATGACGCCTTGCTCGTATGATATTAACAGTTTTAAGTTTTCACTTCTGTTAGTAGTCCCCAATGACTGCAAATTTTTGTTTGTTTGTTTTTTGTTTGTTTGGTTTTTTGTTTGTTTGGTTTTTTGTTTGTTTGGTTTTTTGTTTTTTGTGGTTTTTGTTTGTTTGGTTTTTTGTTTTTTGTGTTTTTTTGTTTTTTTTGTTTTTTTTGTTTTTTGTTTTTTGTTTTTTTGTTTTTTTTTGTGTGTGTGTAGGACTTAGTGGCTTTTGAGTGAAATCGTAATGATGACTTTTGAAATACTGGAAGAGAGGTTTGAATCAATGCCATGTGTGTGCATCCTTAATTAGGGTTATTTCCTGCCTTTAATACTCTCGTTCAAACGAGTGGTATTAGAAGTTAAGTAATTAGTGTAGCCTTCTACCGCTTTCTTACTATTTCCCTGCTGGCTTTTGTCCGATGTGCCATTCGAATACATGTAGTAGCCTGGGGATTACGGAGTGCAGTCTGGTTTTAGCGGAGCTGTAATCAGCCAATTGCGAGCGGCGGTATTTGTGGGTCGGTGTTAATTCAACAGCCCGCGGGCCTGCCTCATTATTAACGAGCACTGACTGTCCCACTCATTAGGCAGGTCGTGTAGGATCACAGCGTACTGTACAGTACGCGGCATGTGTAGCGCAACATACACAGCCGCCCTGTAATGTAAACGGCGACTCGCTTTGACGGCTTCATAACACCCACTCTGCCTGTGGAACACTACACCACTACTGTGTGTCAACAGCGGCAAAACTCAAAAAACGAAACTTTTTGTTAGAAGCGACTATATTAGCATTATCACAGACTATTCAAACATGCCATTGCGCTAGGATTCGTTATATTCGTTGACAAGTATACTAAATGTGTGCTTTAACATCACAAAGGAAAAACTCGCAATTGACGTCAAACACGCAAGTTTTTTTTGTTGAAAATGGAGTGGTCTGAATCCGAATTTTGTTTGTCTACTCATCAAGAAGCAGTAACAGATAAGGACTTGCAATTAGTCTACTTAAAATATTCCTTTAGTAACGACATTGTCATTTATTGCTCTCATTAAATCAAAGTTAGTTGATTTATACAATCACAAGTTATTACCCTCAACTTCGTACGCGTAGATACAGAATTTTATTGCTAGAATTGGGTATAGAAAGCTGTAAGTTACGTAAAAGTTGCCCCCCCCCCAAAAACCACGGAGTCGGCATAATATGGTGGGGATTCCATCACAATACTATTCTACCACAGAACCTGTTTCCATGCAGAGAACCAATTTGCAATATATTTATAAATGGCAACTAACGAATGGAGAGAGAGAAATAACTCAGGGGTACTACTTACCTCAGTTATCCGACAGATTTTTGTTTGTTGTTTTAAATTATGACACTTTTAAGTCAATATTGTTTTGTACACATCGGGTTTGGTTTATCTGTCTTTAGGTGATGTATATATAGCCTTTGGGAATTGGAAACCGGTGAACTAGATACATATTAACGCAAAATAATAGTCTGGTGCAAACAAATCCACGTCGAGACTATATAATAAATTGTGTCTGTACATGAAATTTATAAATAGGTTACATGCAAACTGACTGCGAGAGAAACAAAGCTTTAGAGACCGATATAACATTATAGAGATTTAAACACGCTATCCATCTGTCTGACACCGACGAAATATGGTATTTATCAAGAAAATAGTATCCTATTCATAGTATTTCTTTGACAGATTTCATCAAGATAGGTTTAGCAGTTAAATCGGGAGAACGTAACAATCAGACAGAGTGACACATTTTGCATTTATAATATTAGTGTAGATTCCATGTTGGATAATGTTTCCGAAGGCTATTCATCTCTACTTACATTTATTTTTGCACTAGCAGTTGCTTGCAACTTCGTGCATATGCACTGTTAGTGTACGCACGTCTTTCTCAGACCTATTATGACAAAGTTACTACATCTCCAGCGAGAAATTAAGAAATTAATTCCTTCAAAAAATGATGCAGCTCTTAAAATAAACATTTTGCCTGCGAAAAAATATTAAAAAAAACGACCTTTAGCATTTGCGGCAACTGCGTTCATAAAAAAAGGATGTTAATTTATGGACACAATTAATTTATATTTCTCAGATTTCTGACTTTACATCAAAATTAAACATACCCTTTCTTACCACTCCCTCTCCTCACAATCACGGGCTGTACATTTTTCGAAATCTCTTCAAAATTTGAGCAGTAGTTTTTGGGTGAATAGCCTTCAATCAAAAACGGATACTGATATACGGACACAAGTATCTTAAACATCCCTTCTTTCCGTCTTCACACGAAAATAAAACACACCCTGTTTTACAATTTGGACCACGGGCTTGATATTTACTGATGAATTAAATTTGTTGAAAATATCAATTTAATTATTAAAAAATGATATACTAAAGATTGCTATAGTTTTTCTACGTTCTGTAATGCCTTGATACTATCATAAATTATTTAAAAAATCGCGCCAGTAGTTACGAAAATAAACGGAGCAGAGGCGGGTTTAGATGTTTTCTTTCATATTTTATCGCCAAAAAGTTATAAAATTGTTGAATAAGAAAATCCAAAAAATACATTCGGCGAGTTGGCAGCATACATTTAATACAAATCGGGAGCGTTAAAAAAGAATAATTTATTCCACCATTCAATAGGTCTCATAGGATTATCTTCATTCCATGACTTTTTTTTCAAAATTTTTGTGTTATAATATTCTTTGGGGTAACGAATTCTAAAACAGTAATGAATGATTTCGTAAGAATTCTTTCAATTAGAATGTTCGGAACTATAAAAGAACTCATAGTGTTAAGAAGTACCAGCCATAGATACAAATAACGTCGCAAATACTGGAAACGCTGTATGATCAATACTTTACCTCTGCAGAAAGAGCCGGTGTCTGTGTACCACGGGGGAGCCTATGCACGCAGGGAGCAGAGTAGAAGTGTACCGCGGGTATGTCTGCCCACGAAGGGGAGAAAGGTGTCTGCGAAGAGTAATGCAGGTGTATTGTTACGTGTAGAGAAGAAATTACCTGTCTACAGAAAATGTGTCGACCTTTGTTGCCAAGTCTACATCAGTGTGTTGCGCATTATTTGTTTCAATGCAGGGGGCACTGTATCCGCGTAGTGAGAATAAGTCTGTCCCTGTAGACTGTAAAGCATATTTGAACCCCGTGCTTATTGACTAACGCATTATGAGCCTTTTCTGTGTTGATATTGATACGACAACAAATGTGAATATTGGGCAAGTATATCGGTGTAAGGAACATTGAATATGTGTCCGTTGGCTATGTCAATTTACGTCTATACAGAAATAAAACTATATGCGGAAAAAAATGTTGAATTTAATTTCGATGAAGCGCATACTTCATTGGCAGTTTCCCTAGCAATCTATTTACGCCATTCGCTTTTATCTTCTTATTATTATCTTATACGATTTTGGTGTAAAGTTGCTCCACCCAGATACTTTTGCCTGTTACGAATTTCAATTTTAAATTCGTCCAGAGCTTTTGGTAAATTATTCATTGCTTCCCATGATAGTTTATTCAAATTTCTAAAACCTTTATCCACAAAACAATTTTTTTTCACTATATAATGCATGAAATTGAGTTCCAGCGTATGCTCATGGTTATCTTTTCATTACCCTGCACTACTACTAATTTTTCGACAAATAACATTTCAAGCCTCATCACCAACACCCCTTGTCCCCCCTTACTCTCTTCATCCTCCTCATGGCTTTCAAGTACTCCCAATCCAAAGAACTTCATTTTTGCGTGGTAGGTGACCATTAATGCTCTGGTCTAGCATTCGGGAGGACGCAGGTACGAAAATCTTTTCGGTTATACCGATTTTGGGTTTCCCTGATTTCCCTGGGTCACTCCAAGCGAATCAGGAATGGATCCTAAAAAGGTCATGTCCGAATTCGTTTCCGTTTTCTGCTCTCCTTCCTTTCTCGCCTCTAATTACCTCGGAATTTACAAGGCGTAGAGTTATAAGAAAAAGTGATATGTACTGCAGACAGTTTAATCGGTGTGGCAAGAACCGTGAACCTTTATTGATGTCTGTGTGTCTGTTAAGCTCATACAAGTGAATACGGGGGAAAAAAGTTTTGACAACGATATGTTCGTAGCGAAGTTGTATGTATTACTGGGGAATATACCTTCAAGTAAGCACTTTAAGGTTCTGATAGAGATGTTAGTCTCACTGCGTAACTCTAACAGTGTAACACTTACTGAAAAGTATTTTGTGTTGATCTGCTTAACTGATTGAGTGGGAAATAAGACTATTACATTATAACACTTACAGCCAGGTATTTTGTGTTGATTTGCTTAATTGATTGAGTGGGAAATATGACTATTACATCATAACACTTACAGACAGGTATTTTGTGTTGATCTGCTTAACTGATTGAGTGGGAAATAGGACTATTACATTATAACACTTACAGCCAGGTATTTTGTGTTGATCTGCTTAACTGATTGAGTGGGAAATAGGAATATTACATAATAACACTTACAGCCAAGAATTTTGTGTTGATCTGCTTAACTTATTGAGTGGGAAATAGGACTATTACATTATAACACTTACAGCCAGGTATTTTGTGTTGATCTGCATAACTGATTGAGTGGGAAATAGGAATATTACATAATAACACTTACAGCCAAGAATTTTGTGTTGATCTGCTTAACTGATTGAGTGGGAAATAGGACTATTACATTATAACACTTACAGCCAAGAATTTTGTGTTGATCTGCTTAACTGATTGAGTGGGAAATAGGAATATTACATAATAACACTTACAGCCAAGTATTTTGTGTTGATCTGCTTAACTGATTGAGTGGGAAATAGGACTATTACATTATAACACTTACAGCCAAGTATTTTGTATTGATCTGCTTAACTGATTGAGTGGGAAATAGGACTATTACATTATAACACTTACAGCCAGGTATCTTGTGTTGATCTGCTTAACTGATTGAGTGGGAATTAGGGCTATTACATTATAACACTTACAGCCAGGTATTTTGTGTTGATCTGCTTAACTGATTGAGTGGGAAATAGGACTATTACATTATAACACTTACAGCCAGTTATCTTGTGTTGATCTGCTTAACTGATTGAGTGGGAATTAGGGCTATTACATTATAACACTTACAGCCAGGTATTTTGTGTTGATCTGCTTAACTGATTGAGTGGGAAATAGGACTATTACATTATCACACTTACAGCCAAGAATTTTGTGTTGATCTGCTTAACTGATTGAGTGGGAAATAGGAATATTACATAATAACACTTACAGCCAAGAATTTTGTGTTGATCTGCTTAACTGATTGAGTGGGAAATAGGACTATTACATTATAACACTTACAGCCAAGTATTTTTTGTTGATCTGCTTAACTGATTGAGTGGGAAATAGGACTATTACATTATAACACTTACAGCCAAGTATTTTGTGTTGATCTGCTTAACTGATTGAGTGGGAAATAGGACTATTACATTATAACACTTACAGCCAAGTATTTTGTGTTGATCTGCTTAACTGATTGAGTGGGAAATAGGACTATTACATTATAACACTTACAGCCAGGTATCTTGGGTTGATCTGCTTAACTGATTGAGTGGGAATTTGGACTATTACATTATAAGTCTGGTAGGTTTACTACAAAGCAACTAGGAAAAGTAATCAGGAGTTATGGTTAGTTCAACTGACTGTGGTCTTACCTCTTTAGATGCCAGACAACAGCGCATCAAAGCATCATCTAATACACTGTACGTAAGTACATCTGTGCAGAAGACAGACTACAAATCCTGGTCTGCAATTGCAAAGTTTATCACAAAGGACAAGCACCCTCCAACACGACAAAAACCGGAGCACTTCCAGGTCTGTGTTAGTTGGCGTTCTCTTTGGATCGTTCCTTTCTCCTCGAGAGAAAGGGAGCGGCTGGTGGAGTGGGTGGGGGGGGGGGGGGGGAGGTGACAACAACTTTGCGCCATCAGGCCGTTACTCAGCGACGGGATCGAGTCTCCTCTCTCCGGCTCTCTACGACAAAGTGTTTTCGCTTTTTGCGGCAGTCTGATATTGACACACAATGCGGTGGACTGTAGAGGCGTAACTACATAAACAGGTGTTTAAGGAACTGTTAAGATAGGTTCGTAGATTAAACTGGTACATTCGGGTCGCCTAACTTAATTTGAATGTGAGGTTGCATTAACAGTAGGAAGACGAATATAAAGTTTAGTACGGTCTTCAGGGTTTTGGTAACTATGTTAGTGTCATGGCTTATCTCGAATCTTACAAGGCTTTCAGCAAAGTATTTTGTGTTGGTGTGTTTAACTAATTGAGGGGGATTTAAGGATTGTCCAGTATAGAACTGGGGATTAGTATATCTCGTTTTCTCTCTCTACTACATTCACAACAAGGAAACCACTTCCTACACTCACTATAACTCATACCTTTCGCCACGACCTTGCGACATTCGACACACTTTCTAGGCTTCATTTTTTCAATTTATTTCTGGTAATTCCTAAACAAACGTCAAGGGCTTGAAAAGATTCTGTTATTGATCTTAAATTTAACTGATAAATTTAAGTTCTTATATTACTACACAGCACATAACTTGTATACGCGTTATAGAATCATCAACAAATATTCACCACGATATAGTATATATCTTTTTAAAAATGGATAGAAAAACTTGACTTATAATGTATTGTATGTAGCAACAGAAATTCTAAATATCTAACTCGCACACTGAAACTCATGAAAAATAGGTCATGATCAAATATTCCGGAAACTTGTTGAGTATGCCAGCCAATAAGAAGGCAGCCTTTCACTGAAGAATCGAGAAAATTATTAATAACCGAAAATAATATTTGACAATATCTCCTTTACCAGAATTCAGAAAACATAAATATATAATGAAGGTGAATTAAACTATCAGTGAATTATTTGGTTTGAAACTATAACTTTCACGGAATATGATATTTGTGAAATTAAATAACATACAGAAACACCCGTGGTTTCGCTGATGATCCAGTCGTTACTGCATAATTAATTTTAAGTAATCACTATTAACTGAAAACTCATTTATAGCATTTAAATGTTTAATACAAATGACGATTACGTTAGTTATTATAGCTTAGTTGTGCAAGTATCCGTTAATATATTAATAAAGTCACTTACAAACATCGAAAAAACACTAAACTATGTACTCGTATATATATAAATATCTAATCCAAAGGTTGTCTGGAGGAATTGAAAAAGATACTGTACTGTGCTGGAGTTAGACATCGAGATAACCGGATCAGACAGTCTTACACAGAGAAATATTAATGTACCTACCATACCAAATTTGCATGTCACAAGAGTTGACACTCTACCTCCAATGCGTTTATATATTCTGTATTATATCCTTCATCTAATTGAGTGTCAGCGAAAGCAATTCTTCCATCAAAGTCTGCCTTTGTGTTTCTCTTTTTCCTCGGCTTTGCTCAATTTTTTCTCTGTTTTCAGTATCCTTGTGCCTCATCCATGATTTTATTCTAGTACTCTGACTGTCCGATTTTAATGTATACATTTTTCTCTGTATCTTTTGAGCATTAGTTCTGCGAATGATTAATTCATCCTGCAATCTGTCAACACCTCCAAGTCCATCAGGTTGTTTTTCTTCGTGTCAATTTTGTGATCTAGTTGGCGAAATTTGCTTAGAAAACATTCGAGGATTACGTAAATCTATCATCTATGATTTGAATCAGACTTCTGGGATAGGACAGAAAACTTGAACAGTGATTAACTGGTTCGATTCCAGGTTGTGGAATTTTTTTATTACCTTATATTTGACCAACATTTTGGGACAGGCGGTTTTTTAACTTTCATAATAATAAATTTCTGTATTAAATCCCAAATCTCTCCACAGTTCGTATGGTGTGAGGGAATACGACAGTATTAATGGCGATTTGTCCTTGAATGGGGACGTCAAAGGCTCCCTCATGTTGTTTAAACAACAGCCGCCACTCGGTTTCAAACACTCCATAACATGAACTTTACGCATGTTTATCGCAATTATTTACAAAAGAACGATCTCAGAGTGGGAAGGAAAGTCATATGAAGATCAAGGGTCTAGGGCAGGGGTGGCCACTTTGGAAATACATTATAAATCCGCGGGCCGCATATAAAATTATATATCCCATAATAGATTTAGACTCACTACAGACTTTTTTTGTAGTGAATATAATTTAATTATTCTGCCAACTCATAACTGCAAACTCAGAAATAAAACAGGCAATGTCTGTCATATATTCCCAAGATAATTATTTAAATTCAAAGTTAATTTTTTTCTAATAATTTCGACAGTTAATTATTGAATATATGGATGCATAAATAATGTATTTTTAATACATTGGTTTTAACTACTGTGACCACTATAAATTAAATATATTTTGTAAAAGTGTGATTAATCTCGAGGGCCGCAACAATTTTCAAGGTGAGCCGCAACAATTTTCAAGGCGGGCCGCGGGTTAGCCAGCCCTAGACTCTAGGGGATCATATACATTTTTTTACTAATGGCTTTACGACTTGTAGACGTCGATGTCAATAGAAGCGGGATGGGACTGGGGACAAGGAACTGGAAGGAATTCGGCCATGGCCTTTTGAAGGAAGCATTCACCTGGAGTGATTTGGGGAAAAACCCAAATCTGAATGCGTGGACTGGGACTGGAACCAGCGTCCTCCCGAATGCGAGACCAGAGCGTCAACCGCTCACCTACCACGCTCTGTGAGATCATATACAGTGATCACCGTGACAGGATGTTGAAGTTCTTTGTATTGAAGTTTCTAGACCCGCTTTGTTGGTTGCGGCACCATGATGGTGATACGGGATTAGGTCGTTCAGGTCCTGGAGTTGGAAGTAATTTTCATCACCAGGACTTCCCGACAGGGTAGAAGAGGTGATGCACCAGATTGTACACCACAGTTCGGGTTAAAACTCCCCACCATTGAGTATGGAGTGAGGTCATACGATACGACACTGTTAATATCGATCCCTCTGTTGGACGGGGACGTTAATCTTGGCGGCACTTTGATGTTTTTGGAACAGTAGGCGTGAAAGTGCTGACAACAGGATTTAACTTTTCTCTTCTTCATCTCATACAACACAAAAAGCACACTACACTGAGCTTACACAAATCAGAGTCATCTGTACACTTTTTTTACTGTCATCAGTCTCTCGACTGGTTTGAAGCGATCCCCCATCCCTTCCTATCCTCTGCTTAGCTCTTCATCTCTACATATCCCCTACAACCCACGTCTCCAATTATCTGCTTCATCTTTTCTAAACTCTCTCTTCGTCTACAGTTCTTACCTTCGACTGTTCCCTCCATTAACAAATTAGCCAATCCATCATGTCTCGAAATATGACCCACCACCCAGTCTCTTCTTTCACAAACTTCTTTTCTCACCCATCATTTCCAAAACTCTTTCATTTTGCAATTTATCCGTCCGCCAAATTTTCAACATCCTTCTATAGCACCACGTTTCAAATGCTTCAATTTTCCTTCTTTCTGGTATGTCAAAAGTCCATGTTTCGCTACCATGAAGTGCTGTGCTCCACACATAGAGTTTTAAAAAGTTATTTCGAAGTCCTAGTTCAACATTTGGAACTGAAAGATTTCTCTTTTTTTCATGAAGGCTCTTTTTAAATTGCTATTATGCTTTTAATATCATTCCTGCTCCGGCAATCGGTTTTAATTTTACTTCCCAAATGACAGAATTCACTTACTTCTTCTATCGCATCTCATCCTATTTTTATATTTAATTTACTATTATTGGTATCTTTTCTGCTACATTTCATCATTTCTGTTTCGCTTTGATTTATGTTTAGTTCAAACAGTGTTTGTTCTCTTGCAAATCACTGTTGTGTTTACCTGAGCTGAATGGGGGCTAATTTCTCATAAATCCGGACATAGTTTACCCCTGTTCTGTTATCAAGGGAATGTCATCAGCAAATCGTAGCATACTGATTTTTTGCCCTTGAATACTTACGCCAAATGCAAATTTTTCTATTACTTCCTTTATTGCGTCCTCTACATACAAGTTGAATATTAATAGGGATAGCCTACAACCTTGTTTCACACCCTTTTTAAATGATTCATGTCTCTCACATCCGCACACAAGAAACAACAAGATTGTAAATACACTTCCATGAGTGAGGAAGGTAAGAAGAAACTACATCAACTTAAATTTTAGAAGCGGAAGTACCTACTAAACTAACATTTGAGAGTATAAGGAGATAATATTTCCGAGATTCTATTCATTGCGAGACGGATTTTTCTGGAATTTTAGGCTACACTAGCTACTTTTTTTCAACAAAGCTGATATTTCAGACGTTCAATATTTGGCGACCATTGTTTATGGTGTCAACGTGTACAGTTGATTATATTATTCAATCAGTAATTCCGTTTATGAACTACACTTCCGAGTTTTATGAATTAATGACTCTGCCTACCTCTCGTGATGCTGATCCTAGTAATTCATACGCACAGTATGACAGATCTTTGGTTGGGCGCCCATGATCGCACTAATGGTTATGCTCGTTAGGAGCTTGTGGGCTACTATGTGTTGGCTACTCAGAGCTTTAATGACCGTGACAGTTACGCCCCATTCACTTGGCAAACATTTCCAATGCGCGCATCCAAACAGTCGTTGTTCTCTTGCAAATCGCTGCTGTGCTTTGCTGAGCTGAATGGGGGATAATTCCTCAGAATTCCGGTCATAGTTTACGCCAGACTGGTGCCGGACAGATGGCGATATTTAGTTATTCGCTATTCACTACCGATGAAACAGTCGGCAAATGGTATAAAGAAAGACAGACGGATGTTAATTCATTTTTCAATTGTATACGGTTCATATCATTGTGTTTGCCTTCTACTCGATAATGAACTAAATTCAGTGGTATCACTTTAGACTTTCAGGTTTTTAGCTTATTCTCTTTCTAAGTCATTAGACACCTTTTCTTTCACAGAAATTACGCACAGCAATTCGATCGCTAATGGCTGCTAGTACTGTCATGGTCGCCATCGAAAGAACAACGGTTAAGTGGATTTATTCCTGCGGATACTGAAACAAGAATTTTTAGCAATGTGACAGAAAATTCAGTTTAAACTACGCTTACAACAAATATTGTGCAACTATACAGTATTTCGCCTATTCGACCACTTTAATCCTGTTCGGTCTAATGCCGAATATCTAGGTACAACTCGGCCGAATACTTTTATCTGTAGTTGGATAATTTGCTGAAATAAAACGACTGATTAAATATATGATAATGTATTTTACTCATAATTATAAAAATAATCGTGCGTCATCAAGTTCCACAAGGCCGAAGCAAAACTAACAAACATATTACATATCTATTTACTTGAATAATCATAATTGAAGTTTAGGAGTGTGATGAAGAAAACTAGTTTTTCTGCATTGTCAGGCAGTAGTAATAGTTAAAACATTCTGAAATTAATAATATGAAGTCTATAACTAAAAATAGGATCGGATGCAATAGGAGAAGTAAGCGATTTCTGTTACTTGGGAAGTAAAATTACAACCGATGGCCGAAGCAGGAATTATGTCAAAAGCAGAATACCACTAGCAAAAAGAGCCGTCATGAAAAAGAGAAACCTTTTAGTTTCAAATATTGATCTAGGAATTAGAAAGAACTTTTTGAAACTCTTTGTGTGGAGCACAGCTCTTTATGGTAGTGAAACATGGACTTTAGGAATACCGGAAAGAAAGAAAATTGAAGCATTTGAAATGTGGTGCTACAGAAGAATACTGAAAATTAAGTGGACAGACAAAGTAAGAAATGAACGAGTTTTGGAAATGATGGGTGAGAAAAGAAGTTTATGGAAGAAGCTTACAGAAAGAAGAGACAGGCTGGTAGGTCATATTTTGAGACATGCTGGATTGGTTAATTTGTTAGTGGTGGGAACAGTCGAAGGTAAGAACTGTAGAGGAAGACAGCAAAAAAAAGAACTTACGCTTTTCTTACCAGAATTAATCTATTCAAGCAAAACACTGGAATGCACGAATTTTCCCAGTTCTTCAACATATTGCTTTAAACGTTTTGGAATATGTTCAACATTTAACCAAACGGTCTTCTCTCAGACTTAAAAACCAGGTTTGAAGATGTTTTGACTACGAAAATACCACACATAGTTTGCGATCCACATGGAGTCGTTGAAGAATGGCATATCGTACTACAAGACAAATTGATCGAAATAATCATTATCAAACAACTTAAGGCTCAGTTGAGAATGTGGTATTAGCAGATCGGGCTTCAAAAAGATATACCTTTTATTTATCCTGTATTATGAAACATCGCAAGAAATCTTTTCCATCTTCTCATCTCGTGGAAAGGGTTTTAAGAGCAAGTAACCCAGGAAAAAAAAGGTATCTGTCACAAATAATCCAGTGTCGATATTTGAGGCCATACTTCAAGCATGTCAAAACAGCCACATAGATGTGGGAGGTAACTATACTTGAACAAGGGGGTGAGAGACAAACGCGGCAACACAGATTTTAGCGTTTAGCCGGCTGAATACTTTTGCAGAATATTCGGCTATTCGGCCAGGAGCTCCAGAACATTCGGCGTATGGCCGAATATGCTATTCGTTGCAAGTCTAGTTTAAACTACTTCAAGACTGACAATAATCCTTTGTTCACAGATTTCAAATGTGTGGAAACATGAGGTAATTAATTAAAACTTTCAAAAACTGGTTGTGAAATGTAACTATGATTCTTAGTAACTATATAGACAATTGTAAAATTTAATTCTTTGAATAACAGTGTAGGTAACTATTGTACACGTGAAAGTTAAAAAAGTGTGGCCAACTAATTTGAAAAACTCCACGATAAAATAATAAATTTTTTTCTCACTAATTTATTGCTTCCCGTGGCTTTCAGATAGCACCCTTCAGAATCCCTGACAAACGTAGAGCGTTTCTGTGATGAAACGCACCGTTCGGGGAACTCGTTATTTCTCTTGTTTCATACGCCGTACTAAGTTAAAAAAATATCTTGACGTAATATCTTCAAAAGGCTGAAAATAAAGACCAGAGTCCATTTCAGTTCGTTATACAAAGAGAATCGACTGTAAAGATGTCGCTAGAGCACGTAATTTGGGGAACAAGTTGCGACGCGTGAAGGACAAGCGCTGTCACTCTCCAGTAAAGGTCTGAGAGAAAATCCCCGCGCAAACACAGCTGCTGCTCAAACAGACAGAGGAAACTGCAAGAAGCGCCCAGAGATAACATGCGAAGCAGACGACAGAAGGCTACCTTAACACAGACCCATCTGAACTCAAATAAAATTATGCGTTCTGTGCTATTTTAAAGATTAAAAGCTTTACGTATTTAGCTGAAAATTAATTAAATACTATGAATTTTGAGGTTGGTGGTTTGTAACAGACTGAAAGAATATCCGCCTCACTTGTAGCAATTGTTTATATTGAAAAATTCCACTTACTTGTCTCTTTTCGGGTTTGCGCTGCGTTTTTTAAAACTGCTTTTACGTCTCTCAACAGCAAGGTCTTTAGAGACGGGAAAGGATGGGGCAAGGAATGGGAAGGAATTCGGTCATGGCCTTTTTTTAAGGAAGCATCCCGGCATTTACCTGGAGTGATTTAGGAAAGGGGACATCCATAAATTACGTGAGGTGAAATGGGGGAGGGGGGGTCCGGCGAAATCTCACCAGATCTCACCAGGGGGGAGGGGGGGGTCTACGGAAATCTCACGTGAGATTTTGCGAAAAATTTGGGGACAGTAGAGCAAAAAAAAGATCTACAATTTGCGCCAAAGTCGATTTTAGGAGGGTATTTCGTCAAAAAAGTTAGGGTGTGACCTAAAAAAAAAGGTCTACAAAAGTTTCCAGGGCGATTTGTAGGGGGGGTTCTCACGGACCAGATCTCACCAGAGGGGGAGGGGGGGTCCGGCCAGATTTCACGAAATCTCACCAGGGGGGAGGGGGGGTCCAGAAATCCAGAAAAACACCTCACGTAATTTGTGGATGCCCCCAAACCATGGAAAACCCAAATCTGGAAGCCCGGACGGGGATTCGAGCCACCGTCCTCCCGAATGAGAGGCCAGAACGCTATTCGTTACACCACCACGCTCGGTTTTTTTTGTTTTTGTTGATGTCTCCAACGTTTCGGCATCAACCTGGATCCTTCGTCAGGGCTTCTGTTTATCTCGCCGTCTGGTGCTTTTTTTTAAATAAACTTGAACAATGACGCCTGCGAAATGTGTGAAATTTTATATTAATTGTTTATATGTTTAGTGTAATAAGTACGTAACAAATTACTTACAAAATATTACAAAACAGTTAGGAAAAACTTTTGGACTAGTAAAAGATATGTATGACAAACTGTCACTGAGCTTAACGGAGTACAACTAACGCGAACAAAATACACACAGTATTTTCATGTCTCTCTGTTGCTGCAATCATAGCCACTGAGAAAATCTCGAGGATAAAATGTTTACATATAAGTTGTATAGAAAAACAGAAATGTTTCCATTACAAAAAAAAAATAAAAAAATAAAAAAATAAAAACCAACCGAAAAGCTGCTTATTGTTTAAAAAAAGTTTATTGATATCGCTATGATATGTGGTGTCGCTATCTATTGGTAACGCGTTCAATCCATTTGACGCATGGGAAGCAATTTATTAATATCTCTGTGGTATGTGCTGCTGCTATCTAGCGTCTAGTCTCTTAACTGTCTGATAGGCGCGACCCTCACAGTTATTACTTTTTTCCTTTAAGCGTCAAATTACAAAAATTTCTTTCTTAGTTTTTATGATGTGACCTAAGTGGAGACCTTAATCTTAAAGATGTTACTTCATTTATCGATTTCAGTTAGGTGTGGAGGAAGATAAATGGTTCGTGACAAAAATATATATATTACCTCAAATGACTCTAAAATAATGACGAGTATGAGATATTTCAGAGCCGAGTTGTGGAGCTGATACGGATTCACCATGTTACAGGTAGAAACCAGCATCAGATATCACAGTTATATCAATAAAGGATTGATCGCATTACCACTAGATAGCAACATCACATACCAAAGAAATATCGATATAATGTATGTGTTTTGTTCAGCTTAGTTGTATTCCGGTGAGGTCTGTGACAATTCGGCTTCCGGGAAGAGATATCTTTAGGTGTTTACGTCAAAGTAGAGCGCTGCAGGACAGCATACGTCAGGTGGAATTGGAGGGATATTACCACGAATCAACCGGTTTGTCTTTCAACCTAATGCAAACCACTAACGTCGCTATTCATCTTATTTTATTTGCGAAATTTTGGTACAGACATAGGGCGTTATTTCCATCCTCAACCTAACCGCTAGAAGTCATCAGTCAGTGTTCCCTGATCAGCTTCGTTGTGGTCTCAGTACCCTGTATCAGGAAGGAATCACGCTCCTAAAATTCATTGTTTTTTTTTGCTGTCATCAGTCTTTCGACTGGCTTGATGAAATCCTCCATCCCTTCCTATCTTGTCCTAACTTCTTCATCTCTACATATCCCTTACAACCCACGTCCTCAATTGTCTGCTTCATATATTCTAATCTCTGTCTACCTCTACAGTTCTTACCTTCGACTGTTCCCTCCACTAACAAATTAACCAATCCAGCATGTCTCAAAATATGACCTAAAAGCCTGTCTCTTCTTTCTGTAAGCTTCTTCCACAAACTTCTTTTCTCACCCATCATTTCCAAAACTCGTTCATTTCTTACTTTGTCTGTCCACCTAATGTTCAGCCTTCTTCTGTAGCAACACATTTCAAATGCTTCAATTTTATTTCTTTCCGGTATTCCTAACGTCCATGTTTCGCTTCCGTAAAGTTCTGTGCTCCACACATAGAGTTTTAAAAAGTTTTTTTTCCTAATTCCTAGATCGATATTTGGAACTAAAAGATTCATGAAGGCTCTTTTTGCTAGTGCTATTCTGCTTTTAACATCATTCCTGCTACGGCCATCGGTTGCAATTTTGCTTTCCAAATAACAGAATTCATTTACTTCTCCAATTCCATTCGATCCCATTTTTATATTATAATCTACTAGTATTGGTATCATTTCTGCTACATTTGATCACTTTATTCTTGTTTTGATTTATATTCAGTTCAAAATCTTCCTTTAGTGTTTTGTTCATGCCAATCAGTAATTTCTCAATATCCTCAGCTGTTTCTGCTAACAAGACAATGTCATCAGCAAATCGTATCATACTGATTTTTTTTTTCTCCCTGAACAGTTGTGCCACATGAATTTATTTTTTCTTTCTTCATTGATTCTTCTACATACAAGTTGAATATTAACGGGGATAGACTACAACCTTGTCTCACACCCTTTCTAACTGATGCTTGTCTCTCATGATTCTCTACTTTTATTACAGCTACTTGATTCTTATATAGTTTATGAAGTACAGTATTCTTCTATCTCGATAGTTTAGACCTGACTTCTTTAAAATTTTAAACATCTTGTCGTAACTAACATTATCAAAAGCTTTTTCTAAATCAACAAATGCCATAAAAGTATCTTTGTTTTTCTTGATCCACCCTTCAAGTATTAAAGCTAGAATTGCTTCCTAATTCTTAGTCTGCGACAGTGATATGGCTGCCATAAAAGCCCTGGCTAGCTGCGGGTACACACCTGAACGCTCGTGCGTTTGAGCGACACCGCATCGCTGTGCAACGAGGTATCGTCGATTAGAGTCCATTATATTTAACGGCCGCGTGTTTATTCGCGCTGGCCATTAAACTTCCTTTTTTTTATCGCCATTCATCAGCTCGCTCTGCCGTATCGGCGGACAGGCATAATTTTTTTATCGGCTGCAGTTTGCTTCCATTAGGCGAAGTGCAGCATAGGACCTCGCTGGCACGGACACGCCAAACCGATTCGCGCCCCCTTTTAACCACCTTGTGGTCGTTGAGTTTCCAGGACGATAGTCAATAAATTTTTAATCAGACGGTACTTCGATAGCAGGTAGGAAAAGTCATTGGCGCACAGCACCTGATAACCAAATGATGTACGCGAAACCTCTCTGCAGTACACATGTACTGTTCCTAGGGCAGGGTCGCATTTAGGTATAGGCTACCTAGCCTGTAGCCTAGGGGCCCGCACCACATGCAAAAATAAAAAATATAAATATAAATGAATGCAATTTTTCCCGGCGTTGCTTATTTATAGACGTTTCTCGGGAAACAAACCGAGTAATATTGTTATTGATGCACAATATTTCGGCGACATTAAACTTCGTCGCCATCTTCAGGTGCAGTTGTAAGCCTTGAAGTCTGCCTTGAGCGTGTTGTTTGAAAACTGGCATGGCAGCGACAGACGTTGTTGTGTTGCCTAGCAGCATCTCAGATGTCATTAGACGCCCGCAGAACACAAAAAACAGAGCGTTTGTGATGAGCAGCCTCAATTACAGGAATCCATGCATCACTTATCTGGAACCCACAATCCCTGTTAACCAAATCAGACGCGAGGCGAATTTCAAACGCTTCTTTGATGACGCTGTCCCAGAAGCCTCTCGCATGTGTCATCACCTAAGTCGCTTAGAAATCGAAACCATGTCCTTCTACCAAACTATGTTCCGCCACTGCTGATTTGCCTTTTTGCCCCAGGCGAATATATCGGGCGTGTTCCAAACAACGTTGTTGAACACACCGTATCGTCTGGCCGATGTATTTCTTTCCATATTCACACGGGATGCAGGGCAAGGTCATCTTTTGGAAAGCGCAAAATGTTTCTCAATTTTGGTGGTGGTAGGAAAATGGTCTTAATGCCATTTCTTGCCAGGACCCTTCCGACCCTAGATGTTGTGGCGCCAGAGTACGGCAAGAAGGCTAATTTATCGTGTGGACCATTATCGTGTTTATTAGGCCTGCGTTTTATTTCCCGGAATGCCAACTGTATCTGATGTTCATTGCACCCATTCTTTCTGAAGGTATCACGTAGATGTTTTAACTCACTAGGAAGGCTGTCTTTATCACATTTGCCAGTGATTTTGGATGTGATGCCGCCAGTAACTCTACCCCTGTATTCACCAAACGTAACTACCGCAGATTTTACCTCGGTTACCAGAGTTAGATATACAGGGTGTTACAAAAAGGTACGGCCAAACTTTCAGGAAACATTCCTCACATACAAACAAAGAAAATGTGTTATATGGACATGTGTCCGGAAACGCTTACTTTCCATGTTAGAGTTCATTTTAGTTTCGTTAGTATGTTAGTACGCTCTCCTGACCTCAACCCTCTTGACTTCCATTTATGGGGGCATTTGAAACCCCTTGTCTACGCAACCCCGGTACCAAATGTAAAGACTCTTCGTGCTCGTATTGTGGACGGCTGTGATACAATACGCCATTCTCCAGGGCTGCATCAGCGCATCAGGGATTCCATGCGACGGAGGGTGGATGCATGTATCCTCGCTAACGGAGGACATTTTGAACATTTCCTGTAACAAAGTGTTTGAAGTCACGCTGGTACGTTCTGTTGCTGTGTGTTTCCATTCCATGTTTAATGTGTTTTGAAGAGAAGTAGTAAAATGAGCTCTAACATGGAAAGTAAGCGTTTCCGGACACATGTCCACATAACATATTTTCTTTGTTTGTGTGTGAGGAATGTTTCCTGAATGTTTGGCCTTACCTTTTTGTAACACCCTGTATATCACTGACGGGATGTTCGCATTATCCGAGAAAAAGGATTTTACGAATTTTTTTTTATGTTCAGACACGAACTATGCGTTCGGTAATCCAGTCTTGAGGGGACTATTATATCATTTCGAAGAGAAATAGCAGCGAACAAGGAAAGGAGGGAATTGGATCATGAAAGATTTATCCATTAGGCATTACATGGGCATTTACCGTACGGGCAAAGACTGAAGCCCATGAAAAATTTCCTTAGAACATTAAAGGAACTTAGGATTAGAGCTGTGAGAGCCAGGTTACAGCTGCGGGAAGCTAAGGCTCCACTTCCGCATGGCTGGGGAAGATTGTCTCAAACTTTGCCACTTGGCTATGACAAGGGATGGCTGATGTGGAAGTCTCTGAACAAGCTGAGATCGGGAATGGGAAGATCCAAAGTCAGCCTAGCAGGATGCGCTATGCGGAGATCAATGATATCAAGTGCGACTACGGTGAAGACCAGACTGTCCAGCGCATGCTCCAGTGTCGACAGCATCCTTAAAGGAGATCTCGGAAAATGCACTGGAAGTGGCCAAGTTTTGGTCTAGTAGAATTTGATGCTTGTTATTGCACAACTATATATATTTCTGACACGGAATAAATAAATTACACTAATACTTGGAGTGTGGGTAAACATATAAGTGTAGGATGTTAGCTGTGCTTCCGGAAACACATAGCACAAATGAAAGAATGTAGGCTTTCTCGATGAGTCAGTTGCGTAAAATCTTCTCGAGCTTTCCACCGGGATAGCACGTCAGTAGAAATTCAAAGTGACGTTTCGGAGCCTGTCTCTGGCTCCATCTTCCGGCGGATTTCCGAAGAGTCCCCGTTTATAAGTCCTTTGGTTGCCAGGTGACGGGGCAACCAAAGGACTTATAAACGGGGACTCTTCTGAAATCCGATACTTCGCCGGAAGATGGAGCAATAGACAGGCACCGAAACGTCAGTTTGTATTTCTACTGACGCGTTATCCCGGTGGAAAGCTCGAGAAGATTTTACGCAACATAGCACAAAGTTCACTCTGTCCAAATACTAAATTAAATTGTAATCACTTTCAATATTTTCGCTCATTTGTGACATATTTTGACGTTTATTCCTCTGCAAGTGTTGAGGGCGTTGAGAATATTTGAACTCGGCTTTTACACTAACCTTGAATCACTGAGCGTTTAAATACGAATACCTTCTAGGTAAAAGTTATCCTTTCCTTATATTCACCATTATAAGTCAATTCAAGCTTCAGTCAGTACTGACATATATCGCCGCAGGTAATTTGGAAGCTATAGTAAATATGGCTGGCAGTTACAGACCTGTCATGAATTGGATTTTGGCAGAGTATTGAAACACAAGGTAGTAAACCACACGGCGCAGCAGGAACAATCAAATTATCGAACTAACCCCATCCGTCTTTATTAGCAGGATGACAGATGCAGCTATGACGAAGCGGCTGTAACATACAGGATGTAGTGAATAAGGACGGTTACTTCAGTCAGATCACACTATGGAAGTTCGATAGCATCGTGCATTTCTATAAATTAACTGCATCGTGAATGTCGGTGTTTAATACTTTTTGTTATTGCTTTTATTAAGTAGATCCACAGATACAAAATCTACACCGAGTTTCGGACTTTTCGCATAATATGGGGACAAAATTTTATCTTTGCACCAAATTTCATCTTTCTCCGACTACGGGAAGTAACTTAGAGTTTTGACGATCATCAGTGAGTGGGTGAGTAAATGACAAAACCATTGAATTTTGCATATGAAAAACATCCGAAATAAGAAATATAACGAAACTGAATTTAGTATTTTTTTAAGACTGCTGATTTCTATGTAGAATAAAAATTTGAGACATGTTGCATCAATACGACAGATGGTATTGAGGTACTAAAATTGCCCGAATCGCTTTGAGAAGCCGGCATGCTTCCTTCAAAAGGCTACGGCCGAATTCTTTCCCATTCCATGCCCCCCATCCTTTCCCATCTCTAAAGACCTCGCTGTTAAGAGACGTTAAGCAGTTAAAAAATAATAATAATAAAAAGAACGCTTCGAGAAAGGGGTAGGCAGTGCCGTCGTTGACTTGACTTGGCGGGTGCACTGCCGTGCACCCAGATATTCTTAATGAAATGCTGAAATCAGCTACTCCTGCAAATGAGGAATTATTAGGAAAAATCTCTTTCTCAGATAGAGTCTTCTGGAGGTGTTACTAAAATCATTCTCGTTATTTCGTTCATCATTGTTCATTAATTTATAAAATAGAACAAGCTCTACGTACCGCGTAAAAAAACTAAGAAGACCTGCAATTTTGTTTTCTTTTGCTGCAGTTCTGTCACCTTTATTTCTACATTACCAGGGAATGATTCTTTGATCTGCTTAAAATATTTCTATAACTCATTGGATAGTCAAAACTCGTTGGAAATATGTTTTCGATGTCTCGTAAGTTTATTTTACAACGCCACTTCACTCCAAACTTTGAACTCGAAATTAATTTAACAGAACAAAATTAGAATTATTTTACCAACGAACGGTGTGGTCACATGCGAGCGATGCTAATCAAAACAGCTTTACTTCAAACCATGAAAATGATACAAACTGTCATTGCCTTGGAAAATTCCGGATGACATCTGGAGGGGAATTTGAGCCTAGGAACGGCCTGTCTAATGTTTTTCGCATCGTTATGCGCTGTCGTGTCGCGTGTCGGTTAGTTCAAATGCGCAGGCCGCGTGCAACCCAACGCTATGACTTCAAGTCATACTTATGCGCAGCACTGTTAGTATATAGGATTCCTAAATTATATATGGGAATAATAAATTACGGAAATACATATTCACGTGCTGTTGTGTGTTCTGTACCTTATTTTTAACTGTGAAAAATAATATTAATGAAGAATACGTGGTTTGGCTCGGACATCCTGTCTCCTTTTTTCATGTAGCCTAGCGTAGCTTCCATTGTCCCTCCCCCCTCCCCCCCGCGCGTGCGCCCCCAGACCGAGCAACGTAGTTTATGGACGCTCCCGAAGAGATGGAAGATTTATAATATGGAGAGTTTTAAATTTTGGTGATTGTAGTTATTGCAAGAAGCGGTGTAACAACATTTAGATCATAAGGTGTTAAACTCAATTTTGGAGAGGGCCGTATATTAAATTTAGAATGTGTAGGCAGGCCAGATTCAAATAAAAAAATGTACTGAATTATTATAACATTTTATTTATTTAATTGTATAGTATATAATATAAAAACATGATTCTTCTTTCTGTGTCACATTGAGATCGCGGGCCGTATTGATAGGGCCGTATCTTTGACATCACTGATTTAGATAAAAAAAACATTTAAATGTTGATTTTTCTAACAGATTCGGTGCAAAATAAATCGTGTGGTTGTTTTGAACTAGTGATTATCATTTCTTGTTCACAATAGTTCCCAACATTTTGACGGAGCTAAATTAACTAACCGCATCTTAACTTTTGAACGAAATAAGCAACAGTTTAAATGTGTTTGTGAGGAGATAGTAATTCTCTTCCATGACACGCTGTATTTCCATTATAGTGGACATGCTGTGAAACCATCCATTTCTTCGGGAACTGAACTGGTGACTGTCTTCAACTAATTAACAATGCTATTAAGGCAAGCTCGTTTGATTATGATCTGTTTGGTAGCGTTATATGAACGAACTTATGTGTTTCCCGAAACCAACTTGTATTATGTTGTGGCGTTTTTGTAGACCTGCATTTAGCTGTTGTGGAGAAGTCAAATGGACGTTCCAGTTGGTGTATCAACCCCTCAATTACTGTTCACAAACTGCAGCCGTTTATCAGCGTCCTGGTATCTATATCACGACACGCACTATATCTCTATGACACCTTAATAGTCACTTTGCGCTGTTAATACCCGTCTTTGTGCGAATGAGCAATTGCTGTCAGTCTTCAGAAGGCGATAAGCGGAGACGAATCGCTGGGCCACGCCACTCCGCTCGTAATCACACCCGTCTCGTTTGTCCGTCCTAATTAATACCTGTCTCCCCGGCTGCCATTAAATGTGTGTCGTTAGGGGCCTGCTGATGCGTTGCAGATTAGGGCAAAGTCCGACTGCAACAATGTCAAGACACCCAAAGTCGGCCAGCACTACTGTACGTTCTATCCATTTACGAAGTTGATAACTCTACAACCACTGCAATCATGTCCCAATCATAATGTACAGCACGTGACGCCAAAGTGAGGCCATCAAGAAAATTCTGATTGGAGTGCACTGTTTTTTTTGTTGTTTTTTTCTTTAACTGTCACTTGTATCAGTGTGAACACGTGCAAAAAGGTAAAATTGTATATTTTTTCTTGTGTATTTTTTTTCTATACATTTTTTAATGTTTATTTTCACACTCGAGTGGACGTTACTATGATACTACCTTTATTGCATTTGTACCAACCGTAAACATTCCATTCTCGTAAACAAATATAATTTTCTAAATAGATAAAACCCACTTCGTTAGATTACAGAGTATTGCATCTAATTTCAGTATGTGTTTGTGTTCAGAGCTGTTATATCGGTAAAACTAATTCCGTGTGGTCGTAATGACCTGGTGACAGGGTTTCTATTGGCTGCGTATTCCGCCCCTGTCGTAGCCGCCTTAACCTAACCCAACAATCCTACCGGTTACAGGGACCTACAGTTTAACGTGTAATCCGAACCACGGAAGCTTTCTGGCTTACTTCATATTGCGCAACAAGCTATGCCAGAGGTGAGGGTCAGTTGAGCACCTTTGAAAATCCCCGCCGAGACAGGGATTCGAACCGGAGACCTTTCAATCTCCAGTCAATCGCCCTAACCACTGAGCCTCCAGATCCCTCTTTTCTATTGGTGAACATCTTGACCTAAAAGTTACCATTAATAACTTGTTCCTTAGCCCGTCAAAAATGACGTTTTAAACGCAGTGTCGAACTCATAACTTAAATAACTTTTAAAAATTATTCTCTCCGCTGGAAAGACGATTGCTAGTATTTCTACAGGAAAATGAAAGCTTTCATCGAACGCGTATTAACACGTTCACTGTATTGCAATATAAATGTGATACCATATTCTCTTTCTTACTATCATAGCGGTAGGAAAATGTAATAAAGTAAACCATCTACATCACAGTAGTGTAAATAAACCATATCGCACGCGCATTAATACATCCGCTGTATCGCGATATGAGCCGTCTATATCACAGGAATACAAATAAACAAAAGTAATAAATAAACAAAAAATCAACTAAAAATACTGGTACATGTTTCAGTGTGAAATAATGGCGGCTCTTCTAGATGAAATTTACTGTCTGACATCGTCACGTGATTTTTCAGAAAATATTAAAACAATTTAAGCTTTAACACTTCTGATACAGTTCAGGTATACTCATGAGAGACATGTGTTCACACATTTTCAAACACGCATAAACAACGCAACGCGTAACGCAGACTGAAACGATGTAGCGAACACTAATCGTTAAACATGAGCTTAAATGTCAGCGAACAATAACGTGACGTGTAACGATACCAAATTTACTCCAACAGAGCCGAAAGAACTTTCACTTCAACAGCTAGTTCACTCTCAAAATAACGAAATTGTTTTGTATATACGATTCAATATAATTTTCTGACTCACAGGTACACCTGAAAACGTTTTATTATTTGGTAACTATCTAAAAGAGACGAATACTTCTTGACGGACTCAGGGAAACTGAATCTAATGGAGGAGCTTGAGTGGTGCCATCTGTCTGCAAAACATGTAACTTACGTTGTCTACGGTAAGTGTACAGCCTGATTTGCCGACCCCGGCAGCATAGGTGTAGCGTGCTTGCTTCGCGTTGCAGGTGTCGCCGGTTCGAGTCCGGCCGAGGGCATGGGTGGTTTTAATTAAGTGTTGTGTTCGTCTTGTGTCGTCCTTACAAAAGAGAGAAAACAATCACACTTGGATGAAATCTATACACTGTAAATACGAAAAAAAAGCACATTGAGCTGGCTGAATGGCTAACATGGCCGAATAACATAAAAAATTTTTTTTAATTTAAAAAAATTAATAAAAAATTACAGCCTGATTTCGTGATCATCTTACAAACTTTCAGGGATAATGAAGAAGATCAAATGAACCAATTTAAGGTAAGGGACCGTGGCCCGGAAACGGCCGAGTCGAAAGTTATAAGCGATAATTTACGAAAGTTCTGCCATAGCATCGGGTAGCGGTAAAACTAAGGGCCTCAACTTCCGAATCGTGATCATCACGAACAGAATTCTCGCTGAATACACCCCAACACCTTCAGATAATTTCCCCAGTTGATGGATTAGTACCGGCGCAGGTGACTTGACATCAAAGAGACTGAAACCCTTAAGTCTGCGGTACAGTAATAATGAATTCCATTAACCTGCCCAAGCTGTCACATTCAGAGTGGCGTCCCGCAGCATTAGTACAGGTATGAGATCATCGCAATAAGATCTGTCATACGCATTTCAACCTTGGTGTCGTTTAAACAGTGTAGCAGGCAGCGAGAATTCTTTCCAGGAGATCCTCTTCAGTGACGCCAGTCTTTTCACATGGCCCCACAAGAAGAAATCTAGTGAGCTGACGTTAGATAAATGTGCTGGCCACGGAGCAGCACATCCTCCGCCTGTCTGATATATTCTGTAAATCATTAGAAGAGCGAAAAGTACCTTCAGACTGGAAAATCGCGCAAGTAACTCCGATTTTCAAAAAAGGTGATCGAAGTGATCCTGGGAACTATCGTCCCATATCTATAACATCTGTTTGTAGTAGAGTTATGGAGCATATTATATGCTCGAACATTATGAATTTTCTAGATGCTAAAAATTTGCTTACAACAAATCAACACGGATTTCGGAAGAAAAGATCATGTGAAACACAGCTGGCCCTATTTACACACGACGTAATGAAAGTTATCGATGCAGGTTCACAAGTAGATGCAATTTTTCTAGATTTCCAGAATGCCTTTGACTCTGTGCCACACAACCGCTTTTTAGCGAAGCTTCGAGCGTACGGTATATCGGATCAGCTTTGTGAATGGATAAAGGATTTTCTAACTGGTCGGTCGCAGTATGTTGTCGTTGAAGGAGAAACTTCTTCTAATCTAGATGTTACATCGGGTGTACCTCAAGGAAGTGTAATTGGACCACTTCTTTTTTTAATTTTTATAAACGATCTCGGAGACAAAGTGAAAAGCCTTTTTAGATTGTTTGCTGATGATGCGGTTATTTATAGGGAAGTAAGAAATTTGACCGATTGCTTAGAAATTCAGCGCGATCTGGATGTTATTTTGGCTTGGTGCACTGAGTGGCAACTTAATCTAAATTGTAAAAAGTGCAAGACAATCAGCATAACTAACAAAAATAATCCAATTGTTCAGAAATACGAGTTAAACAATACAGTTATTGATATGGTCGATTCTATGAAATATTTGGGAGTAACAGTACAAAGGAATATGAAATGGGACATACACATTAATTCGTTAGTAGGTAGAACAAATTCTAGGCTGCGATTAATAGGTCGAATCTTGAAAAATTGTAATGAACAAACAAATCTCTTGTGCGTCCACATTTGGACTATTGTTGTGCCATTTGGGATCCGTTTCGTAAGGGGTTGATCGAAAGTATAGAGAAAGTACAGAGAAGAGCCGCTCGATTCGTGACCGCTTGCTACAGTCCTTATGAAAGCGTCACAGAACTGATTAGTAGACTAGGTTGGGAGTCTCTGGTAGATAGACGACGCACGTTTCGTTTAAACTTATTCGTAAACATGCATACTCCCACTTTCACTTTTGAGTGTAGTGATATACTTCTTCCACCAACCTATTTGAGTCGGAAGGACAGGAAAGATAAAATTAGAGAAATATGGTGCCGGACTGATTCTTATATGAATTCTTTTTTCCCTCGTACCATTAGGGATTGGAATGCACAGCAAAGAGATTAGCTTTGGTGCTGAGCACCCTCTGCCACCCACAATTTTGTGAATTGCAGAGTATATATGTAGATGTAGATATGTAGATGTAGATGTAGAATCTACTTTTCAGGTAATGTCTGATCCAGGTATTCACGAACCATCAGTCCAAAGGGAGGTGGAGCTCTGTCATTTAGTAACCACATCCGTTGACGAATGTTTCAGGAACCTGACTAGTATGTCTCTGATCAACACTATATTTCGGCGTCAAAGGTATCAGAACGAATTTCGCTTATACCTAGGTCGATTCCGAACTGGGAGAGCGGTTAACGTTCTGGCCTCACGTTCGTGAGGACGCTGGTTCGAATCCCAAGATTTGGGTTTCCAATAGTTTCCCCAAATCACTCCAAGCGAATGCAGGGATGCTTCTTTCAAAAGGCCATGGCCGAATTCGCTTCCGTTACTTGTCCACAATCCCACACCGCCTCTAATGACATCAACCACGAGCCATAAGCACAAAAAAAAAAAAAAAAGATTCCGTAGCAGGGACCCTTATTTCAAATCGAACATCATCCCTGAAAGTTTGTAACATCATCACGGAATCATCCTGCATATTTGTTTGTGATATACGTGGTTTATCAGGCGAATTTTCTGTCTGTCGCAACATTCGACTTGTTCAGGGGTGGCCAACCCAAATGATCTTGCGGGCCACTTTGGAAATGTATCATAACTACATGGGCCGCATATAAAATTATTTACCCTATATTAGATTTAGACCCGCTATAGACATTTTTCCGGAGTGAAAAATTGAAACATAATGAGTTATTATTATTCTTTTTACTATTATTCTTACATGTAAACATAGATAATATAATAATAATAACGATACTAAATGCACATTGTAAAGAAATATATAACACTAAGAATGAAATATGAAAAATATTTTGTAAAAGTGTAATGAATCTCGTGGGCCAAAAAAATGTACAATGTTGGCCACCCCTTGTCTAGGTGATTGCGGGAAACCGCCGGTACTGGAGGACCAGAGCTCGTCCCGCTGTACCTCCCGATTCAGAGTGAGCGGCTACATTGGCGGGTTTGGTTATGATATTCAAGACAGATGCGAACTGCGTAATAAATCAAAACATTGCCGCTAGACCGCTAACAACCTTCAGTTCTCCCGGTCAATAATATCATACGCAATTAAAGTTTACTTTTACCCTTTGCGTATCATTGTAACAGAGGTCGGGTCCCGTATTTCTTGGTGTTTGGGGTTGTTGTCGCCTGGACTAGTTTGCACTAATCGATGACTCAGCACTCCCGCTAGACACGCAATCTGATTGGCCGGCGGGACCGCCACGCGGTATCTGATTGGCCGCCACGGCAGGCACGGTAGTGAGCATTGTTCCCTCGAGGGTAGAATTAATATTGCCAACACCCCTCTGCGCTGCTAGAAATCCTGCCGCACATCAACCGCCCAACACTCATTCTGAATCTCTGCGATCAAGAGGGGTGAAAACTCTATTTTTGAACAACATCCCACCCCACCTATCATTTTTATCCTATTACTAATTTAAACGACAGTCAAAAATGACAGGTATCAGCTATGGTGGTCGTAGGATTTTTCACTGTAAAATATTCTAAGGAAACACGTATATCTATTACTCATTACCTTTTTTATTGACATTTTTCGTGTCGTGAGTAAACTTTCTCTGGTTACGTTCTCGGAGTATTTTGTTAGGATATTTCTAAACAACTGCATTTGATTTTGAATGACTGAAATTTTTATTACTATGCGTTTCTAAGTAAAGTATAATTTAAAAACGAATAACTAATTTTTATTAGACTGATATATATCGTGATTACCTACGTTTCATGTAAACTTTCTCTGAGTTTAATAATATCCCGTTTGTTATCTTCTGTCATAAAAAAAAAGTTTCCAATTTATCTAATTTACAGTTCAATAATAGTAATTCACTCGCTTTTAGACATTCCGGTTTCACGACTTAACTGTAACCCCTGATTTTAAGATTTTGAGATAAGGACTCTGTTAAATAAATTGTTAGTAATACCATAAGCTTTTTTCTTATGGCTTTTCGCGTCGTCAACTTCATTAGAAATGAAAAAGCACTGGGGGTAAGGAACGGGAAGGGATTCGGTCATGCCCTTTTGAAGGATCCATCTACATCTACATCTATACTCTGCAAATCACAAATACTGTGGGTGGCAGAGGGTGCTAAGCACCAATCCTAATTCTGCGCATTCCAATCCCGAACAGATCGAGGAAAGAAGGAATACATAAATGAATCAGTATGGCATCTTATTTCTTTAATCTTATCCCTCCTGTCATTGCGACCTAAATAGGTTGGCGGAAGAAGTATTTCGTTGCACTCGTAACTTAAAGATTTTCGCATATTCTCCAGCAAATTCAAACGAAAACGACGTCGTCTGTCCGCCAAACAATCGCAGCACAACCCACGAATCAGCTCTGTGACACTTACGTAAGGACTGTAACTAGCAGTCACGAATCGAGCGGCTCTTCTCTGTACTTTCTCTAACGTGTCAATCAATCCCTTGCGATACGGATCCAAAATTCCACAACAGTATTCCAAATGCGGACGCACTAGTGTTTTGTACGCTATTTACTTTGTATGAGCATTAGAACTTCTCAAAATACGTCCTATGAATCGTAGTTTGGAATTAGCTTTGCCTACAACGGAAGTTATGTGCAAGTCCCATTTCATTTTTTCCATCCTGGCAATCACTTGGAGAGTCTTTGGGGAATCTATAGAAAACTCAAATCTGGATGGCTGGATGAGGTTTCGAACCTGCGTCCTCCAGAATTTGTGCTTAAACTGTCATAAGAATTTCAATGCATTATATTCAAGATCTGATGAGCATAATACGTTCAGTAAAAGTGTGCTGCAGCATTCATACAGCTTAAAATCTGAGATATATTTTATCACTCTACGTGATAAGGGAAGGAAGTAAGAAATAGTCATTCTTTCGTACTGGTAATAAGCCCAACAGATCATATTAACTCACAGGTGAACACTCCTTGAAGAGATACTCACCAAAGATCACATTCCAACAGAGATAAACTCTCTACCCTTCCTATTCTGTTAATGTTGATTTCTTACGATGGTATTTTTGTTATTTATTTTATCAGTTTTATGAAATACAGCGTGTTTAGGATACACGGAAAACGTTAATAATTCACTACGTCAAAGATTAACACTCCAATATACGTGACGAAATTGAGAAATAAAATTTTTGGTAATGGTTACAGATATTGCATTATAAACGTTTTTGTTTTGCTATTAGAAAAAAAAAGGCAAACGCGTTACTAGGCACACTAAGGTCTACGCTGGTGAATTAGTGAGAAAATATTACTAAAATATATAAACACGGTGTAAAAATGTAAGCTATTACACCTAACGGACAAAAGATCGGTTGGGAACAACTTTTAAACACAGATAAATAATTCTACCAATGTTTTTCAAACGAATCTACATAAATCATATAGTAGGATCTTCTTCCTGTTGTGCCATCTCCTTACAGAAAGTTGGTGACCAATGCAGAATAGTTCCAAAGACGGATATTTTTTTTTTATTTTTTGCTTTTAACTTTACACCTTGTTGACGTCGAGGTCGTTAGAGGCAGCAAGGAATTGGGGGCATGGAACGGGAAGAAATTTTGTCACGGTCTTTTGAAGGAACCATCCCGCCAATCCCCTGGTGTGATTTTGTGAAATCATGGAAAACCCAAATTTGGATGGCCGGACGGGGATTCGAACCCGTGTTCTCCCTAATGCGAGGCCGGAACTTTTTCCACCACGCTCGGTGTTGTTGGAGTTCCAGGAAACTCTCCTTCGTTCTGCAGAAGTGTATATTCACCATTTAGAAAAAAAATTACCAAATTACGCTGCTTTTCTATCTTTTTTGACGGTCGGCAGTTCGGTTTTTTGTTTTTTCGTCGCACGGTGAAGCAACCGTAATTCAGATTCATAATTTTTCCAACACACAAGTTGACCGTGTAGTGATAAATATGATTTTATGCTCTGTTCAAATCCATATGTGATGGAGAGTATGTGTTAACAAAATCGGGACTGAGTGTCAAAAGTTCAGAGTGCACAATTATTTCCGTACACCAAAGTCTCTACGGACGGATGTTATCATGTCCGTGACCAGAAAGTTAACGGACTTTCTGAATAAACTCCTCTAATTTTCCGCATAGATCTCAAGGAGCGATACTAAGTTCAAACGCCGAGGCTAACTCTGTTGTACCCTATTTAAAAGCAGGAAAATTAAAAGTTTTGGCAGCGTGACAGTGGTTCAGATAATTTAGCTCAGCGGTACTCAACCTTTTTTTCTTCCTGCGTCGCATAATTGCTGCTGCTATATCAACGTGGGCCGCAGGATCCTACAGTACAATAAACCTCCGTATTCAAAAGCAAGCATTTATTTTTTAACATCAATGGAATTGTTGATGTTGTTACAAATTTTTGAGAATTTTCGATAAATCTGGCTGATAATTACTAGGCTTCGAGCCACATGGAATAGGTTGGCGGGCCGTATTAAAAACCGGCATCAAATATTGTTCTACGCGGTATTGTCGTTAGAAATACAGACAGAAAGTCTATCGGACAACTATGCCTTCAATCTGCCTTGTAACGTCAGAGTTCAATGAGGTTGAAAACAGTGCTGAGAACTGCTAAACCTGAAATGTGATGGGCGCAGGTTGTTTGTTCTGCGAGTTGCCGTTTTCACAGCCTGTAATTGAGCGGTGTAGTGAGTCATAATACTGGCGCGGACTCTGTGTTTACTGAGCATACCGCAGTTACAGATAAGTCAACACCGCCGTTCACGTATGAACGGGATAAGTGGACTCACCACAGATAACTTATATATTATTTCTGATAGGTGTTTTCTTGTGACGTGCCATATTACTGCCTTCATACTTAAACGTCATAGGGGCCCTGTTTTAACTCATATACATTAATGATTTGTGCGAAATAATTAGGAGGAAGAAAAGACTGTTTTCCGATGATACTATTATTTATCGTGAAATCAAAACCCAGCACTACTTCAAGACGATATTATGAAATTCATTGCGTGGTGTAAAGACTGGCAGTTGGAGTTAAGCCCTAAAAAGTGCCAAGTCATGTGTGTAAGTAAAAAGATGACACCATTTAGCTCTGAATACACAGTTAATGGAACTGCCATTAGAACGGTAGCTTCTGCTAAATACCTAAGGTAACAATTCGTAATAACTTGTCGTGGAATGAGCTTACCGAGAAGGTAAATGAGAATGCAAATCGTATGCTCCGATTTATTTGTCGTAATTTGAAACAATGCACCCCGAAAGTTAAATTGATTGCATACAAGTCACTAGTGCGTCCTCACTTAGAATATTGTTGTTCTGTATGGGGTCCCCATCAAAAGGGGTTTATAAAGGTATTAGAGAAGGTCCAAAGAAGAGCCGCCTGATTCATGACAGGTATATATAGTTGGAGGGAAAAGCGTAAGTGCGATGTTGAAGGAGTTAGGTTGGGAAGACCTGGAACACCGAAGGCGTTGCTCTCGACAGAAGCTAATTGTAAAATTCACGACTGAAATATTTCAGAATGACAGCAAACAAATATTACTATCTGCAACATTCATATCCCGGAATCACCGCAAAAATAAGATAAGAGAAATCAGGGCCAGAACCGATTCATTTCTGTACTCATTTTTCCCACGAGCGATTAGGGAATGGAATAGAAAGGATTTACCGGGCGAGTAAACTTAAAATACGACAGGAGTAGTTTCGATAAAGCTCTCCGGCCATCCTGATCTGGGTTTTTCATGGTTTTCCCGGATCACTCGAGGCGAATGCTGGGATGGTTCCTCACAATAGCCCATGGGCGCCTCCTGTCTTATCCCGTATATCCCTTCCAAACCCTCCGCCACACATTTATAGTGAATCGCGGAGTAATAATAATAATAACAATAACTTCGATAACTGAGTTATCATTTTAAAGGTCCTCCGCTTAGATAACATCATTAATTAAAGTAGATTTTTGTAAATTCAATCCCGTAAATGGAAAAATTCTGCACAACCAAGGTCAGGGGTATACGACAGTTCAAAGCCAAGATGTTGGGCTTTGCTGGTGTCAGTAATGTTTTTCCCCTTATGGCTGTGCGCCTGGGCAACTTGGATATCTTTACAGGCATAGAAGGACTAGGGCAAGGTGCACCTGTGAGTCTAAGTGCGCTGAGGTAGCGGACTCTGTATCTGAGAGGTTCAACGGGACCGGGCACGGGACCAGCCGCCGCGTACCGGCAGTCCAGGCTGCTGTTTGAAGCGGTGTTCCGCCGCCATCAAGGTGAATACCACCGAGCGTGGTGGGTGAGCTGTAACGATCTGGCCTCGCATTCGGGAGGACGCGGGTTCAAACCCCCGTGCATCCAGATTTTGGTTTTCCATGTGTTCCCCGAATCATTCGAGGTGATTGGCGGAAAGATTCCTACAAACGGCCACGGACGAATACCTTCTAGTTGCTTGCTCCGCTCCTTTCCCGTCTCTAATAACCACGTCGTTGACGAAGCGTAAAACCAGAAGTAAAAGAAGAGAAAAGGCGAATATATGGATGGTCCGCAATCTCCGCCTGATAAACAAAAGATATACTAATTACACAGAACATAGCTGCACGTTTCACAGACAAGTAGCACCATTTCACTTGCGCCATTAGTTCTTAGTACACCGAGCGGGGCGGTGTAACGGTTAGCGTTCTCGCCTCGCATTCGGGAGGACGGCGGTTCGAATCCCCGTCCGGGCATCCAGATTTGGGTTTTACATGTTTTCCCCAAATCACTCCAGGCAAATACCGGGATGCTTCCTTCAAAAGGCCATGGCCGAATTCCTTCCCATTCCTTGCCCCCATCCTTGCCCCCCATCCTTGCCCCCCATCCTTTCCCGTCTCTAAAGACCTAGATGTTAAAAAGAGACGTAAAGCAGTTTAAAAAAAAAAAAAAAAGTTCTTAGTACTACGTGACATGCGGCCGCAAAATCATAACTCCCAATTGTACTATGCCAATGGTGAGTAAAACTTGTGGCAGGCAGCCGAGACCAAACTGTTGGGAAAAGGTGGCGAGGAAGATACACCTTCGGCATGGCAGAGGTGGAGAACATTATAGAAGAAGTTCGGAAATTTGCGGTCCTCTACTTCAGAGGGTTGTTTTGGTGTCATTGACTGCCTGAGGGAAGTGTCTTTTTTTTTTCAATCTCACTTCCAGCTTCTACATCTACATCCATACTCCGCAATTCACGAACATTCTGGTTGGCAGAGGGTGCTAAGCACCAATCTTAAATCTCCGCATTCCAATCCCGAATATCACGAGGAAAGAAATAATACATTAAAGCTTCAGTATGGCATCTTATTTCTCGAATCTTATCCCTCCGGTCATTGCTACCCAAATAGGTTGGCGGAAGAAGTATCGCACTGCACTCGTATGTCATAGAATTTCGCATATTCTCCAATAAATTTAAACGTAAATGGCATCGTCTGTCTTCCAAACTATCCCAGCCCAATCTATGTATCAATTCTTTGACGCTTTCATAATGGCTGTAACAACCAGTCACGAATCAAGCGGGTCTCCTCTGCACCCTCTCCACTGAGTCAATCAGGCCCTTGCGATACGGATCCCAAACTCCACAACAGTAATCCAGATGCGGACGCACTAGTGTTTCATACGCTATTTCCTTTGTATGAGCATTACAATTCCCCAGAATACAACCTATGAATTGTAATTTAGAATTAACATTGCCTACGACTGAAGATATGTGCAAGTCCCATTTCATGTTGCTTTGTACTATTAAGCCCCCACCCCCCCACCCCCCCCATACTTCAGGGAATCAACCGTGTCAACAACTGAATTGTTTACTTTGTACTCGTGAGCAAACTGATTCTTTTTGTTGCTTATTCTCATTGCCTTGCACTTTTTTCAATTAAGTGTAAGCTGCCATTTACGGCACCATTCGGAAATCGCGCTGAATTTCTAAGCAATCGTCAGAGCACCTTATTTCCCTATAGATAACTGCATCGTGGGCAAACAATCTCAACCAGCATTTAACGTTGTCACCTAGATCGTTTATAAAAATTAAGAAGAGAAGTGATCCTTTTACACTTCCTTGAGGAACACCAGAAGTACGATTTAGCTTAGAAAAGGTTTCCCCGTCAACAACGACATACTGTGATCGACCAGTTAGAAAATCACGTATCCATTCGCAAGTCTAATCCGATATACCGTACGCTCGAATCTTCGCTAAAAGTCGGTTGCGTGGTACAGAATAAAAAGCTTTCTGAAAATCCAAGAATATTGCATCAACTTATGAACCTGCATCGAGTTCCACTATTACTACTACTATTCTTCCGCGATCCATTAAAAGTGGATTGCGGAAAGTGTGTCGCATTTATCCTAATGCTTAGTTATTTATGCATCAGAAGGGATATGAGGTATATGGCAGCAGGTGCCCATGGGTTATTTGGAGGAACCATTTCGGCACTCTGCTGGAGTGATGTAGGAAAACATGGAAAGCTAAGACCAGGAGCGCTGGGGTGGTTCCTCAACACATACTTCCTATCAGTTTATAAGTTTTCTCGCTTGATAAATGTTTCCTATTCTATACCCTAATAGCTTCTCCGAGAAATGAGTACTTAAAATAATCCGTTCTGGCCCTGATTTCTCTAACCTCATTTTCTCGGTCATTCATAGATATAAATGTTGCTGGTAGTAAAATGTGATTGCTGTCATCCTGAAATAGGTCTGTTATGAGCTTTTCAATTAGTTTCTGACGAGAGCAACACATACTGTGTTCCAGATCTTCCCATCCTAACATCTTCAATATCACACTTACGTTTTCCCTGCAGTTATATATACCTGTCATGATCGGGCTGCTCGTCTTTGGACCTTCTCCGAGGCATCTATTAACCGCTTTTCATACAGGCCTAATACGGGAGAACAATATTCTACGTGAGGTCGCACAAGCGCTTTTCATACAATCGATTTAACTTTCGCTGTATACTATTTTAAATTACGACGTAGGAATCAGAGCGCATGGTCTCATTTATCTGAAGATCGTGTAATGTATATCGCGTCATTCCAAAATATTCGTATAATTTCGTTTCGTCATCAATCAGATGTTGTGATCGCAACTTACTATTGTAGCAATTTTCGGACAGTGATTGCTGTGAAATAGACAGGTGAAAATGTTAAAGGAGACTGAAGATTGAGTAGTGATCCGTCCGTCACACGGACGAGCTAGGGACAAGTGTGGCCGCGAGGGGGGCGAGGCGTCACTCGATCGAATGGCGGTGCAGTAAAGTATTTGTAGAAAAACAGTATTCAAATTAAAATGCGATAGAATATGAAGTTTCACTATCCAAACAAGGTTAATAGCAGTATGTCATTAATAAATGAATTACTACTTACAAGCAAAGAAGAAAACCTATATTCACCATTGAACTTGATCACAGATTGGTCCCCACAAATTGTTATGGATTTACAATACACTACTAAACTGTGGTTTTGTCGTTTACTTTATATGCTAAGGATAAAAAAGTTCGACTGCGAGAAGCAACTTACTTTTTTTGACCACTATTTTGTCTGTCTTTCTGTAAGATCACGCAAAAAGTGTCACTCGGATTTTAATGATCTTTCCAATAACATGTAGCCCTAGTCCCAAAGGCGGTTAGGCATACTTTCTAAAGGAAAAATACAAAAATAAATACATTATATTTTCGTTATCTTAAAGGACATGAGAAAAGGAGAATCAAAGTGAATTAGTTTTGTGCAACATTAAATAGATATACACCAAACTTGTACAAATTTAATGTAATATAACTGAGATGATAGCAGTAATGGCAGAAAAAATATAAAAATAGGAATAGATTTGAATTGTTGGATGAAAACTGGGAAAAAATAATTACAATGCGTTTCATAGCCACAATCACAATCGGGTGTTGTTATGTATTTATTTCTCGTATGAACTTTTCCATATCACTAACAACATAAATACGTTCACCAGAGTTAGAGAAGCTGCAGGGTGACATGGGGGGGGGGAGGGGGGAGGGGGGGAGTCTATTCGGTTATGTCTCCAGTAGCAGTGTGGAGAGCAGACAACCACAGAGTCAACACCTGGCGGTACAATGTTCCACGATGTGCTCATCCGTCTCCTCCAGACTGCAGTCACAGTAGGGGTCGCGCTTCAAGCCCCAGCGGTGCAATGTTATTTGTATACCCTGCAACAGATGACACCACACTTAGAATTAAATCTAATTGATATGTAGTGCTTGCTCCGGTAGTAACTTCCCTAGTCATCTAATTACTCCTTCATGATTATTCGATATTCTTTGAGTGTTAAATTCCTCCTCCAACTACTTTTGCCGTTTACAAATTTTAAATTCCTTCAGTGTTTCTAGCTAGCAAATTACTCATCATTTTCCTTGGTAATTTGTTTTAATCCCCTTACTTACTTAACAAAAAAAAAAAAAAATTCTTTACCAGGCATCCAGATTTGGGTTTTCCATGGTTTCCCAAATCACTCCAGGCTAATGCAGGGATGCTTCCTTCAAAAAGGCCATGGCCGAATTCCTTCCCGTTCCTTGTCCCTAGTCCCTAGTCCCATGCCACCTCTAATGACCTTAGCCGTAGAAAAAAAAAAAAGTAGGGGGTCCTTTGTTCCACTGTTCCCTCCACGAACAATTTTAACCAGTCACACGTGTATTAAAATTTTGTCTTGTATTCTGTTTCTGTTTCACTCACTTTCTTATATACACTTTCCATTACCTTCAACAGGTGTTTTATACCTCTAATTATTTTTTAATACTCTTTCATATCACAGTATTTGTAATGCGTCTTTTTTCGTATTTTCCTATATTCCTTACTTAAATCTGACTTCGATAAACAGCTGCGCTACAAAAATACAATTTAAGAATATTCTCCTGCAGTTCTGGATCAATGTTAGTTCGGAAAACGATTTTTTGTTCTGTTGCTCTATTTCTGAAACTGTTATTGCGTTGACCATCGGTTCTAATATTGCTTCGTTAACAACCAGATACTCATACTTCTTTCATTACGTTTGCTACTTAGGGATTTACCAATGTGTTTACTCTTACCTGATACCAGGAGCGGTAAGACTGGAGTTTGAAAGGTGCCAGGTTCGAATCCCTGTCTCACTGGGGATTTTCGGAGGGTTTTTACCCAACCTTCACCTTCGGAACTGCTAGCAGTGTTATGTGAAGTTCGCCAGAACGCTTCGGATTCCACATTACACTGTAGGTCCCCTGTACCCAGTAGGATTCCCGGGTTACCTTAGGTAAGGAGGGTAGAAACGCCTAGTATGCCTCCTTCAGAAGGTTCCAACCAGTCTTCCGGTTGATAACAACGCATAGCTTAACCTGCTAATAGTATAATATTATTAGCAAAACGCAGAGAACTGATCATTACTGTTTTATCCTACCGAGCGTGGCGGGTGAGCGGTAAACGGTCTGGCCTCGCAATCTGGAGGACGCCGGTTCGAATCCCCGTCCGGGCATCCAGATTTGGGTTTTTCACGGTTTTCCCCAAATCACTCCAGGTGAATGCCGGGATGCTTCCTTCAAAAAGCCATGGCCGAATTCCTTCCCTTTCCTTGGCCTAGTCCCATCCCGCCTCTAATGATCTCGACGTTGACGAGGCGTAAAGCCATAAGTAACAAAAAAGTTTTAAACCTTTTCGCAATATTGAGATTTATGCTTTATTTTCCGCATTGTTTGCTGTACTGGAGGTACACTAAATCATGGCTTAATCAATTTTTTTAAGTGATAATTGTCTCTAACATTTCTTTGATATTATTACCAGAAACATGACACGTGGTCTAATTAAGTATTTTTCGTTCATAGTGATAACAGAGCTTCGTAGTTAAGAAATAACTGATCATCTGAAAACTAGTAAACTTTTAGAATAAAGCAATTTTCGAAGTTACTAACATAGCGGCGTTTTATCTGTGACATAAGCCAATTTTGATTTTACAAGTTTGGCCTATTTATTCGAAGTATTCCTGCCTTTAGCACTTTGAACTTAACGGCGTCTATTCACTCAGTCAATCGTGAGCTGCATGTGAGTGGAGGTAATAGTAAACATAACTCTACTGCTGTATAATCGCATCTTGACTGTGATGGAGATATCTGAAGGTGATAGCGCCTGGCAGTTAGACGTAAAGCCAGTCATCAAAGAAGAGTTGTTACGTCTACAGTACAGGGGAACTTCCGCACTGGCGATGTTTCACAGAACCTTCGACTGCAGACGCCGGGATGCAGATGACGTCATCATAGCGGCTCAGATCGATTCCAGGAAACAGTCCTACAGTACTGCGGGAGAGGGTATGTAGCGGGCGTGCCGGCGTTCTAGTCGCAGAGCTAGATACGCATAGGCAAGGGCACTTGTAAATCGTTATCACTCTTTATTCTACTATATACCCACACGGTAATTAAATATGGGAAATCCCGCAAAAAACATTATATGTTTGGCACATACAAAGTTAACCCATTACTTACCAAACATGAATGTAACATGGCTGCTATAAATACGAAATTGTTTTTTTGTGTGGTTTTAAGCGCTTCGTACTTTCTGATGTAAACTGGAAAGGTTATGGAATTAGTCATTTGTCCGTCCGTCATAGTACAGGGCGTTCGCCGGAAAACGCTACCCTCCCAGTCTGTTGCCGTCGGCAACTTGCTCGGTCAGTCAAGCCAGCAGTTTCCGCCACACGGCACCGTGAATCACCGCACTGTTTAACACCTCCGCTGCCCCAACAGTGCAGTGCAGTGACCCTTACATTGTTAAGAACGGTTTCTTTGCATTGTAGATAGTTTGTGACTTCAGTCACTTATTAATCAGTGTTGTGAATAAACGTTTCTTTGCGGTTTGGCTGGTTTGGGGCTTCATACTCTTATTAATCTGTACCGTGTTTGAGTGTGAGTAAAATTATGGTACGTTACAGTTTGCAACAAAGAATATTTCTCTACGATACATATGTGAAGAAGAAGTCGTTTAAAAAGTGTCGCAGTAAATTTCGTCGCGAATTTCCTGGCGCTTTACTGCCAGCTAAATCAACAATTCTGCGTCTGGTTAAAAAAGTAAGAGAAACGGGTTCATTTTTTAACAAAAAGAGACTGTCGGTCAACCGTATTCTCACAGAGGAGAAAATTGACGATATCGCTTTTCGACTAGAACAGTCACCCAAAAAATCATTAAGTCAGTAAGGGCAGCGTGTGTCTCGAAATATGTTCAGAAGATGTGAAATGTGCATTACACAAGAGGGTCAACACTTCCAGCATCTTTTATAAGGTAAGCTAATGAATTACGTCACATTTAAATGCTTAGCACACAAGTTTATGAAGTTTATGAAGCGTAATTATTATGAAATAGTCCGCGGCCGACGGTCGAACAATGGCGGAAACTGAGCGCTCGCTCGCCGGGAGCAGTTTCTTCCTTGTAGCGCTAACAGTGGGTTGCGTTTCCCGGCGAACGCCCTGTATTATAACTGCTGAATGTTTTAATGTAGAAATATGTGGTTCTGCACTGAATCAATTCTCATTACCACAAGGATGATGATAACGTTAAATTAAAAAAAAAAAAAAAAAAAAAAATCAGGGAGGCTCTAGAGGAAGAAGGTTCAATGACATTTTTTACACAATTTGTGGCTATCAAACAAAACCAGGGATCCCATCAACCCTGAATTATTAATTAAGTCAGTTTATTAGCTTGATCTGTATGTAGATATGCATGAATGTGATGGAATATTTCATTTCAATATTTACACAATTTCAGACGCTTTAATTACTTGAAATTATGCACACGTATTAACAACTAATGACAGTACAATAGTTTTTGGATGCATGTCCTGCTATTTTAATTACTTTGACAGTAAATAATAAGCGGACACCAGTGTTTAGTTGGTTGCAACCATACAGGCGTCCGCATCAGCACGGTCTTCAATATACATGAAATTCAAAATAACTTTCTATGTTAAACATATTTTGCTTGGATTTCGATAAATTAGTCTCTTTGCTGCCAAACAGGCTTATGTAATTGTAAGTTCACTGGAGAGTCTCCACACGAATGAAGCTGACTGTTCCAAGCTAACAGGCAGATTTCAATGCAATGTTGAGGCGTTAGATAAAATGGCTAAGTGACATGAATATGAAAGAAATAATATTAAGTGCGTTGTCCCACAAGAAATGCTACGATCCGTGCATCCTCATTACTAATATCTACAATTCTGTTTTAAGAGTTAAAAAAAAGAGTAGTTTTTAAAAACTAAAGAAACCGGTTTCGTAGAAATGTGAACTAAAAAGTTATAAATAAAATTGTAGCTAAAAAATAATAAAAACAGGCTTTTGTAGCAATACGAACTAAAAAGTTAAAAATGAAAAGAACATCTCTTTTCACAATTTGCTGATACGAAAATTCTTTCATAATTTATAATGATGTATAGTCTAGACCAGGGGTGTCCAACCCAAATGATCTTGCGGACCACTTTGGAAATGCATCATAAATGCATATAAAATTATGTATCTCCATCAATGTAGTCATCATGGGTGTGGAGCCGGATGGTGTTTTGGAAACACAACGTTTCGACAACCAGCTCGGCTGTCTTCATCAGGTGTCCGGTGTCAACAGGCTGACGAAAGCTGGCAGTCACCGCGTGGATATCAGATTTAGATCCACAAAATACAGTTTTTGGAGCGCAATATTGAAATTTAATGACTAATTAGTTATTATTATTGTATTTACTATTATTCTTATTGAAGGAGAAAGTTCTTCTAATCTAGATGTTACATCGGGTGTACCTCAAGGAAGTGTAATAGGACCACTTCTTTTCTTAATTTTTATAAACGATCTCGGAGACAAAGTGAAAAGCCTTTTTAGATTGTTTGCTGATGATGCGGTTATTTATAGAGAAGTAAGAACTTTGGCCGATTGCTTAGAAATTCAGCGCGATCTGGATGTTATTTTGGCTTGGTGCGCTGAGTGGCAACTTACTCTAAACTGTAAAAAGTGCAAGACAATGAGCATAACTAACAAAAAGAATCCGATTGTTCAGAAATACGAGTTAAACAATACAGTTATTGATAAGGTCGATTCTATTAAATATTTGGGAGTAACAGTACAAAGGAACATGAAATGGGACATACACATTAATTCTTTAGTAGGTACAGCAAATTCTAGGCTGCGATTCATAGGTAGAATCTTGAAAAATTGTAATGAACAAAGGAGATAGCGTACAAATCTCTTGTGCGTCCACATTTGGATTATTGTTGTGCCATTTGGGATCCGTTTCGTAAGGGATTGATCGAAAGTATAGAGAAAGTACAGAGAAGAGCCGCTCGATTCGTGACCGCTTGCTACAGTCCTAATGAAAGCGTCACAGAACTGATTAGTAGATTAGGTTGGGAGTCTCTGGTAGATAGACGACACACGTTTCGTTTAAACTTATTGGAAAACATGCGTACTCCAACTTTCACTCATGAGTGTAGTGAAATACTTCTTCCACCAACCTATTTGAGTCGGAAGGACAGGAAAGATAAAATTAGAGAAATAAGGTGCCGGACTGATTCTTATATGAATTCTTTTTTCCCTCGTACCATTAGGGATTGGAATGCACAGCAAAGAGATTAGCTTTGGTGCTGAGCACCCTCTGCCACCCACAATTTTGTGAATTGCAGAGTATATATGTAGATGTAGATGTATATATAATCATAGTTAATATAATAATGATGATACTAAACGCAAATTGTAAAGAAATATATATCACTTAAAATGATATATAAGAAATTTATAAATATAAATTAAATAAATTTTGAAAATAAGGATGCACAAATACTGTATTTTTTTAATACATTGATTTTCACTACTTTGGCCATTATAAAATAAATATATTTTGTAAAAGGGTGATGAATCTCGAGGGCCGGAAAAATCTTTAAGGCGGGCTGCATGCGAGTTGGCCACCCCTGGTTTAGACTGATGAGGGTTCACTAATTATAATAACCAGTGTCCTCTCACAGACACCATGTTAAAGTTATTTGGTGAATTAATAGGCTCGCACTTTGACTTATGGTTGCTATTACTGGAAAATTATGTTCTGTGAAAACAACTCAATATACTTTGAGCACAGTTGCACACTACATCGCTACTTCGTTTTCCAAAATACTTTTACCTCGGGAATTTCAATTCAGGGCAGTGTTGTGTGGGAATGAATAATTTAAAACAATGAAATAACAGCGCTGATAAAAAAAAGGGAACTTTTTTAGTTGTACTGGCTTCAAAGCTCAACTGTAAGTTGACTGAAAGCTACGCTGATATATTACTAAGTTTGAACTGCTACCCGGAAAGTCGTTCTGCATGGAAAATTCTACAGTTTATACATAGTCAATCTATATGATAACAAAGTAATGATTACATACCAGATAAACGGAAGAAATTGAAAGATAGCCGCAACATAGGCTGTAACTTAACTTACATTTGCACTGATTTGTTTTACTCATCTTGACGTGAACACTACTAAGAACACACTACACTGTGAGTGCATTCCAGCCGTTACTAAACCAGCGTATTTTAAAATTATTGTACCGTGTGAACGAACTGATCCAACGATTTCCATGTAAATTTGTAGAGAAAGGATGCCCGCTTCTAACATAACTTGGGAAGTTCTCTACATTATTTCCGGACGATGATGTCACACCACGCATTAAGGTCCAAATTGGCCACATCAGTACGTGTCGAGTGAGGTTTTCTGACTATATAATCGTGTTCTGGTGAGTTCCAACAACTGAAATTTGAAGAAAGATATGGTAGGTTCAATATAATATCAAAATTAGATTCTAGAATTTAAATTTTAAAAAAATTAGTTACTCGAATAAGAAACATTGTTTCGACGTAGGAAACGAGTAGTAACTAAATCGGCAAAAAATGTGGGTAAAACCAAACTGAAATTCATGTCGGATGTGGAACGGGTTAGAAACTACAGACAGAAAAAAAAATTGACACTGTAAAATTTGATCGAAAAAAAAAAAAATCAAACGGAACTGATAATGATCAATCTCTTTCATCAAGTTCAAATCTAAATCAAGCGAAATCTCGACTCTGCCGATTATTTTTTTTAAAAAAGGTGTGAAGATAATTTTGAAGAAAAAAAAACTCTTAATTTGATTGTCCGGAGGAGAACGAGTAAGATAGATTTGTACAAGCAAAAAAAAAAAAAAAAAAAAAAAAAAAAAAAAAAAAAAAAAAAAAAAAATTATTGTAAGAAATGTGTATGTTTCGAAAATTATAACATGTTTAGTCCTTCAAAAACTGTTAAATAATGTTCGAGTGTCGGTTATCATATTCACGAAACCCCCAACTGATGTAGCCTGCCTACAGCCTAACACTGATTTTTTTCCGTTTATTTTGTGGAGGAAAAGGAAGTAAATAACTCGTTCAATAGAAAAACAATTGATGTCAAGCTTCTTTCGTTTATTTTCGAACAAAAATATGAACTTCTATTTTGACCAAATCTGCCATTTTCCGGTGTAATCGGTGGGATTATCACGGTATACCGGAATTTTGCTGCGCGCCTATTGGCCCTTGTAGTGGGGTGTATCGGGGCCCAGTCACCCATGCTGCCCGCATGCTCAACATACCCAACTCCTTTGTCGGGTTCACAATATTTTCCACCTGTATGATCACCTCCAAATCCGATTATCGTACGGTCGAAAGAGTTTTTGCGAGCTCTCGGAATGGTAGTCGACAATCGATATCGGACCGCATAGTTGCGCAGTGCGCCAGCGCTTTGTTGCTTCCCGCCTCAAACGCGCCGCCTCGTTAACCTGTGATTAGTGCGCGTGCAGTTCTGAACGCGTGATATGAAAGGCGCGAATGGATACGGCGAGAGACGGACGTTAAAGCTGTGTTCCCGATAGCGGTCCACGATGTTCAGTCAACTCTTTGTGGCTCTCAACCAGATAAGGCTAAATAAACCAACTACACAAACGAACCACATACTCATTCATACATAACTAACAGTTTTTTGTTTGCTTATGGCTTTAGTCCTTGTCGAGGTCATTAGAGGCGAGGAAGGACTGTAGTAAGAAACGGGAAGGAATTCAGCCATCACCTCTTGAAGGAACCATCCAGGAAATCGCCTGGATTAATTGGGGGTAACCATGGAAAGCCCAAATCTGGATCGCCGGACGAGGATTCGAACCCATGTCCTTCCGAATGTGAGGCCAGATCGTTAACGCTCACCCGCAACGCTCGGTTTTTTAATTTTGTTAATTACTGTATTATGTACTTAATTTTTATAGAACCATATACAGTTACTACAATTCTTATACAACATCTGAGAAACCATACACAACTCATAAACTTTGTATAGAATTCCTGATGAACCATACGAATTGTTATGTCTGGTACGTAATTTCTAAGGGACCACTGAAAACTGACATAGTTTTTACATATTTTATGTAGAACCACACATTTATTTATTTGTCATATGGCTCAGAAACTAATGTAATACATATAAATATATACAATATATACAACTACAAGAACGTTGGTAGCATTCACAAACTGATGTCCATTTGTTACAGCCATTTAATGAAGGAAGTTGTAGCACTGATAACATCTTGGTATGGTCCATCGTACTTCCTTAGAGGGCATTCCTTGATGATGTGCTCCACACTCTGGGAAGGAGCTCCGCAGTCACAGACAGGAGAATCCTGAAGTCCCCACTATAATAATAATTCCGTGTGGTCGTAATGACCTGGCGACACGGTTTCTATTGGCTGTGCATTCCACCCCTGTCATAGCCACCTTAACCTAACCCGTCAATCCTACCGGGTACAGGGGAACTACAGCTTAACGTGGCGTTACATTTGGGGTGGTATTTTCTTAGGCAATTTAGTTTGATCCACTGGTCTCTCTTCAAATGGAATCCTGGAAGTTCATTTGTAGGATCTTCAATATCTTGGTGTTTCACAGATGCAGAGTTTGCCTCGATTTTTCCTTGACATCGAAGTCAAATATGTTATGCAATTCTGGGTTTCCGAATTTAAGACGTGTGGGGTAAGTCATTTAAGACTTCATGGATTGGGAGATCCTACAGATGGTCAGTGTGATGTAATTTTACCCTCTCACGTGTCGTTGGTTCTTGGCGTCTTACGTCTGGAGATGGTATATAGCTGATGATATGTAACCAGGGGACTGGGGTGTATTTAAGTATGCCAGTTATTACCTTCAAACACTCATTCAGATGGACGTCGATTTTCCTAATGGGAGCACTACGTTGCCACACTGGAGCACAGTACTCAGCTACAGGGTAATCCATGGTGAGAGCGGTTGTTCATAGTGAGTCCGCATACTCCCCACGAAGTTCCAGCTAACTTCTTCATGATGTTGTTCCGTGTTTTAAGTTTATGACTTGTGTTTTCCAGGCGTTGTTTGAACGTAAAGGGACGGTCTAAGGGGACGCCAAGATATTTAAGGTACAGATTATGTTTCATTCTCTGGTGGCAGAAGTTCACTTTGAGCGTCTGATGTGCTATTCTGTTGCTCAAGTGGAATGCGCATACTACTGTTTTCATCGGGTTCTCACAAAGCCTCCACTTCATACAGTACGCATTCAAGGTTTCTAAGTCGTCTGAGAGAGTGTTTTCACCCTTCCTCTAGTGTGGCCGTTTGGACAGCGATAGCTAAGCCGACAGCATAGCAGAATTTATTGCTGGTTGTTTCGGGTATTTCACTATTGTACAAGTTGAGAAGCAATGGAGCTAGTACTGACCCTTGAGGTAATCCATTTTTTATTGTAAATGACTTACTTGTCTTTTGCCCAAAGGTGACATTGAAATATTGGTTTGTCAGCATGTTCGTCAGAAGTGATGTTGGTTTCCTGCAGGGTACATACTTTCTAAGTTTAAGTAATAGTCCATACAGCCAAACTGTATCATATGCCACTGTTAAATCGACAAAAGCTCCTGATGTCTTTAACTTCTTCTTAAATCCAGCCTCAATATATGGTTTCCATTCTAATACTTGTTCACAACAACTCCGTTTTGTCTGAAACCTGCCCGGTATGTTGGTGTTACGTTATTAATTATTGCTTGATTACGTTTAAGGTTGAATTACGTTTTTGCAGAGGTTCAACGATTTTCCCTTAAAATTAAAATTTGAATATAAACATGAAGAAAGGTATGTTTTTCCTTTATGTCTACATATTAATTATGAAGTCTATTATACGATGAAATGAGCCGAAATATGTACGTACTACATTATATCGATACAAAATTAATGTTATGAGATTTATTTAATAACAATTTTATATATCTGATCAACTGCTAAGAAATTAATTGCCAGAAAACTGCGTTCAATCTGTAATTTTTGATGGGTATATAAGATATTTTCGCTATATTATCTACCCAGAAATTTCACTGCTACAATAAGCTAAGAAATGTGTACAACATGCGTTGTCTCGAGACTGCACCCACCTCAATAGCTCGGCAACCTTCGACGAATATCGGTAATACCCGAAGTGTTAGTTACACAAACTGCCGCTACGGCGCTGTCTGGGTAATCACCAAAATTCAAATAAATAATTGTGTCGACTTTATTTACGCTTATACTGTTAAAATGAAGTGTAAATTTCAAGTAAATAGTTGAATTCGATTTATTTTATTTGCTGTTACATCACTAAAAGAAAGGGTAACTGTAATGCCAGCTAAAATGGAATTGTTAAAGGGGAAGATGGGTGTTTACAGAAATTGCCACCGCAGCGTTGGCTCCACTGCAATTAAATTAAATTAAACTACCTTAAATTGTGTATCAAAGATAAAAATTACAATGCAATGCAGAGGTACAAAAAATTTGAATGTGACGTTCGTTTTAATGTACATGTTGCTTTTTGTTTATTTATGACGATTAGATGCAGAAATTTATGTAAGGAGACGAACATCCTATGTTTACCCTGCGTTCACTGTAGATGTTACAGGAACAAAGTGATGACATAACCTACAAATTTATCAGAGAAAGTAGGTTATTACGATATATATCAATTCCTGATTATGAAATTAAACTTCATTTAGAAAAATTTTCATAACATGAAAAATTTATTTAAAAAAATTATTGGCTGTAATTAGATCCACACTGACAAACACAAAATCAAAAGTTAAATTTTTAGGATGTCTGTCAGACCCTTTTGAAGTCACAACTGGAGTCAGGCAAGGTGACGGTCTGTCACCACTACTTTTTAACTGTGTTCTCGAAATGATCATTCTGACCTGGCGAGCGAAATTAAAGGAAATTGACTACAGCCCATCAGGAATAGGAACTAAATCTAAAGGTATCACAATAGACACTCTGGCTTTTGCCGATGACATCACTAACGTATCAGATGACTTAGAAACTGCTAGGATCAAATTGATTTGTTGAAGGAAATTGCTGATCAAACCGGTTTTCAGATATCTTTTGAGAAAACGAAATTAATGATTAACATCAAGGATGCTCCACCAAAACTTCAAACTAAATACGGGGAAATTAATCAAGTGGAAAAATTTAGGTACCTTGGTGAGATTATTATAAAAAACGGATTAGACAAAGAAGTTATTCCGGAAAAGATTCGCAAAATGGAAATAGCCTACCAAACTTCGCGAGAGGTCTACAATTAAAAATGTCTTTCACAAAATACTAAAATACGTCAACATGAAACAGTTCTTAAACCAGTAGTTTTGTATGCAGCTGAAACCTTGTTCCTGAATGCCGATAAAGGACTTCTGGGAGAACTGGAGAAAAAAGAGGGAAAAATTATTAGAGGAATTCTGTGTTCCAACTTTAAGAATGGCGTCCATCAAAAGAGATCCAACAAAGACGTCTACAGCAAAATAGAGAAAATCACTGAAACAATCAGCAAAAGACGGGCTCGATTCTATGGCCACCTCAAACGGATGCAGGAGAACAGACTAACAAAAAATAATCTTTAATTTATTTGATTCCACACCCAAAACTATAATGCTCTGGTTCGTAAATATTGAAGAAGATCTTCATTTGGTGGGACTAGATCCAGAAGATCCTTTAAACAGAGATATATTTCGGAAGAAGCTAATGACAAGTGGGACAAGCCGAGACGAACACTCCAACAGAAGACGCGGTACACTCTGGACAGAGGAGCGCAAACAGGCGCATTCAAAACGAATGAAGGAGTTCTGGGCCCAAAAGAAGAAGAAACTCGCTGCCAAATGCACAAAGGCTTAACGTGGTCCTAGTTGGCCTCAACGAATAAATATAATGTATAAAATGAATAAAAAATTTAAAAAATGATTAATCAGTATTCGTTTTTCCTTAGAAACTTTCCCAGAAAAAATTTCTACCACCACCATTTTTGAAGGGAATTAAAACTGATTATATCGCGAAAAACATGCTTATAGGTATTATTTAATAAAAATACTAATGATTCAAGCAACTTCTAAAAAATGAACTGCTAGAACAATGCGGTGAAGCCGTCATTTTTGACGTGTTTTAAAGTTAGTATCAAATTAAAGAGGAATTTCGTGTTTGTCGGTCTTCAAACTGGTCTTATAATACCATCTGGCCTGTGTCATATCTTAAACACGATGCGGAAACATAGCATTACTTTTTAATCCCATTTACGTTTCCGCGGAAGGAAGGGTCGGATAAAAAGAGTTTCCCGCGTCACGAACCCCGAGGGCCGCCATATTTAATCCCGCACGCTGCCCGTGCGGTCACGGAAGTGAGGTCACCAAAAAACACGTCATCACTGGCCCGAACGTATAATTGCGCCCGACGTACACAGCTGAAAACACCGACTAAATTAGTTAATTAATTCGCCTCTAGTGGCGCAAAACCTCGTTTGTCGACGGCGTTAACAGCAAAAAGCGTCGGTAACATTGTCGATAACGAGCTACTATGTAGGGCAGAGAAGAATGCAACTCTAACATCAACACGCTCTATTGTCGGTCAGACCTGGTTCTTGTGGCTTAGCTTCCAAAATTAACGTTTCCAATATTGACGTTGAATTAAATAGGACCTACATTTTAAAGGCCCATTTACACTAGCGGTCAGGTCAGCTCAGGTCAGGCCAGATCAAGTAGTAGGCGAGGACATTTCATTTCCGTTGCTCATAGTGAACAATGCCGTTTTATACCCCAACGTCAATTAAATCGCAATTATTTTGGATCAAGAGCCTACAAATACGTCAAGATCAAAAAGAGGATGGTTCTGGGTGCATCCAGAGTTTCAAGCACAAACAAATGAAGAGAAAAATGAATGCTAACTACCGGCTATGCCGTGAGAGACGAGTGAAGGGAAATGCTTTTGATATTTTAGGATTCAAAGATTTCAAATTTATTTTAGAAAAATTTATTCTGCTCCAGGATTAATTGATAACAAAATTTTAGCAAGATGTATTTTGAACAATTATTTACGGAAGGATAAAATTTCATGCCATTTACAAAGTGAATTTCAAGATGAGCGAGAGAAATCCTACAAATATTCTTTGTGTGTGTGCTAACGCTGGTACAGAAGCATTTGATTCTAAAAATATATTCACAATATTTTTTTAAAAAAAATTCGGAAACAGGATCTGTATCTTGACAGTACTAAAATATGTAATAATATTTGAATTTATAATAAACAGAAATAACATACCGATAAAACATTTATTTTTTATTTATTACTCTTTATTTATTGCTCACGAGCATAGTTTTCAGACGTTCGCCGCCCATTTGATCTGACCTGACCTGACCGTTGGTCGTTCACACTAGCGGTCAGCTCAGCTCAGGTCTTGACCGTTGTTGATCTTCTGTTTGACCTGCCTTGCCCTGACCTGAGCGGACCGCGTAGTGTGAATGCTCCCATTGGATTACGTGTATAGCGATTTTTGACCTGAGCTGAGCTGACCGCTAGTGTGAATGGGTCTGAAGGCTCCTCTTCACAGTTGCCCATGATGGGCGATTACAAAGTGGCCATCATCGTCGCGATCATGAGTTCCTGTCTGTGAATTTTCATTTACTGACTGTTGTCTGTTAAAAATGGATGTCAAAGTGACAGCGGCTTGTTGTGATTACGGATGAATAAGTTACTCTATGTTACGCAATCATAATTTTATAAATTCCTTGAGGTTTTGTTTTAGTTAGGTTTTTGTTTGTTGTGTTGGTTGATGGCTGAGTCGTGATAATGAACTCAGTCATTACAAATTCCATTTAGGAATCGTGGAACCTCAGAAGGAAGTCCGATGTAAATGTTATCTGTGTAGTTTCGGCTGGTGTTGGTGGAACATTGTAAAATTATTGATTTACTGAATTAAAGTTATGATAAGTACAAAGAAAGGCTTACGAATCTTTCATTAATCAGATAATTTTTGTAACTTATTTAAAAAAGAAAAAAATTGACCGTGTAACTAAAGATGAGATTACCATAATCTTCCAGAAATAACTGGAAAACATTAAATAAGTACCAGACAGAAACATAATTATAATCATTATCGGAATGAACATCAAAAACAATGAAAGTCACGTAAAATAGATAGAGGAAGAGCAGATGGTGGATGTTGACTATTCACCGCAACTGAACAAGGTGCAGAGCCTCCTATATTGTATTAGGCAGCTCTTGCCTGCGATTCGTTTCCACTTCTCCGTCCATACTCAAGATTTTTTCCCCCCCATACAAACCATGAATTAACAATTAGCCGAACTTTTGGCAGAGCCATCATCAGAATTTAATAACTTCGATCGCATGTCATCAAGCGTCTTTGAATATCTAGTGCAAAAATATCTCCATTGGTTGCGAAAAAAGTCGAACTTTGGACCTCTGCGTGCGACTGAATGATGGGCTATTGTGTGGACACGCGCACCATCATCGGCACGCATTCCTTTGATGTACTGAAAACTAACCGATCGCTCACGATTACTCACGATTATAGGCGATGATGGCCACTCACAGACGATTATGCCCTCTACACAATCATGCGTGTCTAAAGTCGCCCATCATGGATGATTGTGTAGAAGAGCCTTTAGATATCAAATTCAGGAGTTAATGAGGGTGCAATAAAGGGCTGCCAGATTTGTCTTTGGAAATTACCGCAGAGTACAATCAGTAACTAATATGACAAAATAACTGGAATGAGATCCATTGGAAGACAGAAGGAGGTTGAAGAGAGTGCTGGGAGTGTAGAAGACGTATATTGGTGATGTGGCGTGGAAAGATATTGGTGAAAGAATTAAGAGAGGCGTGTGGAAGGGTAAAAATGGCGATGACCACGAGCTGGCCTCGATTTCAGGCATAGGGGTGTGGGAAAATTTTCTTTTGTAGGGAAGGGTGTCAGAGATTGGAATAAATTGTCAGGAGAAGTGATGAATAATTTACCAAAAATATTGAAGGAACTGAAAGATCAAATTAGTAGAGGGTAAACGTAGGTGGAAAGATTAAAAAAATAGCTTTGCAGGGAAATTACTACCGGAGCGAGCGCTCCATCGCAATTATATGAAATTAATAAAATTAAACGAACATTATTTAATTACTTCCGTATTTACAAAAGTTTACGATCCATAGCATAGACAAGATGTGGAAGCCCAAACGAGCATGTCCAACTTATTACGTGGTTCTTAGACTGGTCATTGGTATTTGGATTCCATTTTCTGCAGTAGACGAGAAACGCTTGGCGTATGCTCTGTGCCGATCAGGTGCTAAGTCATCCACAGCCCCCCGACGCCATATTTCAGAGAGAGGCTTTCCGAGGCAGCACTTTCCGATGGACGGCGAAGACGTGACGAGAATCGACTCAGACTTATCGACTGCGTCCGGCCGAGGTCGCAGGTATTTCTTCTTCACTCCTGCAGATTCGAGTTAAAATCTGGAGGACAACCTACCAACCGCACCAACTCGCACTAAAGCACTTTGGAATCTTGTTGGCTTCCCAATACTTGTGAGTCTGAAATAGCTGATCCCAAGTAATCACCAGAGAGTATCTTGGTCACTGTTATTCTTCCAAACACTTCCCAATACTTGTGAATCTGGAATAGCTGTTCCCAAGTAATCAACAGAGAGTTTCTTGATCGCTGATATTCTTCCAAGGACTTCCTAATACTTGTGAATCTGAAATAGCTGTTCCCAAGCAATCAACACAGAGTTTCTTGATCGCTGTTATTCTTCCAAGAACTTCCCAATACTTGTGAATTTGAAATAGCTGTTCCAAAGTAATCAGCAGAGAGTTTCTTTATCACTGTTATTCTTCCAAGGACTACCCAATACTTGTGAATCTGGAATAGTTGTTCTCAAGTAATCACCAGAGAGTTTCTTGATCGCTGTTATTCTTCCAAGGACTTCCCAATACTTGTGAATCTGGAATAGTTGTTCCCAAATAATCAACAGAGAGTTTCTTGATCGCTGTTAGTCTTCCAAGGACTACCCAATAGTTGTGAATCTGAAATAGCTGTTCCCAAGTAATCACCAGAGAGTTTCTTGATTGCTGTTATTCTTCCAAGGACTTCCCAATACATGTGAATCTGGAATAGCTGTTCCCAAGTAATCAACAGAGAGTTTCTTGATCGCTGCTATTCTTCCAAGGAGCATATCGACATTAGTATTTAGCCAATTGTTGTAAGTTATAACCTTCTTCCCATCATCGTTATACAAATATCTCTACTTAACTATTGTCAATTTTCAATATCAGATACTCTCTTAACATAATCTAAACTATCTAGTTTTACCTAATGCGTTTGGTTGCTCCCAACAGGAATTTGTATATTTCACGTCATGTTTTAGACTTGAGAATACGTGTAACTTTCGACCTCCGGTAATAATTTTATTTATCTTTTTGTTTTTCATTTTTTTTTATCTGAAAGGAAAACGTCTACGAAACATGGAACTAATTCGTTTTCTTCATGAAAACCATCGGTTATATAATCAATATTAAACTTTCTTATGTGTTCTCACTCATACATTTATTAGCCTACATTATTTTGATACACGTGACACCGAACTCAATATAACTTTTTTTAAAAGAATTTGTCTTTGCTTCACCGCAGCCGTAGCTAATTTCATGTAAATCCACTTGCTCACATTTAAAGTCAGACTATTTACATGATATTTTCGTAGCTAACAATCCAGTCATGCTTCTCTATCCATTAATATCATCATCCTTCTTGGTGCGTCCATCACTAAACCATTCTTCTCATTATAATTCATTCGTCGTAAAAAAGTCTTTGGTTTCTACTTGGGCGACTGATTTTCTCCTTGCTATCACAGATACTCATAGAAAGCTTAGCATCTAATATTCGTAAAGTTTATACGAAATTATAATTTTTATCTTAACATATAGTTCTATGGTGAGATAACACATATCCTTTACATATGCCCTATGGTATGAACCGGCTAGGTTGAACCACTTAGCCTATTCACATTTACCATTACATACGTCACGCTTAGCTACCATCTCATTCTAATATACCATTTTTATCCCGCAAACGACAAACATTACTTGTCGGTAGGGTTCGGTTATGTTTCTTGTTGATTTATTCCTTAAAGCGGTTTAGGCCACGTTTCACTACTCCCGTCAAGTCAGACGATGCAGTTCTTCAGCTAGGGTAAGACGATTCATTCTTCCGGATAGTACTAGATTGATCACCATACAATTTCGAATTGTTTGACGTACTGCTATTCTTAAGTTCCTTTTTTCAGGTTTCTGCACTCTTTCAAAACCTCTACATTGTACAATGCTTGTTTCGTCCCCCAGCTGAACGTTTGAACTTATTTCTTATCCCATGCAATTTTTTTTCTACGCTTTAAATCCTCGTTTTCTCCGTAATCTCTTTCTCCATCCAGTTCTTCCCAATCATTTCTTTATTTTTTATCACTTTAATTTCTATTTATCATCTTAAGTACCAGTTAACTTTCTTTCTTCATAACTCTTGAGCGAACAAAACTGCGTTTTTATTGTTCTCTATTTCTTCGGCTTCATCTGGTTCTTTTAAATCTATTCAATCACTTTCTCCTTCACCGGTATTTTTAGATAAACTAGTTTTTTGTGAGGCATCTTTCTCTTTCTGTTTATTATCCGTTCCCATTTTTTGATGTTATAATACCAGATCGTTTCTCACTCCCTCGATGACTTACCATTCTCCATTATCATGGCTTTTCACCCTATTCTCGTTCACATGTCCGACATTCTTGTGACCCTTTTCGTTAGCCCTAAGTTCGCAACACTTCGACCACTCCGGTAGTTTATCTTCCATCACTGTTCCATTTCTTCAATATATTGAGTAATTATTTTGTCTCAGTCATTTGCTTTGGCTGTCTCTTTTCTAAAACGTTCACTATTCACCATAGTCCTTAGATACCATCCTTCTCTTGTTCCCTAGTTTTATCTCTGCTCCAATTTTTCTGCTACCAGAAATTGATTGTTGCTCCCTCGAGTCGGGTTTCAGTTTTCCGATACTTCCCTGCAATATCCTTTATTGTTCTCTGCAACTTTGTCTAGATAATTAGGCCGTATTATTTCTGAACCATCTCCCAGTAATCTATCTGTATAAAAGGCTACTGTGGCCATTGTGTCCGTAACGCACCCGGCCTTCGTTATTGGATTAGTTGCGGCCACAGATTGTGAGGCGTTATTGCTTCCGGTGCGTCGCTATATTTCCTCTACTCCCTTCCTTCCTTCCTGAGTGAGTGAGCTTAAGATATTCTATATTAGATTTCATTGGTTCCGTACTTCTGTCGACAATAATGCTGTAGACGTTCCAACCGTATTGAAATGTAAACTGCAACTGAAATATACAGGGTGTTACAAAAAGGTACGGCCAAACTTTCAGGAAACATTCCTCACACACAAACAAAGAAAATATGTTATGTGGACATGTGTCCGGAAACGCTTACTTTCCATGTTAGAGCTCATTTTATTACTTCTCTTCAAATCACATTAAACATGGAATGGAAACACACAGCAACAGAACGTACCAGCGTGACTTCAAACACTTTGTTACAGGAAATGTTCAAAATGCCCTCCGTTAGCGAGGATACATGCATCCACCCTCCGTCGCATGGAATCCCTGACGCGCTGATGCAGCCCTGGAGAATGGCGTATTGTATCACAGCCGTCCACAATACGAGCACGAAGAGTCTCTACATTTGGTACCGGGGTTGCGTAGACAAGGGCTTTCAAATGCCCCCATAAATGGAAGTCAAGAGGGTTGAGGTCAGGAGAGCGTGGGGGCCATGGAAATGGTCCGTACAGTACAGTACATACTAACGAAACTAAAATGAGCTCTAACATGGAAAGTAAGCGTTTCCGGACACATGTCCACATAACATATTTCCTTTGTTTGTGTGTGAGGAATGTTTCCTGAAAGTTTGGCCGTACCTTTTTGTAACACCCTGTATACGTCATTACAAAATCAAAGTTATGTTCATTATATAATAACAATTCAATATAGTTAAGCAACTGAAAATAAATGAATTGACAGAACATGACGTGTCCTTTTTGAAGGGTTTGGAAGCTAGTGAACTAATATCTACAATTCTGGTAATAGTCAGAAGAGAATTGGAGGCTTAACGTCAGACTTAGAGGCAGAAGACCTTGGGAACGGTGAAACAGTTTTCTGATGACAGTGGACGTTTTAGTGCTGATGCTTTGGTATCCACCGCATGGCTGGAAGGATTCTTGAGCTCCCATAAGTCTTGTCTATTGACGCCGGGTATGTCTATATCAGGCCCGTGTTGAAATATGTGTCTTGCCAGCGGTGGGGGAGGGGGGGGGTAAGGGGTGTGTCATAAGTTCTGATACATCGCCGCCGTCCGCAATGGCTTTCCAGTACGCCACCTGTGCGAGAAAGAGCCATCTTACTTACACAATCGTCTCTAATGACGACTTCGTCGACGAGCCCATCCAAACAGAAGAGTCATAAGTTGTCTTCACATTCCTGTTTGTGACCTATCTCATGGTTGGTAATGGTTTAGCTGCTGCCTTCGTCATTTGTAACACTAATACAACAGGCAACTCTACGATAACCGTGGCAACTCAATTTGAGGATGGATTCTTATGTGAATCGACGAGACAAATCGACAGTGAAGCGTAAATTTTTTCGATTTTTCGTTTAGTTCTCGACATACCGAATGTCAAAAATTAGTTATGTTTACAGTTCTAGTGCCTATGGTGACGTTTCTTTTCTGGTACCGAGAGTGGTGGTGCAACTGCTAGCGTTCTGGCCTCGCATTTGGGAGGACGGCGGTTCTAATCCCCGTCCGGGCATCCAGATTTGGGTTTTCCATGGTTTCCCAAATCAATCCAGGCAAATGCTGGGATGCTTCCTTCAAAAGGACATGGCCGAATTTCTTCCCATTCCTTGCCCCCCATCCTTTCTCGTCTCTAAAGACCTCGCTGTTAGAGAGACGTTAAGCAGATAAAAAAAATATAATAATCTTTTCTGGTCTCAACCTAACGACCTCAATTTTCGGATTATATATCTCAAGAACTAAGCGAAATATTGAAAATGTTTTTCTTCGCTTTCGATCTGTTTCGTTGAGTTTCAAGAGAATTCGTCATCAAATTTGGTTTGAGGAAATTTTTATTCTGGTCCAGGGCGCATTTGATCCTTGCCTCTCACTTTTGAGGTTCGTATCAAAAAATTTTGTACCTCACTTTCGTTTCGTGTAGTCGACTTACGTAAGAATCCATCATGAAATTTTGGCGCCGCGACACAAACTAGCAGAGAGCCAGCCACGGAACCTAGATACTAAGACATGCAGCTAGGTCCACCGTGGGTTTTCCACATATGGCTGTAGATCACTCCTCGACTGGTTGCGTTCATGCCAAATCCACTTGCTGCTGTTCTCCAAACTAAAGAGAGCCTCGTATGTTATTAGCTTTTGCCTTATCTGTGCAAATCTTTAGCTGTGGCAAAGGTATATATTTTTCCCGCATTGCATTGATATGTAACACACCTTCTAACGTGTTCGAAGAAGGATAGCTGGAGTTGTTTCCACAAATTACCTCGGAACACTCTCAGGAACTCATGTAACTAACGAGCTGAATTTCCCAGAAAATGATAACGAAGCCAGCAGTTCTGACTCGCTCATATAATGATTCAGCAGAAGACTTCACACCTTCACCTTCCGCGCCCACGGAAGCTCTGTAACTACAAAATGATTTTATTACATTCTTCACATTCAAATATATCTACTTAACTTACTGCTGACAACTTACTATCCCAGATTGTGTCTCAACGTAACTGTAAATTACATTGTTTTAAATTTAATCGTGTTCTTTGGTTGCTTCAGACTGAATAAATACGTTTAATGTCATCTATTACTCTTAAAATGACTTTTAACGTTCGCCCTCTGGTTTTAATTTTATATTTTTACTTCCTCTTTTTATCCAACAGTAAAACGTATTCTACAAATGAAATTAATTATCTTTTAATGAGAATTAAGTTTTTCCCGGCGTATAGATGAAATGAGTAATTCTCGGGTTTTCTGCCGGTTAGTTTCTTTATTTAACTCATTACACAAAGTTTCGGCAACTGCATTCGTTGCCTTCATCAGGTTAGCTATTATATAAATTTACAAGACTGTCAGGCAGAAAACCCGAGAATTATTCATTTCATCTTTATCTTTGTTCATGAAAACCATAGATACGGTAATAAATATTAAACTTTATTACGTATACTCAATCACTCATTTGTTACATTACTTGGAATACAAGGTGCTCTGAACTCAACATTTACTAGAATACATTTTCCTTGGTGGCGGCATTCCCAATTATTTTTACATATATTATTAATAAAAGGTGTTTTTTTATTTTTTACTATCGAACCATCTATCTGCCTTAGTATTTAACCAAAATCGATAAAAAAAGGAATCGTTTTATAGATTAACTTCTCCTCTTTTGTAGCATCAATAATTAAGAAAGGAAATTTTCGAATTTCAACCCGGAAATTCAAAAATTATGAACAGCCAAGTTTATAAGAATGTGACGTTTCAGTGTCAAGCTGATAGGGTTCAGTGGCGTCGATAAGGGAGCGTGCACAAACTACGTGGCTCCGTCCAGAAGGGGGAGGGGTTGGCCGGAAGGCTACGCTGGGCTACGTGGGGGGAAGGGGGGTTCCGAGCCAGGCTACGTAGCATTCATTTCATATTATTTTTCACAGTTAAAATGAGAAACAGAATTCACAACAGCATGTGTATATTTATTTCCCTCAGATAATTATGTCCGTATGTAATTTACAATAGTCTTATAAGGGAGCGTGCATAAACCACGTAACTCCAGTTTGGCTTCCTGTGAACCCCCCTCCCCCCCACGTAGCCTTGCGTAGCTTTTGCCTCTACCCCCCCCCCCCCACGTAGCACGTAGCTTTTTTCCCTTTTGATTCCAGAAGACATTTTGCACTGTTTTATCTTGTCAGACTATTGTAAATTACATACGGAGATAATTAACTGAGGGAAATAAATATTCACAAGCTAATGTGTGTTTTGTACCTCATTTTAACTGTGAAAAATGTTATGAAAGGAAAGATACGTGGCCTGGCTCGGAACCCCCCCATCGCCCCACGTAGTCTAGCGAAGCCTTCCAACCAACCCCCCCCCCCCCCTGGACCGAGCCACGTAGTTTGTGCACGGTCCCTAAGAGAAAACAGTACAAAATGTCTTCTGAAATCAAAAGAGGAAAAAAGCTACGTGCTACGTGGGGGGAGGGGGGTAGTGGCAAAAGCGACGTAGGGCTACGTGGGGGGGGGGGGGAGGGGCGTTTACAGGAGGTCGAAATGGAGCTACGTGGTTTAAGCACGCTCCCTAAGGACAGGTGGCAGCAGCATCACATATCGAAATTTTCACAAGAGCCATAGTCGCACTACCAGTAGATATTTCTGTTGGGTTTTATTCACCGTCTAGTGCAGCTATCAAATGAAAAAACTTTGTTATGGCCTATGCATTTCGGTTTATTAGACCATCATCAGTGCCCTAGAACAAGTTATGTACAATGTTTGATGTGCAGCATATTGTTTATAGAAATGAATGTATAAATTTTGTTATTAAATATTATTATAGCTTATTTTACTTACAGTTTTTCCTATATTACATTAATGTATGGAATTGTTCCATATCAGTTTCTCTCCTTCAAGTTTCTCACTCACTGAACAATTTTCACCAAGAAACATAATTTTCACACGTCTGATTTTTGAAATTAACTTCTGAAACAAGCTTAGTTGTTGTTGTTGTTCTCAAGGTTATTCACCAACTGACCATTTTGAATTAAAAGCATATTTACACACGTATTTATACAATGTAGCTTTTAAACAGACTTTTGTTATTGTTTATGGTTTTTCTCAAAGATGCTAACTGTCTATGGCATATGTATTACCAACCTAATTTGCTTACTGAAGTTAAGTTTTATCTTTGTTTGAATGTGAGTTTATTTTTAGTGTTCTAAATAGTGTCTGGTTCGTAAGATGGATGTATTCATTGATCACATTTTCCCCTTCGTTTAGTGCCTTTTGTATATGAAAATTTTCTTGAACTGTCAACATGTTTTTTCTGTGGTTATTTATTGCCAATATTTGCATATTTATATATACATATGCCATAGACAGTTAGCATCTTTGAGAAAAACCATAAACAATAACAAAAGTCTGTTTAAAAGCTACATTGTATAAATACGTGTGTAAATATGCTTTTAATTAAAAATGGTCAGTTGGTGAATAACCTTGAGAACAACAACAACAACTAAGCTTGTTTCAGAAGTTAATTTCAAAAATCAGACGTGTGAAAATTATGTTTCTTGGTGAAAATTGTTCAGTGAGTGAGAAACTTGAAGGAGAGAAACTGATATGGAACAATTCCATACATTAATGTAATATAGGAAAAACTGTAAGTAAAATAAGCTATAATAATATTTAATAACAAAATTTATACATTCATTTCTATAAACATTATGCTGCACATCAAACATTGTACATAACTTGTTCTAGGGCACTGATGATGGTCTAATAAACCGAAATGCATAGGCCATAACAAAGTTTTTTCATTTGATAGCTGCACTAGACGGTGAATAAAACCCAACATTAGTATAGCAGCTAAGGATATTGACCTAAGTATTAAAAAAGTAGATATTTCGGTTGACAAATAAACAATTGCTGCTACAAAATGATAAAGTTCAGACACGAGTTGCTTCCGTTCAACGGCTTCGATAAGAAGTGATCCCACTACCACTAGATAGCATCACATCATACCACAGAGATACGGATAAACTATGTGGGTTTTCTAGAGTAAAGCGTTTTTTCGGATATTTTTATTTCTATTGGGGAACACTTCATCATTTATAACTGTTTAGTAAGACGTTTTAAGTATTTTTCTACGTACCTTGTCGCATTACAGTATCAAGGCCCACCTATTTTTATTTTATTTTATTATTTACTTAGCTAACGTTTCATATCGCTTAAAGTTGCGTGTAAGCGATATCGATATAGTAACAGATCGATGTACGCATATACTGACTTGGATCGTCAGAGTAGAGTCATTGCCGTTTCGTGACGCGGAATCAATGCGTGCGTGGCGGGAACTGTTTTCTACGAAATTGTGTAGTAATAAATTACTGTATGGCGCAATGCGTGACTCGTAAATGCGCGACTGTAAGCTAATATCGGTGTGAAGAGGAAATTATCGTCATACATTGTTATGACTGTGTAGAGCTGTTACAAACTGATTAACGTGCTGAACTGAAGTAAACGTGGTTAATTTGTGTGTATCTTTCTCACTTGGTTAAAGAATCTCCGGATATTTCTATGTATTTGTGATGTGTTAGAAATTACTATAATTATCTTCTTTTTTTTAACTGCTTAACATCTCTTAACAGCGAGGTCATTAGAGACGGGAAAGGATGGGGGGCAAGGAATGGGAAGGAATTCGGACATGGCCTTTTGAAGGAAGCATCTCGGCATTTGCCTGGAGTGATTCGAGAAACCATGAAAACCCGGATACCCGGACGGGGATTCGACTATAAATATCAGTCGGTCGTTGGTCTACGTATGTGTTTGCCATAATAACGTGTGTGAATAAAACTTTTCTATAATTACTAGACTTAGGCGACAGTGTTCCTTATTTACTTAGAAATAGAGGTTCCTATTGCTCAGAGGCAGTAGTAATAAAAACTAGGTAACTTCAAATGTGTGGTCATAAAGTTTCAACATGGCTTCAATTCCATAACTGCTGCCTATCAGCGTATTATAATTCAGATTAAATAATATTCTGACAACCTGTTTCACTGTTGGCAAACAACTGTTACAAATGAGCCGGAATCTCTTTTCTCCTACTACTAACCTCCAACCTCGCTATTCATCGCATTTCATTTTTCTCACGAGCCGTCTAGTGTCTTTATACGCCTGCTGATAAGGATTTTGTGTTTTTAGGTTTAGAACACTGTCAACTATCACCGGGAGACGCGATGAACGCTTGTTCGCCGCGTGTGCTATGCAGCGGCCGCAGCGGCGTCTGTGGTTTTATGGCGGTTCTCCGATGACTGATTCAGCAGCGTGCATGCTGAATGCTGCAGCGGGCTGACTGCAGGAACGCAAATATTTGATGAGCCGCGTGAGATGCGTTACAGCGGGTCGCCCGGCTACAACGGACTCGTCAAACTTGCACCACGGACCACACTATACAACCGACGCATACTGCAAACACATATCTTCCATTCTTCCGTGTAATTTTCACAGTGAGCAAATTAGACAGTCTTCTGTCAATGAAACAATATTAACAGAGTTTCTTCTGTAGGCCGTAAATCAAGATGTTTCGAATCATTTGGTACCCATCTTTCACTAGGTCTCCATAAACTTACGTGTCCATTTATAATCTGCTAGTGAAAGCCCTTTTTTGTATCGTCACCGATCTCAAATAGATCCAGTTTTTAGGGTCAAAGAGTATGATAGGTTGATTTCATCTGACCAGATACGAACGTGACCTGTGTTGCATCCTTAAGGCTCGTTCGCACTCGTCGAGTAGAGAGCAATTTAGTAACTAAACGTGTGTGAACAATGAAAATTTAGTCGAGCAGTTTAGCCAGTAGTTTCGATCCGTTTTGTTCTATTATATCGGGCGATTAGCACCCCCAACCACGCGCCACTGTCCACTCGCTCATTGGCTAAACAAGTCTGAACCTATTATTTAAGTCGAGTTCATCAGCTGCCGCAAAAAAATGTCGTTTCGCTGGAGAGAAGAAACAACTATAAAATTAATTTCTAAAAATGTAGAAAATGAATGCTTGTGGAATATTATGTCTCCACATTATAAAAACAAACAAATGAAATAATCGTCATATATTTATCTGGAAAAAACATTAAACATACCGGTACCTGGATTTGGTGAGAAGTAAATTGAACATTAAAAACTTCTGCTTAGTGCACAATTTTATTAATTATTTTAACCGAGCGTGGTGGTGTAACGGTTAGCGTCCTGGCCACGCATTCGGGAGGACGCCGGTTCTAATCCCCGTCCGAGCATCCAGGTTTGGGTTTTCCATGGTTTCCAAAATCACTCCAGGATAATGCCGGGATGCTTCCTTCAAAAGGCCATGGCCGAATTCCTTCCCATTATTTGCCCCCCCCCCCATCCTTTCCCGTCTCTAAAGACCTCGCTGTTAACAGACGTTAAGCAGTTAAAAAAAATTATTATCATAACATCTAGATTATGCAGTAAGATATTATCACTATTATTATTAGAAGTACTACCTAACGGGATAAAAATCTTTTTAGAATGGTCTACTTGCAGGCTCAGGTACTCAAACAGCTACCAAAATACTCGCCACTCGACTAAATTACTAGCGTAGTGCGAACCAGCCTATAGGGTGAATAAAATCTCTCGACCTTGAACAACTCAGAAGTATTAACAGATGTATTAAACACGGACAAGAACTATCACGCTATCAAATAATTGTTTCAAAGGTCGTAGAATCGAACTTGCTGAAATACAAACATGACTTGTATTTGACCCTTAAAGTTCACTCTGCTAAATAAAATAAAAAATCTGTTTGCTTCGAAAACATCACGTTGTTTATTATTGAGACTGGGCAAACACTCATAATCTAAACATTGGTCGTAGTATCTGTGACGGTCAGAGAACTTCATACACATTCCATATTATGAAATAGTTAAGCTACTCCGCAGAAATAAGATGCCAGAATAGTCGATTCGATGACAAATTTGATCTGATGCCCACTTAAAATAAATATTTGACCCTTAAAATTAGCTAAGAGACTCCTGCCATCCTTCATCTGCGAGGTGTGTTCAAAAATCAACTGAAATTTTGAAATATTAGTGCGATTGGCACGATTTTTTTCGTTATTGCGTTGGCAGCCATGTATTAGAAGTATCTATACATTTTTAGCTATATTGAATGTTTAGTCTCGTGTCAGCTGTTAAAATGATAACACGTGTTTGGATACGGTCAGCGATTTTTCAGTTGTATAAAATTCTTACCACAAGGTCAAACGATCAATAAGTTCAAGTTCAAGGCCGTTGTCGTGAAGCAGTCCGAAGGTAACGCCCGGATTTGTGGCAAAACAATTCATGGCTTTTGTACCACGATAATGCACCTGCTAACACATCGTTGATTGTTCGTGAAATTTTGGCAAGAAACTACACTGTAATGATGCTTCAGCCTCCATATTCGTCAGACATGTTCCCAAAAATAAAGAGAACCTACAAGCTCGGTCGTTTTACAAGCATAGATGAGATTAAACGTACATCGCTGAAAGAGATCAGGGCTACCCCAAATAACGAATTCCAAAAGTATTTTGGGAACTGGAAGAAGCACTGGCATCAGTGTACAAAATCTAATGGGGACTATTTTGAAGGGGATAACATCGATGTGGACGAATAAATAAAATTAGTTCCAAAAAATTAAAATTCCAGTTATTTTTTGAACACATCTCGTATTCTGCACAGTTCTTAAGACACCACACCGTTCGATCATTGTTAATCTTTAATGTACCGGTAATGGTTTAATTAACGTTATCCTTGGATTCTAATGTACTACTTTTCAGAAAACTGAAGAAATAAATTACCAAAGTTTCGTAGTTAAAAAACAATATTTATATAAGTGAAAGGGTGGAGAGGTTATCTGTATTGTTGCGTTTTCTTTGGAGGGTATCTGGTAAAGGAGTGCTCATCTATGATGCAGTGTGATCTGTGGCACCTAACTGTTCTAGATGTAAACGAATTATTATTTGTTGCTCCGTTTCTCGGCCACGTAAAAAGATATATCCCAGATTTTAAGCTAGGTTATAAGCTCTCAAACTGTCAAAACTCCTAATTCGTGGACAGTGGTACAGACAGTTGCAGAGAATAGTATAGGTTACTTCTTCTAAATAATCTCTCCTCTTTCAGTTCCGACTATTTCATTTTTGTTTCCTCTGTTGTTTCTTTTGTAGTACACATTCACAGTTCTTCTCATCAGCCCTTAATGAATCTTAAGAAAGCCGCTTCGGCAACCTGTTTTTTTTTTTTTTTTTTTTTTTTTTTTTGGACGGGGTAGTTTATTTGCAGCTCTGTTTTCACATCTATACATTGGAGGTGGAAATGGCATTGTTGTATAACGTTCAATTTGGTTTCCTTTCTTGATTTCTTTTGAGGTTCATCTACTGTTCTACAAACGTTTGAAAATTGTCCAGCTTCTATGTCCTAATATCTTTACTGTAGTCATATCATACATCATCTCGAAATAGTTCAAATGAATAACTCTTCGAGGTTTTGATTTTTTGCAATCATTTTTGCACATATGATATCATCTCCTTTTTTAAAAAAATCAGTTTTACTAGTTCGTCAGTAAGGTTCCCTACTGTACTACCTTGGTATTTTTCCGCGATCCAGTAAGTGTCTCGCAGAACCTTGGATTGTGTTAAAAATAATAAGGTTCCTAAAACTTTATAGAAGTATACACCTTACTCTTTTCTTCTAATGGAACTTTCTTTTGCTATAGCCGTCGTGTGCGCACAAGAAAACCTAGTGTACAATCCGGATCGGAGCTGATTTTAAGTTTTTATTCCTATTTTATGGAGAGGTGGAAGAGGGACTTTACAGGTGTAGCCGCAGCACAATGTATTCCCCACGCCAGTGGGTCTGGCTGTACACGTGTTTCCGTTCGAACTGGCTACTGCATAAAATACGACTTGGCGTCGCAGGACTCTAAAAAGGACCCTGGCGCTCGTCAAAGGAACTCCTGCGTCCGCAAATATTTGCAGTCCGTCTCTTCCGCTTTCTCTCCGTCTCTCTGCCTCCCCCAAACATCGCCGCAATCTCAAGTTCCGTCCCTGCCACTTAGTTACCTCGTCTCCAGGGACAACTTAGGCGCTGCCAACCTGTCCACGCTGAAAACCCCAGATTGAAGGTAACGCTGGCTGACTACGGAGATGTCCGGGAGAGAAATCTTTGAAGCATAATGCTTGATATTTCGTTTGTGGCAGACAACCTGCCTATTAGGGGAAACTGTAGCATTATAGCCTGCCCCGGTAATTGTTCTTCCTTAGCATTTATTATTCCATCTTTACTATGCTTGCTTCTAAATTAAGTTTACTTTAGCAGCGGCCAACTTATGCTTTTCAACTCAAATATACTTTACTTCCGCCACGTGCGTCAGTTAATGGGGTAAGTACAGTTATGAGGTTTCAAAAAAAAAAAAAAAAAAAAAAAAAAAAAAAAAAAAAAAAAAAAAAATCTTTTGATATACAAAAATACTTTTTACTTTTGACATCATCTTGTTGAAAAAATTATTTAAATATCTTTGACAGTGTGGGAGTTATGCATGATTAAGCAAAGTCCTGCACGATTGACAGCCACTTAAATCTTACTGCACTTGGAGGTAAACCAAATTTTTAACCTTAAATATCTCAAAACAGCAATCATTAAATGGTTTTAAAGATAACTTTTTTCCACATGCATAGATCTTTTTCAAATTTTCGGGACATGTTCTACATACTAATTACTACAGTCCTTACCATTATTGTTTATGCAGCTTTTCCCAAATGAAAAATATTCCTTTATGTTTAATCAAAAAAGCAAAAATTTTAATTTCTTGAAGTTTTTTATTAATAACAAATATAGAGTTAAATATGTTATATTATTGGTTAAACTTATTTCCTTGATATTAGTTTACAATATTAAAAAAAAACTTTCTAAAAAATTTCAAATACTGTACCTTCTGTCATGAAAACCCTTCACAACAACATATTTTTTATTGTCAATTTGGATGTTAAACAATATTTTTATTTTAAAAATCAATTTTTATATCTAGCTATAACAGTTCTATGGACCTATTAAATTTGAACCCTTAAATTTAAAAAGATTTTGAGAAAATTACATTTCAATTTTTTCAAATACTTTTATGTGTTAGGTATACCTACCCCCTTAATTGTAACGGATTTCACTATCGAAGATAGCTAATCTAGGGCCTCGACACACCTCCGAAAGTAAAATAAAATGAAAGATGAGAGAATTATTGTAAAAAAATGTTATATTTTAGAGTACCTTCTTAATTCTAATCGCGGTATGAACTTTTACACAAAATCAATATGATGGCATTGTCTTCCTTAAATTTGCTTCTAGTCTTCAGAAACTGTTCAAGATTACATTTTACTTTTGGTATGAAGACTTAATACCACATTTACTGAAGTACAGGGTTATTATAATTAAAGTTTACGTTTCAAAACGCTCTAAAAAACAAACCACTGATTAGAATGACGTCAAAATTGAACGGCGTATTATTGAAGAAGAGGAAACGGTTCTAAGCTAATCTCTCTTTTTTTTATCTACTTAACGTCTCTTAACGTCGAGGTCTTTAGAGACGGGAAAGGATGGGGGGCAAGGAATGGGAAGGAATTCAGCCACGGACTTTTGAAGGAAGCATCCCGGCATTTGCCTGGAGTGATTTGGGAAACCATGGAAAACCCAAATCTGGATGACCGGACGGGGATTCGAACCGCCGTCCTGTCGAATGCGAAAGCTAATCTCGTAGGATTCAGGTACCAGTAAGCCTACTGATGTTAGTTAAGCTTCTCTTTGCAGGGAACTGTGCTCACAAAAGCCGTCAAGAAAAACGTTTAACTTTAATCAAACTTTACTCAAAATCTTCCATGTTGAATAGAAATTGAAAGATGACGAGCGTAGATCGATCACGCAGGTACTTGTTCATTAATTTGTAGAAAATAACAAATTATTCCTGCCACCTAAAAACCTAGTAGGAGCTGCATTTTTTTTCGTTCTCTGCAATTTTGTCACATTTGTTTCCACATTACCAGCGAGTGATTCTTTGATATCCTTGGATAATGAAAACTCGATGGAAAAACAATTTCCATAAACCTGGTAACGTTTATTGTACAGCGAGCACAATCAAAACAGTTTTTTTTTTCAAACCATCAAAACAATACGAAATGGCAATGCCTTGCAAAATTCCAGGTGACATCTGTAAGCGCATTGAGTCTAGGTATGGCATGTTTAATGTTTTTCGAATCGCAGTGTATCATTGGTGTCGGTTATTTCAAATGCTCCTGTCATATTGATAAGTATTGGGCTGTATGGAATAATTACTCGAAGAATCAGTCACTTTCCACTTTTGTTTATTTTTCTTTCAAGGCATCAACTTCATCCAAAGATATTAAGTACAAACATAAAGAAATGTTACTGCGATTAAGCTCACACACTTCCCAGAACTACTGAGTGACAACCCTTTCTGCTCGCCAACTCTGCACGCTTAGACACTTTAGAAGCATCCAGAATTATTCAAAAAGTTCCGACCGACGTTTTTCGAATTGTAACAATACCTCAACAATTAAATGCACACAAATCAGTTAAAATTAATAAAAATCATTCACAAACATGGTGAAACACACGAAAATGAAAATTAAAGATATTTACAAGTAATTACACACAAAATTATCTATTTAAACCAGTGCAAACCATCGCAAAGTTTCCTCCAAACATCGTAGCTTAATCAATTGTTCTTACATAATACTGTACTCGAACATATTAAACACTATTTATATATTTCAAAAAGTTTCTTGGGAAACAAATGGAGTAATATTATTATAGATGCATAATATTTCGGTGACATAAAACTCCGTCGCCATCTTCAGGTGCAGTTGTAAGCCTTGAAGTCTGCCTTGAGCGTGTTGTTTGAAAACTGGCATGGTAGCGACAGACGTTGTTGTGTTGCCTAGCAGCATCTCAGATGTCATTAGACGTCCACAGAACATAAAAAGCAGAGCGTTGGTGACGAGCAGCCTCAATTACAGGAATCCATGCATCACTTATCTGGAATCCACAATCCCTGTTTACCAAATCAGACGCGAGGCGAATTTCAAATGCGTCTTTAATGACGCTGTCCCAGAAGCCTCTCGCTTGTGTCAGCACCTTATTATTATACACAAAATTAATTATTTAGATATATTGTAATTACATCTTTGAATGATTTCCTGAAACCTTGTAAGTTGTAACATATGTTACCACCCCAATTACGGAATTAATTAATTTGTAAATATTATTTAGTTAAGTGTAGTTAATTATGATGTAAATATTGATTGTAATAATGTATATAATGTAATTACGAAGCTCGAGAAATCCACACAGATTGTCAGTGGGTAGTGTAAGTATATCTTTAAGAATGAGATAGAAAATCTTTGGTCTGGTGTGAGACACAGAGAAAGAAACGGAGGAAGATGTGTGTGTGGGAAGGTGCGCTGTAGGTTTTGGACTGCGAGTGTCGCAGTAGCAATATATGAATGTATTAATTATTCGAGAAGTGACATACTTTAATTGTTTTTTTTTGTGTGTTTCGAGTGTCTGCAAGCTTTAGTTTGGTTATTAAAACAGTTGACCGTACATGCTAACAACTGCGCGTTGTAATTTTCTGTAGAATTAGTGACCCGTTGATTGAGCTATTTTATGACGATTGAATATTATAATATTTAAAGAAGTTATCTGTACTCTGTTTTCTTTGGTCAAAGACGACATATTTAGGGCCACGTGGTCATAAGACCTGCAGAGTTACGAGCAAGTTAATTAGTGGAGTTTGCTCGTCTTCGATTGGATACATTTAAGTTGTATGGAGGTTACAAAGTGTGCTATAATAATTCCGTTTGATCGTAATGACCTGGTGACAGGGTTTCTATTGGCTGCACATTCCATCCCTGTTGTAACCGTCTTAAACTAACCCGGTAGTATTACCGGGTACAGGAGACATACAACTTAAAGTGGAATTCAAACCGCGGAAGAGTTCTGGCGTACTTCACATTACACAGGAAACTCTGCCAGAGGTGAAGGTCGGGTTGAAGTCCTCTGAAAATCCCCGCCGAGACAGGGATTCGAAGCGAGCACATTCGGATCACCAGTCAGGCACATTAACCACTGAGGCACTGAACCGCCCATAAGTGTGCTGAAACTAACTTAGTCCACAACCCGGTGATAGGCTGGATCCTTCCGAAGGAGGCATACTAAGCGATTGTGTCAGAGGTGGGACGGCCAGTTCCTTTCCTATGGGACCTACAGTTTTACTTGCAATCCATGATGTGACCTGGCATAGCTTATATGAACAAACATAACTCTTCCTGCTTCCACCGGGATTTGAACCCAGGATCGAAGTTCAGAATTTAAAAGCAAGTGCCTTAGCTAATGAGATACCGGGCAAGTGTTGAAAAAAAAAAAAGCAATACGTGGAATTTTAACTAAAGGAAATTAATATGCTATGTTGTGCCAGCAAATATATTCGAGTGTGTATTTTAGGTTTATTGGAATTGTTTATTTTTTCAATGCAATATTACAAGTTTTTTATATGCTTTATTATTTCGTTTAAGATTATCTCCATTTAATACCAACTGTTTTTAATAATAAGTGATTGTTTGGGCCATTGTTGGCGTTCACATAATGAGTGATTCCCCATACTGTGACTGCTCAGACCAGGCAATAGGAGACATCAATCACATAATTTTTTCATGCAAAACAACTCCAGGACCAAATGATGAAAGATGGTGCCAAGAACGGCTTCCCCTTTCCGACAAACGTAACCCTCCTACTTTCCAGCAACAACAAAGTAATATTTAGCATCCTCGCCAGATACTTAAAAGATGGAGGGATAGAATTCTAACCAATCTTGGAAGTTAAAACAGGAAATGACTATACTTCAAACCTAAAGCCCAAACCACAGCACAACCCCACTTCCGCGCAAGCAAAACAACTAGCTTGGCAAAATTAACAGTATCCTCACCAATCTACCGATTGTGGCCAACACCAGATAGATCAACCCTCTACAGATGATTTGTCAAAGAAATACGGCGATTTAGTCTAATCAATAGAAAATAATGGATATACAGAACCGCCGATTACTAAGTCTAGTTGATGTATTGTCTAGCAACGCTTTTTAGATTACGGTACTTAAGAAGGCACTTGAAATTCGAATATTGTAAATAGCATATACATTCAACAAGATTGTAATAAGTTTTACCTAATATAGATAAGGAAATGTGTAAATAGATAAGTTACGCAAATGGATGTAAGAAGCTTTGTAAAAATGTAGATTGGCTGTATGGTCTCTAACCGAATGCCAAAATAAAAATAAAAAACATAATCAGTGGGGGTGTGTTTCTTCGCGTCTAGAACATTCCCTGTTTATACATAAAATGTTGCTTGGAATAACGCTAGCAGGAACTACGTGATTTTTATGAAATCACCTCATTTAAATTTCTCAAGACACTAGCATGAAGGAGTAATTTCAACTGCTATGACGTAAGAAATACGGTCGGGTCGATAATATAACCCACTACAGATTGCCAGTGTGTTTCTTGTTGATAAAACATCGGTTTGTGACCTCTTTGCTGTGAATACACGCGAGAAAGTAAGCGCTAGAGGCTTAGTACCTCGGTCTCCGCTTTCGGGTTAATGCGCAACTGGGCGGAAGCGAAAGTGCTCTTTACGGCGTGGTAGATTAGGGGCGACTTTGGCGTGCACAGCGTAGGCGCGCCTGGGGGCAGACTGTCCCGCAACACAAACGCTGTTAATGCCAGAGAACAAACGATGGCTTAAGAGGCGACACGCGAGAACTACAACTTGGTCACAGGCGGGGATTGGGATTATCCCCTATATACTTGCAGTACATTAGTGGAACAGAACAGAATACACTTAAATATTACGGAGAAAATTTCGAATTCTGACAACATTTGTAGTATCTTACGAACTCATACTTACCTGGACACATGGTATTTTATTTCCATCAAGGGGAAAAGGAGGGCAGTGAGCAGTAACGGTCACAGGGTGCTGGTTCGACCCCCGGTTTGGGTATATAAGTTTAGATACCCTAAGTAAGATACGACTGCATGATTTCTAGGACCATCTGTTATTTGATTGATATTCAATTTTTATGTATAATTATTAATAGCAGCATACGATTTGTTGTGTTTGATTTTTTTTTGAAAATTTAATTAAAAATACTTGCGGCCATATTTTGATAGGCAACCCGACAGAATCGTATTCTGCTATTAATAAATATACATAAGAATTGCATTTCAATCAGATAACAGATTGGCATAGAAATCATGCAGCCGGATCTTAGGCTAAGAGTATCTGGCTGACCGAGCTTTGCACGGCTTCTTTAGATTTCTGTTCAGTAGGCAAGATTTTGAAGAAAGTTACATATTTTTCTTGAAGGTTTCCCAGGCACTTTTAATTGCACAGTTCCTTGCTGTAACCAACGAGAAACTTAACTAACTTCAGTAGGTATATTGATACATGAAACGTTTACGAGATGGCGTTAGAGCAGATTTCAAGATATCAAAGACATTTTTTTTTTTTTGTGGAATCGCGTTAAAAACTTGAACAGCAAAACGTTATCTACATAAGAAATTTCATCCAAATCGTGAGAGCTGTTTCCGATATACTAAATATCTTCAAGAATTCCTCGTTTAAAGATATAAAAAAATACATTTTTTCAAGGATGACACATATGTTATCATTTTTTTTTTAGATGAATCTTAGCTACGTGAACTTTAATTAACATTAAACGTTTTTCTTTAGGGCTTCCTGCTGGACTTTTCCTTAGTCTATCCAACGAGAAACTTAACTAACACCAGTAGGTTTACCTGTACTGAAACTTCTACGAGATGGCGTTAGGAACGTTTCCGAGAATTGCTTGTTTTTTTGTAAAAACACTTTTTTTCCCCTGGAAGACACCTACTTAGATAAATTTGAAAATCAAAACGTTATCTACATGTGGAATTTCATTCAAATCGTTAGAGCCATTTTCGAGATACCAAATATATACAAGAATAGTTCGTTTAAAGATATAAGATTTCTTAAAGGCTTTCTAGCTGTTTCGAAGTGCACAGTTTTTTATTCTAACCAAAGAGAAACTTAACTAACATCGGTAGGCTTACTGGTACCTTGAAACATCTACGAGCGTTCGTTTGAGCCGTTTCCGAAATACCAAATAGAAGTTGTTTTTTGTTTGTTGGTAATATCACGTTTTTTCACGGAAGACACCTATTTAAATAAACTTGAAAATCAAAACGTTATTTACATACGAAATTTCATCCAAATCTTTACAGCTATTTCCGAGATAACAAAGATATACAAGAATTACTCGTTTAAAGATTTAATCTCTTCAGGTGAACGATGGGATGATGTCTTCAATAAGGCCATGACCGATCTCTTTACCCTTTCTTGCTCCCGTTCTTCTACCGGGTCTAATGATATCTCCTTCGACAGGGTCTAAAGGCCAATTTACTTATACAAATACTGTCATTTGTCTACAGTTACCCCCGCGTGGACTTAGCTGTGAAGACAAATATGTGTACGGTAAATGCTTGGATTTTCCAGCTGATATATTAGGGGAGACTGTGAAAATATTGAAATGCAAACTGGACCAGAATGAGAAAGAAGATTGAAGCAGAAGACACGATGAATTTAGTTTTTTGATAATTTAATGTACATTAATGAGTGCCATATTACTGACGTCATCACAGTTGCCCCAAACTTTTATCTACAAACTGTTAACCGCAAGAAAAAGAAAAACAAAACGTTTGAACATGTTTTCCGTTTATGTAAAGTACTAGTGAAGAACGTAATAATCAATGGCACATATTCAACAAAAATATTATTGGAATCCAATGGGTGATGTTGTAGCATATACGCTAAGACTAGCTTCTAAGTATTGACATTAAGTGACAATTATCTTTGGTCAGCGGGCGCTGCCAAAGAATAAAATAATTAGTATGAGAGAGGTAATCGCTGTAAGACAAAAGAGAGCAACGACTGTGTTAAACTTGCGAGAGTTTCTGTATTTTGGATATATGAATTTGAATAAACGTCTAATCTTGTTGGTGTTCCTTATATGTGTGGTTTTTCTTGGTTTAACAAATATTATTTTCACTTAAAGGCATTACATTAATATGCAACAACTGCCGAATTAAATAAAATGAATCATCGGCAGTTTATAACCTGGCTTGCCTGGTAAGGTTGGAAAGAATAATATAGCCCTGTTATCTTTGATGAAATGTGATCTTTGGTGCCTACCTGTTTAGGTTATCATTTATTGCTGCGTTATTGCAACCGTTCAAGTTGAGTAAAGAGAAACACTGTAATTTATAAGTTGGATCCTAATTTTTCTGTAAATTCTATAGTTTTCAGTAGATCTTAACCAAGAAATCCCCAGAAAATGGGCTCTTGCACATTTATATAAGTACTGAAATGATGTAAAAAGTCACATCCAGTATTCTTGAATATTTTTGGTGTAAGGTATAGCATATTTACTATGCTTGAAAGCTGCACTACCAAATTCCATATAATTCATTGAGAATCCGATCTGTTTTAGTGGATTAGGGGACTGAGACCTGTAGGAGATTAGCTTAAGTTAAGTAAGGTGAATAGGTGTTGTTGCGTAACACACGGGGTCACGTTCTCTTATAACCTGTGACGGGTTGGGCAGAAGTCGAAAACACAACGATGAAAGACGGTAGAAAGTCTCTTGCTTGAGACAACACTTGCTGCTTTGGTTAACATCCGATCATGGTTTGCTGCGTAAACTTTAAAGTTGTGTAAAGCTTCTGGGAAGATTTCTCGACGTGTGAGTGACGGTGAGATGTATGTGAGCTGGACCTGCCTGAGGGCACGCACAGCTGAGAGTAGCGTCGTCTTATCTCGATATAGCTTGTCGATAGCGACTATCGACTGATGGCTAATGAACACCGCGTGCTCGTGTTGCCTTCTGTACACCCATACAAGTTGTTGAACCTACGGATGACCTCCGGGCACCTTCGCATCAAGAACGTCGTAGCAGCTCAGTTGATGCTGAAGTTACAGCTTTAGCTACGAACATCAGGAGTCCCACTTTTTCTAACCTATGCATAATTTCAGACGGTATAGTAATTAAATAAAACACAGAAAAGGCCATTTATGTCAAAGACGATGGACCTGTTTGTATACTTAAGTGGGGATGTAACCGATCAGAGCTCAAAAAATTGATTTTTTTTTAATTATTTTCTCCGATTACATGGTTATTTATCTGAATTATGTGAAAGTTTTAGGCTTTTAACTCAATTGGAATTATTTTTAAACTAATTTGTTATCTGTCGCTACCAAGCACAACAAATGCATGTAAAAAATCTTCGCAAACTTTGAGTACCATTTTCGCAGATGTCTATTTTTTAGTACGTGGGAACAATTTTCTCACCTTCTATAAGGAACACACAACTGAAATTTTCAGGGAAGACTTATATATTGCAGTGACAAATATTTATGAAGAATTGTGGATCCTTTTATTCATTTATAGGTTTTAGAGATATTCATACTGAAAAAAGTTATAAATTATACTTGTACTTTTATTTTCTCCATTCTTCACGTAGTTATGTACATTTAGTGGTGGAAAATAGAACAATTTTTCTTTTTATTTTGCTGAAACAGTTATCTCGATCGGGAGAGGTCAAAAAATATCGGAAAAGATTGTATACGTGCCTTTTTCTCAGATAGAAAAGAAGGGAGATAACATTTGACAATAAGTGTACAAAGTTTCAATATTTTATGTTGTGTATGGTAGCCTCAAAGATATTTTAACGCTAGCTGTGCATTTTCAATTCCATACCTCCTTAATGTTTCACTTTTATAATTTTTATCAGCTTCCACCAAATGGTGTATCATACATATATGACAATTGGACGAGTCTTCAAGGCGCTAGTCATAAACTAAATCTCAAAGCAGCATTGTACTGCCTTCTAGCGCCCACTCGTTTGTATTATATTCCAAGAGCCGTTGTTCTGCACCAGCTGTTGTGCACCCACACAAACAATTTTGAAGAAAGCAGTTTTAGTAATACTGTATGCCCAAATAGTACAGCAAATCAATGGCACGATAATAGCACCTGGTTTCAACAGTACTTTTATATTAAAGTTTGCATAATTACATTATCCCCTTGTCTCATATAGGCGACGCAGGAAAAAGTATTTGCAGCGGTATCGCATCATCCAGTAGTACAATAACCACAGAGAATAATAATAAGTCATTGTTCTTGTTGTGTAATAATTTATAAAATGTTTACAGCCATTTCACAGTTCAAAAATTGTTCATAATAAACTAAGACCAATGTTCGAAAGACAGATCCTAAACGTTCTAGAAATATTGGAGGTATTTATCTTTGATGGTGTCTACAATCTATGGCAGAAATTGTATTATGAACCTTCGTCGTCGATCTATTCAGGTTACAAACAGTTTACTTAAAGTTGTTGCTCCACCACCAGGTCAAGTAGAGTGTTAGGACATACACCAAATTTTAAGAAGCACCGAAAAATTTAAAATTTGAAAACCCCAGCCAAATTGTTTAGGTAATCTTTACATGTTGTCTGAACAAAGGGACACATCTCGATACACGCTGATATGGGCACAGATGAGTTTTTTGATGTATCGTTTAAATGTGATTTTGGCTGTCACGTAAATTATGACATTGCTTTTGTGTCATAAAAGTAGCGCCATAAAATTTAGCCCTAGTCCTACTCCAGTAATCAATAATTGCATAAGTAGTGGGCATAACAATAATGTCATATCAGAAAATGGAAATTGAGGAGTTAGAGAAAAAAAAAAAGAGATGAAAATCCAAAGGCAAATCGTTGGATCAGTAAAAGGAAAAGAAGGTTCCTGGTGGGAGAGGAAAAATGATGGTCTATAGATCACATAAAATTACAAACGCAATAGTACATCAGAAGACTGAAAGTTTATGGACACCTTAAGAGTGAGAGTAGGTTGACAAAAAGAATTTTCAACTACATCTCTAAATTAAATGGGGCAAAAAATGGGTTGAGGATATGAGAAAAGATATGAAAAGTTACGATCCATCCCGATGAAACGGAGGATCGAACTTTAAACCTAAAATTCATAAAGTCATGGGTTTCCAGATCACCTCATTTGAAGAAAGAAGGAGGAACTCAATAAAGAATGAAAAAATTCTGGGAGCAGAAAAAAAGGCGAAGCTTTTGTTTTCAGAGGTCCAAAATAGGACAAATTCTCAACAACAAGAAGAGTAATGTCATGGTTACCGTGAATTATTTTCTAGCAGGTTCCGTGCATTGTGTATTTAACATTATCTTTGGAAACTAAGCAAATTGTATCGTCAGGTATCGTGTGCTGCAGTGATACCCAGATTCCTCTTTGGTTGCTGAAACCATTCTCGCATTTCGTCTGCTCTCGGCCAGTCACATTCCGTGTCTTGTGATGCGTGCCGACCAATCAGGGGAGAGAATAGCGCCCATTCGTCAGAGGTCGAGACCGTCGGTAATCTATTCACATACCGGGCATACCTTACAACACCCCAGATGGGCAATGGAGAGGAAGGACTAAGCGACTGCACTGTCCTGCCACAATGAAAGGCATTGATCAAGTTTCTACACATCGCATTATCGTGTAATGCTAATCTATTCTAACGGAACTGTCGCGCAAGAGGAATGGGAGGTGCATTGCTTTCATTAAGTGTTTTGATGACTACACGTCTTTAAATTTGCTTAGATTCTGGGCTTCTTTCGCTTCTGGTTTTACGCCTCTTCTACGTCGTGGGTATTAGAGGCGGAAAATGACTGGAGGCGAAGTAACTGGAAGGAATTCGGCCACTCCATTTTCAGTGAACCATCCTGGAATTTGGCTGATGTGAAATGGGGAAACCACGGAAAACCCAAATCCGGATGGTCGGAGCCGCGTTCTCCAATACTGGGGGCCGTCGAGAAAACCGGAGTTCGGCAAACGGAATCGCATATCCGCATCTGCGGTCTAAAACCGGAATCCAGAGATACGACTTGGCAGGAGACAGATCAAAAGAATTCATAGTGCCTAATGGAAAGGTTCTCATGGACGTCAGTGTGTGTGCGAGGGAGTGGGGAGGTAGGGGGGAGGGGGGAGGGGGAAGGGTTAAAATCAGAAGATGAGGGAGTCATTCCATCTTTTGATCCGTTTAGGTCTGACTTAATATACATAGAATTTACACGAAAACAAGACAAATGACTTGAATTCTAGCAAAAACGACAGCAATACCAGTAGGTTAAATATGAAACAGGATCAGGTATAATAATGGAAGTAAGAGAAATCTGTTATTAAGGAAGTAAAGTTACAACTGATGGCCGAAGCAAAAAAGCTGAAAAGCACTGACGAAAAGATCATTCAAGAAAAGGAAAAAGTTTCTTAGGTAGTCTAAATAGAACACAACATTTTGTCGAAATCAACCTTGGACTGTTAAATATTTAACTGTCAATTTTTTATTTCTTGACTGTTAGAATACACAGAAGACGATAATTAAACTGCTGCATCAGAGATAAACATTTCAGTAAGCTTAATAAAATTGTGGAATTTAATTCAATATAGAAAATGAATGAAACGAGCGAATCGCATGGAAAATTATGTATATATTCCGTAGCCGAAATATTTCTGCAATAACGTCAAAATTCCCACTAACAAAGTTTCCCCATATCCTCATACTTTGTCGTAATAATAAAGATGAAACATCAACAATGAATTCCAGACTGATTCAACAGCATAATTGAAGGTTTTATGGTTCACAATTAACTTAAAAGATATATTCTAATATTTATAGGAGAACTTGTGATCCGCAAAATGAATTATGATACCTGCTACGAAGTATCTTTCGTAAGAAACTTTGTAAAAAAATACATTTAATAGCAAAAGTTACTAATTTATCAGTTAGATGAAAATATGATAGCACTGCTTATATGCTAACTTCAACTGTCGCTGTTATTAATATCAACAATAACAATGCATTTTGTTCCTGAGTTTTTAGTAAGTTTCCATACAGAGTCAATGTTTTTAATGTGATATATTCTGCCACTCAAAATCATATTTACCGTGGCCACAAACGCTGGTTTCCGCCGTTGATATGTTTAATACTGGAAATACTGCTCATAAAAACGAGTTTCAGAGTCTGCATAAACTTTCGCTTCTGTTTAATAATTAAACACAAATTCAATTACTGGAGAACAAAGCCCTTTGTCAATATGTAGCCAATATCACGGATTAACAAAATTGTGGTAAAAATTGAATATCCGGCGGAAACTACTGCAAAGTTAAATAATGAGGGAGCACTTGAATCAACAAGTAGCGAACACTCCACACATACAGCGGTGGTTTTTCTCGTTATTTGTTCATCACCGAAACTCCACTGGAGTTAACAACAACATCATTATAACTGCACAAAATGCATTTACAGCAGAAAAAACACTGTTAAAACAATCCCTACATCTAGACAGAGAAAAGACCGGAATATCATGGTTTACAACATACGTGTTCCAGTGACATTATTGATTACTTGAAATGGGAAAGGGATCGTTCACAAACTACGTGGCTCGGTGTAGGGGAGGGAGGGGTTGGCTAGAAGGCTACGCTGGGCTACGTGGGGGGAGGGGGTGCTCCGAGCCAGGAAACGTAGCTATCCATTCATATTATTTTTCACGGTTAAAATGAGGAACAGAACACACAACAGCATGTGAATATTTATGTCATTCATTTAATTGTATCCGTATATAATTTACAATAGAAAACAGTACGAAATGTCTTCTGGAATCAAAAGGGGGGAAAAGCTACGTGCCACGTTGTGAGGCGGGGAGGGGGAATAGAAGCAAAAGCCACGTCGAGATACGTTGGGGGAGGGGGTTCACAGGAGGCCAAAATGGAGCTACGTGGTTTATGGACGCTCCCAAAGGAATTTTTTTTTTTGGGGGGGGGACGATCGGAACTTGTATTCGGGATGACGTGAGTTCAAATCCTTGTCCGACCATCCAAATTTCGGTTTTCCTTAATTTCTCAAAAGATTTCAGGTGAATGCCGGGATGCTTCCTTCAAAAGGTCATGGCTGAATTTGTGTCACCAACCTCTCCCGCTTCCAATGATCTTTAGTGAGGCTTAAAGCTACAATAAACCAACACACCATACTATTCATGCGTTTGCAGCGGAATATTTTCATGAAACGATGAACCATGGGAAACCCAAATCTGGATGCCCGGACGGGGCTTCGAACCCGCGTCCTCGCTAATTTCCACACCCCAGTGTCTCACATTGGATATTTCACTGGTTTACCCTTAATAAATTGCGGCAAGTTGTAGTAAGGATAAAGAACAAAGGCGGTGTCGAAGTTTTGAAGTGGATCGCACCGGCTTCAGGGCAGCCAACCCGCCAGATACACAATAGAACTGCCGAAGTTGGTAACAGCAGCCAATATAGCGAGGCAACGTAGAAAGGATAAATAAGAAGGAACTAAAGCAGTTATTGCTTTTTACTTAGAAAAGTAAGGTCTACTTTCTTTTTTCCTCTTCCTCACCTTTTATACTCCTCCTAACTTTCTATAAGCTATGTTGAGACTGAGATTATAGCGCAAAGTGTTCCTCAGAAACGTAATTTCTGCCTTAAGTCTTGTAGATATACGCTGAATAAATGCTTTTTTTTGTACAGTCATCATTCTCTCGACTGATCTGATGAAATCCTCGTCTTGTTTCTCTTTTGCGCTGAACTTAATCATTTGCTATGTCGTTAATTATCTGTATCGTATATTTTAATCTCTTACCTTCGACTGTTCCATCCTCTAAGAAATTATCCAGTTCCGCGTGTCTCAAAATATGACGTTCCATCCTGTCTCTGCTTTCTGTTTAGACTCTTCCACAAGCGTCCTTCTTCGCCTATCATTTCCAAAACACGTTTAATTTCTTACTTTATCTGTCCACTTAATTTTCTTATATATTATTATACGCAGTGTCTCTCTGTCCTTTTAGGCGTTAGTACGCTTGTAACTGGAGATTATAACTGGGCTATATTCTATTCCAACCTTACCAGGCAAGCCAGGTTATAAACTACCGATGATTCCTTTTATTTGATTCGGCAGTTGTTGCATATTAATGTAATGCATTTACGTTAACATAATATTTGCTAAACCAAGAAAAACCACACATATATGGAACACCAATAACATGAGACATTTATTCAAAATCATATATCCAAAATAACAAAACCGCTCGCAAGCTTAACACAGTCCATGCTCTCTTTTGTCTCACTGCGATTACACACCTCTCTCATACTAGTTATATTATTCTTTGGCAGCGCCCGCTGACCAAAGATAATTGTCACTTACAGTCAATACTTAGAAGCTAGTCTTAGCGTATATGCTACATCTGCCCCCACTTCGAGGCAGATTAATAAATTTAGCATAATTTTTAATTTGCCGAGAAGTTATTGAACTACACAATGGATGACAACATTTTCTCCTTGAATACAATGTCCAACAGTTCTTCTCAAATTTAGTTTGCAATGGCCTTACTTTTTCCACATTAGCTAATAATTTCGATTCAAAATCCAAAGTATTTTTACAGTCTATATCAGTTCACTATTTAAATTTTTGCTTGTCACTAAATCTGGCATAGCGTCCAATTCTATTATTGTTCGTTCGCCCTGACACGTACACTCAGTTCAGATTAAACATGCTCAAATTTCAATCTTAACCATTACATTTATCATGCTACTTTTTTCATCACAACAAGGCGTTAACAATAACATTACATATTACTATGACCCATTGGATTGCTTTTCATGTTTCTTTTATGATACTATTCTGTTTTAAGATCAATACAATATTACTTTGACAATTACTTAACATTTTATCTTTTCAGTCCTTTGTTCTATACAATTTTAAATCGACCACATTGCTTAATCCTAGTATTTTATTAGATTTGGGGTAAGCAAGCAAATAGGCGCTCGCATTTGGCTTAACAACAATCTTAAAAGGTCCATGATAGATTTTGAAGATTTTTTTTTTTAAATTTTTGAATTTATTTCGCAAGAATTTTGTCTAGTTTTCACCAAAAACAAATCTCCAACCGAATCGATAATGGAAATACTTGCCCCCGATAAGCTTCTTGCATACACATAGTTCTACCGTAGCTTTTTCTTCCGCCTCTTCCAATTTCTTTCTGCCGCTTTTTCATATTCTTCCAATCCTTCATGTAATTTCTTTCTTGTTTTCCAGTTTTCCTTTTCATGAAACCATTCAACTACTTCTCTTGTACTTATATCAGGTGGGTCCTCTTTTCTCAAATACTTCGAAGCAATTCGGTGTCGGCCGTCATCGATTGTGTCCTGAAACAATACTTCCATCGATCCCTTTTCATCTTTCCCGTCAAAAGAAACATATGTAGCGGCTTCTGTATTACCGTGCCGGAAAAATACATTCGTTCTTTTATTGCTACCTGGACCTGGTACAATATTCTTTTCTTCGGTTCCCATCTGCAATACATTTTCATCTTCTTCTTCGTCATAACTCCTTATAAAAAACATTCTTATTCCACTTTCATCATTTTCTTCATATTCATTCTCACTACTTCTGCATTCGTACTCTTCTCCATAGCTGCTAGGAACATTTTCAATTTCTTCACTTTCGTTAATACTTAACGGTAGCTCGTTATCATTATCTGCTAATTCTTCTTCCTCGAATGTATCTTTTAACGACTCTTTTCGTGCTTCTGCTATACTTATTTTTTCTTCAACAGCTTCTACATAACTTCGTACTTGGCCTTCCAAAATTTCTTCCATTTTATTTTCCACATTTTTCTGACTTTCTTCTATTTTTTTATTTAATGACGCTTCTACAGTTCCAACAATAGTTTTCTCCTTTTCTTCCACATAGTGATCCATTAAAACAAAGACATCTTGATCCATGACTTGCTTGATTTCAATAGTATCTTCCCTCATTATTTTCAGTTCTTTTTCTGACTCCTTCTCCACCTTCAAATTTCTTCCAGACACACTTACTATCAATTCTTCTGTCCTTTTAATATTCTGATTAATACTATCCGTAATCCTTTTCTCAGATTCTTGACTACTTTGTATAACTTGCGTGAGTTTTTCATTAATTATTCCGATATCTTGTCTGGTTTTTTCTAGGCTCTGTTCAAATCCTTGTCTGGTTTTTTCTAGGCTCTGTTCAAATCCTTGTCTGGTTTTTTCTTGGCTCTCTTCAAATCTTTGTCTCATTTGCATTATGGCATTTAATATCAGTTCAAGGTCCTTACTCTTTAGGTCTGTACTCTTTTCGGCACTCATTCTAGCAAGTTTCATACAATTATTATATATAGTACATATATTGCAAGCAACAACAAAAGTTTTACTACTCAGGAGAACCAATCCCCACAGGAAAAATCACTGCTTCATATTTAACTTCTTTACTATACACTACTCACTCCTTGTAAAAAAAAAAAAGATTTACTACTGAAGAAAGACAATCTCAATAACAATCACTGCTTCAGTTTCAAGTTCTTTACTGTACGTCATTTACTCAGTGTTCAAATTTTAATTACTTTTCTTTTTTCTTTATATGACTGATTATTACTGCCACCTCATAACTTATAAATGGAATATTCTCTACTTGCCGCACTGCGTAGAATGAAAATCTGGAACTCACCGCTTCCACTGCGTCATCAGAAGTCCAGTCGTTTATGGTGCTATGCTCATTAGTAGTAATTAACACCCATAAATTCTGGTCCAGGGTCGCCAAATATAACTGGGCTATATTCTATTCCAACCTTACCAGGCAAGCCAGGTTATAAACTACCGATGATTCCTTTTATTTGATTCGGCAGTTGTTGCATATTAATGTAATGCATTTACGTTAACATAATATTTGCTAAACCAAGAAAAACCACACATATATGGAACACCAATAACATGAGACATTTATTCAAAATCATATATCCAAAATAACAAAACCGCTCGCAAGCTTAACACAGTCCATGCTCTCTTTTGTCTCACTGCGATTACACACCTCTCTCATACTAGTTATATTATTCTTTGGCAGCGCCCGCTGACCAAAGATAATTGTCACTTACAGTCAATACTTAGAAGCTAATCTTAGCGTATATGCTACAAGATGACTGGCAGGACTCCATTATAACCTCAGCGTAGAGCAATTTCCAGCTGTGTGTAGTGGTTTCGAGAAGGAGGATGAATAAGAGAGGTAAAAAACCCGATCTCTGATAAACACCAACTCTTATGGAAAAGTTGAGGAATTTCCTGTAGTACATCGAACATAGTTGATGACGTTCCGATACAGAAGTTCGATCTATTTGACATATAACTCTATACTGTCTTAGTGCGTACCACATTAGATCACATGGTTCCCTTTGAAAGACTTTTTCGAGATCCAAAAAGCCATTTGCAGAGCTTTTGTTTTTAAGGTACCTTTCCATCAGAAGATGTGTGGCATGAACAGCCTTGATCGTCCCAGTGCCTTTCATGAAATCACATTCATTTGAGGCAATCTTAACTATGCTCTAAAGGCGTACATCCACAATATTCTGTCGTTTATTGTGTGGCAAAGTACGCGAATCGGTCAATAGTTGGAGCAGTCTAGCACATCACTCTTTCCTTTCCAAAGAGGCATTGTGTACACTAGTGAGCCAAGTACAAGCAGCTTCACTTTTGTCTATGACCTTGTTTAAGAGGTTCTCTTAGATATGGATTCACGCCTCGTCGACTTCGATGTAATTAAAGGCGGCAAAGTATGGGTGTAAGGAATGGGAAGGCCTTTTAAAGGAAGCATCCCGGCATTGTTAAAAAGCTATAAAACATATAAAAATAACAAAATTTAATTTTGATTATCAATACATATTTTTATTTTCATAAAATAGCGACTGAAGCATATTTAAGAGATGTGTGAAGTGTCTTCTCCCTTGTGTTCGCGCGTCCTTGACCTAGCCGTTCCTTTGTCTGCCGGCGCCCCTGCTGTACAGGCCGCCCCGCTGGCCACTTGTCGCTCGCCGCCTCTTACCAGCACACAATGGACAGGTCACGCATAAGCCAGCTTTACGTAACACGACGCCACTCTGGAAGTGGTTTATCTACTCTCCGACGGTCTGTTTCCTCTAAATATTCCGATACTGGAGTCTCTAATGTCAATTTTATTAATTTCTAGCATTTCCCTCTAGCTCTGGAAGATGTATTGGGAAAAAAAATGGCGAACTGGTGACCGCAAAACACATACAGAATTTAGCTTTCAGAAATTTAAATTGCGTGTCATTTTGGTAAGTTACACAGTCAACGATAATATTAATTGAATCCAAAGAGAACTGTTAATCTGTATTGTAGTATGATCTTTGGCGCCTAATTGTTCCTATTACAAATAGATTATCGGTTTATTTCGATTCTCCATTCACATAGAGTGATGAAATATACCGCAGTGTTTAAGTTAAAAAAAACTGTTAAATCCTCAACCAAATCGGTTCTGTCTTTCTTACGTGACACGTGGGCAAGGAAATTTCACAAGAAAGGCCTTCTGGTGTATATACGTATATGTATGTCGTGAACTGCAAATTACAATTTTTCGTTGTTATCCATCGACAGTAAAAAGTTGTTTTTTGATTTTCATTTCTGTAACAACGTTTCCTGAGTAACAAATTTTTTAAACAATGAATGTCACATACTAAGTTACTTAGTTCTATTACTCTGTAACTATTGTTACAATACTGTAAATTATTACCAACGGTTAAATATAAGTTCCATCCTTTAACATGTGATCAATTAATTTTTAACTGCAAAGTTTTTCGCACGTTACATTGAAGAATAGGCTTCCGTTGTCCGGAATCCACACTTCTAGCATTAGGATTTTCACATAGTTATTCACACAGTTTGGTTGATTTTGGATGTCTTTTACAATTCCTCACACTTTTTTGTGACACTCTGAGAAGTTCCTGGTCAACCAGGCTTCATCTGACACAGCATTTACCAACTTTTACAGTTTATGAATGTTTCTCGTGAAACCAACCGAGTAATGCTGTACACAATATTTATGTGACATAAATCTCCGTCGCCATCTTCAGGTGTATTTGTAAGACTTGAAGTTTTCCTAGAACGCGTTTTTAGAAACTGGCATGGCAATGAACTTAGCCTTCTTGTCGAACTCTGGTACTACAACACCCAGGGTTGGAAGCGTTCTAGCAAGAAACGGCAGTAAGACCATTTTCCTACCACCACCAAAACTAAGGAACTTTTTCCCTCTCCAAAGGACGACCTTGCCCTTCGTACACCGATAGTTTACAGCATTCCGCGTGAATGTGGGAAAAAAAGAACATCGGTCAGAGAATGCGGTGTATTAAAAAAGGTTGTTTGGAACACTCCTGGGGCAAAAGAACAAATCCGCGGTGGCAGAACATAGTTTGGAACAAGGACATGGATTTGACAGGCTGGCACATGCGAGAGGCTTCTGGGACGGCGTCAATACAGAAGCGTTTGAACTTGGCCTCGCGTCTGATTGGTTGAAAGGGATTGTGGGTTCCAGATAAGTGATGCATGGATTCCTGTTATTGAGGCTGCCCGTCACCAACGCTCAGTGTTTTGTGCTTTGCGGGCGTCTAATGAAGTCAGAGATGCTGGTAGGTAAGGTAACAACGTCTGTCGTTGCCATGCCAGTATTTCAACATCGCACTCTAGGTAAGCTTCAAGTCATACGATTATACTTGAAGATGGCGACGGTGTTTTGTATTGCCGAAATATTGTGTATAAATAATAGCATTACTCGGATGGTGTCTCGAAAATCATTAGTAAATATATAACTCCCAGAAAAACTTCGATCATTTATAACTTTTCCAGTTCTTATTAGAGATGTTATCAATCAACTTTTCTGAAGTAGTATTCCCTGTGAACTTACTCCGAGCTGTTTCACTTATGTAACTAGGTGTTCGTGGTACATCACTTTCTAACCTCGAAATACGGTGAAGGTAGATTTCATAGGATCCATGGCTGGTGAGATAATATTTTAACCATTGCGATGGATCTAAATATTTCATCTCGATCCTCTCTCTGATTTCGAGAAACCTTTCTCATACTTTCCTTCCCCATTCTGAACTGTTCCGTTTCTGTTCATTTAGATCGATGACATTTATAAAGACTTATGTATTACTGATCCGTGTGAAGTATTCAGCACTATCAAAAAATAAATAAGAAATCCGTATGATATTGCTGACCGGATATTGCAAGTGAGAGACTTTTTATTTACCACGCATTCACCCCCCGTCGAGGCCGTTTTCACTTTTTTATGGACGCGTTAAGGTGAAGTGCTAGAATAACAGGTGATTGTTCAAAAACCACTAATAAGAGTTATGTGCAGAATTGGTACTCCAACTTACTGTGGGGAGATGTTCGATACATTGGCAGTCTTAGGGGCAGTGCACCTATTAATTTCCTCCTTATTCGCTATTTCTATTGCGTCTAACCCAAGTATAAAAATACACAATAACAGAACCAAAATCAGTACTGATCCACAGAACAAATATAAATCATTGGGATTTGTTGAATAACGAATCCGATATTAAACGTATCTTGCTTTTTTCTAGGGATTAATTATTCTTAATGTAGGTAGTGTGGACTGGAGTTTCGATTTCAAAGTTTCTTTGGAATTTAACTTTCTTTTTACATTTCTGAAAGTTTTTTTCCAAATGTTCGCCTTGAAACTAATAACGGACGTTCGTAAGTCTCATAAATTTTCTTTTACATTTTTCATTCACGGAGAACCCATATCTCTTCAATAATCTATCAAACGAAATGAAATGTTTTCTACGAGATACGATTAAATTTGTGAAAAAATTAGAAGAATTTTTTACGTTTCATTTTCTTAGATTTAGGTTAGAAAATTGTCCCGGTGAGTGTTTCTCTTCTTTGCTTAGCTCGACCGCTGAGGATAAATATTATTTCACGTGAAATCCATCTCAGCCAAACAACCGAGATATAAACCCACTTTTTCACCCTCTTAGCTCCCACTTCGGCGATTTTTAAAAATAATTTAGTGCGTTACGTTCACAAAACTCTACGACTTGAAGTAAAGACATGCGACTCCCGAAACTGTTCTATGTGAAACTGACTGCCATGAAAGTTCCACATATTACATTGAACAATACCCTATATAATAAGTTCAGCCAGTTAAATACCCGCGCAAATATTAAAACTGGAAAACCAGTATTCGTTGCAGAAACAATATATGCACGATGCCTATGCCTACTTTGGAAAAACAAAGACGACAACAATATGTTGATATTATATCATTATAGAACAAAGTGTATCACTATAGAACACAGTCTAGTATTTTAAACAATTAATAATATTAATATAATAAGCAAGCTGTCACGGCATGACGTCTATCTATGACATCACGCAATGGCGTCACGCTTTACGCCATTATTTTTGGTAATGGACGTTATTTAATAACATTTCTAAGGATCCGCGAATAAACTAACTGAAAGAAAAGTACATATTTCGTTTAAATTGGCATAATAATTATTAGTTGCTTATATTTATTTAATATTTATATGATGTGAAAGTATTCGTTAAAATCTTTGGCTATAGATATGTAAGATAAAACCTTTGACTTTAAACAGAGCAAAAGTAATCAATTAAAAAAAATATATATATTTTCATTAGTGTCCTGTTAAATCATTATTTCGTTTGAACGAAAGCTGTTCGCAATCTATACAATTAAATCTAATATTACCTGGCAAGACGTAAGTTGTTCAGAATTTTTAATTTCCTTTGCTTTAGTGGTGACATATTTCTGCCTTATGTAGCTGCAGTAGCCATTAAACCGTTGTAAAACCGATCTGAATCACGTATAACGTGAAAGGCAGCTGTGAACACCCGTGAAGTTTTTTGATTTAGTTTATATCGCGATGCATTTTTTCGACTAGAATGTGATAATTACATGTATTAATATGCGGGTAACTGAAGGTTAGCCGATTCTACGATAACCATGGCGCCGCAATTTGATGATGGATTCTTATATAATTCGCCGAAAAAAATTGAAAGTATAGAATAAAATTTTTTGATATCACACTAAGTTCTCGAGATATTGTATCTCAAATCTGACGTAGTTAGGTTGAAATGTGGCCTTGACCAGAAGAAAAATTTCGCAATTGCCAAATTTGATGATGAAATCGTTTATATTTTTTTAACTGAAATCATTACTTGGTTTGAATGAAAGAAGTTCCAAATTGATCGCGATCTTGCCGGCTAAACCACAGTTAAAACTAATATTATGTGGCATAACATAAGTTGTAAGATTTTTTTTAGCATCCTTCGTTTTCACTGGGATCATTATTTCAACCGCATGTTAGCTATGTCATCAGTTAAAACATCGATCTTCATCACAGATAATAAAAAATAAAGATGTAAGATCACGTGAAGAAAATGGATCAAGTTTCTATCGCCATTCATGATGACACTAAAATGTGATACAGGGAATATATTAATTCCCATGCGATTGAAGCTTTGATTTTCTAGCGGCAATATTAGCGAAGATTGTGGTTAGACTGAAATTCAACTTGGACCAAGTTGACAACTGAAAGTTTTTGCTACATCACAAGGGACGAGAAATTACAGCACATTGAGCTTTATTTTATAACAATTCTGTTTAGGTAAGCAACTAAAAAGAAATTAATTGCTAGGACACTCCGTCAAATCCGTCATTTTTGACGAGCTTTGTGGCTAGTTAATAATAATTCGAAACATTGGCAGTTACGTTACAGAATCGCTGTGACTGAAGACAACAAACGCGGTTGGTGTGCAGTAACGCACGAGCCTGGCATTCAGGAGAACGCGGGTTCGATTCCCCGTCCAGCCATCCAGATTTGAGTATTCCATGGTTTCCACAAACCAATCCAGGTGAATGCCGGGATGGTTACTTCAAAATGTCATGGTTTAATTCCTTCACGTTTCTGATTTCAATCCCTTTTCCGTCTCTAATGACCTCGATCTCGGTGAGGCGCAAAGCATGAGATCATTGTGGATGACTGAACATTTGGAATTATCAGTAACTACGGAATCTGACCCGCCATGCCAGTGTGGCTCAGAGCTTCGAGGCGCCGAACACTGGCTTGGGGAGGGGGTTGGGGGGGGTACAACGGGACGTGGTTCGAGTCCTGTGCCCCGCGTTTCACATTTATTAGGTGGTTTTCCGCAGTCAACTAGGTGAATACTGAGACATATCCCAACCTCGGCCTCTTAAACTACACAGTTAACAAATATTACACAGAAAACAAAAAGTTACACGTTTTGTATACAGATTACAAAACAATCTCTCCTCGTATGGGTTAAGTACGCCGAGTCTAAGAAATCTGCTTTGAATTTGGAACGGTCGCAAGTCTCTCCCTCTCTCATGATTCACACTGGCAACCTATTATTAGATTGTTGGTGGTTTAATTAGTATGATAAATAACTAGTCCACGATACAGTTCAGTTTAAACTTGCTTTTATTTTCATAAACACGACTTCAAAGATACTGTTTACATGCATACATACAATCCAGAGATTGCATACAACACACCTTCCACAGACAATACAGTCATTCGCCGTCGTATATTGAGTCTGTGTAAACTGTTTCTCTGTCTCGGGTGTTCGATTTATATAAACTTCACCGAAATTTCTAGAACACTTCAAAAGCTTCCAACAAATATTTCTCGAATATTAACAATACTTAAACAATTGAAACATATTAGAAACAATCAGAATTAATACATAATCGTTTACAACCAATACAAAATGGTCAGAAATGGAAATTAAAGATACTGAAATACAAAATTATTCACAGAAATCATTTTAAACAGTCGCAAATTGTCCTTTAGACATCGTAACTTACATTAATACTTGTCATTACAAACGTCTAAGCAATTCTCTTGCACAATTCTGTTCTTAAACATATCAAATGGTACAAAAAAAAAAAAAAAAACCGATGTCTATTTACACTGATTTACACTTAATTGCAAAACAAACCTACCAGATCATATTCAATCAAACTCTAGCTTACTATAAGTGCTTCAAAAAATACCACTCCATTTAAGTTTAGGTTTGAGGGCTGATACACTATATAATACAGGGAGCAGTGGAAGTTGGTCCTTAGCTGACTGGATCGAGGGAAAAAATTGTACAGTTACGTTTTAGAGCGGTTATCGAAATTTAGACTAAAAGTGTGGAATTATAAGTTATTAAGAGGGGTAGCCTAACACATTTGCATTGTACCCATTTGCGTGCCTCTGAGATAACATTACAAGTTCCTAAATGACTTAAGAGCGTCTGTAAACTACGCCCGGGAACTAAATTACGAGGAAATTGTGTGATTCAGTTTGCTGGCCACACTTAGTCAGGAAAATTGGCGCTTAAACAACTGGAACGAATCCCCGAAGTACATTCTAAATTTGTGTCCTTTCCCAGCAGCATTGCGCCAAGCAGTCTCCGGGGAACTTAATGGCACCGCGCAGCAAAACAACGGCACAAAACTTCCCTCAACTACAGCAAGTTAGGCCCGGAGATAACGAGCCTGGTGGTGACCAGTGCTGCCAACACAACCACTGCGATGTCCCTGCCACTTGCCGAATATTCAGCATATTTAAACTACCTTATTTTTTCTTCTATTTTTAGTTTTTTAGTTTCTTCTAGAAATTATTTATCTTCAGAGGTACGGAATGTAGCTACGATTTTGAAATTTCGTTGGAACTTTCTTTTTACGTTTCTGATGTCGTTTTCGAGATTTTCGTTGTAACTCTAAAAACAGCCGTTCATAAGTTTCTTGACTTAAAAAAAAAAGAATAAAATTTGCTGAGAAACAATACATTCCTTCGGACATTTCTGTTACCACTACAAAAAGTTTTTCGTAAGTTATTTTTGTGATGTTGTATTTGGCGACTAGATCCTTTTTTCCTGTACCGTTGAGGCTGCACACCGTAATTCATTTTGAGAAACAAATAACTCGAGACAGTGTCGTGGAGTAAACTATGTCACGGTAAAAAAAATAAAAAAATAAAGTGCCAAGCTTTATGACTTAGTTTTTGCTATGGTCTGGAGTCTATAGTACCTCCCAGTGTCGAAGAAAATTAAAGGACTTATTCACGTTAGGAGACAACGTTTCGAGCAGATAGAATAGAATCCGAAATACTATACAGTGTTCACTCCGAAGGGTCGGCTTGAAGTCATGTTCCCCTGACCAGGCTCCTCAACTCATTGACCACTTCCACTCTTACCTCTCCGATCTGACCACTGTGTACAGGTAAGAAAGTGACAAATTTCCCCTTCGCATGTAGGAGTAAGAGCAGCGGAGGGGGGATATATCAGACTGATCTGTTAACTGCACTGGATGTGAGTTATACTGACGTCTAATGTTCGCTATATGCGTAGCTAAAATACTTGTCGACAGTTCCAGAGTGGGCCAGGATGTGACGCTGATATGCAGATAAACTGGCGTAGCCGAGTGCAGTACGGCAGACCAGGCGGGATTATCGCCCTTGTCGCCCGGGTCGTGGCAGGTTGAGCCCAGATAATCCCGCCGCGCAGGGTTGCCAACGGCGCAGCGAAAAAGACCCGCAGCACGAATGGCGCATTAGCTTCACTGCTAGGGTAGTACTGCATAGTGGGTTGGGCTCGGCGTTGGGGTAGTGATCTTTTTCCCTCTTCCTTAAAGCTTTATGCCACGTCGACGTCAAAGTTCATAAGAAGTGGGAAATGACTGAAAGAAAGGAACGGGAAGGAATTCTATCATGCCTTTTTGAATGAATCATCTGGCATTCAATTGGAGTGATTTCAGGAAACAACGTAAAATCGAAACCTAACTGGTTGGACTGGGAATCTAACCTGCGACCTCCAGAATGTTAAGAAAGAACGTTACCGCTCAAGCACTGCCCATGGTTTAGTGACTTTTAAATTATACTGCAAGCCGTAACTGGATATACTGTAAGCCAATGTTTCGCAACAGTTCTTAAAATATTCTTATCTTTATTCAGCCGGACAGCAATTATTTTCTAGCAGCTTTTCTCGATATTTGTTTGAATCTGAAACATGGCTCAAAACGCGACTGTCGGTCAGACAGTTGTTAATAAACTTTCTCATGACGCGAACCAGATATTACGAGCGTTTAGTTGATAACTGGGAAAAGCTCATTGTGTTCTAGCAGTTAATGGATTAACCTGCAATATAAATCACGGAAGACTTGTACTGGAATATTTTGCTGTACTAACGTGAGATATCGATTTATCTGCCGAGTATGAACTGTGGTAGACAACTAAATATCAAAATTAGTCGAACGAACGGAGTAGCAAGTACAATATAAAACCTAAATGAGGAGAGAGAATTTACTCTGGAACTAGCTAATACCCGGGACTTCGTACGCGTGGATTAAGAATTTCTTTGCCAGAATTGAATATAGAAAGTTGTTGGTAACGAAGGATTGCTTCCAAACAACACCGAGTCGACATAATATGACAGGAAAGCCATCACTATATCATTCTACCATCGAACCTGTCTCTTGAAGAGAATCAATTTCCAACATATTTAAAACAGAAAAACAAACGAATATGTGGGGATGTGGGGGGGGGGGGGGGGTTAATTAAGGGCAGCTTTATTTCAGCTTGGACTTTTCTTCATTCTTCAGCATGAACATCAGAGTCTTAGGTTCTAATAACTTTAGCTGCTCCTGCTCTGCTAGAGCAACAACTTAGACTAATTTACGCCCGCATGAATGTAAAAAAAGAAGGCAAAATAAACTGGTGCCAGAAACATTTAATCAGACACAAAGTAAATGGACAGAGAAAATCAACATCTATACTAAATAATACGTTTTTTCTCTAAACGAAATTTATTAACAAATTATACACTAATATAATGTACAACTGACGTAACATTACAAACTAACACACACATCCGTCTCTCTGTCACCATTCGATAAGTTCTCAAATTTTCGTGACTACAACTGTTATTCATACCGAAAAAAATGTCCTGTGTCCTTCCTACAGATTTTCTTGTCCAATTCCGTCATTATCGGTATAGGAGTTTAGTTGTCAAAACGTAACAAAAGACAGAGACTAAATTCCGCATTTATAGTTTTATTACTGCAGATCACACACACACTGACTGCGAATCACCCCTGAGGGATCAATATAACTTAAAAAAGTGTACACTTACAGCATTGCAAGACTACCTACGATTTTCCTCGCATTGCACCCCTGACTTTGTGATATCTACAGTTTATCATTCAATCCAAATAAGCGACGGCCCAGGCGTGACTCTTACGACCATAAACAATATTTAAAAATCTTAGCCTCCACGGATATTTGAACCGGAAACCACGACCCAAACATTATTATGCTAGCGCTTTAACCACTGTGCTAATTGACCGCTACATGGAAAAACAGTACAGAGACCTACATATCCAACGCGTCTGTCTATCGGCGTTCAGTAATGTTTCGAAATTATAAGCCAACGTGCATTACTTATGCAGATAATTTTTCAATCAAATGTAGACAGTATTTTTCTCCTTGTTTCAAAGGATAAGTGTGCAAAGTTTCATCGAGATCAGATGAAAACTGTGGATTTGTATGAAGAACAAACAAACAAACCAACCAACAAACAAACATACATAGGCCTACATACATTCATGTTAATATATATAGATAATCTTAGTGAAAGTTAGCTCACATTTACTCGTAATTTATTGAAATGCTGTTCGAACGTAATTTCTTTTCTTCGTGTAGTTCCCGCAGTCTAACAATACCTTAGGAACAAATAAAAACAAAAAGTTACAGTTATTAAAGAAATCGTGGTTTTTAATGCAATATTCATCGTGCAATGCAATATGGTTGTAACTATAAGCAGATAAGATGTAAAAACCTTCAACTACTAACTGCGATAATATAGTTCGTGTGGGTTACTGAGAGTACAAATTAATTATATGGAAAGGTCAGAGGCATGTATTCATTACTCCATAACACGCACAGTGCAGAGATGTAGAGCGCAGGCACAGAGAAACACACAAATCAATACGCGTGCATATACACACACGAGAAACACTCACATAATCACTAACTCGCATCCACTCACACACGTCTAACCAAAGAAGCTTACTTCCCAGTGCGGAGAAACATGTAAAAAGACGCGAAACTTAAAACACCAATAAATCGTATAACAGAAGCGCAAACGACATATACAGGGTGATTCAAAACAACGTGGACAAAATGACATGGTAGATCAATCATACAATAAGAGTAAAAAATCGCATAGGGACAGAGGGTCGCAATCTATAACCAAGTAACCAGCATGGAAATGGATGGTAATGCGGCATTATAAATCTATATTATCGATTGAATAGTACAGGTAATTGTTATTAACAAACACGATTATTAAGTGGAAAGAAACTCAGATGCATATGTGTCAACAAATCTACGATCATTTGACTATAGTGATGTTGTTGGCCATTTTGCTTAGTTAATTAAATGCCAATAATTAATAACTCCAGTGTAACTGTTTTTTAAATGTTTACTACTGTTATGATAGGCATTTGACTTCTCATCAGCGACGAATTAATAATACCAGTGTAAATAATGAGTCGTTAATCATAGAGACGAAACGCGTACCGCAATAAACAATAAAATAAACAGTTACAGTGGCTTTAATTATTAACATTTCATTTACAAACATTTTAAATAAAAGAAAAGGTGTGTCGAGCGTGGTGGGTGAGTGGTAACGCTCTGGTCTCGTATTCGGAAGGACAGCGGTTCAAATCCCCGTCCGGGCATCAAGATCTGGATTTTCCATGCTTTACCAAAGTCATTTAAGGTGAATGCCGGGAGGCTTCCTTCAAATGGCCATGGACGAATTTCTTCCTATTCTTTGTCTCTTCCCACCTCTAATGACCTCAACATAGACGAGGCGTAAAGCACTCCACATTCGCTGAACATCTAATAGAAAATGATCACTTACCAACACACATTAACACAGACATGCAAATACTCACAATCAACATTCACAGACACAATACCCTCACTCTACAAGAAAACTACCAAATACAAAATGCAATAAAAAATGGCAAGCAAGTTTTGAATGACCACATAAACTTAACAAACCAAACCAAATACTGTTCAAACTGGTAAGTATACAGTAACCCTACAGTAAAGAAATAAACCTAACGGATAAATACACGCACACACTTACATAAAATGGAAAACAAAGTAACAAAACATCAATCTCCTATGCAATTTCAAAACTGGCACCCTCAGCACACCACCACAATTGATATTAAGAAAACAAGATGGCCATTGAAAACAAGTGAGTTGCAGTAGACGCAATGTTTACATCCTGTACGCAGCAGCTGAGACAAATGGCTGTAATGGAAACATGCTTTGGAGAAAAAGCAGAGATGTGCAGTTACAAACCTGAAAACCACTAATGTAAATAATAAGCGTAAATAAGCAGAAAATGTATCAATTTAGAAACATGTAAAACAGCATATAATAAGTATGTAAACACAATGTAAATTTTAAAATAGATCGTCGCTGATGATGCTTCGACGAGAGGCGAAACGCGTACGGCAATAAAGCTATAGAAACAGTTGCATTGGCGTTAATTTGTCATTTATTTTAAAAACAAAAGGTGTGAATTATTTTTTGCACTTCGTTATTAGGTTAAGCAGTATCCAGAAAATCAAGAAATTAAAAGTACTTTTGTGAGGGCATGTTTTCTCCCGTAGTCGATGATTAATATTGACTTCATGTTTGCATCTAATTAATCCACTACATTAATAACTTATTACATGAGATTAGAGATCAGAGAAGATAAACGCAATTTCAAAGTTGATTTTCTTCGATTGTGCAACCTGTTTTCACATTTACTCATTCAAGCTATCCTAACTGTAAGAACTACAGCATTCACTATAAACAAGTATTTCGCTTTTCCGTATTTATTCAGATAGTAAATCATCAAGGCGAATATCTTACTGCTTGATATCCCCGTCATCGATGGCTGGCTGCGGAGCTACAGTATTTTTATTGAGATGCTTCTGAACAAGTAGGATGCAGTCATATGGTACTACCACCTGTCTTATGCAGAACGCTGGGCTGGTCGTAGAAACCAGAGAGCAGAGGGTCTAGAGCAGTGTTTCCCAACGTGGGGCCCACGCCCCACAGGAGGGCAATTTGGTTTTTTTAGGGGGGCAATTTAGAAATTGACTTGATACGACTTTACAGCTTTCTCTTCGGTTTATTTAAATGCAATGCTAAATATAGATAGAAAATATAGCAAAAAAGCAAATTCTTAAAGCAGTGCTGTAAATATTTATTAGGTATAGTTTCATTTGATGTTAGCAAAATATTTTTTTAGTTAAAAATTAGGTATGGGGGGCAAAAAAAAATTAGAAGTGGGACATGACCGAAAAAAGGTTGGGAAACACTGGTCTAGAGGTTCAGTGGTTAAGGTGTCTGACTACGATCCTCCCCTGTATAGGCGAGGGTTTTCATAGGCACTTAGGCTAACCCGACCTCCACCACTGGCACAGTGTTGTATAAAGTGAAGTACGCCAGAACGCCCCCTTGATTTGGGTTTCACCTTCAACTGTTGGTCCCCTATACTCAGTAGTACTACCGGGTAAGGTTAAGGCGGCTACGACAGGGGCATTCCGGGAATGCGAAGCCAGTAAAAAACCCTGTCACCAGGTCATTACGACCACACGGAATTATTATCATTATACCAGAAAACAGTTCAGGAACGAACCCGAGGGCTAAAGGCAGTGTGGGTTCATTTCCTTCTTGTGATAGGTGAAAGCCAGGCAAAGTTGCCAAGCTAAGATTTAACGATGTTTTAAGGTAACTTTCAACATACCTAAAAACATCAAAATTAGATATTACAAAATTCAACTACTCTTGTACATACTAGGAACTAGTTAACTTCGCATTAATTTTAGTACCTAAAATAATTAATTTTTCAAAAAATACCCAAATCGCGACTTTGTCCGAAAAGTGCGAAACGGCCATTTGGGTACTTTTTGAAAAATTAATTATTTTGGGTACTAAACTTAATCCGAAGGTAACTAAAAAATAAAACTTAGCATCAAAAGTAGAAATGATGGATTAAAAACACTGTAATATTTCAAAACAGAATATTTTATTTTCTAAGAAAGTGCAGGCAAAAGGTAAATTTACATTAATTGCAATATCTGCAAACGAAAAAAAAACCTGGTTTCTTCAACTCTATCACAAATTTTGTGAGCCGAAAAGTAACACCTCTGAAACCATCGTTCTTGTCATACTGAAGCTGAAAAACTTTCGTGGCAGCATTGGAAATGTGTATCTTCTTTATAATACTCTTGAGTTAGATTTTCCTGCGCTTGGTATTTTTTCTCCCAGCATTGTTTTTTTCTTATTTTTGTTAGCATTTGGTGCTTGAAAGTTTATTTTTATATGCAGTTGATATCAACACATGCGAATAACCCCTTTTCAAACGTTGCTTTTGTTTTTTCTACCGTTGTTACATGGGGCGCGGGCTTACAGTAGCTGCAATATCACCAACACAACAACTGGGAAACAAATAGAAATATTTAATTTCCTTTAATTTTATTATTAAAATAAATAATTCAACTTCAGAAGATAATAACGAACAGGGGTTTTATATTTGGCATGCTAATAACCTGAAAGGAACAAACAGAGCAGGTGGTTAACTGTAACCACCGCCACCAACGGCTTGGCCACTTTGGCCGTCACATGAACGTGGGTCTAGCACAACAATGCTGCGAAACAATACTACCTCCAGGCCGGAAACTTTAATTTAATTGCAATGGAGCACAGGCTCCGGTGGCAATTTCCCTACACACCCATCTTCCCCCTATCCTGCACCTACCTACATTTGCCCTCTACAAATTTTATCTTTAAATTCTTTCAAAGTTTTCGGTAAATTATTCATCATTTCTCTTGGTAACTCATTCCAATCCCTGACACCATTACCTAAAAAAGAGAATCTTCCTACACCCTTGTGCCTGAAATCGAGTGCCAGCTTGTGGTCATGGTCATCTTTTCCTTTCCATGCACTACTTTTCATACCTATTGGAATATCTTTCCATGCCTCATCACCAGTATATGCCCTGTACACTCCCATGACCCTCCTCATCCTCCTCCTGTCTTGCAATGAATCCCATTCTAGCTCCTTTATCATATCCGTCACTGATTGCATTCTGCGATAATTTCCAGAAACAAATCTAGCAGCCCTTTTTTGTACCCTCTCCAGCTCCTGTATGTGATACGTAAAATAAGGGTCCCATACTACATTACCATATTCGAGCAATGGTCTGACCAAAGTTTTGTAACCCAATTCCTTGACTTCTCTCGTACATCCCCTCATCACTCTCTCCAACAAGTGCAGAACTTTGAAACCTTTTCCTACCACCTGTTCTATGTGTCCTGCCCAGTTAAGTTTGTTATCAAAAGTAATTCCAAGATATTTACATTTCAAGTCTTCAGCAAGCAATTCTTTCCCCACCTTATATTCATAATTAACCTTTTGTTTTTTATTTGTGTATCTAATAAGTTGACTCTTCTTTGCATTTATCTTCATTCCATGTTTACCAACCCAATTAGATATCCTGTCCAGATCACCCTGCAACTGTTTACAATCCTCTATCGTTTTGATTCTTTTATACAGCATTATGTCATCTGCAAACAATCTAATTTCAGATAGTAAACAATCAACACAATTATTCATTAGAATAATGAATAGCAATGGTCCCAATACGCTACCCTGTGGCACACCCATTTTTACTTCCACTTCTTTTAATACTATATTTCCTACCCTACTTGTAGCCAAAACATCACTCTTTCAAAATAATTCAGCTCAGAAGCTGTAAGCAACCTGATTTCTAAGTAGTAAATAGATAAACTGAGCTCTTAACAAACATCAGGATGTTCAAAAGCTACAAATATTTTAGTAACTTCGACAGATGACAGCCTAATCGGATAGGTATCCTCAGGGTAGTGAAGGACATTGAATAAAACGAAATATGATTTTCCCCGCGCGATCGCACCAACGTTTGCCTATCCCCCCCCCCCCCCAAATAAAGCCATGACCACTTTGCTCGGCTCTCCCCACTTGGCGCTAGGATTGGTTATAAAAGGTTTCTTCGCGAGAACACGGACTAACAACCCCCACTCATTTGGTCTAAATTTAGATTTTTTGCACGAATACTATATTGTCCACACTGTAACGTGGAAAATCATATCCACCTTATCCAACAGGCTGCCATGTGGAAATGTTTTGGCGTCACATATTAAAAAAGAACGATGAATATTTTAATAACGCGGCCGCGTCAGCAATATAGCGGTATTTGTGATTAAAGCGCCCAGGTATTCGCTCTGTTAATTGTCACCTGAATATTTGACGAGGGCGCAAGTGGGCGATAGACGGTAATCTGTATGTCCCCACGGCAGCCGTCAATATTAACAGCGAAATTAAAACAAAATGGCCGTCGCGGGGGGGATTTTGTGGGCAAGCGCACGGGCGAACGTTTTGTCTTTATTTGCGATACATTGCAGGAAAGTAGGATTTCCTCTGGGTTATCATCGGCTTTGGCTTAGCAGGAATCAACAGCAATAAACTATTCGTTAGTTTCAGATAGTGTGGAAAGCGTTGGCTTGGTGTAACCGGTCCTTGCACTGCGCTCTACTGAACTACTTGTCGCGTTCGTTTCTATCTTGTTTTGACACTGTGTGATTAATTCCCCGTAGTTTAACGATGATTTTATCCAACCTGATTCTTGCTAATAGTAATTTTTTTACGGTCTGACGACTCAGAGGGAAAATGTCTGACTCTGGAAAGATACTTGACTTTTTTCCCTTATGGTTTCTGTTGTTTTCTAACTTGTTTTGACACTGTGTGATTAATTCCCCGTAGTTTAACGATGATTTTATCCAGCCTGATTCTTGCTAATAGTAATTTTTTTACGGTCTGACTACTCAGAGGGAAAATGTCTGACTCTGGAAAGATACTTGACTTTTTTCTCTTATGGTTTCTGTTGTTTTCTAACTTGTTTTGACACTGTGTGATTAATTCCCCGTAGTTTATGGATGATTTTCTCCGGCCTTATTCTTGCTAATAGGAAAGTTTTTTTTTTTTTTACGGTCTGGCGACTCAGGGGGAAAGTGTCTGACACTGGGAAGATTCTTGACTTTTTTTTCTTATGGTTTTACGTCTAGTCGACGTCGAGGTCATTAGAGGTGGGAAAGGACTGGGAACAAGTAACGGGAAGGAATTCGCCAATGGGCCAATGGAATTTTAAGGGAAGCACCACAGCATTCGCCTGGAGTGATTTGTGGATGGGGATTCGAAACCGTGTCCTCCCGAATGCGATGTCAGAGCGCTACCGCGCACGGTAAGATATTTAAATACAGATCTCAGCTGATATTTATAAAGGCTCCTGCCTCTTCTTTCTCCTCTGGGAGGCTCGTCTGTAATCGATTGGGCGGGCATTGCACAGTGGAGTTCACCCCCGCAAATCACCTGACAGTACATAATAGGCACTGTTAGTATGTGACACTGAGCCTTATGGGTGAATGGAAACGACAGAGCACCTCACGTGATCAACACGTCTTCTTGAAGCAACTATTATTCACTATTATTACTTCGAAAAGAAGGTGATGGGCGATGGCACGCTTTCGGCAAACTTAGTTGTGATAAACTTTTTTCTGTTTCTGAAACTAATTCGTATTTCGAAAAGTAGTTTCTTTCAACGGAGAGACTGCAGTAATCAAAGTTCACAAACAAGCTACGCGGCGTGCATTTCACAGCTGACCAATGTGTTCGGTGCAAAGAAAACTTGGAAGGCTGTGTAACTATTTGCGAAATGGAAAAAAAACTCTTATTTTAAAAGTTCACATACATTGTATGTTCTCTCCTAGTTTGTCATTAGATTAAACCTAATTTCCGTATACCATAAGACTTGCTCCTTGCGATGCGACGAGAGAAATGAACTCCATAAAAATTGCGAATAATTAGGAAAATAAATGAACGCAGTAAAAAGTGCGAATAATAAGGATAACATCTAGAGTGCAGTGGGTAATACGAGATTAATTAAGAAATCTAATTTTGCTCTAGCAGGAGTGAGGTTGAGCACGTATGTGAGCCATGAGGAATATTTTATTATGGATTTAGGGCGCTGCTGAATATCAGGCATTGAACATGTGGTAGGGCCGCTTAGGAGTCATTCACCTCAGTATCCGCCGCCTTGTTGGCACCAAGGATAGGTTCCACTAGACCATTTCGACGGAAACAAGTAGTTAACCTGGGGTAGAGGTAATAAACATATTATCTTTGGAATCCTGTATATTCCTCCATAAAGCAGAGAGGCTGCCAACAGCAATATAAATTCAAGAAGTTAGGGTTGGCAGCTTCCCTCTTATTAAGACAGAACACGATCCAAGATTCCGTTACACGAAAGATATTTAATTCCCACCACATACAATAGGAGATTTATGTGTTAATCTATTCCCGTTACAGCCAGTGTCGAAAATTGCCTCTGTATAAAATGAAGCAATACTATTTCTCTCTCTCTGTATCTCTGTACAACTGTGCTACTCACTGTTACTGCATGGTTACATGAATGAAACATATTGCTAAAACATAATTCGTTGATGTATAGAACTGTTATTTTTTGGAAGAATGTACATTAAAATGTGCGAATTAACAGGTGAATTTCGAGATCATTTAAAACTGCTAGAATCACAGTTATTTATTACTATAAACGTTCCTACCGTTTATCTTGCAGTCAATAAATCATCTTATAGTGGATGGAATTAATCTTTAGTTCGAAGTCCAACTGGTATTAATTAAGCAGAAGGTAGGGATGTTACATCCTCTGATATCACTGGCCTTTTCTCTTCGTTTAAACGTATATATTCAACTAGCTGGTGCCCACGACTTCGTCCGTGTTTGTAAAGAATTAGGATTGACAACTACCGACATCTAACCACCACAGTGCACGATGAGAGTCTGGATGCTATTACCACATACTAACGCCAGTCATCTGCACTATGTAGCTCAGCCAGCAAAGTAAAATATAAGGACACACATGTTTTTGGTCGAAATACGAAAATATCCTTGATCGACCACTTTCAACCACCAAATCTCCCACAGTTACGGAAATTCAGCCAACATTGTGATCGATGAGTGACTCTGTGCTACTACCACACACAAACACCAGTGATCAGCGCTAGACAGTTTTGGCTGAAAAGTGATACACCATGACACATACGTTTTTGGTAGAAATATGAAAGTGCCGCAGATCGGCCAATTTCAACCACCATATCTCCCACACCCCCATAGCTACCGACATCTAACCACCATAGTAAACGATAGGAGACACGATACCACTACCACACACAAACACCATTGGTCTATGCTAGGTAGTTATGGCAGCAGAGTGACATATACGGAGATACATGTCTTTGATCGAAATACGAAAATATCCTTGATCGGTTATTTTCAATCACCATTCCTCCCACACTACTACAGTTACAGAAATTCAGTCAACATAGTGATCGATGAGTGACTCTGTGCTACTACCACACACAAACACCAGTGATCTGCGCTAGATATTTTTGGCTGAAAAGTGATACACCATGACACATACGTTTTTGGTAGAAATATGAAAGTGCCGCAGGTCGACCACTTTCAACCATCATATCTCCCACATCCCCACAGCTATCAGCATTCGGCCAACGTTGTTCACGACAGAAAACTACATACTACTAGCACACACAAAGACCAGTGATCTGTGCTAGGTAGTGGTGACTGAAAAGTGAAATATAGGAAAACACACGTCTATATATATATAAGACATAAGATTTGAGGCAAACGTTGTTTCCACCAACATGCAGAGAGATTTGTTCAATACTGGAAAATACTGTGTTAATAACATGATCTGCTCTTGCGCTGAGAAAGTACCTGCAAAATACATTCCCCATTCTCGAGCACGAATCAACACAAAAAATTCTTATATATGTTTGGCTCAAAGTTCAAAAACGCTCACTGAACGAAAAAAACGACCACATCGCGTAATGGTTTCTTTTAAAACCGCCACAGTACATTTTTCGCGTTATGACACAAAAAACACAACGCTAAATTCGCGTCTGGTCCAGGTCACATTCTCCACACATGGTGATTAATTTTTTTTTCTTTCTCCAGAGCCTTGTAACGCGACGGTTAAGAAGAATCATGTACATTAAATGCACCTTGGACCGATTCGCCGTGAACACAAGGAGTTAGATACTCGTAAGCCACAATGGGTTGTGGCCGGTTTCAAAAAACTGAACGAGTTGTGCTAATTTCTTTCGATCTTTGAGCGTAACATATACATTGATCTGTGGATTCAGAGGTCGCGATAGAAAAATGGTGTGAGCGATCATAGGAAAGGAAGAAATGATCGGTAGTTGAATACAGTCGGGCTGATCGGTTCTGAGGAAACGCGTAGTAATCATCCGATACGTGTACGAAATGGGAAGTTACGAAAGAGAAATTGCGGGCTACGTTTGATGCGAGCGAATTAAGGCCTGTCTCGAGCAGAAGTCCCGCTGACTTATCGACAGTCCATGTCTCCGTTCCCTGGAGACACAATTTTCTCTTCTCTCTGTCCGCATCGACAGGTCTCAAACAAGGGACAGGGTCGACGCCACCCGCGCCACAGCCAGCCCCTTGTGGTAGACAACCAGGAGTGCAGCACCTCCACAGCACAAGAGTCGACCCGGCTTGCGCGGTTGCCAACACGCTGACGTCAGATTCTATCAGTCTCTTTATCGAGTCTGACCTTATCTCGATTTTTCTTACTACCACTTTACTGAGTTATGTATTAACTAGCATTTTCACGCTTCTTACCCCGTGAAACTTCTTAGCGAACGCTAGAGAATAACTTTTTAGCGTTACGCGTTAAGAGCGCATGCGACGCAACGTTCTGCGCATGCGCGCTTAACGAGACGTTGATGCAATCAGCTCCGATACTCCCAGTTGCCACTTAAACTCATCTTAAGAGTATTTGCTACATAGTTTTGACGTAAGTTGCTTAACGCATTATTACATTTTCCGTGCTCGTGGGTACAAGTTGTGATATATATGTTTCATGAGTATACCTGAAGTATGTCAAATCTTAATTTGGTTTACAGTTGGTATATTTACATCTGAACGAGTCGCCATTATCATACACTGTTGCTTTTCTATTAATTAGTTGTTTTTGTTAATTTATATTCGTTTGATTATTTTACCAGGATAACAAATTTCCTTTTTATTGTACAAATGTCACAAAGATTATATTGTTCGTTTATTCGAATAATAAAGAAACATAAAAAATTCACAGAAAAAAATACACAGGGGAGTATAAAGAAGATTATACAGAAGTATCACTGTTATACGTACCATCTTGTTCTTCTAGTTGCAAAGCAATAATGTTTGAAATTTAGTATCTATGAAAGTATTACCGTAAATTAATTTCCAAAAATTTCGTAATGCTTGTTGGGATATTTGTCTTTGATGTAAGCACTCGATTCACAGTGATTTCTAACCTATTATATTTCAGAAAACTGAAGAAATAAATAATCAAACTTACATAGTAAAAAAGCAATGTTAACCGAATCCAGAGTTTGTTGTGTTCATCTGTATTGCATTGTGTTCTGTGGCGTCTATCTGTTCTTAGTACGAACGAATTGACATTTCTTGCTCCGTTCCGCAGTCACGTAGAGATGTACAGCAGATTTCTAGCTAAATCATAAGGTTTCAGTTTTTGAAAATCCGAATTGGTTCTGTAGTTTTTGCGTAGCCTGCTTACAGATTTATAATAGTATAGATTAGTTATGAAGAAATTACGTAAACGCCTAGTGCGAGGTGTGTGCAAACTGAAGTTATAATCTGTTAATTATCCAAAAAGTGGAATCATAAGTAATTTAGGTATGGTTGTATTCAAATGTACTCTTCAACCATTGAGAGTGGTTCATTTATATTTACCTTGACTCAGGAAATCCTTCGCCTCAAAGATAAACAATCACGCGTCCGTTAAGATTACTAAGTTTTGCGATGAATAAAGTTTTATTCCCATCACGGCTTCGTTAAGACGAATGTCTCATTCCATCTTTTGGCTGTGTTGTAAAAAAAACAAGGCTGTGGGTCCAATTTACCAGTAAGCAATTAAGAATTACGCATTTATCCTGTAACTATGTGTATCTTATGTGGCCACAGACAGCAGTTTGCCCAGCAAGTGTCACAATCTGGATTCAGTAAAAAAAGAAGCTTTATTTGGTTAAATCACAGTTAAAGTATAAACCACGTGCAATCATGATATCGTCACACACTGCTTCACAAGTGAGTCTAACAATTAGTACTAAGCCAACTGCCCCATGACTGCCCGTTCTAATGTCTTAAAATATATCTGATTGCTACTTTTCATCGTTAATAGAGGTTGCCGAAACAATGCCCCATCCTCTGAAACAAAATAGAGTGTACCTTCCCATGAACAATGCATATGACGGCAACGCCACTGTAGTAATGGTCGTACCGTTACCCTCCTGATTTTGGAGGACGTGCGGGAGGTAATTCCAGCAGCCAGTCAGTATATCGGACATTATGTTCCTTTTAGCTGGCCATCCCTTTCTTTAATCTCCGCGGACGGCGGGGCGGTGAATATTCATTAGGACGAGAGGATCAAAGGACGCGCCGAGTGGCAGCTCATCGGACGGCGTCGGAAGCACTTTGATCGAAACTCTGGCGAGTAGTCGGCGCAGGAAGCTGCCGGCTCCAGCGGAGATAGCTTATTACTGTAGTCACACGTGAGCAACGGTACTCTAATCTCCACGCGTCCCTCTGTTCCCGCGGGTAATATCACGATTCTGTTGACAAAGCATTTCTAGTAGCTATATGCACTATCACGCGCTCTAATAATGTATCCGGAACGGCGAGTACTTACAACCAATATTCGTACGATACATGAAATGTTCTCGGGACACTAGCCGAGTGAGAAAGTTGTGCTGCACGACGTTTCGGCGGTCGTAATCTCTACCACCATTGTCAAGTGACTGCTGCATGTGGCCGCCGCCCGAGAGCAATTTCTGCTTTTATATTCACAAGCAGTTTAGGTGAAGTTTTTGTCTCTGAACATTTCCTTCAGACTTTCAGGTTGGGTGTCTTTTGTTATTGGTATGTCTTTAATTTCGCTCTTTCATTGTTTTAATTTCTTGTTAGTATGGCCAATGGCCTTTCGTGTTTGTCATGTGCATTCATATACTGTCCGAGATTTGCAATTAGTGGATTTGTAGATGTTCTTGCAGCTCTGTAGAAGGATTTGGTAATCGCCAATATTCTTCCTTGGAGCAGCGGGACACCTGCGGCTTCATGCAGGTCGGCTGTTGGGAACCGGTTCGGGACATGTATTGCCCGCCGAAGTGTTCTGTTTTGCATTGTTTGCAGTCTGCGCAACCTTTGTTTTTGATACATAGCCCCACACCGTGCACGCATATTCAATTACCGGGCGAACTAGACTGCAATATATACTGACTCCGGTACTGGCTGATAATGAGCTGTCCCTATTGAGGATCGGGTACAGTTCCTTGAGCCTAGCTGCGACTTTTCGTCGAGTGTCCTCGATGTGGCTTTTCCAGGTTAACCGGGAGTCCATAGTGACACCGAGGTATTTGACAGTGGCAGACCACTCGATCTCTTCTCCATTTAGGTGCAGCTTCTTGGTGCGATTTTGCTGGCGATCCCGTTTCCCCATTGTCAAGTGACTGCCAGCGCTGCCAGTACAGCCAACTTATATTATACCGCTGTCTCTTTGAAATTATACAGAATGAAACCCAATTATACAAAGGGGTCATCCATTGATTACATACGTGAGTGAAAGTGCTGGGAGCAAAAAAAGTCCACGAAAAGTAAACAATGTATACATTGATAAATTTTGAATAACAAAAAGGATATAGATAAGGGTTGCCAACTCAATGAAACAAAGGGCAAACACTTTCAAAAAGGTGCTGGAATGTACTTTACTTTTAAGTGCTCATTTTTGTATCCAATTATACAAGGCAATCTGTTATACAAACAGGATACAAGAGGTAACCAAATTATACAAGTTTTGTATCCAATTATACAATCTGGCAGCCCTGGTGACTGCTGCCTGTGGGTGATGTAGTTGCTTATATACCGCACGGAACCGTTAAAAGCTGGTGAGATTGTTGACGTTGATTGTTGGCGTTGACTGTTGCCGTTGACTGTTGTCCTTGATTGTCGGAGTTGACTGTTGACATTCATTGTTGGCATTGATTGTTGGCAGGACAGATAGGGGAGCTATTCACAGTTCAGATGTATTCTCATTTTCTGTATCAATAGTCTCCAGGCTTCGCTTCCAGGCTTCGCTTAGTTGAAACCCAGCGAAAGCCTGGACACTATTGATACAGAAAATGAGATTATATCGGAACGGTGAATAGCTCCTCTATCTGCCCTGTCAACAATCAATGCCAACAATGAATGTCAACAGTCAACGCCGACAATCAAGGCCAACAGTCAACGGCAACAGTCAACGCCAACAATCAACGTCAACAATCTCACCAGCATTTAACGGTTCCGCGCAATATATAAGCAACTACATCACCCACAGGCAGCAGTCACTTGACAATGGCGGCAGAGCATACGACCGCCGAAACGTCGAGTAAAGGTCCGTTCCCACGCCGCCTTGTAACGGAGGCCGCCCCAGACGGATACCCCACAACAAGCCGTGGGAACGAGGCCGCCTCAGCTGGTGGAGATGGCACGCAGCTACCCACTCACTTTCGGTAAACATCACAGGCGTGTGTAGTAGTGCGCTGTTGCCATCGGTTTGTAGCAGAGGTGGGCACTCCTTCTGTTGCTGCAGAGTGCTCTGTACCAAACAACACTGTGCAACGTTGTGGGGGGGTGGCGGCGAGGTAGCGAGGGCTAACCTGCGGCGCGCGCTCATCACTACACTTCGTCTGGCCTCCGTTACACGACGTCGTGGGAATGCGACTTTATACAAACGTTCTCACTCTGCTAGTTTCTCGACGACATTTCATTTATACACAACGCCGAGAAAGCAGTGGCAGAGCGTTGCATGGTCTGATGAATCCCGATACCTTCTTCATCATGCTAATGGGAGGATGTGAATCCGTCGTTTTCTAGGGGAACAGCTTCTTGACACCTGTACTGCGGGACGGAGACAAGCTGACGGCGGCTCAATTATGCTCTGGGGAACATTCACGTGGGCATCCATGGGCCCAGTAGAGCTCGTGCCTGGCACCATGACGGCCAATAAGCATCGTACACTGGTTGCAGACTACGTACACCCCTTCATGGTGACCATGTTTCCCAACGGCAGTGGCATTTTTCAACAAGATAATGCGCCGTGACACAAGGCCAGGAGTGTGATGGGGTGGTTCGAGAAACACAGTGGCGAGTTACGATTGATGTGCTGGCCCCCCTACTCGCCAGATCTGAATCCGATCGAACACATCTGGGATGTGATTGAACGTGGCGTCAGAGCCCAGAATTTACTGTAATTAAATGACTTGTGTGTTCAGATGTGGTGACAACTCCCTCCAGCAACCTACCAAGGCCTCATTGCTTCCATACTAAGATGAGTCTCTGCTGTTATGCGTCCCAAAGGTGGACATACCGGCTATTAGGTAGGTGGTCATAATGTTCTGGCTGATCAGTGAAAATATTAATTTTTCCTTTTCTGCGAAAGTATAAAATGTGTAATAGATAAAATCCGTCATTTCATATCAGACCTTCGTGTAAAATTTGTATCTTTTTTGTGTGAAGAATCTAGTAATCAAAAGGTTTGCATAAAGTCTGTAAGTTTGAAATATTTGAAGGAAATATGGTGATTATTGAATGAAATGTAGAAGGAACAAACCACAGAGTAAGAATATACTATATGAATCAAATTATGTATGACATGAAATGCGGCAGCTGAGTAGAATTAAAAAGGATGGCAGAGAAGCAGCATATGTGGAGAATTGCTGCAAACCAAACTTCGGATTGATAACTAAAAGAAAAAGAAGTTAGCGAAATTAATTTGGGGTACTATTAATAAACAACTAAGATGGAATCAAGTATTATTTTTTAAAAAAATTGTGCCTGTCTCCCTACCTACAAGTTGGTTAAACAAGACTCAACTACTGGTTGGATTTAGATTAATGTATGCCACAGTTAAAGTCGGACATATAAATGAATGCAATTTTTCTCGGAGTTGTTTATTTATAAACGTTTCTCGGGAAACAAACCGAGTTGTTTGCAAACAACACGCTCAAGTCAGACTTCAAGGCTTACAACTGAACCTGAATAGCCGACGGAGTTTTATGTCGACGAAATATTGGGCATCAATAATAATATTACTCGGTTTGTTTCCCGAGAAACGTTTATAGATATATATATATATATACAAAAAGTGGGACATGTTTCATTTCAACGTAACGTCAAAAATCTGAGAAATTTAACGAATTAGTTTCAATTTTACGTTGAATGCGATGCACGCAAGAACTTCTGGTACCCTTTCGGTGGGTTTTTCGGTCAGTGTACTGCCGGTGATCCCACGGAGAGAAGCTGATTGTTACTTGAGCCACCACTGTGCTCACAAAACTCTGTCAGAGACAGGTTCGGTGATGTTCCAGTGTGCGTGGAGATAGGCAGTACACATACGTCTCTACTGTGTGCCGTCCCTTTGTGTGTAGTTTGCGCGGTGTTGGGTGAACGTGTTTGGAGAGCGGGTCGATAGATGTCGTGACTGCGGTGGGTTTTTAATCTGTGTTAAACACAGGGCGCCCTTTGAGGTCGCCAATTACGGCAACGCGCCCGTCGGAGAAATCTGAACGTTAAAAGCAGCGGTGTCGCTACCAACTAACGACGTAGCACCGTTGCTGTAGATCCCAGTAACACCTTTCTAACGATACTATTACTATTACTCCGCGATTCACTAAAAGTGTTTTGCGGAGGGTGCATTGCACCTATCAGGAAAGGTAATGGTTTGGAAGGGATATACGGGATATGGCAGGTGGCGCCCATGGGCTATTGTGAGGAACCATCTCAGCATTCGCCTGGAGCGATCTAGGGAAACCATGGAAAACCCAGATCAGGATGGCCGGAGTGCTTTATCGGAAGCTACTCCTATCTGATTTTGTGTGTACTCGCCCGGTAAATCCTTTCTATTCCACTCGCTAATCGCTCGTGGAAAAAATGAGTAGAGAAATGAATCGGTTCTGGCCCTGATTTCTGTTATCTTATTTTCGTTGTCATTCCGAGATATGAATGTTGCTGGTAGCAATATTTGTTTTCAGTCATTCCGAAATACGTCAGTCGAGGATTTTTCAATTAGCTTCCGTCGAGAACAACGCCTTCGGTGCTCCAGGTCTTCCCAACCTAACTCCTTCAACATAGCACTTACGCTTTCCCTCCAATTATATATACCGGTCACGAATCGGGCGGCTCTTCTTTGGACCATCTCTAATGCCTCCATTAATCCCTTTTGATGGGGACCCCATACAGAACAACAGTGTTCCAAGTGAGGCCTCACTAGTGACTTGTACGCAATCGATTTAACTTCCGGAGTGCATTGTTTTAAATTACGACCTAGAAATCTAAGCATACGATTTGCTTTCCCAATTACATTCTCGATATGCTCATTCCACGACAAATTATTACGAGTTGTTATCCCTAGGTATTTAGTGGAATCTACCGTTCTAAGGGCAGTACCGTTAACTGTATATCCAGAGCTAAATAGTGTCACCTTTTTAGTTACACGCATGACTTGGCACTTTTTAGCGTGTAAATTCCAACTGCCAATCTTTACACCACGCAATTATTTTCATAATATCGTCTTGTAACAAAGCGCAGTCATCCTAGGTTGTGATTTGACGATAAATAATAGCATCATCGGCAAATAATCTTTTCATCCCCCTTATTATGTCGCACAAATCATTCATGTATACGAGAAACAACAGAGGCCCTATCACGCTTCCCTGGGGAACCCCGGACCTCACTTCGGTAAGTGATGAACGCTTACCGTCGAGAACTACACACTGTGTTCTGTCCTTCAAAAAGTCTTTAACACAATCGCATATTTGTCTAGATATACCGTAACCGCGAAGTTTCCTAAGTAACCTAATGTGACGCACAGTGTCGAAAGCTTTTTTGAAGTCTAATAAAACTAAATCAACCTGGGATTGCTCATCTATAATACGGCTCAAGTTGTGTATTAAGAGGGCAAGTTGTGTTTCGCAGCATCTGCCTTTTCTGAATCCATGTTGATTTGGGTTTAAAAGCTCACCTTCATTCAAAAACCGCTTGACATTTGAAATGATGATGTGTTCCGAAATCCTGCAAAATATTGAGGTTAACGAGATCGGCCTATAATTTTGAGGATCATTAACATTCCCACTTTTGAACACTGGACTTACGTTGGCGGTCTTCCATTCGGCTGGTATTTTTCCTTCAATCAATCTATAATCATCCGCCCTATAGTTGCAATCGTTTAGGGTTTTGTCCCTTGCGAGTGAGTTACGGAATCTTATTGCATTTCCTTAATTGTCCGTTTGTCACACCCTCTTAACAGCTGCACTCTTCAGCACTGAAATTTCTAATTTCACCAGATGACATTTACACTAGTATTATAAATGCGAAAGTAACTCTCTCTATCCGTTTCTTACGTTTTCACGACCAAACTTGACAAGTAAATACCACGTGTCATTAGGAAGGACATATGATATTTTTTGCTGGATAAATAACATATTTTGTCTTGAAATTGTGGAAACTAACCGAACGAAGACAGACAGACGGATAGCCTGTGTAAGTCTCTGTAATGTTTTACTGGTTACTCAGGCTTTGTTTGTCTAGTAGTCATTTTTTTTGTATGATCTGTTTATAAATTTCATGTGCACACACGACTTCTTATATAGTATAGATGCATATTTGCGGTGCATTCGATGACTATCAACAAAACCCAGAGTCAAACACCGAAAGTAAAAGGGGTACACTTAGAAAACACATGCTTTTCCCAATGGGCAGTTATATGTAGCTAGCTCAGAGGTTTCCAACCAACAAAGGCTATCTTAAGACAGGAAAACCGAAACCGTTGTATACAAAACGGTATTGATATAAGATATCCCCAGAAAGCGATGTAATTTTAAACCACAAACAAAAATCTTCCGGAGAACTGTGCTAGGTAGACTCCCATGATGAATTACTCCCCCCTCCCCCTTAGTTATTTACTATTTTTAAACATGCTGCAAATTGGTTCTCTTCATAAGACAGGTCCAATAATAGAATGGTATTGTGATGGCTTTGCCGTCATTTTATCCGTACTTTTTCTGACATCTTTTTTTATAACTTACAGCTTTCTATATTCAATTCAATCAATAAAATTCTAAGTCCATGCGTACGAAGTCGGGGTAACAGCTAATAACGGTATAGGATCAAAAACAAGAAGTGAAAATTTCTTCGCAAAACATTTGATAATAAACTCAGTTGTCCATGACACATTGGTCTGGTGGTAGCAAAAGGTTACAAAATCCAACATTTACTGGAGAGGGGATGAGAAGATGTAGCAAGTCCATAAGGGAATTGGGTTACAAACCTTTGGTCAGACAATTGCTTGAATATAGTGGTGTAGTTTGGGACCCACATTTTGGGTATCAATTACGGAGGCTGGAGGGCCTGCAAAGGACTGCAGCTAGATTTGTTTGTGGAAATTACCGTAGAACACAATAAGTACAATAATTAATATGATAAAGGAGCTGGGTTGGGAGTCATTCGAATACAGGATGAGGGTGAAGAGAGTGCTGGGAGTATACAACGCGTATGTTGGTGATGGGTCTTGGAGGGATATTGTTCGACGAATTAGGACCACTGCGTGGAAGGTAAAAAATGACCATGAGCACAAGCTGGCATTTGATTCATGGATAATGTAGTGGGAAAATTATATTTTGTGGGTAAAGTTGTCACGGATTGGAATAAATAATGAAGGGAAATGATGAATAATTTACCATATACGCTGAAATAAATTAACATTAAAATTCGTAAATGGTAAAATATATGGGTAGGGAAACTTACACACGAAGTATATAACATCGTAATAATAATAATAATAAATAATAGCAAGTTTGAGAACAAAATACGGTAAAATCAACAGGGTTCCATACTTTAAATACCTCGGAGAATTCATCGAACCAACAGGCCTTGAGAATATCTCCCAGCATAATCGCCTCCCAAAAGTAAAAGAAAGCGTTAGGATTAGTGCAAAATCTCTACAACAAAAAATCCATGTTAAGACAGACCAAAATTTGGCACAACAAAAACACTCATAAAAACAACAGTCCTCTATGCAAGTGAAACGTTAACACTTAACAGAAAAACGTGACCTTGAGGAAATAAAAAAAAAGTAGAGAGAAAAATCATTAGAAAAATTCTAGGAGCAAGACTCACTAAAGACTACAGACTAAAATCAATCAAAACAACAGAAAACTTTTCAAATATCGAAATTGACATCAAGAAAAGGTGAATGAAATTCTTTGGTCACCTTAAGGGGCTACCAGAAAATCGATTGACAAAAAAGATAATAGATTCACTTCACTTAACTTCACTTCACTTAAAAATCCAACACCTTGGCTGAATGAAATTCGAGAGGATCTTAAAAGTGCAAACATAGGAGCAAGAGACATCTTAGAAAGAGACACCTTCAGAATTCAGACACAAAGTAGACAATGGGAAGTTACAACTGAGCAACCAAAACAAAAAACAATACAGACCAAAGTGGTCGGACGAACTCAAACAAGCTTTCTCGGAAAGAATGAAAGCCTATTGGAACAACAAGAAGAACTCAAATAAAACTTCATTGGGTCATTTTCTTAACGTCTTCCATTTATTGGGAGAATTCGCCAATAATAATAACAATAAACGTGGTAAACAGATGACTAGGTAAATTGCTACTAGAGCATGCGTTCTATCGCATTTAGTTTAATGAACAGTAACACGGTTCAGTTTACACAAACTCTAAATATTATGTATTAGAAGTTTCTTTATGTGTTTTAAATAGAAATAAACGGTATTCAGTCCCTGATTTCATTGCAATATCAAATCATAATAACAATCAAAAAACACTGAGATCTTTGGTTTAATTTTATCGTAGATACGAAGTACGTATGCCGGAATTAGATTCACGGAGAGTGTGTCGTTAGACTTGATTAATCAGAGCGTGGTGACGACCCGGTAACATCTGTGTCTAGTGCCGAGGTCGGCTGGGAGTTGAAGAACTCTACCTCCGTGACCCTAGAGGGGGAACAGCTGCAGAGATGACAGAACCCCGGAAAAAAAATTAGCAAATTGTACCAATGTAATGGAGAGTGTTACAACTAAATTACGACAGTTTTGGCAGCTCTAGCCTTGCATTAGGAAGGACGCTGGTTCGAATCCTTCTCCATCCACTCAGCTTTCAGTAATCACTCCAGGCGAATGCCGGGATGGCTCCACCAAGAATTCATGGCCAAATTCCTTCCCGTTCATTGTCCCCAGTCCTTCCCCCCCGTCTATGTCCACGTGACTAATGAATATGCGGACGGTATTTGCGACGGTTGTATCACTGGGTATACTGCACTGAAAATGTACGGTAGGCCTACAAACTGGAAACGTGTCTACATTTCTCTCCGTTTTCAGGGTGTGTAGAACGTGAAGAGCAGATCTAAATCCTCATCACACGTTGGTGCCGAGCCAGCACGGATGTCAAATGACGAATTGCGTTCAGAAATTGGATCCCGGTTTTTGCATACAGACGAGCCATATATCCGCTGCGCGTGAAATTTTGACACGTATCTTCCACCGAGGACATTAAACAGACACGAAAAATGTTGCTCTGACAACAGGTAATGAGCGGGGGTAATGTCGAAGTTCACCAGGACGCGCCGGAGGTGCGTTGCGCTCATTAGCGTTTCACGCACGCACCGCTCATAAAGCGCAAACAGACAGCGTGTAAACAACACACAGCTCTCCCTCCACCACGTAACATAGCAGAAATATTTACCCAGGAATATGACAATTCTCTTTAGGCAGACCGAGCGTGGCGGTGTAACGGTTAGCGTTCTCGCCTCGCATTCAGGAGGACGGCAGTTCGAATCCCCGGCCGGGCATCCAGATTTGGGTTTTCCATGGTTTCCCAAATCACTCCAGGCAAATGCTGGGATGCTTCCTTCAAAAGGCCATGGCCGAATTCCTTCCTATTCCTTGCCCCCCCATCCTTGCCCCCTCCCCCATCCTTTCCCGTCTCTAAAGACCTCGCTGTTGAGAGACGTAAAGCAGTTAAAAATAATCTTTAGGCAGGTCATACACAAATGTTAAGAAACGTCTTGCAAATAACCTCAACACAGTATTTATCGGTGTTAATGCATGTTTGATGTTAGTAATAAAATTTAGATAAGCATAATTGGAATTAGGATAAATAGATCAAGTGGGTTCATAAGAAAAGACCACGATTGGGACTCTATGCAGTGGAGAGTTGTGCTGAAAATCTTCAGAAATTGTTTTAGAGCAATGCAGAAAGACTGCCTGTGGATGAAAAGAGCAACGGAAGAACTATTCGAACATACAGATAGACTGACAGATATGATCAGAGGACGCCGATTACAATTCTATGGACATTTATAGAGAATGAACAACACTAGACTCACAAAGAGGATCTTTGATGTGGTAAATGGCTCAATCAGGAAAACCAGCTGGTTCCATGAAATAGAAGAGGACTTAAACGTTGCAGGGATCAATAAGGAAATGAAAAACAAGGGAACAATTCAGGAACAAAATAATAAACACGAAAATGAAAATACAGATGAAATCAGGAACAAAATGTACAAAACAAAGGAAACAGGTACGCACTGAACGTATAAAGAGGTTTTGGGAAGAGGAAAGGAAGGAGATAAATAAAGAAAAAAGGAACTGTATAGTCACGAATAATTTTAGATTAAACACTGACCTCAAGGGCATTAATGTCTAATAATAATGAATCAAATTGATAAATCCGAAAGAGAGTATTTCATTCTAGACACAAAGACAGAATACGAAACGTTTTGCTGGTATTGTGGTGAAAATTAAAATACCCGTCCGACCATCAAGACTTCGGTTTTCCATGATTTCCTTAATCACTCCAGAGCAATGCCGGAATGTCCTAATTCCTTCCCAGTCATGAAATCGATGTCGAAGAATCGTAAAACCAAAAGATAAGAAGAAACTTTAGTATGGTTGTAGAGGGTAGTGAGAATTGCCAGTGTTAATACCTAGCCGTAACTTCGCCAGTAAACTCAGTGGGAATGATGAGGTTTCGAAGTGCTGTGACTATTGGACAGAATGATGAGGGGATGTACTAGACAAGTGAGAGAACTGGGATACAGAATATTAGTGTCAGACCATTGCTCGGGGATGCTGGGGAAGTAATACAGTAAATGGTGGGGGTGCAAAAGACGGCAGCTAGATTTGTATTACTTTGGTTCTCCGGGAGTAGCTTCCTTAAAACATGACGTCTTCTGCCTAGTGTTGTAAAAAAAACAGTTTTTTATGACGTGAAAAAACATGAAAAAAACTGTGAAAAAAAACATGTTTTTTTTCTGGGAGATGTTTTTTTTTCATAACTACTAAATTTCAAATTTTTAAGGCATTTATCGTTTAATATGGCTGTTTTAGAGTTTATGCTAAGTACTTATCTTACTTTTAAATCTACTATATTTTTCTGGTTCAGTAGAAAAAAAAATTACAAAAATATTGGTAACATTGACTGAAGTTTTCTTTTACGAATGGGGCCTTCCCGAAAAGGCTAGGTTGCGTGAGAAGGAATCCCCGTTCCCCATTGTATGGATTGATACTCGCTATTTGAACTAGTGCTGCCAGGCCCTACAAATTTATCTGTAGACCTACGAATCTTTTCAAAAAATTAGGAAATTTAACTACGGTTTTTTGCCTCTTTTTATTACTTGTTGTGCTTTCCTTATATTCGTATACTTGTTAAACTCACAGCGTATAGTGATACTAAGTCATTGTCAGTAATTATGAATAATTTCCTTGCAACCGTTGGCGTAAACCAACGATTGAAAATAAATAAAGCTCCTATTTTGTATGATAATAGATTTAAATTCAAACTTAAAAGACCGTAATACAGAACTATCGGCGCAGTCTTTATTCACAGTGTGTACTTTGCTCACAATTTAAAATTTCAATCTCAAAAGCTTTTGCATGCAATACAACCAGTAAAAGAAAATGTAACTATTTCTGAAGTTATGGATCTAGAGGGGACAGAAGAAGAAACAGAAAATTCCGACTCCGACCGAACTAGTGTTGGTAGTACTGATACGAGTGAATGTGGTACCGATATAGAGGATGAATAAAAAATTATGTTACCAATA